>OX637362.1:0-600000 GCA_951799405.1 Agapetus fuscipes
CCTAACCTAACCTAACCTAACCTAACCTAACCTAACCTAACCTAACCTAACCTAACCTAACCTAACCTAACCTAACCTAACCTAACCTTTTTTTTTTTTTTTTTTTTTTGTTTTGCGTTGGAAGAAGGAAAATCTTTTATAAGACGCCAAGTGACAGCCGGTCACTAGATTGGCAGTGTGGGACTCTCCCTGCTGCGGGCCTACCCACTAAAAACCTCTCCCGTGCAAGCATCTACCACACTCCGGACCTACCAATGAAGTATTACGCTGGGAGTGTGGCAATGGTTTATACGCTGATGGCGTCTACTCTACTCGCTGTGGTAACGCTCATTGCGTTACCAACTACACCGCGCTATGTGACGCCTTTCAGTCGGCTTCTACGGCGGCCGCAGGCCGTCTTCTCCTCTCGCGCTCGGCGTCCTCCTTCTGTCCCATTACGCTCGAGGCGAAGTCCTCCCACGCCCGCCAGTTATCAGCCGACTGGAGCATTGTCGTCACCACCGCATCCACCTCCAGGCGACTGACCCCGAGAGCAGCCACAAGTGACGCCCTCTCAGTCGCCCAGGCCGGACACGCTAGCATCGTATGCTCGGCGTCGTCTTCTGTTGCATCGCAGTGCCAGCAGGCTGCGGCTGCTTCTTTGCCTATCCTTTGCAGGAAGTTTCCGAAGCAGCCGTGTCCACTCAGCAGCTGGGTGAGCCGGTAGCTCAGACCACCATGCTTCCTTTGGCACCAGGTCCTCAGGTCGCCGATAAGTCTGCGCGTCCAGCGTCCACCAACTGCCGTGTCCCAGCGTTGCTGCCACTGCGAGTATATCGCGTCTCGAGAGGGGTCTTCTAGACCGTCTCTCTTCCGCTCTCTTCTCTCCTGACGTTCTCGCGCCAGGAGGTGAATTGGAGGTGAAGAAGATAGCACCAGCGCTGCGTCCTCGGAGATCGTGCGATACCCAGAGATGACCCTGAGTGCACTCCTCCTCTGCACACTTGCCATCTTCTTCCTGTAGTGCTCAACCTCGAGCGACTTCGCCCAGATGGGTGCCCCATACAAAAGCGTCGAGTGCACCACCTCGTGCAAAAGTCTCCTTCTGCTCGATTTGGGCCCGCCGACGTTCGGCATGATTCTACCCAGCTGTTGCGCCACCACGCTTGCCTTCGCCGCCGCTAGCTCGATGTGTTCTCTGAAACAGAGTCGACGATCAAGTTGGACACCGAGGTACCGCAGGGATTTAACCAGCGGCACCTCAAAGCCCCCCAGCGTCAGTTTTGGCAGCGCGGGTCGTCGCTTTCGGCTGAACAATACTGCCTCCGTCTTGTGGACTGCAAGTTCCAAGCCGGAACGGTCCAGCCACCGCTTCACCCTGCGGAGGGCCTCATTCCCCGCGACAGTGATCTCACCGCAAGTCTTGCCGGTGATCATCACAGCGATGTCGTCCGCGAAAGCAACGACGCTAGCACCCGCCGGTAGCTCGGTTCGCAGCAAACCATCGTACATGACGTTCCACAGGGTCGGTCCCAAGACCGATCCCTGGGGAACACCAGACGTCAGCTGTCGCGTTTCCAAGCCCCCGTTGGCACCACATCGATACTCTAGCACACGGCCATCGAAGTAATCCTCCAGCATGGCCATGAGGTACTCCGGGACCCGGAAGCTTTCTCTCAGCTCTCTGAGGATTAAATCCCATCGAGCCGAGTTGAAAGCGTTCCGGATATCCAGAGTCACCAACATGACCTGCCGGTGTCTCTTCACCGACCCCTCCCACGCAGTCCGAACGGTGTCCACCACGCGTTCCACGGCGTCCAGGGTTGATCGTCCCGGCCTGAAGCCGTACTGGTGCTCGGAGAGTCCCCCGTCCTCGGATTCGAGGATCGGGAGAAGCCTTCCAACCATGAGTCTCTCCAGGAGCTTCCCATAGCCGTCGAGCATGCACAAAGGCCTAAAAGATGAGGGTCCATCGGCGACAGCCTTTTTTGAGACGAGGACTAGCCTCTGCCTCTTCCAGGCGTCGCCAAAATTACCCTCCTCCAAACAGGTATTGTACACATTCAGCAGCACATCAGGAAACTTCCTAGCCACTACCAGCACGACTTCGTTCGGGACGTTGTCCGGTCCAGGTGCCTTCCCGGTTTTGATCCTGGCAGACGCTGCGTCAAGCTCAGCTTGGGAGAAGGGTTCGAAGTCCGCTCCCGGGGGAGCAGGGCCTCTTGCCGCCCTCCGGTCATGCGCAGGAAAGAGAGCATCTATGACGCTCGTAAGGTTCTGGGGGTCCATGAGAAACGGATCCTGATCTCTACCCCGTAGTTTCTGTCGCACAATCTTGTACGGCAGTCCCCAGGGGTCGTGATTCACCGTCTCACACAGTTCTTCCCAGCACCTTTCCTTGCTGCGCATGATGGCCAGCTTAAGCTCTCGGCGAGCGTCCCGGTACCGTTGAAGGGCACTGTCGTAGGTATCCCCCGATGTCCTTGCCCGCTGGGCGGCCCGGCGTCTGGCAAGACACGTCGCGCGAAGACTGGCTATGGTGTCTGACCACCAATAGGCCTGCCCCCTCGCGGGATGCTTCGTGCGCCGGACCATTGCCGCGTCGCAGGCGCGCGTGGTGAGATCGCCAAGGCTCCTCACCTTGCTCGCCGCGCCATCAGCGTCCTCAACCGACGTCTTCAGGTTTTCCACCATGACCTCCAGTGTCTCTTGATCCAGAGATCGGAGGCTCCAGCCGCCTATGGTGAAGTTACCGGGTCGTCCTGATCGGGGTCCCCTCTCCAGCGAAAAAGACACGTACTGGTGATCGCTGTGCGTGTAGTCATTGAGTACACGCCAGCGCTTCACCTGCCCGATTATTTCCTCGCTGGCGAAGGTTACGTCGACAACTGAACCCGTGACTCCCCTGCGGAACGTGAACTCCGTGCCCACATTTGCAATGTGCAAATGCAGGCTCGCAGCCACATCACCCAGGATGGAGCCCCGTCTGTTGGTTGTCGCCGAGCCCCACTCAGTCGACCAGGCATTAAAATCACC
Organism: Agapetus fuscipes; assembly: GCA_951799405.1. Lineage (NCBI taxonomy): Eukaryota > Metazoa > Arthropoda > Insecta > Trichoptera > Glossosomatidae > Agapetus > Agapetus fuscipes. The sequence continues at coordinate 3,016 of OX637362.1, forward strand.
GGCCATGATTATCGGCAACGTGGACGTCCTGACGTCGGTTTCCAGGTCGTGGAGATCGTCGAGGAACCGCTGCAGAGAGACATTTGGGGAGAAGTAGCAGCTGTACATCCTACAGCCTGCTACCTCAATCCAGGTCCATCCCCTGCTGGCATTTCGATTGCGTCCTGAGACGACCGCCCCCTGCGCCGGAAGAAAAATAGCCGCCACTCCGTCGCCGTCACAGTACCAGCGACTGTTACAGTCACGGTACTGCTCCGACACCAGAACAACATCGACCTTCTTCTCCGACGCTACCTGCTGCATCAGGTCCTGGGCCACTTGGCAGTGACCCAGGTTGATTTGCAGGATATTTAGCGCGGTCATCTCCGGAGGCATCGCTTGACAGCAGCGCACTGCGCACTACCGCACCAATGTGCGGACGGCAGTTTTTGCTTTTTACAGGGTGCACAGCACAGCGGGCTTTTGCAACCCGCTGAGTTGTGCCCCTCCTCACCACATCGCCTGCACAGGCCTGCGCTCCCGGGCTCCCGCACGTCGCATTTAGCTGCGACGTGAGAGAACCCAAGACAGCGGAAGCACTGCTTGACCTCCACCTTCTGCCGGATTCGGCATCGGAGGAGGCCAATTGTCAGGCGACCGGTTTGAATCAGGTCATCTGCACTCCTCGTCCACGGCACCCTCGCCGTGCACGCAGCTGACCTGTCCTGTCTTGTTCTCAGTGGGAAAACCTCGATTTGTTCGAGGCTCTCCCCCAGGGCCCGAGACAGGGCTTCTTTGAGGTCCTTGACCTCTACACCCTCGTAGAGGTCCTTGACATAGATGGTCTTTTTAGGGACCCATCTTTTAACTTTCATAGAGGGTCCTGCCATCCTTTCGAGAAGTTTCTCCAGAGCAGGTCCCCTGGAGTCTCCCCTCGTCAGGCGTAGCTGCAGGGACCCATTGGCACCTTTCCTGATGCCCTGGATCCCTGGCAGACCCTCTCGTTCGGACTTGCTGGTTATTCCAACAAGTCCTTTTAGTACCCCTGCAAATGTAGGCGGCTCGTCTGCCCTGCCGACTGGAGTGACGGTCAGCATTTCAAGTGGCTTCGACTGCCTTTTGACGGCAGTCGAAGTCACCGGGGCCTTTCTCATCTTTTTGTGGGTGACCACGGTCCATCCCGTAGCCACCTCGTCCACCCGTTCCTTTGGACCGGGAATATGTCTCTGCAGCAGCTCCTCCCGCTGCCTTCCTCGTTTTTGCGGCCGGAGTTGCGGCTGCTGCTGCTGGGGCTGAGATTGCCACCGCGGCTGCTGCCGTTGTTGCAGTTGCTGCCGTTGTTGCGGCTGCTGCCGTTGTTGCGGCTGCTGCCGTTGTTGCGGCTGCTGCCGTTGTTGCGGCTGCTGCCGTTGTTGCGGCTGCTGCCGTTGTTGCGGCTGCTGTTTTTGTTGCGGCTGCTGCCGTTGCTTGCGCTGCCACCCCAGCTCCGGGTCTTGTACGCTGAGGCACTTTGACGACAGTGGTGTCATCGCCGTGCCCTCAGTCTTGGTGCTTCGGTTGTCCGTTTGGCAATGGACGCTGACGGTTTTTCCGTCATTAAGGCAGTCCATTACCTCCATTGCTATTGTCAGAGCGGCCTGAATTCCTTGTTTTAATGGGACGTGGACATTTGTCCTACGCGAGATGAAATTATTCAGGCCCTCGAGAGTGTCCAGCAACACTCCCATCCTTATCTCAAAGAAACGATTTTTGCCCCCCCCAGAATCCGTGGGGCAGCCCGACGATTGCGCGTCGGGAGGGGATTCTCCGCCGCCAGTGGCAACGGTACCCCCCTGAGGTACATGTTTTGAAATCGTACTGTCCATTTATTATCCAAGTATTTAATATAATAATAAATAAATATAATACATAGATACATACATACAGATACGCGGTTCGCTTTAGTTAACTTTGCTCTGCCGGCGCCTACCTACTCTAACCCCACCCGGGGAGCGCGCCTATCTAAGTACCACCCACTAGATTGTCGGCAGACCAAAGCCCCGACACTTGTCCGATTATGAGGAAAAGCATCGAGAAGCCCCCAAGCCACGACAAGGCCCGAACCATGATGGGGGAACCTAACCTAACCTAACCTAACCTAACCTAACCTAACCTAACCTAACCTAACCTAACCTAACCTAACCTAACCTAACCTAACCTAACCTAACCTAACCTAACCTAACCTAACCTAACCTAACCTAACCTAACCTAACCTAACCTAACCTAACCTAACCTAACCTAACCTAACCTAACCTTTTTTTTTTTTTTTTTTGTTTTGCGTTGGAAGAAGGAAAATCTTTTATAAGACGCCAAGTGACAGCCGGTCACTAGATTGGCAGTGTGGGACTCTCCCTGCTGCGGGCCTACCCACTAAAAACCTCTCCCGTGCAAGCATCTACCACACTCCGGACCTACCAATGAAGTATTACGCTGGGAGTGTGGCAATGGTTTATACGCTGATGGCGTCTACTCTACTCGCTGTGGTAACGCTCATTGCGTTACCAACTACACCGCGCTATGTGACGCCTTTCAGTCGGCTTCTACGGCGGCCGCAGGCCGTCTTCTCCTCTCGCGCTCGGCGTCCTCCTTCTGTCCCATTACGCTCGAGGCGAAGTCCTCCCACGCCCGCCAGTTATCAGCCGACTGGAGCATTGTCGTCACCACCGCATCCACCTCCAGGCGACTGACCCCGAGAGCAGCCACAAGTGACGCCCTCTCAGTCGCCCAGGCCGGACACGCTAGCATCGTATGCTCGGCGTCGTCTTCTGTTGCATCGCAGTGCCAGCAGGCTGCGGCTGCTTCTTTGCCTATCCTTTGCAGGAAGTTTCCGAAGCAGCCGTGTCCACTCAGCAGCTGGGTGAGCCGGTAGCTCAGACCACCATGCTTCCTTTGGCACCAGGTCCTCAGGTCGCCGATAAGTCTGCGCGTCCAGCGTCCACCAACTGCCGTGTCCCAGCGTTGCTGCCACTGCGAGTATATCGCGTCTCGAGAGGGGTCTTCTAGACCGTCTCTCTTCCGCTCTCTTCTCTCCTGACGTTCTCGCGCCAGGAGGTGAATTGGAGGTGAAGAAGATAGCACCAGCGCTGCGTCCTCGGAGATCGTGCGATACCCAGAGATGACCCTGAGTGCACTCCTCCTCTGCACACTTGCCATCTTCTTCCTGTAGTGCTCAACCTCGAGCGACTTCGCCCAGATGGGTGCCCCATACAAAAGCGTCGAGTGCACCACCTCGTGCAAAAGTCTCCTTCTGCTCGATTTGGGCCCGCCGACGTTCGGCATGATTCTACCCAGCTGTTGCGCCACCACGCTTGCCTTCGCCGCCGCTAGCTCGATGTGTTCTCTGAAACAGAGTCGACGATCAAGTTGGACACCGAGGTACCGCAGGGATTTAACCAGCGGCACCTCAAAGCCCCCCAGCGTCAGTTTTGGCAGCGCGGGTCGTCGCTTTCGGCTGAACAATACTGCCTCCGTCTTGTGGACTGCAAGTTCCAAGCCGGAACGGTCCAGCCACCGCTTCACCCTGCGGAGGGCCTCATTCCCCGCGACAGTGATCTCACCGCAAGTCTTGCCGGTGATCATCACAGCGATGTCGTCCGCGAAAGCAACGACGCTAGCACCCGCCGGTAGCTCGGTTCGCAGCAAACCATCGTACATGACGTTCCACAGGGTCGGTCCCAAGACCGATCCCTGGGGAACACCAGACGTCAGCTGTCGCGTTTCCAAGCCCCCGTTGGCACCACATCGATACTCTAGCACACGGCCATCGAAGTAATCCTCCAGCATGGCCATGAGGTACTCCGGGACCCGGAAGCTTTCTCTCAGCTCTCTGAGGATTAAATCCCATCGAGCCGAGTTGAAAGCGTTCCGGATATCCAGAGTCACCAACATGACCTGCCGGTGTCTCTTCACCGACCCCTCCCACGCAGTCCGAACGGTGTCCACCACGCGTTCCACGGCGTCCAGGGTTGATCGTCCCGGCCTGAAGCCGTACTGGTGCTCGGAGAGTCCCCCGTCCTCGGATTCGAGGATCGGGAGAAGCCTTCCAACCATGAGTCTCTCCAGGAGCTTCCCATAGCCGTCGAGCATGCACAAAGGCCTAAAAGATGAGGGTCCATCGGCGACAGCCTTTTTTGAGACGAGGACTAGCCTCTGCCTCTTCCAGGCGTCGCCAAAATTACCCTCCTCCAAACAGGTATTGTACACATTCAGCAGCACATCAGGAAACTTCCTAGCCACTACCAGCACGACTTCGTTCGGGACGTTGTCCGGTCCAGGTGCCTTCCCGGTTTTGATCCTGGCAGACGCTGCGTCAAGCTCAGCTTGGGAGAAGGGTTCGAAGTCCGCTCCCGGGGGAGCAGGGCCTCTTGCCGCCCTCCGGTCATGCGCAGGAAAGAGAGCATCTATGACGCTCGTAAGGTTCTGGGGGTCCATGAGAAACGGATCCTGATCTCTACCCCGTAGTTTCTGTCGCACAATCTTGTACGGCAGTCCCCAGGGGTCGTGATTCACCGTCTCACACAGTTCTTCCCAGCACCTTTCCTTGCTGCGCATGATGGCCAGCTTAAGCTCTCGGCGAGCGTCCCGGTACCGTTGAAGGGCACTGTCGTAGGTATCCCCCGATGTCCTTGCCCGCTGGGCGGCCCGGCGTCTGGCAAGACACGTCGCGCGAAGACTGGCTATGGTGTCTGACCACCAATAGGCCTGCCCCCTCGCGGGATGCTTCGTGCGCCGGACCATTGCCGCGTCGCAGGCGCGCGTGGTGAGATCGCCAAGGCTCCTCACCTTGCTCGCCGCGCCATCAGCGTCCTCAACCGACGTCTTCAGGTTTTCCACCATGACCTCCAGTGTCTCTTGATCCAGAGATCGGAGGCTCCAGCCGCCTATGGTGAAGTTACCGGGTCGTCCTGATCGGGGTCCCCTCTCCAGCGAAAAAGACACGTACTGGTGATCGCTGTGCGTGTAGTCATTGAGTACACGCCAGCGCTTCACCTGCCCGATTATTTCCTCGCTGGCGAAGGTTACGTCGACAACTGAACCCGTGACTCCCCTGCGGAACGTGAACTCCGTGCCCACATTTGCAATGTGCAAATGCAGGCTCGCAGCCACATCACCCAGGATGGAGCCCCGTCTGTTGGTTGTCGCCGAGCCCCACTCAGTCGACCAGGCATTAAAATCACCGGCCATGATTATCGGCAACGTGGACGTCCTGACGTCGGTTTCCAGGTCGTGGAGATCGTCGAGGAACCGCTGCAGAGAGACATTTGGGGAGAAGTAGCAGCTGTACATCCTACAGCCTGCTACCTCAATCCAGGTCCATCCCCTGCTGGCATTTCGATTGCGTCCTGAGACGACCGCCCCCTGCGCCGGAAGAAAAATAGCCGCCACTCCGTCGCCGTCACAGTACCAGCGACTGTTACAGTCACGGTACTGCTCCGACACCAGAACAACATCGACCTTCTTCTCCGACGCTACCTGCTGCATCAGGTCCTGGGCCACTTGGCAGTGACCCAGGTTGATTTGCAGGATATTTAGCGCGGTCATCTCCGGAGGCATCGCTTGACAGCAGCGCACTGCGCACTACCGCACCAATGTGCGGACGGCAGTTTTTGCTTTTTACAGGGTGCACAGCACAGCGGGCTTTTGCAACCCGCTGAGTTGTGCCCCTCCTCACCACATCGCCTGCACAGGCCTGCGCTCCCGGGCTCCCGCACGTCGCATTTAGCTGCGACGTGAGAGAACCCAAGACAGCGGAAGCACTGCTTGACCTCCACCTTCTGCCGGATTCGGCATCGGAGGAGGCCAATTGTCAGGCGACCGGTTTGAATCAGGTCATCTGCACTCCTCGTCCACGGCACCCTCGCCGTGCACGCAGCTGACCTGTCCTGTCTTGTTCTCAGTGGGAAAACCTCGATTTGTTCGAGGCTCTCCCCCAGGGCCCGAGACAGGGCTTCTTTGAGGTCCTTGACCTCTACACCCTCGTAGAGGTCCTTGACATAGATGGTCTTTTTAGGGACCCATCTTTTAACTTTCATAGAGGGTCCTGCCATCCTTTCGAGAAGTTTCTCCAGAGCAGGTCCCCTGGAGTCTCCCCTCGTCAGGCGTAGCTGCAGGGACCCATTGGCACCTTTCCTGATGCCCTGGATCCCTGGCAGACCCTCTCGTTCGGACTTGCTGGTTATTCCAACAAGTCCTTTTAGTACCCCTGCAAATGTAGGCGGCTCGTCTGCCCTGCCGACTGGAGTGACGGTCAGCATTTCAAGTGGCTTCGACTGCCTTTTGACGGCAGTCGAAGTCACCGGGGCCTTTCTCATCTTTTTGTGGGTGACCACGGTCCATCCCGTAGCCACCTCGTCCACCCGTTCCTTTGGACCGGGAATATGTCTCTGCAGCAGCTCCTCCCGCTGCCTTCCTCGTTTTTGCGGCCGGAGTTGCGGCTGCTGCTGCTGGGGCTGAGATTGCCACCGCGGCTGCTGCCGTTGTTGCAGTTGCTGCCGTTGTTGCGGCTGCTGCCGTTGTTGCGGCTGCTGCCGTTGTTGCGGCTGCTGCCGTTGTTGCGGCTGCTGCCGTTGTTGCGGCTGCTGCCGTTGTTGCGGCTGCTGTTTTTGTTGCGGCTGCTGCCGTTGCTTGCGCTGCCACCCCAGCTCCGGGTCTTGTACGCTGAGGCACTTTGACGACAGTGGTGTCATCGCCGTGCCCTCAGTCTTGGTGCTTCGGTTGTCCGTTTGGCAATGGACGCTGACGGTTTTTCCGTCATTAAGGCAGTCCATTACCTCCATTGCTATTGTCAGAGCGGCCTGAATTCCTTGTTTTAATGGGACGTGGACATTTGTCCTACGCGAGATGAAATTATTCAGGCCCTCGAGAGTGTCCAGCAACACTCCCATCCTTATCTCAAAGAAACGATTTTTGCCCCCCCCAGAATCCGTGGGGCAGCCCGACGATTGCGCGTCGGGAGGGGATTCTCCGCCGCCAGTGGCAACGGTACCCCCCTGAGGTACATGTTTTGAAATCGTACTGTCCATTTATTATCCAAGTATTTAATATAATAATAAATAAATATAATACATAGATACATACATACAGATACGCGGTTCGCTTTAGTTAACTTTGCTCTGCCGGCGCCTACCTACTCTAACCCCACCCGGGGAGCGCGCCTATCTAAGTACCACCCACTAGATTGTCGGCAGACCAAAGCCCCGACACTTGTCCGATTATGAGGAAAAGCATCGAGAAGCCCCCAAGCCACGACAAGGCCCGAACCATGATGGGGGAACCTAACCTAACCTAACCTAACCTAACCTAACCTAACCTAACCTAACCTAACCTAACCTAACCTAACCTAACCTAACCTAACCTAACCTAACCTAACCTAACCTAACCTAACCTAACCTAACCTAACCTAACCTAACCTAACCTAACCTAACCTTTTTTTTTTTTTTTTTTTTTTTTTTTTTTTTTTTTTTTTCCTCGGGGAAAGGAGGAGTGAATCTTCAAAAAGACACCCCCTGGCCCGTACCAGAGAGCGTGCCAGGTTTGTCAACTGACTAAACACTCCCCCAGAAGCAACTTCACCACACCTCGGAAAGCAGAATTAACCAAAACATCGAGGTGTGGCTTATCTTACCTTAAGGGTATACTACAAAGACGGGTTACGCGACCTCTGGATTGGGGCGCCTCCACCTCTCACGCTCGGCCTCCTCCTTCACGCCGATAACACGAGAGGCAAAGGCCTCCCAAGCACTCCAGTTCTCTTTGCTTTGGAGCATTGACGCCACCATCGCGTCCACACCCAGGTGATCGGTTCCGATGGCAGCCATGAGAGACTGCCTCGATTCCGCCCAGGCGGGGCACGAGAGCAGCGTGTGCTCCGCGTCATCGTTTGACGAGTCGCAGTGCCAGCATGCTGCAGTTGCTTCTTTGCCAATCCGATGTAGATAGGCACCGAAACAACCGTGTCCGCTCAGCAGCTGCGTGAGCCGGAAGCTCAGGTCGCCGTGTTTCCTCGAGCACCAGGGCCCAAGGTCACTGACAAGCCTGTTCGTCCAGCGTCCGTTGGCTGCCGAACTCCAGCGATCCTGCCACTTCGACATCGTCAAGGCCCTATGCTGCGGTCCCTTACCTGAATCGTACACCGCTTTGCGCTCCAGCGCCAGCAGGTCTACGGGCGGAGAAGAAGCCAGCACCAAAGCCGCGTCGGCGGAGATGGTGCGGTAGCCGGAGATCACTCTCAGAGCGCTTCTTCTCTGGACGGCAGCCATCTCCTTCCTGTGCTGTTCTACCTCCAGTGACTTTGCCCAGACGGGTGCCCCATACAGAAGTATGGAGTGAACGACCTCATGCAAGAGTTTCCTCCTACATGATTTCGGTCCACCCACATTCGGCATGAGCCTCCCCAGCTGAATCGCCACTCCGCTTGCCTTGGCGGCCGCCAGCTCGATGTGTTCTCCGAAGCGGAGACCATGATCGAGTTGGATCCCCAGGTACCGCAGCGATTTCGCCAGCGGCACCTCGAAACCCTCCAGCAGCAGCCGAGGCAGAAGAGGTCGCCGCTTTCGGCAGAACAGCACCGCCTCGGTCTTCTGGACTGCGAGCTGCAGTCCGGCTCGGTCGAGCCATCTCTTGACCCGACGAAGCGCCTCGTTCCCTGAAATTTCGAGGTCACGGGAGGTCTTCCCCTCGATCACTACCGCGATGTCGTCCGCGAAAGCAACAAGACTCGACCCCTCAGGCATGTCAGTCCGCAACAGTCCATCGTACAGGGCATTCCACAGGGTGGGTCCTAAGACCGATCCCTGCGGGACGCCCGACGACACCCGTCGCTTCTCTTCCACGCCAGAAGGGCCGTGACGATACTCCAGCGTCCGGCCATCGAAATAGTTTTCGAGCATTGCCATCAGATAGTCTGGTACCCGGAAGTCCTCTCTCAACGCTCTGAGAACAAGTTCCCATCGCGCGGAGTTGAAGGCGTTCTTGATATCCAGCGCTATCATGACGACCCGTCGGTGACTCTTCACCGTGCCCTCCCACGCCCTTCGGATCACACTTACCACGTGACCGACGGCGTCCACCGTAGATCGGCCCCGCCTGAAGCCGTACTGTCGGTCGGAGAGCCCCCGCTCCGGATCCTCCAGGATGAGCTGTAGTCTCCCGAGCAGGAGGCGCTCAAGGAGCTTCCCGAAGCCGTCCAGCATGCACAACGGCCTAAAGGAAGAGGGTCCGTCCGCGACCGCCTTTTTGAGAATGAGGACTAGCCTCTGTCTCTTCCAGGAGGCGCCGACTAGGCCCTCTTCCAGGCACTTGTTGTACACGTCGAGCAGCACTTCCGGAAACCCCCGGGCCACCAACAGCACGATCTCATTTGGGACCTCGTCAAGTCCAGGGGCCTTACCTGTGCCTACCTTCCTCGTGGCAGCCTCAAGCTCCTCAGCCGTGAATGGCTGGAGATCGGGCGCAGGTGAAGTAGAACGCACAGTTCTCGGCCGGTCGTCGTGGCGCGGGAAGAGTCCATCAATTACAGCGGTCAGGTTCCGGGGATCGCTGAGGTAAGGGTCCAGATCCCGTCCCCTCAGCCTCTGTCGCACAATTTTGTACGGCAGACCCCAGGGGTCTCGATCCACCTCCTCACACAGCTCCCCCCAGCACCTTTCCTTACTGCGCTTGATGGCGCTCTTCAGGGCCCTCTTCGTCGTCCTGAAATCTTCCACTGCCTGGAGGCTCGTCCAGCCCGAGCGCTGAGCACGACGCCGCGAAGCCAAGCATGACCGACGCAGGCCGGCAATCTCCTCAGTCCACCAATAAACATTTCGTCTGAGGGAGTGCCTACCGCGCCGGACCATGGAGGCGTCGCAGGCCCGCTCTACCACCACGCTCAGACTACTTACCTTTTGTTCCGCCCCGGTCGCCGCCGCGATCTCTCGGCTGCCATCCTCGATGACGGTGAGCAGGGATTCGGGGTCCAGGGAGCGGAGGCTCCATCCTGTAGCGGCGGCCCTCAAGTCGGGGGTGACGGCCCGCAGCCCTATCGCCAGAGTGAAGGTCACGTACTGGTGATCACTTTGCGTGTGTTCTGGGAGCACACGCCAGTTCTTCACCCGTCCGATCATTCCTTCATCAGCGAAGGTTACGTCGATGACAGAACCCGTGGCGCCTCTGCGGAAGGTGAACTCCCCACCGACATTTGCAGGCAGCAAATGTAGGCACGAAGCCACCTCACACAGGAGAGCACCCCGTCGGTTCGTCACCGGCGAGCCCCAGTCCGTCGCCCAGGCGTTGAAGTCGCCCGCCAGCACCACAGGCACCGACGCCGTCCGGACGTCCTCCTCGAGGCGTCGCAGGTCCTCCTCGAACTGCTCAATCGGATGGTTGGGGGAGAAGTAGCAGCTGTAGATTCTACAGCCTGCCACCTCCACCCAGGTCCACCCGCGAGCAGCGGGGGCAGGAGCACTCCTGGCGACGCACAGGCTCGTAGAGGGGAAGAAGATGGCCGCCGACCCGGCGCCGTCACAGTACCAGCGGCTGGAACAGTCACGATACTGCTCCGACACCAAGACGACGTCCACCCCCTTCTCTCGCACCACCTGAAACATAAGATCCTGGGCCGCTTGACAGTGGCCCAGGTTTATTTGTAATATTTTTACTTCAAACATTTTTCAGACAGACATCGTCGGAACGCCTCGCACTGTGAGCTTCCGCACCAGTGCGTGGCCCTATGATCCGCCCTCGAGCAGGGCGCGCAGTGCAATGCGGCACTACACCCTGCCGCCGCATGTCCTTCCGCTCCGCAGCGCCTGCAGAGCTTTCCGCTCCCGAGCCCCACCACACTGCACCGGGATGCAATGTGGGAGAACCCAAGGCAGCGGAAGCACTGCCTCACGTCCACCCTCGGACGTAAGCGGCATCGGAGGAGCCCAATTTTCAGATGTCCCTCCCGAATGAGGGCATCTGTCCTCGTTGTCCACGGCACCCTCGCCGTGCACATGTAGGACCCCCACTGGGTCGGTCTCAGGGGAAGGACCTCGACTTCATCGATGTCCCCCCCCAGAGCCCGGCCCAGGGAGGCCCTCACTTCCCCGACCTCTACACCCTCGTAGAGGTCCTTGATGGTGACTGTCCTTTTTGGGGACAGCCTCTTAACCACCAAGTCAGGCCCAGCGACTTCGGCCAGTAGTCTCTCCAGAGCCGGCCCCCGGGTCTCACCCTTGGCCAGGCGAATCTGAAGTGAGCCGCCGGCACCCTTTCGGATGCCGTGCACCACTGGCAGGCCTGAGTCTTCCTTCCCCCCCGCAGAAGCCAAGCTTCTGAGGACCCTCGCGTATGAGGGCGGGTCGTCCGACTTGATGGCCGGGGAGATGGTGATATTCTCCGCCGGCCTTGATAATCGTTTTTGGTTATTACCAGCTTTTTTATTCTTACTCTTTACCAGGGTCCATTGTCCTTGTTGCTGCTGCTGTTGTTTCTGCCGCTGCTGCGTCTGTTGTTGCTGCCGCCGCTGCTGCTGCTGCTGCTTTTGCTGCTGCTGCTGCTGCTGCTGCCGTTGCTGCTGTTTCTGCTGCTGCTGCGGTCGTTGCCTCTGTGAGTGGTTGATGGGCGGCCGCTGCTCTTGCTGCGAATCCTCGCTTTCTGGAGGCTTCTTTAGCCTCTTCTTCTTTGGCCGCTTCTTTGGCGGCTCTTGTCGCTTCAGCGGCTCTTGCCGCTTTGGTGATTCCGTCCGCTTTGACGGCTCCTTGCCTCTTTCTTTCATCGGCGAGGTCTGGCAGTCACCGTCCCGAACATCGCGGATCAGATCCACGAGACTGTCCAGGACCGCCTGCAACTCATTGCACGCCGTCCTTACTCCTGTCTTAATCGGTACATGCACGTTGGTTCGTGTGCCGATAAACTCCTCGACCTTTCGCAGGCCCGTCAACGTCTTATTTAGTTTTTTAATAATTTCTTCCATTTCAATCCCACGAGTAGCTAGGGAAATACTCGTCCAGCCGACCAGAGCCCCGCTTGGCCGGCTAAGCCTGAATACTTGGAGGTTTCGGCAGGTACCTCCAAGGGAACGTTCACGACTGCATTGATGCATGCATTATTAGTGCATGATCATTTAACGTCACTGCAGCCACACACCCATCGGCACGTTGCCTCTACACCTTGGGTTTTGACGGGTTCGCTTTAGTTAAGTCTGCCGACGCCTATCCTACCACCCACCCAGGATACGCGCCTATCTAAGTACCACCCACTAGATTTTTTCGGCAGACCGTAAGCCCCCTAGCCACAACAAGGCCCGAACCATGAAGGGGGAACCTAACCTAACCTAACCTAACCTAACCTAACCTAACCTAACCTAACCAATTAAATAAACAAAGTTGATTCTGACGACACCAACTAGGGCTTACTCGAGACTCGCCCAGTTGTGTGCCGGAGCACCAGCTCTGATTCAAGGGAATAAAAACTCCGATGATCAATGGTCAGCTGCTACTGATTTATTGAGTCATTCATTACTCCTTTTATATTACAAAGTTGTACATACTTTTTCCTTATAAAGATTATAATCCAGAAATTTCTATGCATTGGGCAACAAATACAGTGTATTGACCTACTTTGTCAGCAAATTCAATCATTAATATATCAAAGCTGATTAATAATTATAAATCCAGAAATTTCTATGCATTGGGCCACAGTGTATTGACCTACATTGTCAGCAAATTTGTTCTTTATTGACAATCATTAGTATGCCAATGCTGATAAGAAAGTTTGACCATTTTCAACGAATTATTTTAAAATAACAAACATGTAAGTACATAATGTGGCTACCTTCTGCGGTTCTGGAATAATCTATGATATTATAGACTTATGTTAAAAAGTATTTTTAACATTCTGGAACTCCCACGGAGAACAAATAGATATTTTTACTTTACTTAATGATTGCTTATTATGACACTTCTAACCAGCATAATTCACTTGTCACTTCACCTTGCTGAATTGCATTTTATTATCACTTGATAAATTTTCACATTCTGATTTATTTTTGCATCGGTGCCATTTACGGTAGTGAGCGTGGTCAGCGTTATGTGATACTCTGCGTGCGTTGTCGAAAATCCATTGCCCGACTACTTCTTTAGCGAGTGGGTTGTAAGTCCACTGCCCCAAGTTCTTCTTCAGCTAGTGGGTTGTAAGTCCACTGCCCCAAGTTCTTCTTCAGCTAGTGGGTTGTAAGTCCACTGCCCCAAGTTCTTCTTCAGCTAGTGGGTTGTAAGTCCACTGCCCCAAGTTCTTCTTCAGCTAGTGGGTTGTAAGTCCACTGCCCCAAGTTCTTCTTCAGCTAGTGGGTTGTAAGTCCACTGCCCCAAGTTCTTCTTCAGCTAGTGGGTTGTAAGTCCACTGCCCCAAGTTCTTCTTCAGCTAGTGGGTTGTAAGTCCACTGCTCCGACTTCAACAGCTAGTGGGTTGTAAATCCACTGCCCCAAGTTCTTCTTCAGCTAGTGGGTTGTAAATCCACTGCTCCAAGTTCTTCTTCAGCTAGTGGGTTGTAAGTCCACTGCCCCAACTTCGGTGTATCTGCTCCCCCGGCAGTTTCTTCATCTGCATCTCCGGCAGTTTCCTCATCTGCATCTGTGGCAGTATCTTCTTCTGCATCTGTGGCAGCATCTTCATCTGCATCTGTGGCAGTATCTTTTTCTGCATCTGTGGCAGCATATTCATCTGCATCTGTGGCAGCATCTTTTTCTGCATCTGTGGCAACATCTTCTTCTGCATCTGTTGCATTATCTTCATCTGCATCTGTGGCAGCATCTTCATCTGCATCTGTGGCAGCATCTTTTTCTGCATCTGTGGCAGCATCTTCTTCTGCATCTGTGGCAGCATCTTCATCTGCATCTGTGGCAGTATCTTTTTCTGCATCTGTGGCAGCATCTTCTTCTGCATCTGTGGCAGCATCTTCATCTGCATCTGTGGCAGCATCTTCATCTGTGGCAGCATCTCCATCTGCATCTGTGGCAGCATCTTCATCTGCATCTGTGGCAGCTTCTTCTGCATCTGTGGCAGCATCTTCATCTGCATCTGTGGCAGCATCTTCATCTGCATCTGTGGCAGCATCTCCATTTTCTGTACCCCGGCAGTTTCTCAATTTCTGCACCCCGGCAGCTTCTCAATTTCTGCACCCCGGCAGCTTCTCAATTTCTGCACCCCGGCAGCTTCTCAATTTCTGCACCCCGGTAGCTTCTCAATTTCTGCACCCCGGCAGTTTCTCAATTTCTGCACCCCGGCAGCTTCTCAATTTCTGCACCTCGGCAGCTTCTCAATTTCTGCACCCCGGCAGCTTTTCAATTTCTGCACCCCGGCAGCTTCTCAATTTCAGCACCCCGGCAGCTTCTCAATTTCTGCACCCCGGCAGCTTCTCAATTTCTGCACCCCGGCAGCTTCTCAATTTCTGCACCCCGGCAGCTTCTCAATTTCTGCACCCCGGCAGTTTCTCATTTCTGCACCCAAGCAGCTTCTCAATTTCTGCACCCCGGCAGCTTCTCAATTTCTGCACCCCGGCAGCTTCTCAATTTCTGCACCCCGGCAGCTTCTCAATTTCTGCACCCCGGCAGTTTCTCATTTCTGCACCCAAGCAGCTTCTCAATTTCTGCACCCCGGCAGCTTCTCAATTTCTGCACCCCGGCAGCTTCTCAATTTCTGCACCCCGGCAGCTTCTCAATTTCTGCACCCCGGCAGCTTCTTAATTTCTGCACCCCGGCAGCTTCTCAATTTCTGCACCCCGGCAGCTTCTTAATTTCTGCACCCCGGCAGCTTCTCAATGTCTGCACCCCGGCAGCTTCTCAATTTCTGCACCCCGGCAGCTTCTCAATTTCTGCACCCCGGCAGCTTCTCAATTTCTGCACCCCGGCAGTTTCTCAATTTCTGCACCCCGGCAGTTTCTTCTTTTTCTGCATCTCCAGCGCTTCTCAATTTCTGCACCCCGGCAGCTTCTCCAGTTTCTGCACCCCGGCAGCTTCTCCATTTCTGCACCCGGGCAGCTTCTCCATTTCTGCACCCCGGCAGCTTCTCAATTTCTGCACCCCGGCAGTTTCTCAATTTCTGCACCCCGGCAGTTTCTCAATTTCTGCACCTCGGCAGCTTCTCAATTTCTGCACCCCGGCAGCTTCTCCATTTCTGCACCCTGGCAGCTTCTCAATTTCTGCACCCCGGCAGCTTCTCAATTTCTGCACCCCAGCAGCTTCTCCATTTCTGCACCCCGGCAGCTTCTCCATTTCTGCACCCCGGCAGCTTCTCCATTTCTGCACCCCGGCAGCTTCTCCATTTCTGCACCCCGGCAGCTTCTCAATTTCTGCACCCCGGCAGCTTCTCAATTTCTGCACCCCGGCAGCTTCTAAATTTCTGCACCTCGGCAGCTTCTCAATTTTTGCACCCCGGCAGCTTCTTAATTTCTGCACCCCGGCAGCTTCTTAATTTCTGCACCCCGGCAGCTTCTCAATTTCTGCACCCCGGCAGCTTCTCCATTTCTGCACCCCGGCAGCTTCTCCATTTCTGCACCCCGGCAGCTTCTCCATGTTTACACCCCGGCAGCTTTTCAATTTCTGCATCTCCATCGCCGATTGATTCTCGCTTGCCCGCTGCTGATTGGCCACTGCTTCCTCGGCCAAGGCTGGGTGCCCTCCGTGGTTCCTACCACGGGTTCCAAGGACCAATGATTCTGATCCGGCTCGAAGGACCAATGATTCTGACGACACCAACTAGGGCTTACTCGAGACTCGCCCAGTTGTGTGCCGGAGCACCAGCTCTGATTCAAGGGAATAAAAACTCCGATGATCAATGGTCAGCTGCTACTGATTTATTGAGTCATTCATTACTCCTTTTATATTACAAAGTTGTACATACTTTTTCCTTATAAAGATTATAATCCAGAAATTTCTATGCATTGGGCAACAAATACAGTGTATTGACCTACTTTGTCAGCAAATTCAATCATTAATATATCAAAGCTGATTAATAATTTTAAATCCAGAAATTTCTATGCATTGGGCCACAGTGTATTGACCTACATTGTCAGCAAATTTGTTCTTTATTGACAATCATTAGTATGCCAATGCTGATAAGAAAGTTTGACCATTTTCAACGAATTATTTTAAAATAACAAACATGTAAGTACATAATGTGGCTACCTTCTGCGGTTCTGGAATAATCTATAATATTATAGACTTATGTTAAAAAGTATTTTTAACAAAAGTTTTAATTCTCTTGTATAATTTTTTTTTTTTTTTTAATTATAAAAGTGAATTAAAACTTTGTTTATTAAATTAATATACAATGGACTTTCACTGTGTAAACCACCCTTACAAATACTCGTATATATTTATTTAGCTTTATATTCCATGTTTCAAAGATACGTGAGCTCTTGACTTCAAGCGCTCTTGCAGTGACAGTAGTCACAAAACGGCGCTCTGAAAAGCATCATCATCATCATATATTAATATTCTTTACCTATCCAAAATCTTAGTTGTTAAGATAATTGACATTTAAGGCTCATTGACTGGTCCGTAGTTCAGTGGTAACACTTCAGACTCTGAATAGCAAGGTTGTGGGTTTGATTCCCGGCGGAGCACAAAAAATATACCATTTATATTTTCAAATTTGCTCTTCGCTGGGTTGAAAAATGCATACACCTTTACCAATGACTGGTCACCAAAGGTCCATCCAGTCTTACAGCAACAGTGTCTTGCTTGAGAATTAGCGCTTTGTAGCGACAATGATCAAGCTCGTAAAAAGGTCGATAGCTCATTTAGTAGAATGTTTGCATTCCATGCCGAGAGCAAGGGTTCGATCCCAAGGTTTACTCAGCCTTCACAAGAAATGAGAACCAACCCTCCGGGAGCTAGGAAACCCCCCCTTCAACTGAAAGTGGTTGGTGTGAGGCTGGTCCCCTTACCTATAAACATAAATAGGTCCAAAATCGCCACATGCGACCCCTTCGGAGATAACGCAGGCAAGAAGTTACACTACATGTGTAGATTAGTTGCGATTTTTTTTAGTTGCGTTAAGGCTCATATTTTTATGTATTCACACAAACAGTCCTCTCATGAAAATTTTGCAATTCCTGCCGCCTTTCCCTGAAACAAACGGTGGCATTGGCAAAAGTAAACCAAGTTTGTACAGCATGGGGGGTTAACCTAATAGATACCAACCTATAAGCCAAGGAAAATTTAAGAGCCATATTTAATTATACTCACGAGAAGATACTTGTAAGTTAGCTTTTATGCATACTTTATGTGAGTAGAGTGCATTCTCTTAAGGCAAACAGTATTTGCCGGACTCAGTTCACTCATAAACAACAATTACAACAAAAAATTACATTTTTATGGGAGTTCCAAAATCTGTTAGCGCCTAATCCATAGGCAATTACACATACAATAAACTACTGTTGCCACCTTTGCCTAAAACAGAGGTGGCATAGACATAGGTGAACCAGTCTCGTATTCATATTTAAGTTGAGGAAGCACCATCAAGCAAATTGCCGGTGAAATGTATTAGGCAAGTGCTGTTTTGTGTGAATCACATTTCAAAGGCCCTCAAAAAATCCGGTCGAAGAAAAAAAAGGTTTAAAAATAATAATAAGAAAATCCGCGCAATAGAATAGTTGATAGAGTGCTTGCGTTTAATGCCAGAGGGCTATAGTTCGATCCCAACAACGACGTCAGAAAAGATTTACCTTTACGGTGTTCATTTCTAGCTCAAAATAAAAATACGGGGAAAGCTTGCGAAGAAATTAAAACCAGAACCATTAGGAGCTGGAAAACCTTCCTTCAACTTAAAGGTTTGGTGTACAGGGGACCATGGATAATCTCGTCAAATCATATGCATTCAATTTCATAATGAAAGTAAAAAAAAAAAAATTTGTGCTTGAAAAATTAGGGATGGCAGGGAGGTGGGCTACGAGAGGAGGGGGGGGGGGGTATAGGTGGAGGGGGGAAGGGGTATGGGGGGGTATAGGGGGGCCCCCGAGCTTGTCCTCGCACCAGGGCCCCCAGAGGGGTTAATCCGGGCCTGCTTGCTGGGACAACCGGTGCAGCCGCTATCCACAAATAGGAATCTCAGGAAGGACCGTTCGGTAAGGAGGCCACGAGGACAGCTGGTCACGGAAGACAATATATCTCGATTTCAAGTAAACCATACATTTCTTAATTCAATATAACATTGCAGAATTCCGGCAAGAGAGAGAATCTAATTGGATGCAAAGTGTCAATAGTGGTGTGTGTGTGTGTTGCGTTAGTACATAAATGATAGCGACAGTAAATAACTACTTTGTCGAAGATAAGAAGAAAACCTCCCTCCGCTTAGTTAAGTCAATGAATCTCTGAAATAAACTTATAATTAACAATTATGCATCGATAAGAAAATAAGTAGGAAAATCTTTCCCCCGCACAGGTAAGTCGATGAATCCCTGAAAGTAAATATTTATAACCAAGTACACAGCGATAAGAAACTCTGAAAGAAAACACCAACATAAAAATGAAATAAAGTAATATGTTCAATGAAATTTAGTTTTAGTTTAGTAGATTTTTAGTTATTCTGTTAGTATAATCAAAGAAAACTCAGCCCAGGAAAACAGCTCAGGAACAACTCTGTTTTAAACGTAAATAGTCGCTTTTAATTTTAAATAATGAAAGGCCGGATCCCAATAAGAAATATAACCACTGCACTTTTCACCTCACAATAATAATGCCAAATTAAATCAATAGAATTTCCGCGCTTAATATTTATAAAAGTTATTATTTAAATTTCAAGTTCAATAGATGCGTATTCAAAGTTTTGTTGATTAATGTTCCTTTATTTATGAAATATTTTTATTATTTAGAAAATCGGAATGAATATATTATTAAGCTTTGAAACAAAAGACACCCGTATCGACCTCCGGCCGAAATCAGACTCCCGAGTTTATTAAAAAATTAGGAAATGAAATTAATTATTTTTAGTGTTAAGAAAACGAAAAACACATCTGTATCGACCGCCGTTCAAGATCGAAGTCCCCATCCCTTGCAACGTCAGGGGTGCATCTCATCCCTCCCCTCCCCTTGAGATACTTCCTCTCTTCCCCAAGATCTCAAAGTCAAAGCGATATAATTATTGGTTGAAAAACAGAGAACTCTACAGTACCTATATAAAATTTAATCTATAGAGATATATAAAATACCTATTAGAAATGATCAACAGCATTAAAACAAATTATTGTTGTAAAGTTTAGTAACTGAGTGTTCTTACAGTAATACTGTTATATTATGTAGTAAAAGTGAATAAAATTAAAATAAGTTTTGCACTACAAAAGAGTTTTTTTATATCAATATAAACACATAATCCAACATTTTTCAATATATCGATATTTTTCCTCAATATTTTTCGGTCGCTGGTGGGTAACGTCTCAAAATTTTGAATTTTTTTGGGTTAAAAATCTGTCTCCGAGGGGGGGGGGGGGGTAGAAACGCGTTTTAAAACAAATATCGAAATTTAAAAAAAAAAAATCGGTCGCCGGCGGGTAACGCCTTAAAATTTTGGGTTAAAAATCTGTCGACAGGGGGGGGGGGGGAGGAGACATGCAATTTCTCCTCCGCAAAACACAACCACCTATAAAGGGGGGGGGGCAAAATCACATTTGCAAAAAAAAACGTTTTTGATACGATTTTAATACTTGGCAAAAGA
The DNA here is from genome assembly GCA_951799405.1 of Agapetus fuscipes. Lineage (NCBI taxonomy): Eukaryota > Metazoa > Arthropoda > Insecta > Trichoptera > Glossosomatidae > Agapetus > Agapetus fuscipes. Next base: position 22,711 of record OX637362.1, read on the forward strand.
GGAAAGTCTTCATTATTATGCCATACAAAGAATAATTATGTTAAGGAGTTGATTACTATAACAGACGTTTCTTTGGGATCGTTATGCGTCAATCAGCTAGTCCAGAGGTTCCCAAAGTGGGTGCCGCGGAGAGAGATCAGGGGTGCCGCGAGGCGCCCCTGAAGTCTCTACTAAAAATCAAAATTGTACATTTTTTTTTTTTTTTTTTAATTGTGAAGAGGATTGCAATTCACCAATCTATTTTGCCTGGCCAGATGTCTTCATGCGAAAGCAGAAGCTTGTGTGCATACATGAATACAAACATTTTATGGAATTCAGCCGTACAAATATGAAATATACCTACCACAGATCGATATTATATGACTAGGGTGCCGTGAGAAAACTCAAAATTTCAAAGGGTGCCGTGACTTGAAAAAGTTTGGGAACCTCTGAGCTAGTCAGTCGTCTATTATAGTCAGTCGTCTATTCTATCATACTCGCACAGCGTAGGTACTCGTGCAACAAGCTACTGCATAGTATAATATACCATACGTACGAGTATATTATAATAGTATAGCTTCACTGTGGTCTAGGGATGGTCAAATGGAAAAAATATCCAAGACTATCGATATTTTGAAAAATATCGAAAACAATATCTAATCTCATCTAAGTTGCAAAGACATATTAACATTTAAATTTTAATATTTTTTAGTGTTGATCTGTTAACACAGTGAAAGTCCATTTTTATAAATATTTAAAAATATAAATGATAAAACATTGTTTTAATTCACTTTATTCTTTTTTAAATTTTAAATTTTATATTAAATGCATACCCACTAACAGACACGTGTAAGTTCCTACTTACAAATGCTGCAAGGAACAGTGACTGAAGTCTCAGATTTGGGAGTGATATTTGACCAAAAACTATCATTTGTTCCACATATAACCAATGTATGTGCTAAAGGTTTGAAAATGCTTGGTTTTGTGTTCCGCATTGCTAAGGATTTTCGTGATACCAATACAATAAAATTGTTATACACGTCACTAGTCCGTAGTTGTCTGGAATACTGTTCACCCGTCTGGTCTCCTCATTATACGGTTCATATAGATAGTATTGAAAGAGTTCACATTAAATTCTTGAAAATTATAAATTATAAGCTTAAAATTCCTATTTCTAATTTTGATCCCATCCTTTTGAACTCTTTTCTTAAATTAAATAATTTACTGGAAAGACGCAAAATCATTGACTTGTTGACCCTTTATAAAATAAAAAATGGACTTATAGACTGTCCGTCGTTGCTGGGCGAGTTAAATTTTTTAATCCCTCGTCAAGGATCACGACACATTATTCCTTATCGCCCTGTAGCTTCCAATACAAATGCACAATATAACAGTTGCATAAATCGCCTTCAACGTAGTGGTAATACCTGTACACTAGACTTTGACCCACCCAACAATAACTTTGATAGGTATAGAGCTGGTCTGTTGAGGTACTTTTTGGATGAATAATGTTTTTATTTCTGTTGCTTGTATATTTCTTTTGATTTTTGATTTATATTTTTTCTCTAAATAGTAACTTTGATTGTTATTCTTATTTTTATATAGTTTTTTTTATTGTGTTTATTTGTTTCATTTTACTTTCATATATAGGTATTTATAATTTTTTTCAATCTATTTTTAATTGTGGTTTTATATTCAGCTACTTACTTCTAATTTCTGCTTACTATTTATACATTCATAAACTGTCTTTTCTCTTGTTTTTTTATCTCATCTCTCTATTTTTTTTTAAAGTATTAATACCTACTTATGTAATCATTATTTTGTTTTATGTTACTTTTTATCCCGGATAGTTTTCAATTGTAGTTCTGATATATTTGTTGTTTCATTTTATACTTTTTACTTACTCTTGTATTTATAACACTATTTTTAGTATGGTTTGTAAAAGGCACTAAGTGTCGTGAATTTATAAATAAATAAATAAATAAATAAAGTGTACTTATAATTCAAAAACCAACCTCAAATGAACATAAGCTCAGCAACTTTTGCCGTCCTTCCCTGCAACAGGGGTGACATTGGCAAAGTGAACAATTTTTAACAGCATGGGTGGTCAGCCTCATACAAATCTATAAGTCAAGGGGTCATTAAAAATATCGACGTATCAATAAAAAATATCGAAATTTCTGAAAAACCCCTTCGGTCGCTGGTGGGGGACATACAAATTTCTTCTCAAAAAATTCGTCAACTGTAGGCATGTGATTTTCTAAGGTCATAAATGTTAAGCTTCCAAAAAAACCGTCGACGGGGGAGGCGGTAGAAATGCATTTCAAAAAATATCGTTCTTTAAAAAAAAGATATATTGACATATTGGTATTTTAAATATCGAAGAAAATACCAATATTTAAAATATTTATATCGGTAGATTTAATAATCTATCGCCCATCCCTGCTGTGGTCAAATTGTTAAGCGCCTTCGAGCCAGTGAGCCAGTAGCATTGCCGTGCCGCGCCAGTGAAAGCGACAGAGAAAGTGAAATGAAAACACACACAGTACTGACCTTCTATCCGAAATATTCTTAAAATCATCAGATAGTACTTACTCAACTATTGATTTTTCAAGTTTTGTTTTGAAGTTTTCTACGTGTGTGTGTGTTTCTTTAATTATAAGGAAAAGGATTTCAATAATAAAATGTGTCATCAAAAAAGTGATAAGCAGGCACTAAAAATGACAAAAAAAACTTTTTTGGTAAGTTGAATTTGTTGATTGTTTTCATACTTATTGCCTATTTGTAATTATTAGTATTAGCTTAGTACCCAAGTTTAAATGCGAACTTACACGTCATGCTTGCTTATACCTAATCATATATTAAATATGACGTTAATACCTGTTTCTGGCCAGGCAAAATAGGTTGGTGACTTGTATTCCTTTTCACAAATCTATTAAAAAATATATACATATTATAAATCTTCTATATAATCGGTAATGTAAGTTGCACGGATATATTAACATTTAAAATTAAAAGGTAGGTATATAATATAATAGTAGGTATATAACCAAAAAGACTCAAGCATGTCTGATATCCTTAAAGAGGATTCCAAACAACTATCTCCCAACTTTCGACAATGTCTCCCTCTCTAACCATGAACACTTAAATCTTCTTGGTGTTTCTCTGTCATCAGAGTTAAAATACCATGATGCTATTGAGTCTCGCACAACTTCCGCTTTCCGGCGACTCGGCATATTATACAGAGCTCGTAGGTTTTTTACTTCAGCCCAATTATTGACTCTGTATAAATCCCAAATCCGCCCCATTATCGAATATGGCAGCCATCTCTGGTGTGGTATGACCAAGAAGTTGAGTGACCAACTTGATTCTGTGCAAAGGAGGGCAGTGAGGTTGATCAATGATCCTTCTCTGACATCCGATCTGCAGCCGCTCCAGCACAGAAGAAAGGTTGGAATGCTCAGTCTTTTTTATCGATATTACCACGGAGCTTGTTCTAATGAGCTCCATTCATTAATCCCTCCCCCTCTCATTTCAGAAAGGGAAACTCGTAGTACGACTCTCATTCATCCCTTTGCAGTCGATCTCAAAACTATGAGAACTTGGCGTTTTCATGACTCATTCTTTTGCCAAACTGCCCGCTTATGGAATGGTCTACCAGTATCTGTGTTCCCTTCCCAATTTAATCCGGTTTTATTCAAAACCAACATCAATCACCACTTCCTTGCAGCGCCTCACGACAGAACCAAGAACTCAAGCAACACCTCTGCGGCACCCTTCCAGGGTGACATAGACCCCCAAGACTCTCAAGAATTGGGGAGCCTCCCGCACAGGATTCCTTCAAAAAAAAAAAAAAATGTGCGCTCACAAGCATGCCATGTAAGTTCACGCTTAAACATGCTATTTCAGTACTTACAAAATAAAAACTCAAACCTCAAATTAATTTAAACCCCACAGCTCTTGCAGAGCTTCCCTGAAACAGTGATGATATGGGCCAAAATGAATGATTTTTTACAGTATGGGTGGTCAGCGTCATACCAACCTATAAGTCAAGGAACAAAAATAATTATAATAATTGTACATCTTGCAAGTTAAATTCAAAATGAAAAAATGCGTTTTAGTCATCATGATTTATGATTACTTAATTATTAATGGTTTAGTATGAGACTGACCCATTATAATCCATAGCCGAAATTGAAAATTTAATATATCTACTTAGATAAGTATTTCATGCACGCCCACAAGCAAACATGTGTAAGTTCGCGGTTTTGGATGCTACATGTGTAGGTACCTACCCAGGCCCGGATTAAAAGGACGGTTACACAAAAATCACCGTTGTTTTTAAAAATATGTTTCTTATACTTTATGGCCTTAGTAAATAAGTGACATTAATAAAAAAAATCACCCATGTTAACTGATTTTTTACCTAAATTTTAAAGATTGTATATAGTATTTAACTTAAAAAATAACGCCACAAAAAAATATTTTAAAAAACTCGTTTTGTTCACATTTTCTTGTTCTAACTTTGTTGTTTCATATTTTGTAAACATTTTTGTTCTTTATAATTATAGAGTAATACAATGTCGAGAAAGTCTATGGATAATATTTTAGGTAATGTGAACAGTTTTTGAGATAATATAAAACGTTTTAGAAAAATACGATTCACAGAATTTTTCAACATAAATTTGTTTCAGGGTCAAGGTTTTTAAGGCATTCACGACCAAGGGGGGCCTCAAAGACTTAATTAGATTTAAAAACAAAATGTTATTTACTTTTTTGGGGTCGTAATCAAAAGGGGCCTACGAAAAATATTTTAACATACTTTTTTTACAAAAAGGATAAGACGAAGTTCCCGTCAACAAGTGTCATAGACCTCCCCAACAGGTTTCCTAACAAATATATTTTTGGTGGGCGCGTGAATATGGGAGGGGGGGCTGACTTTCTCCGCACCAGGGCTCCCAGTGGTCTTAATCCGCACCTGCGTGTACATTAATACTTATGAAAGAAAACCCAAGCGTCAGATGACCATAAACTCGGCAACTCTTGCCACCTTTTCTTGGAACAGGAGTGGAACCACTTCACTAAAGGCCAGTCTATGGTGGACAAGTCTTCAGTCAGTTATTACATTACTGCATGCTTGGTCAGTATTTATTTATTTATTTTATTCACAATCATACACCAACAGGCACAACATAAAAATAGCACATTAGGCAAATTAACAAAAGAAGAAATCATGTTGCACCCCATTACCGGTGTAAGCGTAATACAATGTGATAAAAAAAAAAAAGCACACAAAAGTATCAAAATAATTTCACTTACATACTAAGGATAAAAACATTCTTTTTTAAAACGGAATACAACATTCAAAAATTCAAACAACAATAATAAAATAATATAAATAGAAGTAGTAGGGAAGAAAGGAAGGGGAAGGGGAAGGGATACTCACTGCTCAAGTATAGCTAAAATTGATCTTTTAAATAAATTAGAACTACCGTGAAACAGATCGACATCTTTAAATTTATTGTTATAATTTTTAGTTATTCTTAGCAGAGGATTTCGCAAACCTGCATTGGTAACGTGACGCTTAATGTGAAAGGGCCAAAATGATCGTCTAACTGTTGGGACCGCGAAGTCTATCAATTTCAGTAATAGGGGTGTGTCTAGTGCAGACATACAAATTCTGCATAGAATACAGGCATCTGCAAGTTCACGCCTCGACGAGAGGTCTATTAAGTCATTGAAACGGGATGTTCCGAATCTTTGATTTCCAATTCGTATTAGTTTATGTTGGATTTTTTCCAATGCAACGTTATATTTGTCATATAAGGGATTCCATACTGGGGAGCAATACTCGGCCCGAGAGCGTACAAGTGAGACATACAAGGTCATAAGAGATGTGGGATCTCTGAACTCCCTGGTCACCCTTAGGATAAAACCAAGCATTTTGTTACATTGTGTTAGAATCTTATCGATGTGATCGTCAAAATGCAGTTTGGAGTCAAAGATAACACCAAGATCCTTTACCGAGTCGAGTCGTTGCAGCATGGTATCAGCAATCGCATAATTATGAGAAATAATGTTTTTGTTTTTAGTGAAGGATATGGAAAAACATTTTTTCAGATTTAGTTCCAATCTATTGCAAACACAGGAGTCATGGACCCTACCGAGATCCTCTTCCAACAAAACAGCGTCCTCCTCAGTTCTTATGGTACGATAAATTTTGAGATCGTCTGCAAAGAGTAAAAAATCTGAGTGAATCTGAGTATTATTATCCAAGGCATCTGTTACACCAGGGACAAAGCTATCGTCACGGGGCTTACACCAGGTTACACCAGGGGCAAAGCTATCGTCACGGGGCTTACTCCAGGTTACACCAGGGACAAAGCTTTCGTCACGGGGCTTACACCAGGGGCAAAGCTATCGTCATGGGGCTTACACCAGGTTTCACCAGGGGCAAAGCTATAGTCACGGGGCTTACACCAGGGGCAAAACTATTGTCACGGGGCTAACACCAGGGGCAAAGCTATAGTCACGGGGCTTACACCAGGTTACACCAGGAGCAAAGCTATCGTCACGGGGCTTACACCAGGTTACACCAGGGGCAAAGCTATCGTCACGGGGCTTACACCAGGCTACACCAGGGGCAAAGCTATTGGCACGGGGCTTACACTAGGTTACACCAGGGGCAAAGCTATCGTCACGGGGCTTACACCAGGTTACGCCAGGGGCAAAGCTATCGTCACGGGGTTTACGCCAGTTTACACCAGGGGCAAAGCTATCGTCACGGGGCTTACACCAGGTAACACCAGGGGCAAAGTTATCGGCACGAGGCTTACACTAGGTTACACCAGGGGAAAAGCTATCGGCAGGGGGCTTACACCAGGTTACACCAGGGGCAAAGCTATCGTCACGGGGCTCGACAGAAATTGAACCGGCGTCATTTTCTTTCAAACTCGCTTACTTCAGTCTTGAGTGCTTGGCCATAGCTCCGATGGTGATGATTGCCACTGATTTCAGTCTCGTGTGAAAAAATACCTGTTATACTGCGCCATGAAGAGCTTCTTATGGGCCCAGTATATGTTTGGTGTGCTGCTGACAGTTGCCGGGATCTCAGAGAGGCTGGCCACCCCTAAGGCCTTGCCTCAGATGAAGCACCAGCTGCTGTTCAAGAGCGCCACACAACTAGCCAAGATGATCAGGGAAAGACAGGTCCTATATTTGTCTACCTTCATTACTATGCAAAATTTTGCTGTCTCTCGGCGTAAATTTTAATATTACTTATAGGAGAAAAATATAAAGTTTTTTTTAATTCTAAGAACTATTTATGACAAAAGGTTTTTTGTGTTAGCCGCTGCCTAGGAGATTCAATACTATGAAATAGATAAAAAAAACAAAGGAAAATAGACAAAGAAAATCTTGGAAAGTCTATTAAAGTTGTCGCTTCTACGCCAAGCATACAAATTTTGCCTATAGTTTGTACGTGAGAATGGTAGATTCATTAAACAAGGATTTTTATGCTCTGACTATGGATATATAGAACTTTAATACTTCCTCCATGGCTCTGACAGGTACTCCAATATTTAGCTGGGCGAAAAGATCTAAGTAACCCGATGTCATCTTTAACAAAGATACTTCATTTGCTGTTTTGCTGAGGGTAGAAAGAGGTCATGTGGTAGTTTTCAGCTTTGTAATTGACCAAAGTACTGGTTTATACCATTAACACTTCCAGACTACAAGTGTTGAGGTGGTTCAGGCGTTTGTGGATCGCTGCAAAGCAGTGAATCCCCTGGTCAACGCCATTGTACAAGATCGCTACAGCGAGGCTCTCCAGGAAGCTGCAGCGATGGATCACAGAGTAAGAGAAGGACAACTCAGTCAGAAACAGCTGGAGGAGAATTTCCCATTGCTTGGAGTGCCATTTTCTACCAAGGAGTGCATAGCTGTCAAAGGTACTGTAACAAACACGCAAGATGAGAAATTCTTATTTTTCGTCATTTAGATTTTTCACTCGATACATTCACAAAAAAAATTCAAATCCGCTAATGGATCCTGAGGTAAGGATGTCCAGCTTTCTTTCCAGACTTGAGGTCTTCCAGCTTGGCATTAAGCTATTGGCATGTCATTCCCTACAACGCGTGCGAGTGTTTCATAACTCATTCTGGAGGCTGTGTTAATGTCCAATTAAAAGAAAAAGTGTTCACAATGATAACAGTGCAAAAAATTGCATTTCTTTTTTATTTGGGGTAGACCTTAATACGACACAAAAAAAATCCAGATTGCCGCCTTCGATTCACAATGATTCAATTTAAAACATTATTTTTCACACACTCTATATTGTTTTTTATGTAAACTTAAATTGCGGTCCTTTAATTAATTTGAAAATGCAGGTATTAGAGTATTGGACAAACCATTAGATTACTTATTCAAGATTATTATTCATTGAGCAACTATTTTTTTGTCCCTTCATTTATACCTACTACAAGTCCCGTTTTCATGTTCAGGTATGTACAACGAGTGTGGTGTATGGCGTCCCGACCCCTTTGTGCCAGCTGCAGCAGATTCTGCAATGGTTGCCAAGATGCGGATGGCGGGAGCCATCCCTCTAATGGTCACCAACAGCCCCGAGTCCTGCATCAGCCTGGAGACCTACAACATGGTGACAGGACTCACCAGGAACCCATACAATACCACTAGGACGCCTGGAGGATCTTCAGGAGGAGAGGTAACAACAACAAATCAGTCTTCTTCTTCTTCCTTCGCCTTTCTCAGTCCACGTCTGGATGTAGGCCTCCTCCAATCTTCTCATCAGCTGCTGTGTTCAGCCATCCCCTGCCTGCAGTTTCTTAAGCCACCTCAGTAATTGTGGTCTCCTCACTCCTCGCTTGGACATCCTGGGTCGCCACTGGACGATCCTTTTCAGCCACCTGCTGATACTGGAAGCACGCGGGACTCATAGATCCTACGATCGAGGTTAATGGAGACGGCCAAAACGCGTTACTTTAACCAAAATTGACCATATTTTGAAGAGAATGTAGATGACGTAGTATTGTTACTAATTAAAAACTGAAACTAATTAATTTATTTTATTTTATTTAAAAATAAAATTATATAGAAACAGAGTTTTAATTCACTTTTCTTTTTTTTTTGCTCAACATTTTCGCCTAATGAGGCATCTTCAGGAGCAGAATTAGGCGAAAATGTTTGAGCAAAAAAATAAATACAAAAACAAGTGAATTAACCCTCGTATTCACGATCAAAACTAGCACTAACTTAAGGGCAAACTAGCGTTTAGATTGGGGAAATTCATTTCAAGAACAATACTTAGGGTAAAAGTAGCGCTCAGGTTAGTAAGGTCGACAGGTATATTAACCAACGCTTAAGCGCTGTCAAAATATTCCATCATATTATTTCATTGTTATCACATTTTTTGTTTGATTGTGAATTTACATGAAAAAATGAATTCTTACTATGAAGACGATTTTTACGAGTATATTAACATTGTTTTGACGAGTATATTTACATTTTTTGACCATCAGAATTGGGTTTGTTCTCCGGTTTGGTCTAGGACCATACTGCAATGACAGATGAACTGTCAAAATATTCCGCCGCATTTCATCAGCACAGTTTTTGTTTGGTTGTGAATTATTTACATAAAATAATGAATTCTTACGATGAAGATATTTACACGAGTATAATAACATTGTTTTGTCCAAAAATAGTGTCCCAAGAAAATATATCAGAGACTGTAAAGACCCAATTACGTATTACGAAGAGGAAGAATTTAGAAGACGTTTTTGATTGAAAAAATGCGTCGTTCTGTATACAGTTTTGCCGTTGCTCATTGAGGGTTGCAAAGCCAAAAATTTCTTCGATCTGTTCTTTTATCTTCTATTATAGGTTTTTCTTTAATCAGAGCCACCAGCAGCTCCTTTTCCGCTGGAGAAAACAACATCTTTTTGGCGCTGAAATCGATCAAAACACTTTACATTGGATATTGCATAAATGTATTTTAAAAAATAGAAATTGTAAACAAACAAACTCGTACTTACGGTTTACTTAAATTAGTAAGTGCGTTATACGTACTTACTTGTTGTCAAGTTTTATGCACAGCTGATATGACATTGAAATTTGAAAGAAGCGGCAATGATAAGAATGAAGTACGCCGAATATTGGTTGGAAGTTACTGATCAATTACAGAGCTGGGTTTTTTCGAGAGCCAATGACTGAGACGTACATCTCCACTAAGTTGGGCACTAGGCTGATTACTACTTTAGTGTTCTTTGTGAAACAAAACGCTCCAGAATGTCGACCCTTGAGTTAGTGTAGCGCTTGAGTTAGGTACTTAAGTCAGTTTTGATCGAGAATACGGGGGTAAAATTCTGTTTTTATCCAATTGAATTTTTCAATAATTAAAAATGTACTTTCACTGTGTAAATAGATTAACACTTAAAAACATAATTAATTTTATTCTTGCAAACGCTTTTTTCGTATTATCTCAAAAACTGTATACATTACCTTAAATACTATCCATAGACTTTCTAGACATTGTATAATTCTATAATTATTAAGAACAAAAGTATTTCTAAAATATGAAACAACAAAATTAGAACAAGGAAATGTGAAAAAAAAAGTTTTTTTAAATATTTTTTATGGTGTCAATTTTTAAGTTATATAAAAAAAATAACTTTACAATTTAGGTACAAAATCAGTTAATATTCGTGATTTTTTCCATTAATTTCACTTATTTACTAGGCCATAAAGTATAAGAAACATATTTTTAAAAACAACGGTCATTTTTTTGTAAACGACCTCTGAAACCACCTTCTTGCGTTTCAATGATTTTTACTTTATAGCAGTCCGAAGGACTGTTATAAAGTATTGTATTCGTCCGAAAAAAAAATCGAGGTTTCAACGGAAATGAGTTGTCCTGCACCAGGACATGCAAAAAAACCTAATTTGTCGAACCTGTCCGTCCGTCCGTCCGTCCGTCCGTCCGTATGGATGTATGTATGTATGTCCCAGCCGGAACTACTAATTGTAGAGACACCAATTTTTGGATCTAGAGAATTGACAACCACAGATTTTGATGGACTGACTGGCATGGCACCACCCTGAAAATTCAAGATGGCTGCCATACAAAAAAAACATCAAACTGCACATTTCTCAAAAACGGCTCTAACGATTTTCTTTAAAATTTCAGTGTGGTCGTTGCTTAAATTGTCGCGAAGAAAATTTGTTATGGCAACACTCTTCCCAACTTGCGTCTATGAGTTGCCATATGAAAGAAAAAAACGATTGTTATTATCTCGGAAATGGCTGGGTTGACAAAAAAAAAATGTTCCACAATATTACGCGCAATATTAATTTCTACAAAAATTTAAAGAATACTGTAAATTTTTTTTTACTTAAAGTACCGTTTACACGATTTCAAAATTTTCATCGAAAATATTAAAAAGACCCATAAAAACGCAATTTTGTAAAACTTTCTTTAGGTTTACAAGAAAGAAAATTTTATAAACTTATTTGCACTATAATTTGTTTTTCACTATTTTGAGAATTCAAGATGGCTTCCAAAGAGGAGAAAACTTCAAATGCGATTTTCTCAAAACCGGCTCTAACGATTTTTTTAATTTTCAGTACAGTAATTGCTTGATAAATTCTTATCAAATTTAGTTATGGCAATATTTTTACTAATCTGCGTCTATGAGTTGCCATATGAACAAAATAAACAATTGTGATTTTCTCAGAAGTGACAGCGTTGACAAAAAATATATGTTCTACAATATTATACGTAACATTAAATTCTATATAAAAATTAAATAAAATTTTTTAAAATAAAAACATAAAGGGCCGTTTACATGATATCAAAAATTTAAATTAAAAGGCTACAAAAACTCATCAGAACGCAAAAAACTTTTATGTTTCTTAACTTTATCAGAAAAAACTTTTTTATCACTATAATTCATAGTGAAACATTTTTCAAATTTTAGAAAATTCAAGATGGCTTCCGAACAGCTCAAAATTTCAAATGAGATTTTCTCAAAAACGGCTCCTACGATTTTCTTTATTTTTTTTGCATAATCGTCATTATAATACTGCTATGTAACAACAATAACCGTTGCCTCATAATTTACTTTGTTTTGGGGGCTGCCATACAAGAGAAAAAAATTATTTTAAATTTCTCGGCAGAGAAAGGGTTAACTAAAAAATAATGTTCTACAATTGAAAAGCTTTTATATATACCTACATACATGAATCATTACTTTTTTCAAAAAAATATTATAAAGTATAGCCACCATACAAAGTGACAAATTTTCATACAAAAAATTATTGTAATATTTTTGGTAGCAAAACGTCTAATACCCATAAATAAACCTACATAACAATTTCCTCAATCAATTGCTATAAAACAAATACAAGCATTGCCTCTTAATACTCTTTGTTTTGGGGGTTGCCATACAAGAGAAAACAATATTTTAAATTTTCCCAGCAGAGAACGGGTTAACTTAAAAATAATGTTCCACAAATGAAAAGCTCTTATATATACCTACATACATTAATCATTACTTTTTTCAAAAAAATGTTATATAGTATAGCCACCATACAAAGTGACAAATTTCCATACAAAATATAATTGAAATATTTTTGGTAGCCAAACGTCTAATACCCATAAATAAACCCACACAAGTGATATGTAACAACAATAACCATTGCCTCATAATACTCTTTGTTTTGTGGGTTGCGATACAAGAGAAAATAATTTAAAATTACTTGGCAGAGAACTGGTTAACTAAAAAATAATGTTCCCCAAATGAAAAGCTCTTATATATACCTACATACATTAATCATTACTTTTTTCAAATAAATATTAAAAGGTGTAGCCACCATACAAAGTGACAAATTTTAATACAAAAATAATTGTAATATTCTTGGTACTAAAACGCCTAATATAAAATACTAGGCTACGAGTCTTAAAATCTAGTAAGTTGTACCCATATAATAATCAATCATAACTTTCCAAAATATCAATGAAAAGTATAGGTACCCACCAAAGAAAGTGTTAGTTTTGATACAAACGGGATCAATGATAATACTGCAAAAAGACGATTGCTTAAAAAGATTAGCTTCATTACTTTCACACATTGACATACTAATGAATAGACTGCGTGTTTAGTACAAAAGGGACCATAAAATATGGACCCAACTCAATGAGAGTGAAATGACGAAAGTACAAGATTTATCACAAAGTGGCATAAACTTGTAGTACACAAAAAAAACTTTTTTTGCATCTTCAGCCGTGCTCTCTTGTGTATAAAACTTTATCGTTCATCTAATAGCTCTTTTAAACATTATGAGCGAGGTAAATATACTTTTGTCTCCCTCTGCCCACACGATGCAACCAATGGATGCTACGAAATATTATTTTTGTGATAATGCAAAGCACCATACACAAAAATGTTTTTTTGTGTCATGGGTTTGAACCACTAATATTACATCGCTTAAAAACCATATATGTACGAGTATGTACAGACCTTTTACGAGACCAACGGTCACACAACGCTCTTGCAAAAAATGGTTACCAGAGGCGCTTCAGAGTAAGAATACGTAATAAAAACAATAAACATTTTAATATTTAATCATTAAAAATCAAAATATAAGTTGTATATGGTTACGGGACGAGTAAAATTTATGAATGTACAACTGATTTCGAAAACACGATTTCATTTTAATATTTAAAATACAAATTTCCTTGACTTATAGGGTATGAGGCTGACCACCCAGACTGTACAAAAATGTTCACTTTGCCAATGTCACCCCTGTTTCAGGGAAGGTCCGCAAAAGTTGTAGGGTTTATGTTCATTTAAGGCTTGGATTTTATTTATAAGCAAGATTTTAATCTTCGCAACTTAGATTGTAGATTATAGAAAGGTTACAAAGTGAATGCCTCATCAATTAAAGATTTTAATTTTTAAAATAATACGACTCCTTTAAAATTGAAATCACAGTAATTTAGGTGAAATATTTGAGGAATCCACTTGCAAACCACGCTAAGTTCAAAAAAGGTTTTTTTGTAATGGCTGTCGTTGCATTGGATTTAAAAAAATGTTATTCTGTATTTTATTGTCCGGTCGATAGCTCAGTTGGTAGAATGCTTGCATTCCATGCCGTGAGCTCGGGTTCGAATCCCACCGAGGGTGTCAGAAATGATTTCCCGTTTCGGTGTTTATTTCAAACCCCAAAATCAAATACCGGCAAGGTTTACTCAGCCTTCACAAGAAATGAGTACCAGCCCTCTCGGAAGCTGGGAAACCCCCACTTCAACTGAAGTGGTTGGCGTAAGGCCGGCCCCTTTACCTGTAAAAATAAATAGGTTCAACTCGCCACATGCGACCCCTTCGGGGATAACGCGGCAAGAAGTTACACTATATGTGTAGCTTAGTTGTGTTGCGTTGCGTATTGTACTATTTCAAAACTCGCTACGTTACGTATAATTTGAGTTTTTATAATTTCAATTGTCAAATATCATAGCGACTTTTGCAAGAGTATACCGTATTAAGCCTCATTTTTTGTATTTATATTCCATTTATTAGTCAAAGGATTCCTAAAATTATCATTTTTGTGCCACATTGTTTTTTGTAGTCAGTGGAAAATATTTTTCAAGAGGCTCGATTATTTCGAGTACAGCCCTGGGCGCTGTTGTCCCTTTCTTTCACACGCTAGAACATTATCTTTAAAGTAGACGTGCTGTTCTAGATACGCCTGTTTATAATTCTTTCAAAATACAAAGAAAACGTTAATTAGCGTATAAAAACATACAATTACTTCTGAATTGTGTTTCCATCCATTTATTTTTTATTTTTTCGGACCTTTTTTTGCACCCTTTCACACAGCAAACCATTTTTAGCGAGATATTTACGATCCGAGTGCTGGCGAAGTAATGAGGCCAGAACCGAGCATTACATTTGCACGCGGATCGAGGTTCAGCGCTTCAGTCCAAAAAATAGGGGACATTATTTTGGTCTGGACTTCATCTCTATACCTTATAACTCTATGCTTACACACAACTAAATGTTTTGTTTTGAAAATTGGCTATGACCTAAACATGACCGTATTTTGTGCTATAAAGTCCTGTGCAGTCCACTGTACAATTTATTTCGATTCATTTCTACAGATACTTTTATTCTCTTATGGCTTTTTCTGTAGCTTCATACGTTATGTGACTTCTCCTTTCGGGATCACTCATTATACGAAATTTCGCTCGTTAAGGGAGCAGTTTATTACTTTTTTTGCTCGTTTTGCGAATTATGTTCTCGTGAAGAGATGTTCCGCTGTATGTCATTTCTGTAAGATGCTTTTCACTTTATGTATAGCAGTCCGAAGGACTGTTATAAAGTATTGTATTCGTCCGAAAAAAAAAAAATGAGGTTTCAACGGAAATGAGTTGTCCTGCACCAGGACATACAAAAAAACCTAATTTGTCGAACCTGTCCGTCCGTCCGTCCGTCCGTCCGTCCGTCCGTCCGTCCGTCCGTCCGTCCGTCCGTCCGTCCGTCCGTCCGTCCGTCCGTCCGTCCGTCCGTCCGTCCGTATGAGTGTATGTCCCAGCCGAAACTACTGATCACAGAGACACCAATTTTTGGATTTAGAGAATTGAGAACCACAGATTTTGATGAGCCGACCGGCATGGCGCCACCCTGAAGATTCAAGATGGCTGCCATACAAAAAAAACACAAAATTGCACTTTTCTCAAAAACGGCTCTAACGATTTTCTTTAAAATTTCAGTGTGGTCGTTGCGTAAGTTTTTACTAAGAAAATTAGGTATGGCAACACTCTTGCCAACCTGCGTCTATGGGTTGCCATATGAAAGAAAAAAACTATTGTGATTATCTCGGAAATGACTGGGTTGACGAAAACAAAATGTTTTACAATAATACGCGCAATATTAATTTGTACCAAAATTTTAAGAAAACTTTAAAAAAAATTTTACTTAAAGTACCGTTTAGACGATCTCAAAATTTTCATCGAAAATATTAAAAAGACCCATAAAAACGCAATTTTGTAACACTTTTTTTAGGTTCACAAGAAAGAAAAAATTATAAACTTCTTTTCAATATAATTTGTTTTTCACTATTTTGAGAATTCAAGATGGCTTCCAAAGAGGAGAAAACTTCAAATGCAATTTTCTCAAAAATGGCTCGAACGATTTTTTTTAAATTTTCAGTAAAGTAGTTGCTTGATACATTCTTACCAAATTTAGTTATGGCAACATTTTTGCTAATCTGCGTCTATGAGTTGCCATATGAAAAAAAAAACAATTGTGATTTTCTCAGAAGTGAAAGCGTTGACAAAAAAGATATGATCTACAATATTATACGTAACATCAAATTCTAGAAAAAAATTAAAAAAATTTTTTGAAAATAAAAACATAAAGTGCCGTTTACATGATATCAAAAATTGAAATTAAAAGGCTACAAAAACCCATCAGAACGCAAAAAACTTTTATGTTTCTTAACTTTATCAGAAAAAACTTTTTTATTACTATAATTCATAGTGAATCATTTTTCAAATTTTAGAAAATTCAAGATGGCTTCCGAACAGCTGAAAGTTTCAAATGAGATTTTCTCAAAAACGGCTCCTACGATTTTCTTAATTTTTTCTGCATAATCGTCATTATTATACTGCTATGTAACAACAATAACCATTGCCTCATAATTTTCTTTGTTTTGGGGGTTGCGATACAAGAGAAAAAAATAATTTAAAATTTCTCGGCAGAGAAAGGGTTATCTAAAAAATAATGTTGTACAATTGAAAAGCTTTTATATATACCTACATACATGAATCATTACTTTTTTCAAAAAAATATTATAAAGTATAGCCACCATACAAAGTGACAAATTTTCATACAAAAAATTATTGTAATATTTTTGGTAGCAAAACGTCTAATACCCATAAATAAACCTACATAACAATTCGCTCAATCAATTGCTTTATCACAACAATAAGCATTGCCTCTTAATACTCTTTGTTTTGGGGGTTGCCATACAAGAGAAAACAATATTTTAAATTTTCCCGGCAGAGAACGGGTTAACTAAAAAATAATGTTCGACAATTGAAAAGCTCTTATATATACCTACATACATTAATCATTACTTTTTTCAAATAAATATTATAAGGTGTAGCCACCATACAAAGTGACAAATTTTAATACAAAAATAATTGTAATATTCTTAGTACTAAAACGCCTAATATAAAATACTAGGCTACGAGTCTTAAAATCTAGTAAGTTGTACCCATATAATAATCAATCATAACTTTCCAAAATATCAATGAAAAGTATAGGTACCCACCAAACAAAGTGTTAGTTTTGATACAAACGGGATCAATGATAATACTACAAAAGACGATTGCTTAAAAAGATTAGCTTCATTACTTACACACAACTAAATGTTTTGTTATGAAAATTGGCTATGACCTAAACATGACCGTATTTTGTGCTTTAAAGTCCTGTGCAGTCCACTGCACAATTTATTTACTTTCTTGCTATAGCTGAAGGCTATAAAGAATGTTTTGATTTGGTGTGAAATTTTTTTTTCGAGGTTTTCACGGAAATAAGTTGTTCTGGTGCAGGACATGCCAAAAAACACTATCTTTCAAAAACGTCCGTCTGTATGTGTGTGTGTGTGTGTGTGTATCTGTGTCACTTTCCAAAGTATTAGGTCGAGAGATACCAAATTTTGGTTACTTCAACTTTTTTGGACATGTATGAATAACACAACATTACACCAACTTGAAAATTCAAGATGGCTGTCATACAAAAAAAACATAAAATTTCACTTTTCTCAAAAACGGCCCGAAGATTTTTTTTTAATTTTCAGAGTTGCCACAAATTAATTTTTAATTTAATAAATTAGTTATGGCAACACTCTTGCTAATCTGTGTCTATGGGCTGCGATATGAAAAAAACAAACAATTGTGATTTTCTCGAAAGTCAAGGGGTTAACAAAAATAAAATGTTAAAAAATATTTTTAACAACATAAATTTCTACAAAATTAAAAAAAAATATGTTTGAAAAATTATTATAAAGCACCGTTTACACGACCTGAAATTTTAAATCGAAAATACTACAAAAACCTATTAAAATGCAAGATATTTAAAATTGTTTTAGATTCGATAGAAAGAATAAGTTTATTACTTTAATTCGTAATATTATTTTTTTTTCTTTTTTGAAAATCCAAGATGGCTTCCGAAGAGATGAAAATTTTAAATGCGATTTTCTCAAAAACGGCTCCAACGATTTTTCTTAAATTTTCTGTGAATCCGTTTATAAAATAGTGCTATCTAAAAATTATAATCATTGATTTATGGTGATCTTTATTTATGCAGTTGCCCTACAAAAGAAAAAAAAAATTGAAAAATTCTCGGCAGTTAGAGGGTTAATAAAAAAATATTTTCCACAAATGTTAGTAAATAATGATAACTTATATATTGCCATCATTATTTTTTCCAAAAAGTGAATCAAAAGTATAGCCGCCATACAAAGTGAAAATTTTCCATACAAAAGCAAAAGCATGAGCAATTTTCTTGGTAGTCAAAAGTTTAAAAATAGATAAAAGGCTGCGATTCTTAAAATTTTAGAAATACCAATAATAGACAGTCGTTACTTTTTCAAAATATAACTAAAAAGTTTACCCACCATACAAAGTCCTAGTTTGCATACAAAAGGGTTTAATGACCATCTATAATAATCTAGATTCTAGATTCTAAAATCTTAGTTGCAAAGATGTATTAAAATGAATAACTCATATCAAATGCATGCCCACAAACAGACACGTGTAAATTCGCGCTTAAAAACGCTGAATGTGTACTTACAAATTAAAACCAAATCTCAAATGAACATAAAATCTGCAACTCTTGCCGACCTTCCTTGAAACAGGGGTGACATTGACAAAGTGAATTATTTTTTACACTATGGGTGGTTAGCTTTATACCAACCTATAAGTCAAGGATCTTTCTTGTGTAATTGGCGCTTTTCCGGAGAAGACCAACCTCGCAGAGGGCTCTTGAGGTGTGATTCACACAAAACGGTGCTCAACAAATAAATCAACCAAATATTTATATTCATTTAAGTATTTATATGACTATATCCATATTTTACGAGTATGCAGGTACACACCGCGGTGGAATAAAATTGATTTATTATTGATATCGTACGATATATATATTATACGATCTTGCATTTTTATATAAAATTTTAAATTCACTTGTCGACAGCCCTGAATTGCTTGAGCAAATATATCTGCATGTACCTCGCCACAATAGTAGAAGCTGTGAATTATTCCACCAAAAGCTTGTAACAACAAATTATGTCAAAAATACAGTAATTCACAGACTTCATGAGTTAGCCAACAAGTACTTATCAAATAATAATATAGATGTATTTGCTATGTCTCTTGATTCATTCAGGTCTGCTTTGAGATTGAAATTTGTGAATGAGCTTGCACAATGTATTGTTTGAAGGATTTTTTTTTATAAAAATAAATCATTCTTATGAGTATGTATGTACGTATATGGGTATATTTTATTATCTCCCACATAAAAATATTGTAAGCTGTGTTTCTTTGTTCCTTGAATTTTTTATTTTATTTTCTCATATCTTTTGTTTATTTTTAAGTTTTATTGTACTTTTTTCTCTTCTTATTTACTCTTACATTTTTCTCATCACTTTCATTTCGATTGTAACTCTAACATGTATGTATATTTATATTTTTTGTGAAATTGGCATACCGCCGTCAATAAAGAAAAATAAAATAAATAAAATATATTATATTTTTATTGAAACGGCATAAGCTGGTAGATGATTCTAGCTTTACATACGTCATACAGTGGTTTAATTTTTGCAAGAAAGCCGAGTACAGATTCTGTGCAATTTATTTATTTCAGTTTTCATTTTTTGATCACAGCGACAAGCCAACTTCTGATAATGCCCATCGGAGCAATCGGCGAAACTGTCTGGAAAGAATCAACCAGACCACGGCTACGAGAAGAGACTACCTACCGACGCTGACAAGCTGACGGTAGAAGCTCTCTGTAAATAAAAAAAGATTTTGACTGGTGGTTCTTGCGTGTTTCATAGTTTATATAGTTTAAAGTGTCGGCCAATATATGCCACAACATCTGTATCAAATTGAAGCTGGACTGTTTTGGTGTTCATGTGTTTTTTGTGAATCGTAAATTTTGATAAAATTATCTATTATATCATTGTGCAGAGGTGGGTACTTGCGGCGGCGAATATTATTGTGAGAGAATATTTATATTGCCGCTGCATCTACAAGAGGTACCTACGTCCGATTGACAACTGTGTCGGCATGCGTCGAACGTTTGTGTGTGTCTGGTACCTGTGCATGTCGCTACAAAACACGTTGGTACATACAGTGCGCGTCTACTCAGCGAAACAACTCACTGACATTTTTGCTGAATTAAAGCCGAACTCTACCAAATTCAACACATCATCATGGCCACATTTAATACTCCGACGACGCAGAAGAAGACCGGGGAAGAGAGGTGGACAAAGGTTGTGCTACTCAGCACGGCCAGCGCCGCTTCTTTTGCCAGCGCAGTTGTGCAATGATGAGGAGCGTGCTACCAGTGACCAGCCTTCGGTGGGACCTCCACCCTCGAACTCCCTGCCGACTGGCAGCGGAGGAAGACATCGGGAAGCATTGGAGAAGACAGTGAAACTGGGTTGCTGGAATGCGCGCTCTATTGCAAATAAGATTGTTGAAATTGACGACTTTTGTAAGAGCCATGATCTTGACATCCTCGCCCTAACAGAGACATGGCATGAGAGTCACGACTCTGCATCATTGAGAGCATTGCGCGCTTTAGGATACACGACGCTTGAGGAAGCACGGGCAAGGCCGCGCCGTGGTAAAGGAACAGAGAGCATCTCTTGGTCCAATCACGGCGGTGTGGCCTTGCTGGTACGTTCGGGATTTCGTGTGGAGAAGATCAAAATTTTCCCCACGACGTCTTTTGAGTGCCTTGTGTGTCGAGTGTCTTCGAGTGCGGCTCTCACTGTTGCTGTAGTTTATCGTCCGGGCTCCAAGCCTGTAACGGCTGAATTTTTTAGGGAGTTCCGGGAACTATTTGAGACTCTTGTGACGCGCAACGAGATATTTCTGGTGGTCGGGGATGTCAACGTCAGGCTTGAGCGTGGAGACGACACTAACAGTGTGGCTCTCACCGCCTTGTTAGCGGACTATGGCTGCAGACAGTGGGTTGGCGCACCAACTCATGATGCGGGTGGCCTACTGGATATAGTTATAGCCAGAGAGGAGGACGCACCTTCAGAGACGAAGGTAGTAGATATAGGTTTGTCGGACCACAGATTGGTGACATCTAGCCTTAATGTGGGACGGCCTGTTCCTGTTTATAAGAGCATAACCTCTAGGTGCTGGAACGGGTTCGATCTCGAGATCTTTAAAAAAGATCTTTCTGTTTCACCAGTCTGCTGTCCGGAAACCTATGTCTCAATGCAACCGGACGAGTTAGTAGACTTGTATAATAAATCCTTGGGCGATTTGATTGGGCTGCATGCTCCAATCAAATGTAAAGTAGTCAAAAAGCGAAACAGTGCTATCTGGTTTGACAATGAATGCCGTACGCTGAAACGCAATATGCGAAAACTAGAGCGAAATTTTAAAAACGGTAAGCCAGGTAGCACTAGGCAATCATGGATTGACGCTCAAGGTGTGTACAGGTCTGCTATTCTCCAGAAGAAATCCGATTTTTATTGTGGAAAGATTGCTGAGGCAAAATCCCCTCAGCAGGTGTGGAAGCTTCTGGAGAACTTGTCTGGGAGTGCTCGGGCTGGTGTAGGTTTGACGTCGACTGCTTGCGATTTTGCCACGTATTTTGAAAACAAAATACCTCAATTGCACTTTGCTTGGGTTGCAGGTACTTCTGTCTCAAGGATTGGAAGTGCTTCGCGACTCGAAGTATTTGATTTAACTGACATAGATGAGGTGTGTCAGATCGTGGTAGGATCGCCAAACAAGCAGTGTGGCCTTGACCCTGTACCAGTCTGGGTACTCAAAGAATGCATCTTACAGCTGGCTCCATTTATTGTTAAGGTAATCAATGGATGCCTAATGGATGCCACTGTTCCTCCGTCTTTGAAGGTAGCACACATCACGCCAATCCTTAAAAAGCCACAGTTGGATCCCGGTGATCCCTCAAATTATAGACCTGTGTCAAATCTGCCATTCTTGTCGAAGGTGCTGGAGCGGATTGTCTCGCGGCGGTTGGTATCCTATCTGGATGCAAGCGGCTTAATGCCTAAGAGGCAGTCTGCATACCGGAAATATCACTCAACAGAAACCGGTATGCTCATGCTTGTATCGGATATGATATCAGCTGTGGAGTGTGGTAATCTAGCCTTACTGGCGCTTCTTGATATGAGTGCGGCCTTTGACACAGTAAGTCACCCAATTCTTATTGAGAGATTGGAGGTGTCATTTGGTTTGACCGGAGGGGCTTTGGCGTGGTTTTCTTCCTATCTGGTGGAGCGCAGACAGGCGGTGCGTATTTGTGATAGTGTTTCACCTACCTACTCGCTGTCTTCCGGGGTCCCACAGGGCTCTGTGCTGGGTCCGATCCTTTTCATATTGTATACTGCTGAGATTGAGAGTATTGTTGAAAAATGGGGCCTCATCGCACACTCATATGCAGATGACTGGCAAATATACTCTCATTCTCGGCCAGAAATGGCTGAGGACCTCAGTTGCAGGGTCTCTGGGTGTATCGCGGAGGTCGGTGGGTGGATGAGGAACAATGGCCTAATCTTAAACATGGATAAGACGGAGATACTCTGGGCAGCCACATCGAGGCGTGACCACCTTCTGGTGAATAGAGTACCACTCTCCATAGGAGGTAAGCTAATCCAGCCTTCTGATTCGGTAAGACTTCTAGGAGTCTTACTGGATCGTAACCTGACACTGGATAGGCAAATAGATGCCACAATAGCTTCTTCTTTTTTTTCGCTTCGCCAAATAAAGGCAATAAGAAAATGTCTGCCGTCAGATGCGGTTAAGACCCTGGTGAGTGCGTTTGTGATGTCTCGGATTGACTATTGCTCGACGCTTTATAGTGGTCAGCCGAAGAAACAGTTTAATCGCTTTCAATCTGTGTTGAATTCGGCAGCAAGACTCATATTCGGGATTCCCAAATTCGCTCACATCACCCCGCTGTTAAAAAAACTTCATTGGCTTCGTTTCCCGGAGAGGGTGGTCTTCCGTGTTTGTTTAATGGTATATAAAGCCATCAATGGCTTGGCCCCACCTTATCTGGCTGATATGATTTCACCTGTTGAAATGGGTGTTAGGAGGCAGACACTCAGATCTGCGGGTGATGGAGTAGTCAATTTGGTTCAGCCGCGCCGTCAGATTCGTACAAACTTCGGAGACCGCGCTTTCCGTGTTGCGGGGCCGGTGGAGTGGAACAGACTGCCACCCGGAGTGAAGAACTCCAAATCTGTGGGTGTATTTCGAGGAGCACTCAAGGCACACTTGTTTAGAAAGTCTTATCCATGATCGGAGAGGGCCCTTGAGGTGTGACACACACAAAAACGGCGCTCTCTTATCATGTGTAATTTAAAATAAATCAGCCTGTTATTATTATTATTACATAGCCCGATAAAAGTGATTGTTTATAAACTTATAATTTAAATAATATAATATAGTGATGACAGTTTTAGGCATCCAAGTAATATAATGTTGCAAACTAATGCCAAGCAATCAAAACAATAAAATATTCATAATTTCTATAAATTCTATTATTTCATAATTTCTATTCCTCTGCGTTTATTAATGTTTTTTTGGAATTACAGGAAGAGTTTATGATTATTTAAGATTACGAATAGAGGTTATGCTTATTTTAAGTTCAGGTTTTACAAAAGAAATGTGTAATATAATATTAAACGAGTAAGTATGTACATTTTCATTAAAAAATATCAGCAAAAAGAGCTATTATGCCGTCCAAGCAACATGGAAAAAACTATTATTCAGATAAAAAATAATACATTCCGGAAAAGACCACAAATGACATGGGTTTTCTAGGTGTGTGAAGGTCTGCTACCTACTTTTTAAGGAAATGATACGTACTGTTTTTTTCCAGGGAGCTATCCTAGGGGCAGGTGGTTCTGTGATTGGCCTGGGCACGGATGCCGCAGGTTCCCTCCGCATGCCAGCACACTACACGGGGATCTTCGCGCTGAAGCACTCCCCAGGACTTGTGGAACTGGATGGCATCAAGCCCAATGCCAACAAAGAAAAGTCTATGGCGATGGTGGCCGCGGGGCCCATGACCAGATACGCCGAGGACCTCAGGACTGTCATGAAGATCATCACAAGCCCACACACAAATAAACTGCAGCTCGACAAGATGGTGAGCAAACACATATGCATGTTTTATTTATTTTTTAAGAAATCCTGTGCGGGAGACTCCCTAGATTCTAGAGACTCTAGGGGTCTATGACACTTGTTGTAGTGCCGCAGAGGTGTTCCAGCTTGGTCGTCGCTACAAAGCGCCAATACTCAAGCAAGACCCAGTTTCTGTAAGGCTGCATGGACCTTTGGTGACCGGTCATTGGTAAAGGTTTATGTATTTTTCAACCCAGCGAAGAGCAAATTTTAAAATATAAATGGTATTTTTTTGTGCTCCGCCAGGATTTGAACCAAGAGGGAAAATTGGGAAAGTAATAAAAAACTAAGGGAAGAGAGCTCACACATGAATGCATTCACCCAATTAAGAGGCCGCTTAAAAATATGTTTCTTATACAGAGGCCATAAAGCCTCCTTGCCATAAGGCCTCAAATTACCTTAACTAAATGGCATCGTTTTCTATACATTGCATCATTTTATAATTATGAGAGAAAAAATCAAAAATATAAAACAACAAAATTAGAAAAAAAAAACATTGCAATTTAGATAAACAAAATCAATAAACAGGCGGAATTGTTTTCATTAATGCCACTCCTTTACTAAGGCCAAATAGTACAAGAATAGTTATTTATGCCACTGCCTGGTAATGATAGTCTTTGTAACACGAGTGCTAGTTTGTGCCATGAGGCGCAGACGAATGGCACAATAGACAGCAAAAGTGTTACAAAGACTTATTACTGTTACCGATCCACTGTCGGTACAGGCTAAGAGTATGTATGCTGCGGGGGTTAAAGTTATTGTATATTGATGTTAATCTCATCCCCTAACATAAACAGAAATTAAAAAAAAAAACATGTTACTTTTATAATGGGTTTTTTGGCCGCCTAGATCAGTGGTTCCCAAACTATGGTACGCGTACCACCAGTGGTACGCGACGCTTCTCAAGGTGGTACGCAAGCAGCCATGGCCATAGGAAATACATAGTTAATAATAAGATAAAACGTTTTTCAATTTCGCGCTTAAAGTTAAGTACAACTGAGCCAAATATTTCCTCTTTTGTTTCGAACATGCAGCACCATTTTTCAGACTAAGACAGGCCTGTCCCGCCACGATTACAAAAATACTAATGTTGGACACCCCTGCACTAAGAGTATTGTATTTTTTTCTATAATAAATAAATAAGCATAATGTTTTCATTAACAGTTGCAGTTTTTATTACTTTACCATTTGAATGATTTTTTAAACTGTTGTACTTCATTGGTACGCCACTGATTTATAATTTCATTAGTGGTACGCGAAATTAAAAGCTTGGGAACCACTGGCCTAGATAATTATCATGAATACTGCACTGTGCAATGTCTTTCCTGTCTAAATTGTCAACAATGGAGACGAAGACGCATAGCTTTTTCTTCTTCATCTTCAATGGCTCTGCAGCCCATATCTCTCCTTGGCCTCGTTATCCTCAGCCTTCATCCGTCTCTGTCCAGAGCCGCCGTCCAAGTCTAGCTACACATAATGCTATTATTAATTATTTCCAGGTTCCCATGAAAGATATAAAGTTGTACTACCTGATGGACGATCACTCTTGGTTCAGTGATAAGCCTGACGCAGACATACACGCTGCCATGCAGAAGGTCATAATGCACTTCCAAAACAACCTCAACATCTCTCTGCAAGAGGTAAAGCCAAGATATCAATGCTGCAGCAGATGAAAGAGTAAAATCCTTAAATACAGTTTACAACAGATCAATCAATGGGGTGATTCATTGAGAATATGTTATCCTACTTGTGTGAATTATGCAGAGTCAACCAAATAGATGGCGGATGGCACATTCTTCGTTCTCCAGTGAGTGGTGCTGTAAATAAGTTTCAACTGCTGCTTCGACAGAACAGAACGTGTTTCGGGGACTGGACTTTTTGGTCGGCTGGTCCGTCCTGCTGGAACAGTCTCCCTCTGGAGTTTTAAGAACAGAGACCAGTG
The DNA here is from genome assembly GCA_951799405.1 of Agapetus fuscipes. Classification (NCBI taxonomy): domain Eukaryota; kingdom Metazoa; phylum Arthropoda; class Insecta; order Trichoptera; family Glossosomatidae; genus Agapetus; species Agapetus fuscipes. The sequence continues at coordinate 49,113 of OX637362.1, forward strand.
TTGGCAGTTTCAGGAAGAACAGTGACACCTTGAGATACGAGTTTAATTCGTTCCATAGTCTTGCAGGTAGAACCAGGGTCGAAGCTGTTGTCGATGGGACATGGCGCAAGCGGGGTTCGAACCGGCGCTAGAGTCAATAACGCAAATTTGAGCGCCAACGCCTTATCCACTTAACCATTCCAGCGACAGAAAGAATGAAGATAAGTCAACGACGTTACCATGTTGAAAGCACCGGTTCCCATAGATCACCGAAGTTAAGCAACATTGGGCGCGGATAGTACTTGGATGGGTTACCGCTCAGGTACACTGCGTGTCGTTGGCATCTTGGACCGGTCCGTAGTCCGTAGTGGCAACACTTCGGACTCGTAAATGGAAGGTTGTGGATTGGATCCCGGCGGAGTACAAAAAATATACCATTTATATTTCGAATGTGCTCTTCGCTGAGTTGAAAAATTCATAAACCTTTACCAAAGACCGGTCACTGAAAGGTCCATCCAACCTTACAACAACTGGGTCTTGCTTGAGAATTGGCGCTTTCTACAGCGACGACCAAGCTCGCAGAGGGCTCTTGAGGTGTGATACACACAAAACAGCGCTCACCAAATAAATCATCCTAATATTATTATTATTTTAAGTGACTGACAAAATTAGTGAACAAAGGGAATGTTAAAGGTAAGCGTGGAAGGGGAAGACCGAGGAGAGAATGGATTGACCTAATAAGAAATATTGAAAACGACTGGAATCTGCAGAATGAGAAACAGAGAAGAGCATGCCGAGGTAGTGTGCTAGGACAAAGTAAAGAGGAGATAGGTACTGGCCACCCCTAGAAGAAAGGCGTCTGGATACAAGTCGTCGTCCCAGTGCTTGTTTGGCTTATCCTCCATTTGATTCAAAGGTAACCTATCAATGAAAGTGTCTTAAGAATCACATTCTACACAATCTGAGCTAAGAAAAAATGTAAAACAAGAAAAAAGGTAGTTGTTTTATATATTTTTAATAACATTTTCCAGTATAAGACACATTGGTTCTGTACAACAGTTTGCTCGTATGTCAAATTACTCGTATCTCAAAGCAATTTTCCCCATTGCAATAAATGTATTGAAATACCATCAATCTGTTCCAGCCACAAAAATGCTACCCCCAATTGTTTTTGTTACGTGTTTTGGAATAACAAAAATGTATTAATAAATGACAAATTTAATCCTTAATTATATTGTCCTTCGTGGTCGTCAATTGCTTGGAGATTCGATTTTCAAAATCAATGCCTCAATGATCAATCAATGAGAATAAAATTTTGTATATATGCTGCAATGCTGCGAGCATTCGCGTATGTGTTTGAATCCCCTACTAAAATACACTCATAAACCATTATAGACCCTTTTGTGTTTGTATCGAAATACGTATGAAAATATATTGACATCTAGCGGCAAAATTGGAAAGTTTTTTTTACATTTTCTTTTATTTGATTCAAAATTAAAAAAAAAACAAACGAAATGAAAATGGATTTAAATCTGTAATCTAAGTTGCAAAGATATATAACATTTGAGATTCATATTCCATGCATTCTTACAAGCAGACATTTATACACATGCTGCATGTGTACTTACAACATAACAACCCATTCCAAATGAACATAAGCCCTGCAACTCTTGCCAAACTTCCCTGAAACAAAGGTGAAATTTTGCAAAGTAAACCATTTTTTAAAGTATGGGTGGTCAACCTCATACCAACCTATAAGTCAAGGAAATTATTTTGTGTATTTCTTTACATAATCTAAGTTGCAAAGATACATACCATTTGAGATTCATATTAAATGCATTCCCACACGCAGACAGGTAAAAGTTCGCGCTTACAACTGCCCCATGTGGACTTACAACATAAAAACCTAATCTCAAATGAACATAAGCCCTGCAACTCTTGCCGACTTTTCCTCAAACAGAGATAAAATTTGCATGGTTAACCATTGCTTACCGTATGGGTGGTCAGCCACATACTAACCTTTTAGTCAAGGAAATTATTTTGTTTAGTTCTATAATCTAAGTTGCAAAGATACATACCATTTGAGATTCATATTAAATGCATTCCCACAAGCAGACATTTATTAGTTCGCGCTTACACATAATGCATGTTGACTTACAACATAAAAATCCAATCTCAAATGAACATAAGCCCTGCAACTCTTGCCAACCTTCTCTGAAACACAGCTGAAATCTGCAAAGTGAACCATGTTTTAAAGTATGGGTGGTCGATTTTCTTTTACAAAGACTGCATGTTTTTATTTTACATGTTTTCCGAATTTTAACGCGAGGAAACTATGCGCAATATACACATTCCCCAAATGTTAAGGGGTTAGGCTGCGTAGCAGCCAGGGGCAACGCCCCTAGTATTATATAAATACATGGTAAAAGAGAATTTAAAGCTAAAAAACTGTTTGTTATTAAGTGTACATACATATTTGTATTTTGGTCACGTAAATGCATCTTACATACAACTTAAATGCTACTGTATGCTTCATTTTAGTCACTGCTTTTCTCTTCACTGGTCTTTTTTCTTTTTAGTTTTTTTCTTAGTCTTTTTTGCCGGATTCAAAAAAATGTCGAAGGAGGTTTGTTTCTTCCTTGGACCTTTGTAAATGAGTCAGGCAAGTGTCATTTAATAACTCTGATGCACAACGAGCTGCAACTTTTTCGGGGTGTTTCTTTTTCACGTTTTTCGTATCTCAAATTTCGCTCGTACCTCAAATCAAAATTTTGCTCGCTCGAAAGCTCGTATCTCAAATAACTCGTAGGTATGTTAGGGCACTCTTATCTTGAGGTACCACTGTATTTGTTTAGTAGAGCTTAAACACATAAAAGCGCCCTCGAGGTGGCTAGTGCTACTAAATTTTCGCTTAGGTATATAAAATTGCCCAATTATTATTATTATTATCAGCGTCTTAGTACCTACAGGTTATTTAGGTCATCTTTCATATTGCTTAAATTTGAATTTCAGGTTAAGTTGAAGAATTTCAAGAGCAGTTTGATGCCATCGACTACAATGTTATTTGACCTTGGCGCGGATACAGCATTTGGGCCTGGTAATGCCATCTTGGGTTTCTGGCCCGTACTTAAGGAGTTCCTGAAAAAATGTGTGGGAATGTCCAATATGTCTTTATCCATGATCACCTACACCATTCCAAGGATCTACTTTGAAAAAATGTCCAAGGAAAGCAGAGAGAGCTCACAAAGGGTGATCCAAAATCTCACCATGGAACTAAAGGTAATTATGTATGCGTCAGCAGATTAATTGACATAGACAAATTTGTGACGTTCCACAGTCGGGTTGCTGGAGGGAAAGCTTAGGCATTTTAATAATAGGACACCACTGTACCTCGCACCACTCATCAACTAATTTGAATAGCAGACAATTGACTTTGCGCTCTACGGAAAGTGGAGTCAGAACATCGGTCAGTGAGCCTTTGCGCAAGTCTGCAACAGGGTTTGGTGAGTGTGCATTTGTAGTGGCAGCTCCAAGGGCGTGGAACCAACTCCCACATTTTGTTCAAGAAATTGACCGACAGCAGTCACTTCAGGAGATGTCCAAAGCCAGTTTTATCACTGAATCTTTTTGGGCGACAATGCCACAAAATGTTGCCAATGAAAAAAGTCACCTGATTCATTGTCATCATATTGTTGTAGGGATCCTTATTTTTTAGTGCGTAACTTATGCAGCATGTTTTGTCACATTTAGGATCTCCTGGGCTCGGATGGCGTCTTGCTCCTGCCCAGCATGCCCAGCTGCGCCCACTACCACCACGACTGTCACAAGCGCCTCATGAACATCAACTACATGGTGCTGGCCAACGTCACGGGGACCCCAGCCGTCTCCCTGCCAGTGCAGCTCAGCAGGGAAGGTCTCCCTGTGGGGCTGCAGGCTATGGCAGGAGACCAGCAGGACCACTTACTCCTCAGCGTGGCCGAGGAGTTCCAGAAGGCATTTGGAGGATGGACACCTCCTTCATCACAGCATCACAAGTCAACATAAATACATACAACTTGCAGGGGAGAGGAGAAGTCGGAGGCGCAGTATTTGGGAGAACAAAAAAGATTCAGGCCATAGTAAGATTTGAGAGATGGGGGGACTTCTAGTTTTAACGTGATGCTGAGAAATAATGCTATCCCATAATTTGCAACAATATGTTAAATGAAATGCTTGTACTTGTAAAAAAATTAAAACTAAATAAATTTTGAGAGCATATGTTGATGAGGCTCTGCAGAGGTTCTGGCCACCCCTAGCTGAATGGCAACAGCATTACAGTTACAAGCTGTTTGAGAGGACCAAGCCTGAGAGTTCCTACAGGGTATACTGACAGCTTTGTGCTGTTCCTCCTAGAAGGAGCTCACAAGATTGCATTGGATAGGGAGGGATGGTTAAGAATTACGATGAACGTTGCTTTAAACCAATCCTAGTTTTATTATACAGGGGAACTCTCATAACGATCAAATTCGTTCCAGAACCTCGCTCGTTATGTGAAACACTCGTTGAGCGAAACTAATTTTCTCATATAAATCAACGTAAAGCACGATAATATTGTAGTGTTTTAGGGTTCTAATGTTTTAAAAAATGATGGTCTTCTTAATTAAAACAGCTGGAGATTTATTGTTATGTTATTTTAAAATAACATAGAAAGAACAATCTCGAAGTGTATAGTATGTTTTGTGGGCCGAACGGAACCGAACGGTCACGGAAGCGGCCGAACTGTGCCGTGTGACCTAATGGGACCGTCGCTCATCAGTTCCCGGCAAGATGTAAACCGACTCAGACGTCGGCGACCAAGCACCAAGCGGTGCAAGAGGGGGCATTACCATGGAGCTCCCTCCTTCCCATCTACTTGGATTTCCTGCCAGCAAGGCACCCGCCTTGTGGACCAGAGGCATAGGAGACATAGTGCATAGGAGCGCCCACCCAGGGGCTCCAACGTGTGGAGGCGTCCGCCCCGTGAACCGCCGCTAGCCTGGGGCGCTGCCCCAGGCCTTCAGTTTGGAACTCCAGTCAACAGAGTAGGGAGTGTTTTAGTGATAATGTACAGGTCTGGCCATTCCCTTATTTCCCCTTTTTTCCCCCATATTACTAAAGTAAATAAAACCTTATTTGTTCATGTTAAACTTATCTTTTAATATACAATCCTTCCCAAAATACAAGTAAGCAACATAAGGAAAGAACTCCACGCCCTGAGAGTGATGCTGATGATAGCTAGCCGGAGTAAGTATCATGTAGGTACATCCTGGAGATACCTTCCCATGGTAAACATAACATTATTTTAAATTTATTTATTTTAGTTCACAATTTATTTTACACTGGTTCACTATGGTTGACTTTCGCTGAATTGGCCTCTAATTGCTAAGAGTATTTTGGAGACTGACTCCTTGCAGACGATTCACGCCTTTTATAGCTATTACAATCTAAGCATTTTGGGCTTAGGTTCGTCTGGAAACGTCATATTCTGCAAGCTTCCAATACTTATACTACTTATATAATATTTCCTTACTCTAGGGACTTAATAATAATTCATCTTACAGATAGAGTCTATATACACCTACCCTATTTATTTTGTTTATAACTAAGTACTATTTACATGACAATACGTTCCATACGAAATATATACAACCCTAGAGAACCCAGACACCGTCATTATTGAGATGGCAGACCACTGTATCGAAAATGACAACCCATTCAATAGGGCATTCAAGGGCAGACAACTAATTGCCCTCGAAACTTTGGAAATCAACAAACACAAAAATTATAATTCTTATAGTTTGATCAATGCTCAAATTCCTGGTGCTTCACATTTGTTATTATCTAATTGTACCTCTTTGTCGTTACTCATTATTTTAATTTCTCTATGGTTTCTGTCTTGTCAATTTTGTAACAGTGTCCTTCTGAAAATGGCGTAAGCAAGTCGAAAGTACTCGAGAGGAAAAATACTCAATTTGTGAAAATAAAAAGTTTTTTTAATTATAATTATAATTTCTCATAAAAATGGACTTTCTCAACTCTAGAAAGTTTAATATATTTTAACGTTTATTGAAATAAAATTGCCTAAGTACTTATGAATTGTAAATGATCGTAACAACCTGGATAAAAACATTTTTCAGAATTGAAGCTAGTTTATTATTGATTAATTGCCTTTTGTCTTTTCCCTAATTGCCTAATACTTTCTTGTGTATCCATAATATGAGATATTTCTAATTGTTTGTGCTCCCTGACTGATCCCCAAACCAAATCTCAAATGAACATACACCCTGCAACTCTTGCCGACCTTCCTTGAAACAGGGATGACATTGGCAAAGTGAATCATTTTACAGTGCGGGTGGTCAGCCTCATACCAACCTATAAGGCAAGGAATCAAACGTCCCTATATTAGTATAAGTAGTTGTTAAAAAGTAGGGTTTTACGATGATTTAATGCCACACGCGCCTTTAGGACAAAAAATGCCAAAATCTTATCGGTTACACCGAAACCATTCTTCGAAAACGCAGTTGTTTGCTTCGGCATAAATAACGAAAAAATCATTGTAGAACTTTGGGAACTCGCGCATTAGAAAGAGCGGAAATTTTAAGTAGGATAGCATTCATAACTCATTTTTGATCAAAATTTCGCTTATACCCTACTTCATTTTAACCGTCGCGTCGATGTGTGTATGCAGGCCGCGTGTGAGCTATCGATTTCTCAGCAAATAAAAATCTAGACAAAAACAACAACAAAAATCCGGTTTTTAGGAAAGTTTTTTGGATACGCTAGTATTTGAGAATTCACATAACATTTAGATGCTAAGCAGCACATTATAAAAATGCCAAGCTCCACGGTGAACAGAATAGAATAAACTATACATTAGTAGGCATTACCTGCTTATGCAGTGCGACCAGTCTAATGAATTTCTCCAACAATAAACTCGTCGCACCAGAAAGAGCCAAATTCTCCAAGACCCAGTTGCCATAAGGCTGGATGGATCTTTGATGACCGGTCTTTAAACAGGCAGGAAAATGAAAAGACATTTGTATTCCCCGCTGGGAATACAACCCACTATCGTGTCCGAAGCGCTAAAAATTACACAAGGTCATAATTATTATATTATTGTGTTAAGCAATTTCTAATAGATCGCTATTTATTTTTAACATCATTTCCTTGACTTGAATTTTGGTATGAGGCTTACCACCTAATCTAATCTAATCTAAGCTGCAAAGATATATATCATTTAAGATTTATATTAAATGCATTCCCACAAGGAGACATGTATAATTTCGCGCTAACACATGCCGCATGTGAACTTACATTATAAAAACCCAATCTCAAATGAATATAAGCCCTGCAACACTTGCCGTCCTTCCCTGAAACAGGGGTGACATTGGCAAAGTGAACCATTTTTTACAGTATGGGTGGTCAGCCGCATACCAACATATAAGTCAAGGAACCACCCATATTGTAAAAAATGGTTCACTTTTTCAATGTCACCCTTGTTTCAAGAAAGCGCGGCAAGAGACGCAGAATTTATTATCATTTGAGATTTGGCTATATTTTGTAAGTACACATGCACTAATTGTATAAACGCGAACTTATGCACGTCTGTTTTTTTGCATACCTACATCTTACATTCATCAACAATTATCTTTGAAATATATGTACCTACATATACCTACAATACATCTTTGCATCATAGATAAATAAGTAGCTTATTTATAATTTAGGTGCGTACCAGTCCGTGGTTCAGCGATAACACTTCGAACTCTGAATGGAAGGTTGTGGGTTCGAATCCCGGCGAAGCACAAAAAAAATAGGTACCATTTATATTTTCAAATTAGCTCTTCGCTGGGTTAAAAATTCATAAGCCTTTACCAATGACCGGTCACCAAAGGTCCATCCAGCCTTACAACAACTGGGTCTTGTTTGAGAATTGGCGCTTTGTAGCGACGACATCTAAGCTCGTTAAAAAGGTCGATAGCTCAATTGGTAGAATGCTTGCGTTCCATGCCGAGAGCAAAGGTTCGATCTCAAGGTTTACTCAGCCTTCACAATAAATGAGAACCAGCCCCCCTCGGAAGCTGGGAAACCCCCACTTCAACTGAAAGTGGTTGATGTGAGGCCGGCCTCCTTACCCGTACAAATAAATAGGTCCCGAATCACCACATGCGAGCCCTTCGGGGATAACGCAGGCAAGAAGTTACACTATATGTGTAGCTTAGTTGCGTTGCGTTAGGTATGGATTTGTGTATTTTAAACATGAGGTAAAGTAAACACTATAGTTTTTTGTTGATAAGTAGGTGGGTATATAACTTGTACTCGCAACAACCTGTTTCTCATATTATGAAGTCGTCGTATAAACGATGTTATAAAACATAAATCTACGAGGCTAGAACTAATTGCTTTAAGGCCCAACGACACGATGTAGATTTAGTCACAAACTGTTTTTTTTTTGTTGAATAGATGGGTAGGTACCACTTTTCTCAAGATCGGAAGATTATATTCCCGATTCTACAAATATAAACAGGAATTTGGTGCTTTTATTTCACCATTCTTGTATGTTCTATAGCCAAATAGTCAGTCCTACATTAAAGCATTCCAAATAATCATAATATGATGAGTTGAAAATTATCTTCTATGATTTTTTAGAAAATTAGATAAATAGGTAGATATGGCATCATAAATAATGTACTTCCCAGATTGCCACCTTTGATTCTTAAAGACTTCAGTGTATGTTAGGTTATATTGAATTGAGTTTTTCAGCAGGTACCTAATGAGTTAAATGTATTATTTGAATTTTAATTTTAACTAGCCGGGTAATGCAAACCATTGGGAAAAGCTATTTTTTTTATTTTATTTTGGACAATAAATAATATGTAAGGGCCATAAACACAACATGCAACTTTATTATCACGAAGTTTGGCATAGGTAACCTATTGAAGTGTTATTTAGAACTAAATAAGTCGTTTTAGTATTCTTATTGCGGACCTACTCAGCAGTTTCGTTAATTTACAATCGTAAAAATATTAGTGACTGAAATGAGGCCTGCACATGAATTGAAATAGACAAAATTGTGTTACGCGGCCTGGTTGCTAGGAAAAAGGCAAAATAATATTTTGTTACTGTATACTAAGGACCATATTTTTTTTATTTTTTTTGTGCACAACAGGTTTCCCTAATTATAGTGCACCCTCTCAGCCATCAACACGCTGGGAGTAAATCTCTGATAAAAATTTTAAATCTATTTATATTGCAGTAGAATATATCTATATTAGAGTCATTTAAGAGCTTTATACTCCGAGTTACAGGATGCTGTGCGACGACATCTGTACGGCTTTTCGGTACATAAAATAAGTTATGCCTGCGCCCACGGTTGTAGTCTCCTGACACATACAACCTATAGGTCTCCAACAGGGTGGGACTGTCTATTAGGCCGTTGATGACTTTATGAGAGAACACCATAAGGAACCCGTTGCGCCTGGTTTCCAGGCTTCTGAAACCTGTTTCCCGAGTAGCTCCTCATGATGCATATATTGTGGATAATTTTCACGTACCCTCATGAGGAGGTACCTCAGGAATTTCTTTTGGATTTGTTCCAACATATTGATATATTTTTGCTGATGAGGCGTCCCCACCTCAACAGCGTATTCCAGTTTAGACCGTATAACGCAGCTAAATACGTCCACTATCGCTCTGGGCTCAGTGAGCAGTTTACACACTCTGATCACCAGTCCCAGAAGCTGGTAACACTTGGTAGTCAGCTGCGCTATATGGCTAGAGAAGCTCAGTCCTGGATCAAAAACAACTCCCAGATCCCGTATTGATTCTACACGAGACAATAATTGCCCAGCAATATTGTACTTATGCTAGATGGGTCTAAAAGAACATTGAGACACATTTCTTTGAATTAAAGATGAGCTTGTTTTTCTCAGCCCAAGCTGCTAATGCATCTAAATCTTCTTGTAGATTTATGCAGTCGTGAGTATTTACGACTTTCACATAAATCTGTAGATCGTCTGCATAAAGGAGACAAGATCTGTGTTTAATATGATCAATTATGTCATTAATAAACGCAACTAAAACGCAACTAAGCTACACATATAGTGTAACTTCTTGCCGCGTTATCCCCGAAGGGGTCGCATGTGGCGAGTTGAACCTATTTATTTTTACAGGTAAGGGGGCCGGCCTTACGCCAACCACTTCAGTTGAAGTGGGGGTTTCCCAGCTCCCGAGGGGACTGGTACTCATTTCTTGTGAAGGCTGAGTAAACCTTGCCGGTATTTTTATTAAGGGGTTTGAAATAAACACCGAAATAGGAAATCATTTCTGACACCCTTCTCGGTGGGATTCGAACCCGAGCTCACGGGGTAGAATGCGAGCACTCTACCAACTGAGCTATCGACCGGACATGATTAATGAAAATAATAAACGCCAAAGGACCCAAATTTGATCCATGTGGAACGCCTGAGAATGGTTGAAAGGTGTTTGAGGTAAAATCATGAATGTTGACGTACTTTTGCCTGTTCCTTAGATAGGAGGCAAAGAATAATAACAGGGATTTGGAGAATCCAAGTATGTGCATTTTCTCAAGAAGAATATCGTGATCTACCTGATCAAATGCTTTAGAGAAATCCGTTTACACTACATCTGTCTGGAGCTGAGAATCCAGATTAGATGCTACGTCTTTACGAATAGTTAGAAGATTAGAGACAGTAGATATTTTTGGCTGGAAGCCATGTTGATGAATAGTGATACGGGATTTAATATTTTCAAGTATAGATTCTTATGAATCAAACTTCAAATATTTTAGCAAATGTTGATAGTATAGAGATTGGTCTTTAGTAAATCTGTTTTAGAATCAGATTTATGTATAGGAATGACTTTGGTGAGTTTCCAAATTTGCGGAAAAGTGCATTTTTCTATACATAAATTTAGAATAAATGTTAACTAGGGTTTTGTATATATATAGATTTAGAAATTGCCAAGATGACTTTTGGTGGAATATTATCAGGACCTGCTGCTTTGTTATATATATATAAGTGTGATGAGTTTGTATATATAGTGTGATGAGAAAAAATGGGCCCATTCGTGAAAATTAAGACAATGAAAAAAGTATGTTATCAGTTTGGTAAGTAAGCAAGATAATATCATATATATTCATATTTTATTCTGAAATATTTAAACTAAAAACAACGACGTGCCGTTGAACCTTAAATCTAAGCATGTCCATTTTTTTCGTCAGATCGTTTGGTTCTTCCGGGAGGGCAACATTTTAAGTGAAAGTGACCCTACATACTCTGTGCTCTAAATCCATTGAGCACAACCCAGACCCCGTTAACTAGTATTTTGATACTGGTAACCTTGTTTTATAATATCGGTAGCCATATTGGAATCCATCTTGGGTGTGGACATACTTGGGCACAATGGGAAGGAGTAAGGAGGAAGGAGAAGAGGTGGTTTTTTTTAACTGAAATCAGAATGAGCGTAAATAAAATTGAAATAATGATTTATATTTACCTACTGTTATTCATTTAAAAAAAGAGTTTAAGTGTTAATTAACTTTGTATTGTTTATTATTTATTAAATTACTGTTTTTTTTTTATGAAAAACTGATTAATATATATATATATTTAATGATGGTTGAACTGTGCTTAGCACCGGCCTGTTAGACGCCGTCGATCGTCTCAAACGTCAACTCTGTGAACGTCAATGCGTCAAGCGTATTTGAAATTAACTGTTATATTTTCACTGCAATTGAAGAGAGTGTAGAGATTAATGAAATCAAGAAGACTCCAGTGTCCGCAAATGTAGCACGTGCAGAAGACTCCAGGATCATCAGAACTGTCTTGGATGGTGCCCCCTCAGGTGTTAACCACGTAGACGAGGATGCGGTGGGCAAAGAACTTCGAAGCTGACGCCGAAGTTTTGGGAGTGAGGGGACCATCTGTGGGGACCATGGAGGGAAGCAGCACAAGGCAGAGTCCTGGAGGATTGTGGTGCAGGAGTCCCTGGATCCTTTAAGGCTGATGAGCCGAAGGAAGTGAAAGTAAAGTGTATAGATTTCATATTATAAACATTTCCAGTCCTCAGACTATCATCAGGACAATCATCAGGGATCCAAAACTTTTGCAAGAAATATAGATACAGAATACCAGTGTCCTTGCCAATATTATCTTCTCTGGCAGGTGCCTATTTGATTGTTTATCTACCTACTTAGTTTATTTTTGCCATATCATTTGTTTTTTTTATTATTTTTTTACTTTGCACAGTGTACCTATATTTTTGTGATTGTATGACTAATCTTTTTTGAATAAATAAATATTGTGCAAAATCTAATCGTTTTATTTTGACAGCTTTAGCAATAATAATAATATTTATTAATAATATCAGGGCATATAATAATATATGAATATAGTGGTGTGGGTGTACCCGCCTGTCGCGTGTTTATACACACATGCATACAAGATCAAAGTCCGAATAGGTACTTGTTGAGGCAGCGAAGCAAGAAAGACGGAGAAGGTGGTTTCGAAGTACGTACCTACCTCAAAGCTATAGAGTGGCTTCTCTAAGTACCTATATACTCTGTGGCACAACCACAGAGAGCACAACTAACAAAATTTTGAAATTATGGTGTTTGTAGTAAGTAAGCAAACAACTTTTCTAAAAAACTGCCGATCTAAAGAGTTTGCTGACTTTTAACAGTAAAGGATTTTGTTATATCTTGTATAATACTATGAAATAATTTCATTTACTGCATTCACTTTGTATCAAAATAAAACGAGCTCCCGGTCATTCCAGACCTTGAAAATATTTTGTGGTTTTTCCGACAGATGGCGGGCATACGAGTATGTATATCGTCACAATAACAAGTGAACGTGAAAATCTTTTAATTCGAATTGCATGCTCCGTGTTAGATTAAATTTGATTTTTGTGCAGAGTTGAGTTTTTTTAAATAATTTATGCAGCATTCATCCAGGATGCCGAAAACATTTTTGGTAAGTAAATTATTTATCTCAAAGGTGCCTTTAACAAATGTGAATGAATTTAAATAATTTAGGTTAATTAAGAATTAACTAGGGGCTCCGCCCCTGGCTGCTACGCAGCCCAACCCCTTAACATTAGGCAATGTGTATAATATTGCACATAGTTTTCTTGCGTTAAAATTTGTTATATTAGAAAACATGTAAAATAAAAAATAACGCAGTTTTTGTAAAAGAAATTAAGTATTTCGTCTTTTAACAAAAGAAAGAAAACTAAAAGCAAATAAAAAAAACGAAACCGGTTTTAATAAAATTTGCTTCATCATAGTCCTTGACTTATATGTTGGTATGAGACTGACCACCCAAACTGTTGCACTTTGCCAATGTCACCCAACAAAAGAAGAGCCTGTATGAAGAAGGTTATGACAGGAAGAAATGAAAGAAGTATGTATAAGGACAGAAAGAAATGGCGGTTTATCTGTAATGTTGGCGGCTATCTATCTATAATCTATAATCTAAGCTGCAAAGATATGTTAACATTTAAGTAAGGCTCATATTAAATGCATGCCCACATTAAATGCATGCCCACAAACAGGCACATGTAGGTTCGCGCTTACACATTTTGCATGTGTGCAGACGAATAAACAAAACATCACGTGGACATAAACCTTGCAACTCCTGCCGCCGTTCCCTGAACGGGGTGGCATTGGCAAAAGTGAACCGATTTTTACAGCACGGGTGGTCAGCCTCACACCAACCTATCAGTCAAGGAGCACAAAAAAATATAAATGATGTACAAAAATTCTTAATTACTTATACACATAACAGATCCAAATTAAAATAAAGTAAAGTAAGACTTAATATTTAACATTAAATTGGCATTTGTTTTGTTTTTAGTTTTGATGTCCATAGGTACATATTATTATTTGTTGATTTAAAAATGTAATTTGTCGTGTATGTTCCTTGACTTATAGGTTGGTATGCGGCTGACCACCCATGCTGTAAAAATGGTTCACTTTGCCAATGTCACCCCTGTTTCAGGGAATGACAGCAAGAGTTGCAGGACTTTTGTTCATTTGAGATTGGGTTTTTTTATATTGTAGGCCCACATGCGGCATGTGTTATCGCGAAATGATATATGTCTGCTTGTGGGAATGCATTTAATATAAATCTTAAATGATATATATATCTTTGCAGCTTAGATTAGATTATATTAGACCCCTGTTCCAGGGAAGGTTGGCTAAAGTTACAGGCAAAAGTTTGTTTGTGGGCATGCATTGTATAATGTATATGAGCTTTGAATCTTTATATATCCTTGCAACTTAGATTATAGACCTCTAATAAAAATAATAATAAGATTAGGATGATTTATTTGGTGAGCGCTGTTTTTGTGTGTATCACACCTCAAGAGCCCTCTGCGAACTTGGTCGTCGCTGTAGAAAGCGCCAATTCTCAAGCAAGACCCAGTTGTTGTAAGGTTGGATGGACCTTTTAGTGACCGGTCTTTGGTAAAGGCTTATGAATTTTTCAACCCAGCGAAGAGCACATTTGGAAATATAAATGGTCAACTTCGGTGATCTGATGAGAACTGGTGCTTTCAACATGGTATCGTCGTTGACTCTGTGTCAGGGAAGGTCGGCAAAAGTTGTAGGGCTTATCATTCGAGTTCATTTGAGGCTTGGATTTTATTTGTAAGTACACATTCAGCATTTGTAAGCGTGAACTACACGTGTTTGTTTATGGGCATGCATCTGAGAGCTGTAAATGAATATATCCTCGCAACTTAGATTATATATTATAGATTATATTATAGTATCTGTAAACCGACATAATATCCTTACATTGGGTTTTTATGCTGTACGTCTATATGGGACATGTGTAAGCGCGAACTTTTACGTGTCTGCTTGTGGGAATGCATTTTATATGAATCTCAAACGTAATATATCTTTGCAACTATGATTACAGATTTAAATCCATTTTTCTTTTGTTTGTTGTTTATTTGATTTGTATCAAATAAAAGAAAATATCGAAAAAAAAAAACTTTAAAATTTTGCCGCTAGATGTCTATATTTTCTTCATACATTTCAATACAAACACAAAGAGGTCTATAAAAAATTGAGCGGACTCTTTTAAAAATACTTTTTTCAGAAATTATAATTACTTCCACTAAAAACTACTGTTTTACGAAAAAAAAAATGTTTTGTAAGTATTGAAAGAAGTTACATGATATTGTAAGTGTATTGGAATTGGCTTTTCAAACACATACGTGAATGATCTTTTTTGCAGCATATATACAAAATTTGATTTGCCATAGATCAGGAATGTGTTTCATCTGCTGCGATGGCATTAATTTTGAAAATCGAAACTCCAAACGATTGACGACCACAAAGGACAATATAATTAAGGATTAGTAATTACTTGTAGAAAATATAACAATAAAATCTTTTATTATGGACTCAGCACAAATTTTAATAAAGAACTTGTTTCTCGGCGGGCAAACATTACACTTGCAAACAGTACAATTTCCAGAGCAAACAAAGGTTTGACAAGAGAGTCCATTGAAAAAATAAAATTTGTTAAGCCTGGAGAAAAGGGAGAGCGAAGGGCCAGGACCCAGACTTCCATTATAAAAAAGGCAAAGGACTGGAGGCTTGTGATGGATTCCACCACAGGACGATACATTTTCCCAGGAGAACTATGCACTACGGCTTTGAGACCCGACATAGTTCTATACTCAAATGAACTAAAGCAAGTACTCTTGGTTGAATTGACGGTGCCGTGGGAGATGAACATCCCTAAGGACCATGCCTACAAACTAAATAGGTATAAAGGACTAGTGGATGAAATCACAAATAATGGATATACCACAAGATTGTATGCAGTGGAGGTGGGAGCGAGAGGACTGCCAGCCAAATCGGTATATACTTTCCTTAAGGATCTGGGACTGAATAGATTCCAAATAAATGGATTTCTGGAAAGACTAACAAAAGCGGCCATCTCGGGATCATACCACATTTGGCTGCGAAGATCTGAGAGCCCAGACACCTCTGGACATGCAACGTAGTTAATCGGACTTACATATTGGAAGGAAGGATGAGTTGGGAGGAATTGGGAACGTTGTCATGACAAAAGGATCCTTAACCAACCAAAGACAGGTCGTAAGTCCTGTGACTCCCATCTCATCCTGACTCCGTGCGGCGGGCCTGAGTTTGGGTCTTAGATTTTCAAAATTAGAGACCTGACTCGGTGAGACCGTGGATGCTCAGCTATTTCACAAATGAGACTGCCATCCTTAACAACCAAAAATAAAATATTTGTTTGCCTTTTTTCTAGCAACCCAAACATGTGACATCACAATTTTGTTATCTATGGAATTTGTGCCAAATATTATTCAAATAATTTTGAATATCACAATATTAAAACTACTTAAATCATATTTTCAAACAAGCAAAAAAGAAAAATCATACCTGTCTACTTAATGGTAGTTATTTTCGTCTTTTAACTTCCAGTCCCGTGTAAAAAAGGCCTTACTATACTGCTGCGTGAAGACTCTAGCATGGACGGATTATCTGTTGGGTGTGTTGCTGACAGCTGCCGGGATCCCAGAGAGGCTGGCCACGCCTAAGGCCTTGCCTCAGATGAAGCACCAGCTGCTGTTCAAGAGCGCCACACAACTAGCCAAGATGATCAGGGAAAAACAGGTTGCTCACTTCTATATTTTTCTTTATTTGGCTGCTGAGGCACGAGCATTCAGCTTCACCAAAAATAAATAATTGAGCCTCAGCTTCCCAAATCCTGCTGCAAAAAACCTTACTCACTCCAACCTTCTACGACAGCCACCATGAAAATCTCCCTTGGGATGGCTAGCACCACGAAACGCCACTAAATGGAATTGCCCAATTATTATTTATTTATATCACAAACAGAAGATCAATGATCATTATGGCAATTTTACTTCTAGTGTTGCTGCACAAAAGAGGGTTATTGTAAATTCATGAAGAAGAATGCCATTGCCAACTGCAACCAACCTATGTACTTTTGCCTGACCGGGATCACGGATTAACATAATCAACATTTTTTTGTGTTATTAATTAATAATTACTTGACATCTATTGAACCAGGTTCCGAGTAATTGGCAAGGGGACGGTGGGAATTGCACCAGCATTGTTTAATTTCAAACATGCTAGTCGAACTTACCTTCTGTCTCGACCAGCTTTGCCATAGCACCAAAAAGGATTCTTATGCTTCTATCTTACAACTGCCTAAGGTTCTTCAACCCAAATGTTGTCCTTTGACCTGGGCCCCGCCTTCCCTATATTTGTGCATGTGTGATAATGTGCAGCATCCAATATTTGTCATTTCTCATTCCTCTTCTTCTTACTCAGCCATTCTCTTGTTTACATTTTTTTAATGCAACATTTCGATGTAAAGTTAGCCCCACATTTGTCAGACAGGTTAGCGACTGCTTGTTGATCCTCAGGGATTATTTTATTTCATCACTACATTCCAGGTATGCCTACAATTGTGAGCCTTCTTAAACCCACAATCTTCGGGACGGGCTTTCTTGCGGTTACGGGTTGCTCTGACGTATTTGCACCTGCAATAGGGAATCATCAATTCTTAACAGTAAGGCAAACAAAAAGGAAAAGATCATCACATTTTACTTGCGGAGTTATGACCCTTGATTAACAATGACAATTGTGATGTTTGCAGATTACCAGCGTTGAGGTGGTACAAGTGTTTGTGGATCGCTGTAAAGCAGTAAACCCCCTGGTCAACGCCATTGTACAAGATCGCTACAGCGAGGCTCTCCAGGAAGCAGCAGAGGTGGACCAGAGAGTGAGAGAAGGACAACTCAGTCAGGACCAGCTGGAGGAGCATTTCCCATTGCTTGGAGTGCCATTTTCTGTCAAGGAGTGTGTAGCTGTCAAAGGTAACAGTTTCTTTACCTCTTCTTTATACAATGTCAAATAAAGCTTATGAAAATATGGAGTACCATGCGTCACTTGACTTATAGCTTGGTATGAGGCGGACGACCCATACTTACAAAATTGGTTCACTTTGCCAATGTCACCCCTTTTTCAGGAAATGTCGGCAAAAGTTGTAGGTTTATATTTATTTGAGGCTTGGATTTTTAATTTGTAAGTACACATGCAGCATTTGTAAGCAAAAACTTACGGGTGTCTGTTTGTAGGCATGCATTTAATATGAATTTCAAATGTTAATAGTTGTAATGTAGATTATAAATTATAGTCACTTGAGTATATTTAACAATGTTGTAAAATTAAATAAATCCCTCATTGCTGGGAATCCTTTTAACCCATATTCTCTATCTTCTAATCTATCTTTCTATCTTCTAATATATAAAATCAAACGGATGTATGTATGTTTGTCCTATATGGACTCCTAAATTACTGAACAGTTTGGAATGAAACTTAGATGAGTAATTATTTACATCAATCTATCTACTCCTTGACTGATAGTTTGGTATGCGGCTGACCACCCATACTGCAAAAAATGGTTCCCTTTGCCAATGTCACCCCTGTTTCAGGGAAGGTCGGCAAGAGTTGCAGGACTTATGTTCATTTAAATTGGGTTTTTATATTGTAGCCTGTAGGTCCACATGCGGCATGTGTTAGCGCGAAATTATACATATCTGCTTGTGGGAATGCATTTAATATAAATCTTAAATGATATATATCTTTGCAGCTTAGATTAGATTAGATTAGATTAGGGGGCCCCTGAAGGTGCCCTGTGAGAAACTTTTCTGTACGAAACAAGGCTTTTTAAGTCAAAAATGGTTAAAATCAATATAAATACATCAATTTTCAGCATTTTTCAGTCTTCGGGGGCCCCTAGGACGCGGGGGCCCTGGTTCGGGCGTACCGCTCGAACCGCCCTTAATCCGGGCCTGCCTATAAGTCAAGGAACACGATTACATTTTAGCGGGTGCTCCATGTACATGTCCCCACGTGGAAGCCTTGCAACTAAGTCCACCAGGGCCCCCAACTGGGAAACCCAGGCAGTAATTGCCACGTCGCAGCGCTGTGTCCGACCTCCACCTTCGTGCGCCCGTAATTCCAGACTGCTCGTCGGTCGACCGACTTCGTGCCGCTTCGGCAGCACTCGGTCGTCCTTCGGCTTACCGCCTCGCCGACGTCACTCCAGTCGTCATTGTGCTGACTTCACACTTATTTTCTTTCAAATGTTATTTTAAAAATAACATAACAATATCTTTGCAAACTTAGGTTAAAGTCTATAGACTTCACATTCATACATCATTATTATTGTAAGGTTTATCCAATGGCTGTGGCGTGTGGTCGCCTGATCCGCTGCCACCAGCAGCGGCTGACGCTGTGGTGGTGGCACAGATGCGCAAGGCAGGAGCCATTCCTCTGCTGGTCACCAACACTCCAGAATCCTGCGTCAGCTTGGAGACCTACAACTTAGTGACAGGACTCACCAGGAACCCATATAATACCACTAGGACATGTGGAGGGTCATCAGGAGGAGAGGTACGTATCAATCGTAATCTTAAAAATTTGAGATGTTTATCAATTTATATATTTGCTAGAATATTTTTACTTTCTTGCTATAGCTGAAGGCTATAAAGAAGTTTTCACGGAAATGAGTTGTCCTGGTGCAGGACATGCCAAAAAACACTATCTTTCAAAAACGTCCGTCTGTATGTGTGTGTGTGTGTGTGTGTCTGTCACTTTCCAAAGTATAAGACCTAGAGATACCAAATTTTGGCTTTGGAAATTGAGATAAGACTGAATGAAACACGAGTGGAGGTCGTGAAAGAATTTGATTATCTGGGAAGCAAGTTTGAGTCGAATGCGAAATTGACGAAATAATTGGAAAAACGCGCTAGTAGAGGAAGAAGTGTAATGGGAACGATTGTAAGGTAAAGAAAAAGTAAGAAATAAAGTAAGGAAAATGAGAGAGCGCAGCAGAATTTCCTCACCAATAAAAAATCTTTCTGGAGTTGGGTGCATGATAAAAACGAAAGTCGCGGATCAACCACCCCAGGCATTAAAAACGCTGAGGGAATCTTGCTGTGGAACGAAAGTGATGTAAGGAAGAGATGGAATGAATATTTTAAAAATTTATATGGCCAGGGCGAAAGAGACTATTATGATGTTGAATATAATGACAGCGATGAAGAAATTGTGAAAGAGGATGTGATAATAAGTATAAATGATCTGAAGAATGGAAAAGCTGCTGGGAATGATGGTGTGAATGCTGAGATGATCAAATGTGCTGGGGAATGCATGGTTGAATGGATGTTTGAACTGTGCAAGATGTGTGTGAAAGAGAGTATAGTGCCGATGGACTGGAAAAAGGCGGTCATTGTTCCTATCTACAAAGGAAAAGGCGTTAAAAAGGACTGCCAAAATTTCAGGCCCATCAGTCTTCTCAGTATAGCTGGTAACGTATTGTGTAAGGTTCTCATAAAAAAAGTGAGACTGTCTACCGGTCATGAGGTTTCTGATATCCAGACTGGCTTTATGCCAGGAAGAGGGTGTGTAGACCAGATCTTCACTCTCAGACAGATTGTTGAAAAACATCTGGCTGTGGGTCGGAAGGTCTACACGGCTTTTGTGGATCTCGAGAAGGCTTTTGACTCGGTGGACAGAGGTATGATGTGGAAAGTACTCCTAAAGTACGGTGTGAACGGCAAGCTTCTGAATGGGATACGCGCCATCTATGAAAATAGTTTGGCGTGTGTAAGAGTGGATGGTAAATGTAGCGAATGGTTTGATGTTTACAAGGGAGTACGACAGGGGTGTGTAATGAGTCCGTGGTTATTTAACATAATCATGGACAATTGTATGAAAGAAGCAGAAATTTCTCATTATGGTGTGAAAGTGGGTGAGACGAAAGTTGGAGTTCTTCTCTATGCTGACGATGCCGTAGTGTTGGCTGATACAGCGGAGGAGCTCCAGATGATACTCACCAAAATGAATGATGTTTTTAGTAAGAACGGTTTAAAAGTGAATGCCAGTAAGACGAAAGTATTAGTGTTTGACAGGACTGAGGAATGCGAGAAAATTGAGATAAGACTGAATGAAACAAGAGTGGAGGTCGTGAAAGAATTTGATTATCTGGGAAGCAAGTTTGAGTCGAATGGGAAATTGACAAAAGAATTGGAAAAGCGCGCTAGTAGAGGAAGAAGTGTAATGGGAACGATTGGAAGAATTGCAAGAAATAGGAAATTTACGAAGAATATGAGACTGGCGGTCCACAATGGCATATTGGTTCCGACATTGATGTATGGAAGTGAGGCGTGGACAGTTAATGAATGTGAACTGAGTAAAGTATGTACGGTTGAAATGGCTTACCTGAGAGCAATGGCTGGGAAGACACTACCTGATAGAGTACGTAATGATTGGGTGATGAACGAGTGTGGTATAAAAGAGAATATGAGAATGAGAGTACAAAAAAGTACGATGAGATGGTTCGGACATCTCGAAAGAATGGATGATGAACGACTAACGAAGAAAGTGTATAAAGGAAATGTCAGAGGAAAGCGCGGAAGGGGAAGGCCGAGGAATGAATGGTTAGACCAAATAGGTGAGATTGCGAAAGAATGGAACCTGCAGAGTGAGAATAAGAGAAGAGTATGTATGAAAAAGGTGATGAATATTGAGGAAATGAAAGTGGTTTGTAAGGACAGAAAAAAGTGGAGGCGCATCTGCGGAGGTACCGGCCACCCCTAGTGGAACGGCGGCAGGATACAGTACAGTACAGTAAGAATTGCAAGAAATAGGAAACTTAGGAAGAATATGAGATCGGCGGTCCACAATGGCATATTGGTTGGTGGAAGTGAGGCTTAATGAATGTGAGCTGAGTAAAGTATGTACTGTTGAAATCGCTTACCTGAGAGCAATGGCTGGAAAAACACTGAGTGGTCGAGTACGTAATGATTGGGTGATGAACGAGTGTGGTATAAAAGAGAATATAAGAATGAAAGTACAAAAAAGTACGATGAGATGGTTCGGACATCTTGAAAGAATGGATGATGAACAACTAAAGAAAAAAGTGTACAAAGGAAATGTCAGAGGAAAGCGCGGAAGGGGAAGGCTGAGGAAAGAATGGTTAGACCAAATATGTGAGATTGCGAAAGAATGGAACCTGCAAGTGAGAATAAGAGAAGAGAATGTATGAAAAAATTGATGAATATTTTTTATTTTTTATTTTACTTTATTAGGAGAAAAAACAGATACAGACACAGTTGCAATAAACAAAAAAGTGGATACATATAATTTAAAATGCCTACATCCTTAAAAATTTCCCACATATATATTTTAAATTTAATGTAGCTGACATAAAAATATAAAAGAAGTAGAGGAAGTCAAAATTCAAAAGTAATAAAATTAGTAAAAGAAACAAAAATAACAAGGAGAAACAAGAAGAGTAAACAAAGAAAAACATAAGAATGTAAAAGTTAAAGAAGAAAAAAGAGAAGAATAAAAAAGAAGAACAAAAAGCCCAATCAGCACCTATAAACTGGGTGTAAAAGACATTTTATATATAGTTTTCATCAAGTCCCCCCTAAAGGAGTATTTCCCCTTATTAAACAAATCTAAATCATTAAAATATTTATTAAAATCACTGCACATTCTATGAATAGGAGCTCTTTGACCTGCATTTGTTCGACATTTTGACAGAAAAAATAATTGTGAAGAACGAGATGCGCATCTTGGTATACAAAACTTAATTTGACATAGAAGACCAGGGCAATCCGTTTCCGATAGACAGATACTCCTCAGATAATATTGAGGAAATATTGAAAATATTGAGGAAATTAAAGTGGTTTGTTAGGACAGAAAAAAGTGGAGGCGCATCTGTGATGGTACCGGCCACCCCTAGTGGAACGGCAGCAGGATACAGTACAGTACGGTACAGAGGTCAGCTTCATACCAACCTGTAAGTCAAGGATCTTTCTTGTGTAATTGGCGCTTTTTCCAGAGAAGAACAACCTCGCAGAGGGCTCTTGAGGTGGGATTCACACAAAACGGCGCTCAACAAATAAATCAACCAAATATTTATATTCATTTAAGTTTTTATATGGCTATATCCATATTGTACAAGTATGCAGGTACTCACCGCGGTGGAATAAAATTTATTTATTATTGATATATGATATTTTTATTGAAACGGCATAAGCTGGTAGATGATTCTAGCTTTACATACATCATACAGTGGGTTAATTTTTGCAAGAAAGACAAGTGCAGATTCTGTGCAATTTATTTTAATCTCATATCATTTGGGTATTTTCTTGCTGATTAATGAAGTTTTTAAAAAACTATTATCTTTGAAAAAGCTCTGTACACACTTCTTCTTCAATGGCGCTTCTGTCGAATCTAAACCTTTGTCCTCCTTTAACTTCTGCTCTCAACTCAACCTGTTCTCCAACGGAGTTCTTTAGTTCTCAACTTGTAGAAGCTGAGCCACATTCCGCCATCTCAGTCAGAGCTTCTCCGCTATTCTTCTTCTTCTTGGGTGGTGGGTCATCATTCATATGGGATCCATGTGCTTGGAATTCTATGAACATTCAATGAAATATTGGTTGAAATATTGGGTGTTCACTGTACGAGTAGGCTTGACAACAGTGCACGACTCTTCTCCTTCTCTGTATACAGCAAACTTAATTCCAAATTCAATAGAGCCCTTGTCTAATCTAATCTAAGTTGCAAAGATATGTTACATTGGAAATTCACATTACATGCATTCTCACAAGCAGACACGTACAAGTTTGCGCTTGCACATGCCGCATGTGAACCTACAACATAAAAACCTAATTTCAAATGGACATACACCCTACAACTCTTGCCGTCCTTCCCTGAAACAGGGGTGACATTGGCAAAGTGAACCATTTTTACAGCATGGGTGGTCAGCCGCATACCAACCTATAAGTCAAGGAACATACACGACAAATTACATTTTAAACCAATATATAATAATATGTATGGACATCAAAACTAAAACAGAAAACAAATTTCAATTTAATAAACCCTAGCCGCCAACATTAGGTACAGATCAACCGCGATTTCTTTCTGTCCTTACATACTTCTTTCATTTCCTCCAGTCATAGACCTCCAGAGTCATAACCTTCTTCATACAGGCTCTTTTTATTATGACTCTGGATATTACATTCATTCACAATTTCGCCCAAACACAAAATAATTCAGTCACGCGTTCACGCTTGAGCCAACATCTCAAACAATGGATATGTTCTAGGCAGTTCTAGGCAAGACCATATGAGTTTTATTGGGATGTAAAGCTCTGCTCCTTATTTTTGTAACCACTTGCTTCTGCTGTCTTTCAAGGGATGCATCCTGGGAGCAGGTGGTTCTGTGATTGGCCTGGGCACGGATGCTGCAGGTTCTCTCCGCATGCCAGCACACTACACGGGGATCTTCTCCCTGAAGCCCTCCTCCGGACTTGTGCAATTTGATGGCATAAAACCGGAACTCAACATGGAAATCGGAAAGACCATGGCCACTGCAGGGCCTATGACCAGATATTCTGAGGATTTGAGGATAGTATTGAAGATCATAGTTAACCCTGAAAAAAGTAAACTGCAATTGGATAACAAGGTAAAGAAACAGCAAATTATAAAATCAACCTCGCCCGTGTAAATTGTTTTTTTTTTTTTTTAAATAGATTTGTGGAAAGGAATGCAATCCACCAACCTATTTTACCTGGTCAGTTGTCTTCATGCGAAAGCAGAAGCTTGTGTGCATGCAACGGCATCTGTTGAACCAGGGTCGAAGTTATCGTCGCGGGATTCGAACCAGCGTTATCCGGTTCCAAATAACCTGTCTTGATCCCCGCAGCTATAGCACCGACAAACTACTCGCATTTGGTAATTTACTAATTACAAAACAGCTAACGCAATCACAATGACATACATTTTTACACCCTACAACTACATTCTACAACTGTGTTGAAATGAAAATGTGCGCATGCGCATTGTCAGAAATGGAACTATTTTTTAATTTTGAATATCAACTTTGTATGGAATATCCTTCTAAGCGACCGGTAACAAACTATTATTTGTCATTTCCATAACAACCACGTTCGAAAGTCAGCCATAGTCATCGATCTAAATAAAATATATAGATGGAGCATTAGCGTCTATTCCCGATCCCCATCATGTATGCCCTTAAATGATAGTGTATGCCCCATTTACAATCAGTTGTTTACCAAGCGTCGGCAAGGAAACATCGAGGTACCTACATGTAAATTGAAGACGAATATCATGCGAAGATAGCCTGAGAGTTCCATCAAATTTTCAAATTTCCCCATATAATAGAAATATGTTAATTTAATGAAATAAAACTCATGATAAGCGCGTGACGAATTATTACAAACAAAAGAATACAGTAAAAAACCAAAAAAAAAAAATAAACAAACTAAGTTCTTCATACTTATACCCATTATTTGACGATAGATTTTTTTTTCTTATATTAGACGCATTAATCGTATTTTTTAAGGTTTATTTAGATATAAATACAAAAAAATAAAGATATTTAGATATTAAAATATAAAGAAGCATTTAAGACAACTTTCAGAGATGCTCCTTTAAAATAACGAAGAAAAAATCTGCAGATACTCATTTATTTAAAAAAAATACTCTATTACATAAAAGTAAGATATAGATTCTAATTAGGGAATGCAAACTCGCGAGATTTTAGACCTAGCCGAGATCTCGCGAGACCGTAAAGCCAGTCTCGCGAGATTACGAGATTTCCGAGATCTCGCCCAATTGGGTATTTTTACTAAAAACATTCGCTAATACTATTAATTTCGTTTATTGATTTTCAATATATTAGATATATATAACAAAAGAATTAATATAAAATCAGCCTTCTGCAGTGTTAAGAACAAAAAACTCAAAATAAAACAAAAAGAACACTTCAAAATATAACAAAAACCATCCTTCTGCAGTATTATGAACAAAAAACTTAAAATAAAAATAAAAAAAACTTCGAAATATAACACTAAATCAGCCTTCTGCAGTATTATGAACAAAAACCTCAAACCAAAACAAAAAAACACTTCGAAATAATTCAAAATGTAACACTTATTCATCTTTCTGCAGCATTTGTAATTTTTAAGTATATGTAAGTATTATTAAACAGTGTTATTAAAAGGATAAGTTATTTTTGAAAGTGGCTTCTCAAATAACACAGCATATCAAGGGTTTCATCTGATAGACGACTCCTGATTTTACAGGCCAAGTACCCCGCGGCCGAAAATGCTCTTTCTGCCTCTACACTAGTCGGAACCACAGTCGACAAACAGTTGTGTACAAACTGAAGGAGTTCACCTTTAACCCCTCCAGCTTCATACAAATTCATCTCTTTTTTAATGAGTATCTCCAATGAATTTGCAGAATTTGTTGAACGATTGGGCTTTTTCAATGCTGTCAACAGTGTCAACGATTCTTGTAGCCACGAGTAGTGCCTACAGCATGCGCAGAGCCACAGCAGAGCAGTTTGCGCGCAACCGCGCTACGATACACACACCGTAATCGGTGTGTGTATCGTACTGCGCCACTCAATCTCGCAATCTCGCGAGATCTCGTACAAAAATTGAACGAGACTCAGTCTCGCAAAATATGGACGAGATCTCGCGAGAACGAGATTGCATTCCCTAGTTCTAATACTTCTTTTTTTGTTTAAGTTTTTGTTAGTTCTTACACAGCCTTAAATATAATGCACTGAAAAAATTAAAAAATATAAATTTATTTGTATTAAGTTATTTTTCCTTACATTTTGGGAAACGTATGTTGTGAGATGTCAGCCCTCAGCTGTCACCTGTTAGGTTTTCTTCACTCAGGGCGTTCTTTTTGACAACAGGGACGCACTAACAACTTAGATATTTTCAATGACAAAAAAATGACGCTTAAGGGGTATACGAGAGTTTAAGAAGGTTATTAATATCGGGACTAATGAACCTCTTTTTTTTTTTTGTGAAATAGCTGAGCACCCACGGTCTCACCGAGTCAGGTCTCTAATTTTGAAAATGCAAGACCCAAACTCAGGCCCGCCGCACGGAGTCAGGATGAGATGGGAGTCACAGGACTTACGACCTGTCTCTGGTTGGTTAAGGATCCTTTTGTCATGACAACGTTCCCAATTCCTCCCAACTCATCCTTTCTTCCAATATGTAAGTCCGATTAACTACATTGCATGTCCAGAGGTGTCTGGGCTCTCAGATCTTCGCAGCCAAATGTGGTATGATCCCGAGATGGCCGCTTTTGTTAGTCTTTCCAGAAAATTTGTCAAGGACGTTAGCCATGTTGAAAGCACCGGTTCTCATAGATCACCGAAGTTAAGCAACATTGGGCGCGGTCAGTGCTTGGATGGGTAACCGCCAGGCACACCGCGTGTCGTTGGCATCTTGGACCGGTCCGTAGTCCGTAGTGGCAACACTTCGGACTCGTAAATGGAAGGTTGTGGATTCGGATCCCGGCGAAGCACAAAAATATTCCATGTATATTTCGAATGTGCTCTTCGCTGGGTTGAAAAATTCATAAACCTTTACCAATGACCGGTCACCAAAGGTCGCTTGTAGCGACGACCAAGCTCGTACACCTCTGCGGCACTACAACAAGTGTCATAGACCCCTAGAGTCTTTAGAATCTAGGGAGTCTCCCGCACAGGATTTCTTAAAAAAAAAAAAAAAAAAAAAAAAAAAAAACATTTATTTGGGATCTATTCAGTCCCAGATCCTTAAGGAAAGTAGATACCGATTTGGCTGGCAGTCCTCTTGCTCCCACCTCCACTGCATACAATCTTGTGACATATCCAGGCCCGGATTAACCCCTGTGGGGGCCCTGGTGCGAAAAAAAATCTCGGGGCCCCCTATATCCCCCCCCCTTCCCCTCCCCCCTCCCCTCGCGCTTATTTTTTTTCAGAACGCAAAATATACAATTTACGAACATGCTAATTGAATGGTTGAATTCCTTGATTCTATTCTTGACTTTTAGGTTGGTATGAGGCTGACCACCCATACTGTAAAAAGATGGTTCACTTTGCCAATGACACCCTTGTTTCAGGGAAGGTCGGCAAGAGTTGCAAGGCTTATATTCATTTGAGATTGGGTTTTATATTGTAGGTCCACATGTGGCATGTGTAAGCGCAAACTTATACGTCTCTGCTTGCGAGAATGCATTTAATATGAATCTCAATTGATTTTCATCTTTGATTTAGTTTTAGATTATAATAAAAACGGTACTAATTAGGTAAAAAAAAATGCAAGTACAATGCTACTTCTTAGCAATTTTCCCTCCGAATTTGCAGAGGTCTTTTGAGGTGTGATTCACACATAATAGATAAAGCTTATTTGACACATAAGTTTGTGTGAAACTGACCTCTATAATCTATAGTCATAGTTGCAAAGATATATTGACATTCAAGGCTCATTTTAATGCACTACCGGTCGATAGCTCAGTTGGTAGAGTGCTTGCATTCCATGCCGTGAGCTCGGGTTCGAATCCCGCCGAGAATGTCAGAAGTTATTTCCCGTTTCGGTGTTTATTTCAAACCCCAAAATAAAATACCGGCAAGGCTTACTCACCTTCCCAAGAAATGAATACCAGCCTCCTCGGGAGCTGGGAAATCCCCACTTCAAATGAAGTGGTTGGCGTAGCCCCCTTACATGTAAAAATAAATAGGTTTCACTCGCCACATGCGAAACCCTTTGGGGGAACGCGGCAAGAAGTTACACTAGATGTGTAGCTTAGTTACGTTTTTTTTGCGTTGTCCACAAGCGTCACGTGTAATTATCGCCTTTGCATATTACTAGGGTGGTTACCTGTTCATCAAAAATTTACTTAAATCAAGTTAATATTATTATCACAAAGCTCAAAAAATCTGACATCCTATCAACCAAATTTACATTATTTTCGACACCGCCTATCTTCAATAAATCATCCATTGTTTAAATTTGCAATGTTTACTCTCTCGGCGCCAATGGCAATAAATGTTTTACAGCCGTCGGAGCCTTTTATTTTATATTTCCGCTGACTTTACAAAGGCAAGTTATGCAGCTATTATCCTAGAAGTTCATTATAAGACACGAACAGGTGTCATAAAATCATACGCAGTCGATACCTTTGTTTACCTTTACTTTTTTTCTGACTTCCTACCCAGAAACTTTTTTCTTTGTTACTGGAGGCTTTGTTTAAAATTTTTGGAAGCCCATTCAAGTCGTTAAGGGCCCCATTCAGATCGTCGGGGGCCCCGAACGTTTGCTGTGAGAAACTTTTATTATCGGTGTCTTTGTCTGGGCAAAACGCAGCTTTTTGAGTCAAAAGTATTCAATATCAATTCCTACGACATTTTTTAGAATTCCTTTAAAGTCTTTCGGGGCCCATCCTGGCGCGGGGCCCTGGTTCGGTCGCACCGCTCGAACCGCCCTAGATCCGGGCCTGGATATATCTATTCTTTGTGATTTCATCCACTAGTCCTTTATACCTATTTAGTTTGTAGGCATGGTCCTTAGGGATGTTCATCTCCCACGGTACCGTCAATTCAACCAAGAGTACTTGCTTTAGTTCATTTGAGTATAGAACTATGTCGGGTCTCAAAGCCGTAGTGCATAGTTCTCCTGGGAAAATGTATCGTCCTGTGGTGGAATCCATCACAAGCCTCCAGTCCTTTGCCTTTTTTATAATGGAAGTCTGGGTCCTAGCCCTTCGCTCTCCCTTTTCTCCAGGCTTAACAAATTTTATTTTTTCAATGGACTCTCTTGTCAATTCTTTGTTTGATCTGGAAATTGTTAGGCTTATACTCTCCCTTAGTATTTCCAGTACCCTGTCGTGTCTGTAGGTATATCTGCCATTTTCAAGGGCCACTTTGCACCCTGTTAGAATATGTCTTGCTGTGCATTTGTCAATGGCACAGAGATCACAGGAAGCAGTTGTATTTTTACCCCATCGTTTTAGGTTTCCAGGGTCAGGGAGCGTGTTTTGAAATGCATTTAAGTAAAATCGTAGCATTTCAGGAGACCAATTGTATATTAGTATCTTCCAGTGTAGTGCTGGTGGAAGACACATTTTACCAACAGTGATCCAGTCATGCTGCATCTCAAGGTTTAACGCATGAAGCCTGTATTTAGAGTCAGAGTCATGCTTTACTAGAGCCTTCATATGGGCTTTCTCTGATTCCACCTTTTGCCATCCCAGACCTCTTCTGTTAGTGCTTACACCGGTTAGGTATTTGTGGTGAAATTCTGCTCTATTTTTGAGCTCTAACATTTGGGGATCTTTGGACCAACATTCTATGACACTTGGGTCTTTGGAGTTTTCAAGAATATGGTGCTTTGTAATGCGGTGTTGTGCATGTACGAAGGATGGTCTTTTCCATCCCAAACCAAAGCTTTCTCTCAATCTGTAGAATGTGGCGGGGTCTGCAGGCTTTGCGAGTCGCGTCCATTGTTTCAGGTATCTAGTAGTTACGCTGTCCAGGATACCTAAACTGTCTTTGTTAAAACTATAAATCAGGAACGGCCACGTTAATTGGTTAATGATATAGTTATAGTAAATCCACGCTTTCCTTATCCCTGAGATATGAATTTTATCTATTCTGTCCATGGTAACTTTGAAACGCTCTATAATTTCGTTTACCGCATGTTCTCTGCCTCTGTAATCAATATATTTTCCCAGAAATTTGAAGGGCTTGTCTCTCTCTATTGTACCTATTTTCATATTGTTTACATGTAGCTCTGGATCAATGGGTCCAAATTTAGTTCCTCTTCTTGCCAGAGATATTGTTTTATGAAACGAAAATCGTAATTTTATGTCAAATAACTTTGACTCATCATGATCAGATCACCAGCGTTTTGGTTTTTATAAACTGTTGGATAAACGCTATGGTTGGGTAAACGCTTTTAGAATTCACCGGTAGGGCTTAGAAACTTTTCTTAGCCATTTTGTGTTTCTTTTTTATAATACATCAAAAAAATCCTGACTTTAATTAAAAGCAATAAGTTGTACATTTTTTAAATAAAAGTTGTTACTTTATTTCGAAATAAATTAATTTATTATTTGTTACACATTTAATTTTTCACAAAAATGTATAGAAAGTAACACAACGCTCCTTATAATTAATGTACAACGCTATGGTTGTGAATCTTCAGATAAAAGATTCAGCACACATAATAGTGTTGTATGAGTGTTGTAAACAAACTTCAACAATTTATTGCATCTTGAATACAAACACGGATTTGTGTGCAGAGCATTATTTTTATTTACCACTAGTGCTATGTTCCGCTGTTCTGCCCTGCTTACCAAAAAGGCAGTATCTGCAAAATGTTTGTTTTGAGATAATCTACTTCAAACTTTGAAGTTGGGCTAACTTATTTAAATTTAACGACCATGAAAGTGTTAGTGAAAGTTTAAAACTTTATTTAAAGATTTCAGTTTCAATTTTTTACCGTGGTTTTTGTGAGTGACCTTTAACGTATAACTATTAAAAAATATGAAAATAAATAAAATATTCATAAAATTATAACACTTACTGCTTTTTGGTTATAAGAAAAACTAAGCATAAAAGCAGTAAGTGACAGATACTACTTTTTTTCTTAGCAAATGTACAATTAAAGAGGCAGTAAGTGCTTTATTTCTGCTTAAAGTGATTTTTATAGCAATGAAACAAAGCAGGTTAACTTAAATAATTTACTTATCTAATCTAAGCTACAGAGATATATACCAATTCTAATCTAATCTAATCTAAGTTGCAAAGATATGTTACATTGGAGATTCACATTACATGCATTCTCACAACCAGACACGTACAAGTTTGCGCTTGCACATGCCTCATGTGAACCTACAACATAAAAACCAAATCTCAAATGGACATACACCCTGCAACTCTTGCCGTCCTTCCCTGAGACAGGGGTGACATTGGCAAAGTGAACCATTTTTACAGCATGGGTGGTCAGCCGCATACCAACCTATAAGTCAAGGAACATACACGACAATTTAAATCAATAAATAATCATTTCTATGGATATTAAAACTAAAACAGAAAACAAATTCCAATTTTATAAACCCAAGCCGCCAACATTACAGATCAACCGCCATTTCTATCTGTCCTTACATACTTCTTTCATTTCCTGCAGTCTTTGGTAAAGGTTTATGAATTTTTCATCCTAGCGAAGAGCAAATTTGAAAATATAAATGGTATATTTTTTGTGCTCCGCCGGGATTCGAACCCACGCCCTTCCATTCTTGCCACATATACTTTCTTCGTCAGTCTTTCCTCATTCATTCTCTCCATATGCTCAAACCATCGAGTATGTAGTAGTTATGTAATATTATATAGAAAGAAGTACTTAAGCAAAATAAAAATATTTTTTGAGATACGAGGTTTTGAAAGTAAGGCGACGATATTCTGAAACAGCGAAATAATTTATGTTTTGCCAATGAATCTTTCTAGTGGAATACCTGTATATACGTATTTTACTAAACCACAGCCTTTATGTATATAACATACATAATATAAGTGCTCACTCGTGCATTTCCGTCAAAATACGAAGATATACGAGTATACCCGAAGTGTAAAATTCTCGTAACTATAGGAAATAGACCGCATGCGAAAAATGTATCGAATCTTAAACAGCATCTCGAGCTCGCGTTTTGGTTTTCATGCATTTTTGTGCCTGTTTGGTCCAGTTTTAACGTAAACCATTGAACTCCGTTACACCTAAATCTCGGTCTCCTAATTTTTTGGTCAAAAACGAAGGAGATATAAAATTTTAAGCTCAGTTCGCGAGACCGCCGCAGGATTCCGTGGCGCCAAAGACTGGACCATTTTTTGTATGAAAATCTTTATTTTTCCATTGTAAATTATAAATTAGAAGAGAAAAAATAAAGTAAGGATTACATTCTACACATAAAAAATATCACTTCAAATCCTAAAATGAAAATCAACCATTGCAAACCTAATTTAACTACAGTATCGTATGCAAAATTAGAGTTTTTTTAAAATAATTATAAAAATCCAATGAAAAGTTTAAAAAAATAATTTTCATCTAGAAAAAATAAAACTAATCAAAATGAATGTTTTGAAATAAAAAAAAAATAGGATTTATTCATAAGAACAGTGGAAATCTCCATTTAAGGTATCTCCGTAAATAAAATTATTTTGAATTGGTATTTTATGGAAAAAAATACCTAATTTTATGTGTTAATTTAATCTGGAGAAAAAATACTACCTTACCATTCAAAATATGGGTTATTTCGGTCATCAAAGTTGGGCGCGCTGACCTCTCAATCCCCCTTAATGTGATACACATATAGTCTCAGTGAACATTAACGATAGTATGTATAGATTTGTTTCTGTGAAAAAGTAATGAATGAAATCAGTGTTATTAAAAAATCCAAAACATTTCTGAAATTTCTCGGGAAAAAGTTGTGGCGCTTATGTTAATTTTACATTTTTTTTTTAATGTTAGTGAGCATGCAGCATGTGTTAGCGTCAACTTACAGGTGTCTGCTTGTGGGCATGTATTAAAAATATACCTTAAATAATATTATAGTTTCTCGCCACTTACGACGATTATTGATGTATTATAAGAATTATGTAAATATAATATGGCACACCTTTATTCCATTCTCAAGTCTTAACCGAACTGTGAAAAATTCAAGTCACTGTGATTAAATTGTTTATAATAATATAATGCAGAGACCACGTTCATCGGCGGTTGATCATCCACAGCCAACTTAACCGACATTAAGCGGTCACTCTTTCTTTCTACATTTACAATTCTGTCTCGGAATATATCGTCCAGAACAATAGCAATCCCATTTCTTTTACTCTCCAAACCGTAATATATAAGTTTGTATCCACCGCCAATCTCTCTAGATTTAGCACCTTTCCATTTTGTCTTCTTTATACAACAGATATTTATTTTTCTTTTATGTAGAATGTCACTAAGCTCACTGCTGCGTCCCGTTAAGGAACCTAAATTCCATGTGGCCAATCTAATTCTTTGTCCGTCTAAAATTTTAGTGTTGGATCTTTGGATCCTGTCGTCAAAGCATTGTTTGGTCTGATTTTGGCTGTGCGCAGGCGCAGGCGCTAGCACGGCCGCTCTGGTATGTTTTGTGTTCTTGTTCGGGGTTTGTTGTTTTGCATTGTAGTTTCTTGAAGCTCGGTTGTCGTATTTTATTTACCTCCTACTTTCTATATCTAGAGGGCACCCCCCTATCCGCCACCTGGGGACGCGCTCTCTAGGGATTACAGGCTCCCCCGAGGGTTACAGATACATTTCTTTTCTTTTATTAGATAAATACATATATTCCTTATCTACTGGTCCGTGGTCTAGTGGTTAACACTTCAGACTCGTAAGCGGAAGGTTATGGATTCAAATCCCGGAGCACAAAAAATATCCCATTTATATTTTCAAATATGTTCTTCGCTTGGTGAAAAATTCATATACCTTTACCAAAGACCGGTCACTAAAGATCCATCCAGCCTCACAGCAACTAGGTCTTGCTTGAGAATCGGCGCTTTCTTCAGCGACGACCATGCTCGCAGAGGGCTCTTGAGGTGTGATACACAGAAAAACAGCGCTTATCAAATAATCATCCTAATATTTTATATTATTTTGTTTTTTTATTGCATAAATCTTATTCTTTCACAATTTCACCAATTTGATGGAGTTGATGATTTCTCTTTATAGTTATATAATGTTTCCAGGTGCCCATGAAAGATATAAAGTTCTTCTACCTGATGGACGATCACTCTTGGTTCAGTGATAAGCCTGACGCAGACATACATGCTGCCATGCAGAAGGTCATCATGCACTTCCAAAACAACCTCAACATCTCTCTGCAAGAGGTAAAGCCAAGATACCAGTGGACTCAGAACATTTTTTGATTTTAAACAACTTTTTTTCGGCTAGCAAATATCAGTCTTGTTTGGGACTGCCGTCCTTAGCAACCAATAGAAAATATAAATCGCAACCAATATTTGTTTACCTCTTCCCTAGCAACCTCGTCGGGTGACGACACAATTTTGTCCATGTCAATTCACGTGTGGAAATCAATCTATCACAAATATAAGAACAAAAATGTTGGGAAGGAACATTTAGGGAAACGTGATTGCTGCATTTAGGGAAACGTGATTGCTGCATTTGTGTAATCACAACATTTACTACTTACCTACAAGGAGTGTTCACAAAGTTTCAAAACTAATCTGACAATTGGTTTTTTTGTAAATAAATTTGTGAAAAGGAATGCAATTTACCAACCTATTTTGTCTGGCCAGAAACAGATATTATAGCCCAGGAACTTTAGGTCGAATGTGGCCGAATAACTAAAATGCTTCATAACCAGCTAAAAAATTTCATACATATGCCTGATATCAACAACAATAATATCTGAAGTGCCTGCGCCTTCGCCATCTGCGTCTTGAGATATACAGGGTGGTTCAAAACTTTAAAAATGGTTAGAAAAAAAAAACAATTTTATTAAATTAACTTATCTTAATTAACAGCTCCAGAAGAAGTTCCTGAGGTACCTCCTCATGAGAAAACGCAAAAAAAAAAAAAACGCAACTAAGCTACACATATAGTGTAACTTCTTGCCGCGTTATCCCCGAAGGGGTCGCATGTGGCAAGTTGAACCTATTTATTTTTACAGGTAAGGGGGCCGGCCTTACGCCAACCACTTCAGTTGAAGTGGGAATTTCCCAGCTCCCGAGGGGGCTGGTACTCATTTATTGTGAAGGCTGAGTAAACCTCGCCGGTATTTATAATATGGGGTTTGAAATACACACCGAAATAGGAAATCATTTCTGACACCCTCCTCGGTGGGATTCGAACCCGAGCTCACGGGGTAGAATGCAAGCACTCTACCAACTGAGCTATCGACCGGACAAAGCACATGAGAACGCAGGGAAATTACCCTCAGTTCATGCACCATGAGGACCTGCTTCAGGAAACTGGCTTCAGGAGCTTAGAAACTAGGCGCAACGGGACCCTAATGGTGCTCACTTATAAAGTCATCAATGGTTTGATAGACAGTCCCACCCTGTTGGAGGGTTTCAGGTTGTTTGTACCAAATTATTATAATCGAGGGCGAGGTCATGATCTTTTTCATGTACCAATGAGCCGCACCAATGTCTTGGCACAGCATCCTTTAACTCGGAGTGTCAAACTCATTAACGAGTCAAAAATAGACATATTTCAATATAATTTAGACACCTCCAAAAGTATGGTGAAAGAGTTCCTCCCAGCTTGTTGATGGCTGTGAGGGTGCACTGTAATTAGGGCAACCTTCTTCTTCTTCTTCATTGTGGCGGATTCCCGCATTAAGCAGGGGCGCCAGTGTCAAGTTGTTATTAGGGTAACCTGTTGTACACCAAAAAAAAAAAAAAAAAAATAACTGAACACAATAAAAAAACCCTGAAAATATTTATTTTTAAGAAAAAATACATTTTTTCATTTATCATTATTAGGTATATATAACGTCAGGAGAATTTTCACATGATCGGTCAATACAATGGTGACACATCGCCGAACAAATCAAACTTGCTTTTTGACATTCTCACCAGTGTGCCCTTCTTACAACCGCAGCTTATAAGATGAAGTAAATAGTTAGGAGCAGGGAGCATGGGAAGCTCTGTAGCTACTGGAACAAGTGTTTGGCCACGTTTAGTCCAACCCCATTCACATGGTGGAAGATTTCCCATCCAGATTTCCCCCTTTTTTTTAAATTAAATATCACCTCAAAACAACCTTATTTTATGCTATAAAGTCATATAGACTTAATTGTGTTTCCATTTCAATTATTCTCAGTCACCTGCACATTTTTTTTTGTTTTAATTTACCGCTGAAAGTCTGTTTTTTTTTTCTCTTTTATTTTTATTTTGATCCAGCAAACAAAAACGTCACTAGGAGTGAATTTGGGATTAAAGGATGCGGTAGAGCTATAATGTTTGCTAAACAAAATCAAAACTTTGGTGACAGCCAAGGCGCGTGAGAGGGTGTATTGTTGCAATGAAGGCTTAATTGTGTTTCCATTTAAATTATTCTACAAAAACTTGCAGATGCCCCATGCAGAAACTATTTTGCCAAATTTTATGCACATCACATCTTACAAGTTCTTATACTTTTTCAGGTCAAACTAAAGTCTTACAGGAAAAGTTTCCTCCCATCTGTTGGAAGATTTATAGACCTTGGGATACATGCACAGTTAGGCCCCGGTACACACAAGCTGGGATTTTGGCGTGTCTTTAAAGAACTGCTCAAGAAATGTGTGGGCTTTTCCAACATGACACAAGCCACCATTTCCTATGGCTTCATGAGGCTTCTCTTTGAAAACCTGTCCAAAAGCTCAAGGGAATATGGAGAAGGAATACTTAAAAATCTGACCAAAGAACTAAAGGTAAGAATTGATAAACATTTATTGTATACTTGTTGGTTGATGAAGATTTTGCTCTATAGTGGTTTTTTGAATAATTATCACTTCTCATTCTTCTACTTTCTCTTTAATTCCTCATCATCAATGCTTGTTTAAACTTACACATGATCTACACTGGAGGTCTTCAAACTACTTGACATCCAACCTGACAGGGTCATCAATTCGGCCAGTGACAGATTGCGTCCCCGAATTGTTTTCGATGGGAAATCACTAATTCTGTATGCGCTGAACAGCGTCATTAAGACAAGTGCGTCTGCGGATCTCCTGGCTTTTAGAGCCATGTGTCTAAGGCTTCCCAGCATCCTCCTTTCAATGAATCGTTGGCACGTCCAACACCTGTTGGCGCTATACTGAATGAACCCTTTTGTTTCCAAGCCAGAGGTGGATAATGGAAGCACGCACTTAACTCATAGACCAGGCATTTTCACGTTATTGAGTAAGTAACAAAAATTCCTCAAGCTGCCCATGTCAGTCCCACCCTGCATGTTATTCCAGAGTGCCACACAATTTCTCCAGGTGACAAGTTGAAGGGCAGGCACAGGCAACATGAAAAGGTGCAGCATTTGGGAAGTCAAAAAGAGACATAGGCGGTAGAACCATTAAAGATATACTTGTTAAAAAGAAAGAAGGATGAATATCGATCAAAGGTTCAAAAGAGATGCTGCCGAGCCTCTTAAGTGGCTTATAATTAGACAGCTGCAAAGGACAGGTGGAGATGGAAACACAGCAACGATTTGGGGTTCAGCTTTTAGGAAGAGAAGCTTTACTCATGCAGCATGTTTTTTAGGATCTTTTGGGTTCCAATGGCGTCTTGTTGCTGCCCAACATGCCAACCTGCGCCCACTACCACCACGACTGCCACAAGCGCCTCATGAACATCAACTACATGGTGCTGGCCAACGTCACGGGGACCCCAGCCGTCTCCCTGCCAGTGCAGCTCAGCAGGGAAGGTCTCCCTGTGGGGCTGCAGGCTGTGGCGGGGCACCTGCAGGACCACCTGCTCCTCAGCGTGGCCGAGGAGTTTGAGAGAGCATTCGGAGGGTGGCTGCCTCCTTCAGCACCACAACCAACTTAAACCATCAACAATAAACCTCCTTTTTAAACCAACCAACCAACAATAAAACTAATTTTTGCTGGTTATAATATGAAACGTGGACAGAGACAATATTGTGTCGTCAGGTGGCCGGTTGGTAAAGAAAAAGCTTAAAAAAAAAAATTGGTTGCTAAGGACGGCAGTCCCACTCAAGATTGACATTTGCTCGTTGAGAAAAAAATTGAAAATCCAAATATGTTTCGACCTCATAGTTTGATAAGATAAATCAATGAAATAGTTAACACATTTATCTCTAGCCATTGATTAATTATAAATAATTTAATAACACATTCTTAAACCTTCATTGATTTGGGTACCTAATGAATTTCATAAAAACACTTTAGATAAACTATAGCATTTGTCCTCATAATTATTTGTTTTCTAATTTTTTTTATCTCTTTAAAGGCTATTTACTTACCTAGGTACATTAATTAAAATAACTTTGATTGCAAATCATAATTAACTAATTTAATCATATGAGAAGTCACCTTTTAATCAGTGAATGGAAACATTTGCATATTTTTAATTAATTTTTTGTTGAGCTAAAGTTGAAAATGAAACAATGGATTAATTATTTTTTAATTAATTACTTAATCAATAAATATTTTTTTTAATGAATTACATTTGATTAATTTAATACACTGTGTGCACCACCAATCCCTAAACAACATTAAGTAACAATATTTAAGGTTGATATATACCTATGTACATATTTTTTGTGTCCTTAGATAAATAGGGAATATTGCTTAGAGGCTATGAACTGTTTTTGTGAAATAACACAAAGAAATGCTCGGAATGGTTTCAGACCCAGTGATGGATATTCCATCACAAGAATACACCGGCAAACACATCATTGCTCTTTTGTGTATGACGGTGCTTTGGTCAAGCGGTCCAGATGATAACTACCACATTGCTGCTTTGTGTATGACGGTGCTTTGGTCAAGCGGTCCAGATGATAACTACCACATTGCTGCTTTGTGTATGACGGTGCTATGGTCAAGCGGTCCAGATGATAACTACCACATTGCTGCTTTGTGTATGACGGTGCTATGGTCAAGCGGTCCAGATGATAACTACCACATTGCTGCTTTGTGTATGACGGTGCTATGGTCAAGCGGTCCAGATGATAACTACCACATTGCTGCTTTGTGTATGACGGTGCTATGGTCAAGCGGTCCAGATGATAACTACCACATTGCTGCTTTGTGTATGACGGTGCTATGGTCAAGCGGTCCAGATGATAACTACCACATTGCTGCTTTGTGTATGACGGTGCTATGGTCAAGCGGTCCAGATGATAACTACCACATTGCTGCTTTGTGTATGACGGTGCTATGGTCAAGCGGTCCAGATGATAACTACCACATTGCTGCTTTGTGTATGACGGTGCTATGGTCAAGCGGTCCAGATGATTACTACCACATTGTGTTTGTAATAAAAACAACTTTTGTTCGATTCCCGTCGAACCCCTTAACGATTACTTTAAAGCTGGTCTAATTTTATATTAAAATAAAATATGTTAGATTATTATAGAAAGAAGTTTGTAAGGACAGAAAGAAATGACAGTTGAACTGTAATATTGGCAGCTAGGGCTGGGGTTTTCTAATTCTTTTTTTTATTTTAAATTAGAATTTTGTATTAGTTTATTCCAAAAATTTAATTTGTTGTGTATGTTCCTTGACTTATAGGTTGGTATGCGGCTGACCACCCAATGCTGCAGAAAATGTTTCACTTTGCCAATGTCACCCCTGTTTCAGGGAAGGTCGGCAAGACTTGCAGGGTGTATGTCCATTTGAGATTTGGGTTTTTATGTTGTAGGTTCACATGCGGCATGTGCAAGCGTGAATTTGTATGTGTCTGCTTGTGAGAATGCATATAATGTGAATCCCCAATTTTGCATATCTTTGCAACATAGATTAGATTAGATGTATGTTAAAAAATGTAGCTTATAATAATAATAATAATCTATAATCTAAGTTGCAAGGATATATTCATTTAAAGCTCTCAGATGTATGCCCACAAACCAACAAGTGTAGTTCGCGCTTACAAATGCTGAATGTGTACTTACAAATAAAATCCAAACCTCAAATGAACATAAGCCCCACAACTTTTGCCGACGCTGTAGCTTCACTGGATCCACCAGGCTACCTGGGGGCCTCGGTGCAGTTCTATGAAATACATACATTCGAAGATCCAGTGACGTCACATCCGCCTAAATAAAAAATGTCCTGTTTTACCGAAGTCAATTTTAAAGAGCTATAATTTAAAAAGTGCACCAGACATTAAAATTCAGATGCATTTTAAAAATGTAGTCTATAATTTTACGAAATAAAAAAAAAAAAAATTACCCTAATGGTTCACCATCACTGCATTGTAATCAGTGTTTAATTATATTATTTTACCATAAACAAGGAGATAGAAGCAGTGCACATTCTTTTAATATATTTTGCAATTATCTAATTCTTAATTAAAATTGTTCATTGTCAAACAAAGACATCTGAATGCATTTTCCAAATTAATTAATACTAAAGTCCAGCCAATGAATTTATTTCTTGTTTAAAAATATAAACAATGGCAGTTTCAAATAAGATGAACATTCAATTGCTAATTGCAAAATTTGTGGTTAAAGTGGTTTGGGTTATTGACTTGGTTCTGTGTTTCTTCACAAATGTCTTGCACAAGAAGGAAGAAAAGCAACTTCTTCCTAAAATAGGCAATAACCTTCTTCTCGTCAGTGCCACCCAGCTAGCCAAGATGATCCGAGAAAGAAAGGTCAGATTGTTGTTTCCAATTTTTACAAGCCTTTATTTTAAACAATAGACTTTGCATAAAATTCTAAATTACATATTTTTTTCTTGACATCAGCAAAGCAGCTTGAGAAGCAAAACAGCAATCTTATAAAGCTAGAAGTAAACATAGCAATGTAAAAA
Source organism: Agapetus fuscipes (assembly GCA_951799405.1). Classification (NCBI taxonomy): domain Eukaryota; kingdom Metazoa; phylum Arthropoda; class Insecta; order Trichoptera; family Glossosomatidae; genus Agapetus; species Agapetus fuscipes. The sequence goes on from OX637362.1 coordinate 90,564, forward strand.
ATTATAATTGAAATATCTTATAAAAGCAAATATATTTGAGGAGTATTGCAATTGAATTCTCATTTTAACTTTATATTAGTACATCTAAAAGATGTAAAAAAAATAAAAAATTTAATGTCCAAATCACTGTGAGGGTACATTGCTGCCTTTGCTTCTATACCCCTCAGGTGCACAGGTCTATGCAAGGGTACTTGGTGACCAATAACACAATATTAACTAACCATTTCCATAGCAACCTTGCCACAATTCACAATTCATGAATTTTCCTAACTATTGGAATCATGTAACTAATGAGGAAAACAACAAGTATCTGTAATAAACTATAACTGATGAAAAATCAATGCTCCTTGAAAAATTGGTGATATCCTTGTAGAGCCCTATAAATCAGCCATCCAACTGTTGATCATAAGCCTGTACCAACCTTTTCCTGTACCAACCTTTTCCTGTTTCTCCTGTCCTCCACCATTTTCTGCCATGTCCTCCCAGCACATTTCTACATGTCTTACTTTTCATTAGCCAGTTCTAGGCCACAATTCCAAAACTTTTTTAGTCCATTTTCCACTCCCAGATATGTCCTGCCCACTACCATTTTATTCTGTTTTCTTATTTTTGTATTTAGCTTATGATGATGTGTGCCAAACATTGAATGGTTAATGGCTCATTGAACAACATGTAATTTGCATTTACAAAATACTTTCAAATTTGCTTCTTTGTCTTCAGGTTACTAGCGAAGAAGTGCTCCAAGCTTACATTGATCGCAGCAGGGAAGTTAACCCAATTATCAACGCCATTGTGGAATCCAGGTTTAAGCAGGCTCTGGAAGAGGCTAAGCAAGCTGATAGAAAGGTGATGTTATGGAACAGCAGCCTGGAAGAACTGGAGGAGAGATATCCACTACTTGGAATACCAATATCTGTCAAGGAAAGCATTGGGGTCCAAGGTATGATTTTAAAAACAATGACTTGTTCACTTATTTTTTAAGTACCATTTTTATACGAATCACTCATTTGTAAACTTAGCCTGACGGGACATACAAATACTGCGCCTTCAACTCCTTCTTTCTCCTACAGTTGTCTTCCAACTTGCCATCTGGAGAGGTTGTATGGCCCCTCTGCTCACTCCATCATCCCCCTGCAGCCTGGGTTCTCCCCACCAATATCCATTCACTTTTTTCATCACTTTTATTACGCCAAAAGATTTAAAAAAATGACATGATATAAAAAAAAAATTGCATGGCAGAGAATGACCCAAGATACGAGCAACTGGAGGAGGCTAGGAGAGGTCAACAGTGAACTTGAAACTGCTGACGCAAGAAACGATGATTTCATATTCTATTTACTGCTGTTCCAGGTCTCAGTAACTGTGCTGGCATCATCAGTATCCGTGGTAACGTTGCTGCCGATGATGCTCCTGTGATTGCCCAGATTAAGCAAGTCGGAGGGATCATCATGTACGTTACCAACACTCCAGAGCTGTGCTTGAACTTAGAATGTCTCAACTTCATCACAGGCATTACCAATAATCCATATGATACCACAAGAACCCCTGGAGGTTCTTCAGGAGGAGAGGTAGGCACAATTTCATGAGAAGCCTAACTTAACCGGTCCGTAGTCTAGTGGTTAACACTTTGACTTGTAAATGGAAGTTTGTGGGTTTGAATCCCGGCGGAGCACAAAAAATATGCTCTTCGCTAGGTGAAAAATTCATATAACTTTACCAAAGAGTCACCAAAGGTCCATCCAGCCTTACAGCAACTGGGTCTTGCTTGAGAATCGGTGCTTTCTTCAGCGACGACCATGCTCCCAGAGGGCTCTTGAGGTGTGATACACACAAAAACAGCGCTCACCAAATAAATCATCCTAATATTATTACTTATTTTTAATCTCATTTAACCTCTACATAAAACTTGTGTCATGAATGTGTTCTCAAACGCTGTTTTCCTGTTTCAAAAATTGTGATTTAGACGAATCAGTTGATCCTTGATTACACAGTGCAAGGGTGTTTCATAAAGACTTTGGCTATGACGCAGATGAACTTTAAGAATAACCCCAGATAGCATTTTAAACTTGAATCTGACTTGCAACAAGTTTGATGTGTCAAAAGTGAAGGCTTGCTGCAAGTTCACCATGGCAAGTATATACACTTGAGGCAAGTTTGAATCAAACTTTCTAGTTTCCCAGCAACAAGCTTGCAGGAACTTTGTCATAACAAAGTTCCCGCAAGCTTGTTATGACAAACTTGCAAAATGTTTGCTTCTGCAAATTATATACATTTGTTGATATTATTATTTTTATTGTTATATTTAAAAAACAGGGTCGGGGTTATAGCCGCGTGGGCCAAGAGGGCTGATTTTTCTAGCGTGTTTCGAATGGAACAACGTTGGTTCGATCCCCGCTTGGGTCACTTGACTTTAACTTTGACCCTGGTTCAACAGATGTAATAGGGTATTTGCACTTTTTTATTTTATTTCATAAAATGGTAGGCTATATTTTTTAAAATGCATTTGCGTTTTTAAAAAAATTATATGTGCCTTAGTTTTTAAATTATAGCTCTTTAAAATTCGCGTATTTTCCATTTCCGCTAAAACAGGTCATTGCTTTATTCGGGCGGATATGACGTCAGATCTTCGGAGTTTAGGTGTCAAATGGCCCAGGTAGTCGGTTTGACAGCGACGTTTGTCGTCAAAATGACGACACACGTCCCTAACCGTTTACATTGCTTTTTTGGCGGGTTGTAAATTCTCCGCATTTTATTTTTCAAAATTATCAATGATATCTTTATTTTTACTACTTAAAAAATATATGGTTGTGATCCTTGAAATATACTCTACACAACCATATTATTTTCAACCGTTTTCCCTACCACTGCAACTTCCCTATTGGGTAATTATTATTTAATAATTCATTAATAATTAACAATAATGAATTATTAAATGATGATATTAATACCTGTTTCTGGCCAGGTAGAATAGGTTGGTAAATTGCATTCCTCTTCACAAATCTATTTTTTAAAAATAAAAAAAAATAAAAAAAAAAAAAAAAAAAAAAAAAAAAAAAACAAAATTACTCGTAGAACAAAAAGATGAAACATTTTTTTTTATGCTTGATTTTCTGGTTCCGGGTTTTGACCGTGGTCCATGTTTTTGCTTGTCTTCTTCTTTTTTCTTTTTATTCTTTCTTGAAGACTTTCTTGAAGACTTTCAGCTTACGTTTCGTCTCCTCTGTGGGTGACTTCTTCGGAGTTCTGCTCGCTACTGAGGTCTGAACGATGGGCGATGTCTTTTATACGTAGATTTTAAAAGGGGTGTGGCTTAATTGTTAGGTATAAAACTACCCTCTTTCATAACTTCAATTGTACTCAACCATGTTTTGTTTAGTTTCAAACACTCTTCTTTCCTGTTAAAATTTTTATTTTTCTAAATTTCGATGGCTTCTCTATACAGCCGTGCATAATATCCACGAGCCTTAGCAATTATTTTAGTGTCATCAAAGTTTATATCGTGGTTGTCTAACAGGGCGTGCTCTGCAACGGCAGATTTCTCTGTCTGCTCTAGTCTGCAGTTTCTTTTATGCTCCTTAACCCGTGTGTTTATAAATCTTATTGTGGTGCCTACATACGATAAACCGCAGCTACACGGTATTTGATATACACCAGGTGAGTCCAGGACATCCAGTTTGTCTTTTGCAGAACGTAAGGCGTGTTGTATCTTCATGGTCGGAATGTATATGGTTTTTATATTATTTTTGAGAAGTATTTTTCCAATGCGATCAGTGATACCTCTGAGATATGGGATAAAGACCTTTGTTGCATTAGTGTCATATTTACTTGTTATGGTAGAGGCATTTCTTCTCCGTGTGAAACGGTTTATCTCTTTATTTGTATAACCATTTCTCACTAGGGCTGTTTTTAGATGTTGTATTTCTGTTTCTAGTGAGGCAGGCTGACAAATTCTGGTTGCTCTGTCCATTAGTGCTTTTATAACACCTCGTTTTTGAGCGGGATGGTGATTTGAAAATTTGTGTAGAAATCTGTCAGTGTGTGTGGGCTTTCTGTACACTTTGTAATTTAGTATACCTTCGTGTGTGCGTGTGACCAGAACATCCAGAAAAGCTATTGAATTATCACCATTTTCTTTCTCCATTGTAAATTGTATTCTATGGTTGATGCTGTTTAAATGAGTAAGGAAATTGTTTAGTCCCTCCTCTCCGTGGTTCCATATTATAAAGGTATCATCAACATATCGTAACCAATATTTTGGTTTTTTAGGTGCAGTTTCCATTGCTGTCTTTTCAAAAAATTCCATATATAGATTAGCCACGGCAGGACTAAGGCAATTGCCCATTGCTACTCCTGACATCTGTTCATAGAAGTGGGAGTTCCATTGAAAATATGTGGTAGATAAACAGTGTTTGTATAAGTCAATATAGTCATTGCCTATAGTTTTTTTTATGCATTCAAGAGCTTCATCCACTGGAATCATGGTGAATAGGGATATAATATAACCGTCAACGACGTTAGCCATGTTGAAAGCACCGGTTCCCATAGATCACCGAAGTTAAGCAACATTGGGCGCGGTCAGTGCTTGGATGGGTAACCGCTCCGGTACACCGCATGTCGTTGGCATCTTGGACCGGTCCGTAGTCCGTAGTGGCAACACTTCGGACTCGTAAATGGAAGGTTGTGGATTCGGATCCCGGCGGAGCACAAAAAAATATACCATTTATATTTCGAATGTGCTCTTCGCTGGGTTGAAAAATTCATACACCTTTACCAATGACCGGTCACCAAAGGTCCATCCAGCCTTACAGCAACTGGGTCTTGCTTGAGTAATGGCGCTTTGTAGCAACGACCAAGCTCGTACACCTCTACGGCACTACAACAAGTGTCATAGACCCCTAGAGTCTTTAGAATCTAGGGAGTCTCCCGCACAGGATTTCTTAAAAAAAATAAAAATAATAATAATGTCAAAGCTCACCAAGATATCTGAAGGATTGCACGTTAGGTCTTTTAGTTTGTTGACAAAATGTGTAGAGTCTTTAATATAACTATTGGTCTTTCCTACGTGTGGTTGAAATAGTGAAGTTAGGTACTTAGACAGTTTGTATGGAGGTGATCCTATGGTAGTGACTATTGGTCTTAGTGGTGTGTTTTCTTTGTGCACTTTTGGAAGGCAATACAGACGGGCCGGTATCGCTTCAGAACTTCTTAAGTCCTTTTTTATTTCAGGAGCAATATGCGGAGATTTCTTAATCAAATCATTTGTTTTCCTCAGTACACTCGATGTAGGGTCCTTCTTTAAAACTTTATATGTAGTGGGATCAAGTAACGCTTTCACTTTATCTTGATAATCTGATGTGTTCATAACCACTGTTGCGTTACCTTTATCCGCTGGTAAAATCAGTATATTATCATCAAAATTCAAAGTTTTCAGGGCTTTACGTTCTTGAAACGTGATATTACTCTTTGGTAACTTAGCTTTTTTAAGAATTCTGGCCGATTCTGATCTTATTTCCTCTGCAGTTCTAGAAGGTATATTTTGCATGCCAGCTTTGATATTAGCTATTATTTCTTCCACTGGTATTTTGGTTGGTGTAATAGCAAAATTTCCACCTTTGGATAATAAGGAAATTTCCTCAGCAGACAAATTGTGACTTGATAAGTTAATAACTGTTTTGTTTGTATTAGTGTCTGATTTTAAATTCGTGTTTGTATGATGTAAGTGTGTAAATTTTTTCTTGTGTGTATTGGTGGAGGACTCTAATAAGTGTTTGAAACTAAACTAAACATGGTTGAGTACAATTGAAGTTATGAAAGAGGGTAGTTTTATACCTAACAATTAAGCCACGCCCCTTTTAGAATCTACGTATAAAAGACATCGCCCATCGTTCAGACCTCAGTAGCGAGCAGAACTCCGAAGAAGTCACCCACAGAGGAGACGAAACGTAAGCTGAAAGTCTTCAAGAAAGTCTTCAAGAAAGAATAAAAAGAAAAAAGAAGAAGACAAGCAAAAACATGGACCACGGTCAAAACCCGGAACCAGAAAATCAAGCATCTAGATCCGGCCGTGAAAGCCTAAAAATATTTATTTTTATTTTATTTTATTTTGCTTATAGTATTAACAAAGTTTTATAATAGTCACACTCAGGTACATTATTCCCCTGGCCTCCTTGCTTTATCTCTCGACTCTGTAACAAAAAAACAAGGCTATTTTTAGTAACTATATACTTACAAAACATTGATGCTGGAGTGATGCTTTCCGGGATCTGTTGCCGTGGTCTGTGGGAGCTGGAGCTTCCGGACGTTTCGTTTGATGTGATCTTAACAGTTCTCATCAAGATCATAATCATCATCATACTTCACGCTGAAGAAGCCCATCGTAGAAATGGGCGAAACGTCTGGAAGCTTCGTCCCACAGACCACGGCAACAGATCCCGGAAAGCATCACTCCAGCATCATCAGCCGGCAGTGTAAGCCTAAAACTCGTATTTTACAAAACATTTATAATTAAGGATGCAATATACGCTAAGTACTGATTTCATTACAAACAGTTTTAACTTTCTTTTTAGAAATTTGTTCCACGGTACTCCATTTTCTTAGAAATCATTAAAGCAAACAGCACAAATACATGCAATTGGATAGAATTACAAAATATAGCTCGGAACAAACATGTTGATTATTGAGGTTATATCAGTAGGTACTCGTGTTGTGTGTTCTGTCTGTAGGTATAAGAACAAATACGTAAACTAGACTTAATTCCTAAACACGTTAAGTATATTGTGTCCATTTTGTACAAAAAGTATTTATAATTTGTTTTTCACAAAAATAATATTTTATAATAATAACTTGCCTGGATTCGCGCGCGTCACCATCTGTCAACTCAGTCTGCTGCCGCTGGGAAAAACCAAAAGTCGCGAGATTTTATCAAAAAAGAGCTCGAAATCTCTAGCAAAATCAACAAAACGGCAACTTCTTTGCTGGTTTTTTTAATTATTTCAATCATGCTTTTTGTACCAAGATGTTTCATGTTAAAACTGTTTGTTTGCTATTTAAATAAAATAAAATAAAAACACTGCTAGTCGTATTTTTGGCAGCCCGTCACGCAAGTTTGTATCAAACAAAAAGCAAACTTGTTTATTCATCTTTGAAACATGATGCAAAATGCAAGCTTGCAGCAATATTGCAATAAACTTACTTTGTCATATTTGACATGACAATATGACAATATAAATTCAAGTACAAATCAAACTTGCAGCACACTGACTTTCTATCTGGGATGTCAGTTCTCGTACAACGGTTTATCAAATATCCAAAATGCCAATTTACTTAGTAATTACTCATGAATAAAATAAAACATTTTAGCAGTGTTTTACATTATATCGATAAAAATTCTCAACGCATCTGAATTGCAGGGTGCTGTATTAGCCTCTGCGTGCTCTGTGGTTGGCGTTGGTTCTGACATTGGTGGATCTCTGCGCATCCCCGCAAACTTGTGCGGAGTATTCGCCCACAAGCCGTCTCCCCGCAGCGTGGATGTGTCAGGGCACGTGCCACACAGTGACAAGCCCATGTGGAGGGATGTCTTTATCTTCGGACCTATGACGAGATATGCGGAAGACCTCGGGCTGATGATGAAAGTAATGAGAGATCCACATGGGGCACCGCTCAAGTTGGATGAAGAGGTATGGAAAACATAGCTATAAAATCTTATGGTTCATTCTATTAAATTTTTAGAGTAATCTAAAAAGAAACTTAGATACTTGGGATCAACACTATATGAAGAGCTCCCCATTTAGAGCTTATGTGAAAACAGATAAATGTAGTAATCACGGTACAATAGACTTGAGCGGACCATAGTTTAGTTGTTATGACTAAGGAATTGCAATCAGAACGCTTGACGCTTACAAATTTAAGATATTACTGAATGTAAGGTTTTCATATAAGTTAGAATACTTTTATATGAAAACATTAAAGCTTTGTTCTGGTGCAGGTGGACATGAAAGATATAAAGCTATATTGGTTACCTGAGTACCCCGATGCCACAAATTTGTCTTCAGCACCAAGTGAGGATGTGAAGTACGCCCTGAAGAAGACTGTCGACCACTTCAGAAACACTTTAAAGCTGCAGGTCAAGGAAGTAAGTCAATTATCATACTACAATAATTTAACAAGATCTTAACCGCAGATCTAAGTGGATTTACATGTAACAAAACGTTAAATGAAATTATGGTCACTTGGGGTGTTTTAGCTCGTAAGAAAATGGGTTTTTAACAAAATTTAAGGTGGAATTATAGTCACTTGACTTTTAAGAAAGTTTACTGAAGAAGCTGAAACATTGAAAGACCAAGAAAACATTATTTTTTAGAAAAACTGCCTCCTATTGATTTATCTTCAAAAAATACTATAGGTACAGGTAATGCCTAATTCATACAATATCATTGAGTTATAAGGTATAGAGGAGCAGTCCAGACATTCAGTTAAATAGGGACTTACATAATTAGGTGCTTCGACTTAGATTCGACTTAGATTATTATTATTATATATTATTATTAGGAATGAGATCTAAATTGGCATAGATAATATTGTGTCGTCACCCAGCCGGGTTAATAATAATAATAATAATAATAATCTAAGTTGCAAGGATATATTCATTTAAAGCTCTCAGATGCATGCCCACAAACCAACATGTGTAGTTCGCGCTTACAAATGCTGAATGCGTACTTACAAATAAAATCCAAACCTCAAATGAACATAAGCCCCACAACTTTTGCCGACCTTCCCTGAAACAGGGGTGACATTGGCAAAGTGAACCATTTTTTACAGCATGGGTGGTCAGCCTCATACCAACCTATAAGTCAAGGAATACGAAAAATAAATTACATTTCAATATAAAAAAGAACAAAACCTTAAAAAGAAATCTATACAAAAAAAGTAAAAAATTTCCAATGCAAAAAATGTAGCAAATTAATACACCAACATTAGAAATCTATATTGCAGATTAATATGTCAATATACAGTATTCATAATTAGGTGTACCTAGTTTAAACAAAACATTAATGAAAAAAACATTCTGAAATAATATAATATATGAAAAACTGGCTGAGCTTAGTAGAAACATAAACTTCTATCCAAGCTGATTCTCACTCAGGTGAAAGATGTCAATTGGAGAGGAGATCTCATAGATTATAGCCATTTCCCTCAGTACAGCCATGACCTTTGCAAGTTTGTTCTGCATCTTAGGAGTAGTAATAGTCCATGCTCGCGTTGCTTACAATAACTGTCTGGAACATACCGACTAATTACTTCCAGAATAGCCGGATTGCAAATCCCGCCATGTATCAAGTGAAAGCAATAGACTGTCAGAAATCCATTTCATTTTGTTTTCTAAAATGCTACTACGTAATCTGTATATTTTTATGTGGCTGGTCACGTACTGCACCCTCCACGTGATCACTGAAATGAAAGTTTTTTTATTGTTGAAATTCCCTGTTTCAGGCTGATTTATACCATCTACAGCACTCTCTACGCATCTCCTGGCTGTACGTTTTAAAAGAGGACTTTGAGTTTTTCAGTCTGTATGGATACCCAACCGGCTGGGGCTCCATAATCCTGGAACTCCTGAAGAATATTCTGAGAATCTCCAACATTTTTTATATAATCAATCTCTACAACTTGACCAAGAAGTTAACAGATTTGCTGCCCGCGTCTGCTTTCAACAAAAGCGAAAGAGAACGACTGCAGTCAAAACAAGAGCTGATGGTAATGCAATTTTTTTTAAATCTTTTATCATTTCGACATGAGGGCATTCTAATCTCAGTTCTGCTTTGCTGAAACTCACTAACGGACTATCCGAACTGGCGTGATGACTGATTATCTTTGATTTTGTAGTGCATTTTTAATTGCAAAACATCTCTGAATTTAGCTTTCATCCCATAGAATTTTTTGATGGTTGAAAATTCATCTGCCTTAACAAAGACAGGTCATCAACGGTCCATCCAGCTTTGCAGGAACTGACAGTGTTATGCATAAAGTAATTTGTGCTTTCTATATTGACGATCAAGATCGAACAGCGCTATTGAGGTGTGATTCACAAAACACAGGGCTCACCGAATAAGTCACTCTAATGTTTAATTGAGTATTTATTTACATGTAGCACCACAGATCACGGAATATATAGAGATATGGTTTGTTTCCATTGCAGTATCAAAACCAGCTGTCACCGTATTTTCAGTAGGCGGGAACTAACATTACAATTACAATGGAAGTTAGCGCTTGATTTGTTAAAAAAAATCCAAATGCGATGGATAGAAAGAGCCTAAGCGCTATGAAATCGGGGTCGCTTACGACGTTTTGATCGCGAGTTTTTGAGCTCGCACTCATACACTCACACTCCGATAAAGAATAAAACACATACATATGTAGAGTTGTACAAAGTTGATAATCTCTGCTAGCTATCGATCGATACTTGTTAATATCGATAATTCAATCTCTGAAGAAATACGTGTTAACATTGTATTATTCCTGTATATACAAGAATTGAACCGGTCTGTAGCTCAGTGGTAATATTGCGGACTCTGAATGGAAAGGTTGTGGGTTCGATTCCCAGCGGAGCACAAAAAATATACCATTTATATTTTCAAATTTGCTCTTCGCTGGGTTGAAAAATTCATAAAACCTTTACCAATGACCGGTCACCAAAGGTCCATCCAGCCTTACAGCAACTGGGTCTTGCTTGAGAATTGGCGCTTTGTAGTGACGACGATCAAGCTCGTAAAAAGGTCGATAGCTCAATTGGTAGAATGCTTGCATTCCATGCCGAGAGCAAGGGTTCGATCTCAAAGGTGTACTCAGCCTTCACTAGAAATGAGAACCAGCCCCCCCGTGAGCTGGGAAACCTCCACTTCAACTGAAAGTGGTTGGTGTGAGGCCGGCCCCCTTACCTGTAAAAATAAATAGGTCCCGAAGCGCCACATGCGATCCCTTCGGGGAAACGCAGGCAAGAAGTTACACTATATGTGTAGCTTAGTTGCATTTTAGTTGCGTTGCGAACATATCAAAACACACAATAATTTAACTTTCAATATAATAAATATTTAGCTCATGTATATAATAATTATATTAGGAGGATTTATTTGATGGGCGCTGTTTTCGTATGAAACACACCCCAAGAGCCTTCTGTGAACTTGAACGTTGCTATAGAAATCGCGAATTCTTTAGTTTTGCATTTGCTTAACATCCACAAAAAAAAACAATATTTATTCTTCATATTATTATTAATAATATTGGTCAAAAAGTGGAAAGCACTTAATTGATTGTTTTGGAAGTCATAACGTAATAACGGCTTCTATTCTCCTTGACTGATAGGTTGGTATGAGGTTGGCCACCCGTGCTGTAAAAATCGGTTCACTTTTGCCAATGCCACCCCGGTTCAGGGAACGGCGGCAGGAGTTGCAAGGTTTATGTTCATGTGAGGTTTTGCTTATTTGTATGCACACATGCAGAATGTGTAGGCGCAAACCTACATGTGCCTGTCTGTGGGCATGCATTTAATATTGAGCCTCAAATGTTAGCATATCTTTGCAGCTTAGATTATACATAGATTCAAATTATATTGTTACAATAAAAACATAATATAATTATCAAGTAGTTTTTGTCTTTTCTTGAAACAAATTTCAGAGGTATCGACATTCGACGAACACTACTGCGCATCACATCTCTAGTGATGACGTAAACAAAACTGTCGCAATAAACGACAAACGTCAAATATTTAAGTGCTTCAAAATTTTAAAACGATTTAAAATGTGCAATGACCCGCATTGCAATTCATTACTTTAACGGAAAAAAATAATTCCATGATCCTTATACTCCTTATTTTGACTTTTTTTTTTTTTTTAAGAAATCCTGTGCGGGAGACTCCCTAGATTCTAAAGACTCTAGGGGTCTATGACACTTGCTGTAGTGCCGTAGAGGTGTACGAGCTTGGTCGTCGCTACAAAGCGCCAATACTCAAGCAAGACCCAGTTGCTGTAAGGCTGGATGGACCTTTGGTGACCGGTCATTGGTAAAGGTTTATGAATTTTTCAACCCAGCGAAGAGCACATTCGAAACATAAATGGTATATTTTTGTGCTCCGCCGGGATCCGAATCCACAACCCTCCATTTACGAGTTCGAAGTGTTGCCACTACGGACTACGGACCGGTCCAAGATGCCAACGACACGCGGTGTGCCTGAGCGGTTACCCATCCAAGCACTGACCACGCCCAATGTTGCTTAACTTCGGTGATCTATGGGAACCGGTGCTTTCAACATGGCTAACATCGTTGACTGTTATTTTTATACGGTAAAACATAAAAATAAGGCATTTTGATAAAAACCGGTAGCAGTTGCTAGTACAGCAGTCTAAACGTGACTGCTTTGCGCAAAAATACGGATTTTCGACTATGATTGTTTTGATCATATCGGATTTACCAAGGGAACGCCCACATGCCATCCCTATGTGTAGGACAGAACCTAATAGCTACATAATGGGTAATTTTCATGGATCATGTATTTTTTAATGTCTGTTGTCCCCTAATGATTTTCATGCATTATTTCTTTGTGTATAGGACATGTTGGGTGCTGACGGTGTCCTCATATGTCCCTCATCTCCTGGCACTGCTCCTCCCCATCACCGCTCACTCTCAGAAGCCCTGAACATCACGTATGTCTCCGCATTCAGCGTCCTGGGCTTCCCTGTGACCAGCGTGCCTGTAGGGCTGACAGCTGAAAGTCTCCCAGTGGCTCTACAAGTTGTCACCAGACCAGGCAACGACCATCTTAGCCTGGCGGTGGCTATGGAAGTCGAGAGAGCTCTCGGAGGATGGATGCCTCCTCCAATGCACTAACACATCATTGAGGTGCTTTTCGGATGAATTTGGATTTGATGACCTGGAATGGGATTTTCAATTGCCACTATATAGTACTTACAGTTTTCCATATCTACATTATTTTTTTTCTTTTACAGTAATATAAGTGAATTAAATAATGTTTTCAAAAATATACCTTCCAATTATCATTAAAATAAACAGGACTTTTATCTGAAATATGTTTCATTCCATTTAAAAAATATATATTTAGGTATCCATAAGTATGCAGCAATGTGAATGAGTATAAGTTGGTAGTTGTGAAAAGTAAAAGTTTCCGTAGATTGCCAGCCTGTTCATTAATTAGAAAGTGCTAAAGTCGTCGACAGGAAGGTGTTCAAGCAAGCTTATTGGTTATGAAAAATTGTCTACGCCATTATAAAAAGATCATCCATTTTCAATGATGATTTTATTATGGCGGATGACTGGGAGAAACACGATGGCATTACATTGTATCTATTATCTTGTATTAAGTCTTGTTTAGTTATTGATGAAGTCGACATACCAACTGCACCACAATTTATATTTTCAAATAGGCTCTTTGCTGGGTGAAAAATTCTTGTACCTTTAACAAATACCGGTCACCAAAAATCCATCCAGCCTTACAACAACTGGGTCTTACTTGAGTGATGCCCAAGCTCGTAGGGGGCTCTTAAAGTTTCTTGTCTTGTCTTGTATCCTGCCGCCATTCCTCTAGGGGTGGCCAGTACCTCCACACAAGTGCCTCCACTTGACTCTGTCCCTGCATACTTCTTTCATCTCATCTAATTTCATCACTCTTTTCATGCATGCTCTTCTCTTGTTTCCACTCTGTAAATTCCATTCATTCGCAATCTCACTTATCTGATCAATCCATTCTTTTCTAGGTCTTCCCCTTCCACGCTTACCTATTACATTCCCTTTATACACTCTTTTTGTCTGTCGGTCTTCATTCATCTAATCTAATCTAATCTAAGCTGCAAAGATATATATCATTTAAGATTTATATTAAATGCATTCCCACAAGCAGATATGTATAATTTCGCACTAACACATGCCGCATGTGGACCTACAATATAAAAACCCAATCTCAAATGAACATAAGCCTTGCAACTCTTGCCGTCCTTCCCTGAAACAGGGGTGACATTGGCAAAGTGAACCAATTTTTTTTACAGTATGGGTGGTCAGCCGCATAACAACCTATAAGTCAAGGAACATACATGACTTTCAATATATTATATCATATTATAATATTATATCATATTATAATATCACTTCTCAGTAGCTTGACGTCAAAATTTTTACCCCGTAAATTTAATTTAAAAAGTCGGTAAAAAACTTAATTTATTCATTTATTTTCATATCATTTTGTTCAGTTTGTTTTTTCTGTTGTTTCTGGTGCAAAATTTTTAGTAGTTCAGTGTTTTTTAAATTGTTTTGAGTGTTTTTAGTAAATCACATACTTTTGTTTACTACCTACGTGAAATATTCCGTATTTATTTTTATAAAAAAATATATTAACCAGCGACATCTATTCCAATTTGCTGCAAGTATATATTATATAATCTATTGATTGAATCAAAGTCTGCACAGATGTCGTTGCTGATGGCGTGAATTGTGGAAAATGTGATTCATTTTTACACTACATGTGTGCAGGTATTACTGAAATAAATTTTCGAAAATTGAGCACAGAGAAGAAAAAGAATTGGAAATGTGCGGACTGCAAAATTAATATCGCTTCTTCTTCTTCTTCAACCGCAGTTTCTTTAGATGGTGCCCAGGTGCAAAATATGGATTTTTTATCAGAATTGAAAGGAATTCATGAGGCACTCAAACTCCTTTCTTCGCTGCACAGCGAAGTCAAAACAATTAGTGAGGAGATGGCTGCGCTGAGGATGTCAATGAGTTCCCAGAATGATAAACTGGATGAATTTTCTGGAAGGATAAAGAAGATTGAAACTAAACTTGAGACCATTGACTCACTTAAGAGTGAAGTGGCGGGATTGGTGAGCAGAGTGGTAGAATTGGAAAAGGATGGGAATTCGAAGGAGGAACTGTACCAGGGAAAACTGGAAAACCTCCGACTTGACTTGCAGAGGCAGGAACTGCAGTCACGTAGTTGCAATATCGAGATTCAAAATATTCCCCAGTCTAAGACCGAAAATCTTGTCAATTTGAGCATGGAGCTGGGGAAACTTATAGGCGTTAAAATAGATGAAGGAGACATAAGGGCAGTCCACAGAGTGGCTCCTGGAAGGCCCACCACGAGGCCAAAGAACATAATTCTGCAACTGACCACACGAAAATTGAAGTAGGACATAGTGGCGGCTGCAAGAAGGCGCCGGTTACTAAAGATTAATCAGTTGGCTGGCCTAGGGCTTCCAACTGAAAATAAACCCTTTTACATTAATGAACATTTAATCCTTTCCACAAAAATACTGTATTCAAACACAAGGGAGATGGCTAAAACCAAGGGGTTTAAATACACTTGGATCAGAAATAATAATATTATGATGCGAAAGGATGATGCATCATCTATAATATACATTAAATGCCAGGAAGACTTGAACAGAATATGACTTTTAGTATGTGAAAATTACCATTGTTATTTATGCTTGCTTGTTTACTTTTACGTTATTTTTCACCATTACTTCATGACTCTGTTCATTTTTCTGTTACTTACCTATTTTCTTTTTTTGCTTGTGTTATCTATTGCTATGCTTTCTCTTTTTTCGCCATTTAAGCCCTCTACTAGTTTCTTTAGTTTTTTTAATAATATTTATTCTATTATTCTCTCTTCTTGTCTTCTATCAAGGAAAATGTTATCTGTGTCTTCCTGTTATTTTTCATATTCATTAAGTCACCTTTATCAAGACTCTTATTACCATATTCACTTATCAATGCCCTTACTGAAACAGTCTTATTATTTTACTTTGATTATCATGTTATTGTTCTTCTTAACTTCTTATGGCATTAATAAATAATTTAGATGTTAATCACCTCAACATATACTATCAAAATTGTCGTAGTATTCGTAACAAGCTCTTTGATCTGCGTTTGAACATTCTTAACTGTGAATATGACATACTTGTTATCACTGAGACATGGCTGAATGATGCCATCTATAATAACGAGGTTGCGGATGATAGGTATGTTGTTCACAGAAGGGATAGGTCTCCATCTACCTCTCCAAAGAGGGATGGAGGTGGTGTTTTAATTTTAATTAGGAAAGACATTTCTTGTATTAGATTATATAATGATGAGAGTCCGTTAGTGGAGGAAATTTTATTACATTTACCTACAGTTGGTAATGGTTTAATTCTTGCTGCATGCTATATTCCACCACATTCTAATCAATCCATTTATGAAGAACATTTTAATAAATTCAATGAAATAGCTATAAATAAGGTTAATCATCATTTCTTTTTAATTGGTGATTACAATTTGCCCTCTATCAACTGGACCCCTGACATTGATAGCATTTCTCTTGGAATGCCCTCTTACCTAAGTAATGTAATGTCTTTCCTGACTATCAAACAATGTAATTTGATTAGTAATAATAATAACCGTTTATTGGACTTGGTGTTGACGGATCTAGTTTGTTCCGTAGTTGAATGTGCCACATCCCTTAGTTTAGTCGATCCTCATCACCCGCCAATTGAATGCACGCTGGAAACGTCACGACTGTTTACCAAGATGCCAGTTCATAATGTTCACAAATATGACTTCAGGAAAGCAAACTTCAATGAAATCATTATTGAATTGTTAGAATTTAATTGGTATGACAACTTGCATAATCTAAACACTCAAAATGCAACAGATTTTTTTTATTCCAAATTGTATACAATATTAGATTGTCATGTACCACCATTATATGCACGTTCAAATAAATATCCTGTTTGGTTCACTAATGATTTAAAAAAACAAATTAACATTAAAGTGAAAGCCTGGAAGAGATGGAAGACATATGGCAATTTAAGTGATTATGACAGGTTTCGGACTGCTCGTGCTAAGGTTAAGAGACTCATGATTGGGTGTAATAAGTCATACATTAATAACATTGAAACTTCAACTACCCATAACGTTAAATCCTTCTGGAAGTATACTCACAATTTAAAAAATAACTTAAGGGGCTATCCGTCGTCTATGACGCTTAATGATCGGGTTTCAAATAACCCATCTGAAATTTGTGACATGTTTTCTTCGTATTTCCTATCGGTTTTTGTATCGTCATCACAACTGACATGCAGTCCTAATACCTCCGATATAAATATGAATTTCAATTGCCAAAATAATAATAACACATGTATTGCTGATTTGTTTCTATCTGAAAACGATGTAAGGGATGCACTTTATCTTATTGACATTAATAAAGGGGCTGGTCCGGATAAACTAAGTGCTTTTTTCCTTAAAATGACCTCGAATGCCCTTGTTAAACCTCTTACACTCATTTTCAACAAAAGTTTATCTGAAGGTTATATACCAAGCATATGGAAAACTGCTAACATAAAGCAGGAGTGATAAATGACATCTCTAACTACAGACCTATATCTATCCTCTCTTGTATTGCTAAAATTTTTGAAAAATTGGTCCATAGTAAAATATATCCACTACTTAAGCACTGTATTCCTGATAGTCAACATGGATTTGTCAGATCACGATCTATAGTTTCTAATTTGTTACTGTATTCTAATTTTATTTTTGAGACATTTGACCAGGGCTCCTCTGTTGATAGCGTGTACACTGATTTCCGTAAAGCTTTCGATAAGGTAGATCACCTTATATTACTTAAAAAGCTTCACTTCAATGGAGTCCAAGGTAACTTATTTAGGTGGTTTTCTTCATATCTTGAATCGAGATATCAAACTGTTACCCTGAATGGATACACCTCATCATTGTGTGCGATAAGCTCTGGCGTTCCTCAGGGTTCCATATTGGGTCCTTTTTTATTCACAATTTTCATATCTGATATCCATAAATGCTTTAAAAACAGTAAATTATTATTATTCGCTGATGATATGAAAATTTTTAAAAAAGTTGATAATATTAACGACTGTTTATTACTACAGGAAGACATCAATCGGCTCAGTTTATACTGTTCGATTAACAAACTGTCACTCGCCTTTGAAAAATGTAAAATTATAACCTTCTCGAGGAAACGCATTCTGATCAAATACAATTACACGATTTCCAATCACACACTTGAAAGAGTATCGTGCATACGTGACCTAGGTGTGACTTTCGATTCGAAACTTTTGTTTGACGTGCATATTGATATTGATTGACGTGCAATAGGGCCTTTCAAATGATGGGATTTGTGTTTCGTGTAACAAAAAAATTTAAAATGTTATCTAGTTATATGACCTTATATCATTCATTAATACGATCTCAAGTAGAATTTGCTGTGACTATATGGAATCCTTTTTATAATGTGTACAAGACTCTTATAGAGTCCGTACAAAGAAGATTTACAAAAATACTATTCCATCGTTTAAGCTTCGTCAACCGTACTTACGAAAACCGCCTAGTTCACTTAAACCTAATTAGTCTTGACAATCGGCGTTTATTATTGAGTGCGTTAACTTTGAGGAGTATTTGTCTATCTGAAACGGATTGCCCTGGTCTTCTATGTCAGATTAATTTTCGCATACCAAGAAGTGCATCCCGTTCGTTACAAATATTTTCTCTGCCCAAATGTCGAACAAACTCAGGTCAAAGAGCTCCTATGTATAGAATGTGCAGTGATTTTAATATATATTTTAGTGATTTAGATATATTTAATAAAGTGAAGTACTCCTTTAGATCTGACCTATTAAAAAGTATTTATAAAATGTCCGTGCTATCCATTATATCTTGAATGGGTTTTCTTTTTATCATTTTTTGTATATTTTTTGTTTGTTCTTAGTTTCTCTTTTCACTTTTTTTTTTCTTTCCTCTTATTTTTATTTCTGTTGTTAATTTGATTTACTTTTTACCTCATCGATTTCTTTTATGTTTTTATTTTTCGTCAGCTATTTTATTGTTTTTACATATCTGTGGGAATTCTTTAGGATTAAGGCACACTACTGTTTATGTTTACATTTTTCTTGTATTTGTTTTTGTGTCTGTATCTGTTTTTTCTCCTTAAAAATAAAATAAAATATGTCCAAACCATCGCATCACACTTCTTTGAACTTTCACTTCCACGCTTTCTTTTACTCCGCATTCATTCAGAACCCATTCGTTTCTCACTCTATCTTTCAGTGTTTTTCCTGTCATACTTCTCAAATGAGCCATTTTTACGGTGCATACCTTATTTAAGTACTTCTCTTTCATTCACCGTCCATGACTCGCTTCCATACATCAGGGTCGGCAACAATATACAATTGTGTACCGCCATTTTCATTTTCTTTGGTATCCTTTTATTCTTCGCTATTCTACCAAACGCTCCTATCACGCATCTTCCTTTGCTGGCACGCTTCTCTAATTCCTTCGTCATCTTACCATTCGCCTCAAACTTGCTTCCTAAATAGTCAAACTCATTCACTACTTCAACTTTTTTTCCATTCAAATTAACTGTAAGTTCCTCACATACTTCATTCCTGTCAAAAACTAATACTTTTGTCTTATTCGCATTCACTTTCAAGCTATTTTTACAAAATGCATCATTCAGTTTGGTTAACATCGCTTGGAGTTCTTCCGCCGAGTCAGCTAAAACTATAGCATCATCAGCATAAAGAAGTACTCCAACTCTTGTTTCACCCACTTTCACTCCGCTCTCTGATATTCCAGCTTCTTTTATGCAACTGTCCATGATTATATTAAACAACCATGGACTCATCAAGCAAAAAAGTGTAAATCACACAAAAACAGTGCTACCCAAATAAATCATCCTAATGTTTTTTTTCAAACTGCTACAATCAATGTTTATTACTATTCATATCTTCAACAATACTTCTTAAATTTTAACAATTCAACTAACTTGCACGTTTAATAACAGCGTTCGACTATCAAAAGTGGCATTATACAAGATTGCGTAAATAGGGTAATTGAAATGGAGGGAAAATTATGGTTGTGTTGAGTATATTTCAAGGATCACAACCACATATACTTTAGTACTTAAAATAAAGAGTTCATTCATCGAGAATTTGAATCCCGCCAAAACGTAGCGCGGCCGGCTAGCACAGCTGTGACGTCAAAATGACGTAATGGATCCGTCAGTCTTCCAGGGCCTAACGGTACACTACATAGGTCCGAAGATCATCGACGTCGCATCCGCTTCAATAAAATAATGGTCTGTTTTACCGGAAATCGAAAATGCGTAAATTTTAAAGAGTTATAATTTAAAAACGAAGCTATACCTATAGATATTACTTTTCTGAAAACACAGGTGCAGTTTTCAAAATGTAGTCTATCATTTTTTGAAATAAAAAAATATCTGAAATTACAATGGAAATTACCCTATTCCAAATTTTGTCATGTTTACATGCTGTTCACAAAATCTACCAGTGTTATTCATTAGATTCCGCCCATACCTGTTTAGTGCGAGATTTTGAGAAACCAATTTAAATTTGTACCAGCCCGCTAAACCAAAATAAATAAAAAGGTGATTCATTAGCGAAATACGTGCATTATTTTTTTTGGTTTACCGAATCCTGCTTAAACAGACTTCCGGTAGCTTTTTCTGTATGAAAAAATACGAAATGCTCGACATTTATGTAGGTATTTAGGTGTCTATGAATTTTTTTTAAGTTTTTGTGGGTTTTTGCATGATTTTTGACAACTTTCGGAGACGCTCGGAAGCATTCGGGTAAACGCCCCCTCCCGAACGTTTCTCGACACTCCAGCTGTCAAACTCATGGACTGGGACCTCGAATGAACCAAAAATGGAAACAAGTATTTTTCAAAGCATGACTTCATTGTGACTTCAGGTTTTGGCTGTAGGCATCACGAAGAAAATCTCAAAGATGGGCCTTCATACTTCATCTACAAGAAAAGTGTCAGTTTTACAAAATTGGCGACTTGAAAAATAACACGACGCGGCATCTGTCACTTGTTTTCTTGTCACAGTTTTTATATTTGTTTCGTTGCTGCATACCGTAGATTTGTTGTTATAGTGTAAAATTATAATGTGTTAAAGTTACTGTAATTGCTGAAACTCTTATTTGATTTATAAATCTTTTATTCTGAAAGTTATCTCGTACATTACGATCAGCTGGGGAATGAGGAAGATCGCCATTTTGCGTATGTCGATCTAGTTTAGAACGAAATAAACCTACTCGGAGATGGTTTACAAATGTGATCATGTTTTGAAACACGTTTAGTGTTAAACTGAATTATAAAGTTTTTATGAATCACCTTTTTTGTAAATTGAGATTAAATCGAAAAATTAAACCAGATCTCTAAAGAAATCTGGTTTAAAAATTCTAATGAATAACACTACAAGTTTTGTCTATATTTTATTGTATACTGCCATCTACACAAAATCACTGAAAACATTTTAAATTTCATTTGTCAACCTGTCAAACATGAATATCGTTTTTACTTCAAATCGCATATTTTATGTTTATTTCACAAATCTATATTTTTTATTATAACACATTTATCTTCGTAAATATAAAAATAAAAGTGTTTTCTTTGTTTACCTGCCTTTTATTTTCATATTTTGACAGATACAAAGGGGGGGAAAGTGGTATCACGTGGGTATCACCAATTCAAATAATATTTACGTTCAGGAGCATACAGATTTTCTCGCGAATTTTCTTTGTAATCATGATTTACCACAAGTTTACTCTGAATCCTGCTGCTCCTCAAGATCTTCATCATTTGGAAATCATCAGGAGACTGCTGACAAAGTAAACTGAAATCAAGTAAGTCAAGAAAAGTCAGCGTCAATAAAAACGTAAAACGCAGTCACTCTCTCATACATACGTAGCTCCAAACTCATCCGGATTCCAGTAAATTTTAGATTTTCATAAATGGTAGACCCTTTTATAATGATAACAATTAACACGTAAAATATGTAAAAAAAAAAAAGATTATATTTTTACCCAATATTATTTTCCATTATTTATTTTCCCAGTTTTAAGTAAAAAAAAATTAAGTAGGTACCTACTTATCTATTTCAAAATAATAAATGAAATTGGAACGGAGGTTCTGTGTTCAACTTTTTGCGAAAGACACAAACGTCACAGGTCCATATCACTAGGGTCCTTAGCAGCCAATAACGAAATAGGTAGATATATCAGCTTGCATCACCTTTGCAATCCAGCCTCGAACGTCATATTTTTGTCTGTCATTTGTGTCGTCTTCATTATATTTTGAGTATAAGTAGGTAAGTACTGTGTGCCCAATTATAAAAAAAAACTATTTTTAGAAAGAAGTTTGAAAAAAAAAAAAATTAAAAACATTTCGCAGATGGCTACGAGATGAAAATCGGTTTTCGTAGACCCTTCGTAGATCACAAGCAAAGTTTTGAAATATTTAAGAGAGATGAAAAATACCAAGTTCCTTATCTAATATTAACATTTAAAGCTCATATCAAATGCATGCCCACAAACAAACACGTGTAAGTTCGCGCTTACAATTAATGCTGAAAGCGTATCTACTTACAAACTAAAATCCAAACCTCAAATGAACATAAATCCTACAACTTTTGCCGACCTTCCCTGACACAGGGGTGACATTGGCAAAGTGAACCATTTTTTACAGTATGGGTGGTCAGCCTCATACCAACTTATAAGTCAAGGAATACAAATAATAAATAACATTTAAGTATATAAAAAACAACAAAACCTTAAAAAGAAATCTATATACAAATAAATTGCACAGAATCTGCACTCGACTTTCTTGCATAAATTAACCCACTGTATGACGTATGTAAAGCTAGAATCATCTACCAGCCGTTTCAATAAAAATATATATCAATAATAAATCAATTTTATTCCACCGCGGTGTGTACCTGCATACTCGTACAACATGGAAATAGCCATATAAATACTTAAATAAATATTAGATAATATTTGGATGATTTATTTGGTGAGCGCCGTTTTGTGTGAATCACACCTCAAGACCCTCTGCGAGGTTGGTCTTCTCTGGAAAAGCGCCAATCACACAAGAAAGATACTTGACTTATAGATTAGTATAAAGCTGACCACCCATAGTGTAAAAAATAATTTACTTTGTCAATGTCACCCCTGTTTCAAGGAAGGTCGGCAAGAGTTGCAGGTTTTATGTTCATTTGAGAATTGGTTTTAATTTGTAAGTACACATTCAACATTTTTAAGCGCGAACTTACACGTGTCTGTTTGTGGGCATGCATTTGATATGAGTTTTTAATGTTCATATATCTTTGCAACTTAGATTCTAGAATCTAGATTATTATAGATGGTCATTGAACCCTTTTGTATGCAAACTAGGACTTTGTATGGTGGGTAAACTTTTTAGTTATATTTTGAAAAAGTAACGACTGATTATTATTGATATTTATAAAATTTTAAGAATCGCAGCCATTTATCTAATTTTAACCCTTTGACTACCAAGAAAATTGCAAATACATTTTGTATGAAAAAGTTTCACTTTGTATGGCGGCTATACTTCTGATTCACTTTTTGGAAAAAATAATGATGGAAATATATAAGTTATCATTATTGACTTACATTTGTGGAATTTTTTTTTTTTATTAACCCTCTAACTGCCGAGATTTTTTTTTTTTTTTTTGTATGACAACTCCCTAAACCGAGATTATGATGAAGTACTGATTATAATCGTTAGATAGCAATATTTTATAAACGGATTCACAGAAAATTTGAGAAAAATCGTTGGAGCCGT
Organism: Agapetus fuscipes; assembly: GCA_951799405.1. NCBI lineage: Eukaryota > Metazoa > Arthropoda > Insecta > Trichoptera > Glossosomatidae > Agapetus > Agapetus fuscipes. The sequence goes on from OX637362.1 coordinate 114,252, forward strand.
TTTTGAGAAAATCGCATTTAAAATTTTCAGCTCTTTGGAAGCCATCTTGAATTTTTAAAAAAGTAAAAAAAAATGATTACAAATAAAAGTGATAAACTTGTTCTTTCTATCAAATCTAAAACAAATTTAAATATTTTGCATTTTAATGGGTTTTTGATATATTTTCGATTTAAAATTTCAGGTCGTGTAACCGGTGCTTTATTTTAATTTTTTCAAAAAAATTCTTTTTTTTAATTTATGTTGTCTATAATATTGTAGGACATTATATTTTTGTTAACCCTTTGACTGTCGAGAAAATCACAATCGTTTGTTTTTTTCATATGGCAACCCATAGACACAGATTAGCAAGAGTGTTGCCATAACTAATTTATTAAGTAAAAAATTAATTAATGGCAACTCTGAAAATTAAAAAACAATTCTTGGAGCCGTTTTTGAGAGAAGTGCAATTTTATGTTTTTTTTGTATGGTAGCCATCTTGAATTTTCACACACATACATACACACACACACACACACTCACACACACACACACACATACAGACAGACGTTTTTGAAAGATAGTGTTTTTTGGCATGTCCTGCACCAGGACAACTCATTTCTGTGAAAACCTCGAAAACAAATTTTCACACCAAATCAATACTTTCTTTATAGCCTTCAGCTATAGCAAGAAAGTAAAAAAGTCAATACTTTCTATAAAAAAAATGTAACATAAATGAATAAGCCAACATTACAAATCAACATTACAGATTAGCCTCCACTTCTTCCTGTCCTTACATGCTTTTTACGTAACAATAAACTTTAAAAGCCACTTACCTATTGCTTAATTTCCTAATTTAATCCAAGTTGCCAAAGCATATTTAAATTTGCATTGTATAGGATTGCGATCAAATTGATCAATTAAATGCAATTTGGTTGTGACACCCAGACAAATGTCATTCACGCGTAGACAAGACATTGCCACCTAGGCAGTGGCATCCAGACATGTGAAACCTAGAAATTTGACATTTGTCAGTTATACAGAAACAGGGGTGACATTGGCAAAGTGTACCATTTTCTACAGCATGGGTGGTCAGCCATACCAACCTAAAAGTCAAGGAACATACACAACAAATTACATTTTTAAAATCAACAATAATATGTATATTGTATGTACATCAAAACTAAAGCATAATACAAAATTATAATTTAAAAAACCCTAGTCCTAGCCCTAGCCGCCAACATTAAAGATCAACCGCCATTTCTCAGTTAAAATAAACGCTAGGTACCTACCTACTTCTAAACATCTACATAGATAGATACTGTTGGCATTTTACTTAATGGATATTAAACTTCTAAACATTAGACACTTCGACAGTGTGAAGACACCTGCTTACACCACTTGCTAGACAATCGGCACCTTTCTGTAAAGTTTTTCAATTTTAAAAGTGACACAGATTATCAAGGCATGTGCAGAGGAAGAAAATTGCAGGAATTATTGTTTGCAGTAAGTGAAATTTACAACCAATGCGTGACCTGCATGAATTATGAATTATTTTATATTTTTACCATTGTCCGGTCGATAGCTCAGCTGGTAGAGTGCTTGCATTCCATGCCGTGAGCTCGGTGCAAATCCCACCGAGCGAGTGTTACTGTAGTCTGTAGTTATGTGTAATTACAAAAATTGTGACAATTTTTCAGAAGGAACGGACGGAGTTACACTATACGTGTAGTTTAGTTGCGTTTAGTTGCGTCTTAAAAAAATACATTACAAAAAAATGCATTTTCGTAATTACAATTATTCCTGATTTATATTTGTGTATTATATCCATTGACTTGTTTCATCCGTTAAAAAATAGTTAGTTTAAAATATGGTATCAACTTTTATTTTTTATAGTAGATATAGAACGTTTTCGGTGCCGATTCTCATTTTACTTTTTCTCGGCGGGAAAGCAACACCTTCTCTCAGGGTCAGTCTCCCCTCCACTGACCCACGCCCTGTATATCCATCCCATCCGGGGATGTGTCACAGGACTCGCATGCAAAAGTTATGTGAGATACGAGTGGCAGAAGGCCCTCCCGAGAAGCTACACTTTCCCAAGTGTTTGCACAAAGCAAGGCGGCTCAAAAATCACTGAAAGGTTATAGCCGTGAGTGTTTGGGGCTCGAGGATTTTAAATTTACAAATAAAAATGCAAAGTGATTCTGAGCGTCTTAACATGTGACTTAAGGCCTAAATTCGATATGTTACTACTGAGACTGTTCGGGAGGTGCTCTCCTGACTAAGTGGCCAACCACCATAGAGGTGGGAAAGAAAAAAGAAAAGAAGAAAGAATGTCGGTCTAATTAGACCGACGAGTTCTCGCCATAGCTGGCACAAAACTTTGAGAAATTTGTTGGCCACAAAGTCCGCGTATCCGATCGGGCCGATGGCCGGTCTAACAGCGTTGAAGAGCGCCTCACGACCAGGCTGCAAGGCTTCGCAGTCCCACAGGACGTGTCGCACGTCCTGCAGCGTCGCTCCGCACTCACAACCCGACCCCCTTGAGAGGCCAAGCTGGAAGAGCCTGGCCCTAAATTTACCGTGACCAGTCAAGAACTGACTGGTCCAATGGTCCGGGACCAACCAAGGAGCCTCGTATCTCTATCCTCGACAGTTTCACCCTGGAGCCCTCAAAATCGATAAAAGGGGGGCGAGCAGGACTGAGACGACCCTTGAGGAGGATGGCCTCGGTTTTGTGGGGGGCAAAGGAGAGTTTATTGCGTGTACCCCAGGAGTGGACAGCTTGCAGGGCAAGCTTAGCAGGCGGGAAAGCAGCACACGTCCATGTAACTACTGAGCAGCGTCCTTAGCAATCAATGAGAAAATATTACTTCGTAAATGTATTGTCTTGTATCCTGCCGCCATTCAAGTTCCTCCAGACAAGTGCCTCCACTTGACTCTGTCCTTGCATACTTCTTTCATCTCATCAAGTTTCATCTTTTAATCAATAACAAAATAGACCTCGCCCTAGCAACCTGGCCGTGCTCCGTTACAACTTTCCTACATATGTCAAATGTGCGAGTCTCATTCTCAACCAGGGTTTCCTCAGAATCCCCTAAAGTGGAAACCTGCAGCCTTGAAAGCAGCAGAGAAAGTGTGCACACAAGCATGCCGCATGTGAACCTACAACATAAAAACCAAATGTCAAATGGACATACACCCTGCAACTCCCGCCGACCTTCCCTGAAACAGGGGTGACATTGGCAAAGTGAACCATCAGCCGCATACCAACCTATAATTCCAGGAATATACACAACAAATAACATTTTAGACATAAACAAATGGATAAACATTAAAATCATTTGACCATAACTTGACCCTGGTTCAACAGATGGTATTGGGTAATTATTAATTAATAATTCATTGACCGGTCCGTAGTCCGTTGTAGCAACACTTCGGACTCGTAAATATTTGGAAGGTTGTGGATTCGGATCCCGGCGGAGCACACAAAAATACCATTAATATTTCGAATGTGCTCTTCGCTGGGTTGAAGAATTCATAAGCCTTCACCAATGACCGGTCACCAAGGGTCCATCCAGCCTTACAGCAACTGGGTCTTGCTTGAGTATTGGCGCTTTGTAGCGACGACCAAGCTCGTACACCTCTGCAGCACTACAACAAGTGTCATAGACCCCTAGAGTCTTCAGAATCTAGGGAGTCTCCCGCACAGGATTTTCTTAAAAAAAAAAAAAAAAAAAAAAAAAAATTGAAATAAACAAAAATTAATTATTAATTGATGATATTTTAATACCTGTTTCTTGCCAGGCAGAATAGGTTGGTGAATTGCATTCCTCTTCACAAATCAATTAAAAAAAAAAAAAAAATCAAATACAAAATTCTAATTTATAATCTACAAAAATATGGAAAACTTGAGAAACCCTAGCCCTAGCCGCCAGCATTACAGATCAACTGCCATTTATTTCTGTAATTACATACTTCTTTCATTTATCCAGAGTCACAACCTTCTTCATACAAGCTCTCTTTTTAGTATGACTCTGGATATTCCATTCATTCGCAATCCACAAAAATTCACAAATTCCCAAATAAACTGATATCTATGAGGCAGACTTCTTTCATAGTGGCATGCAGCCCCTATACAGCACGTCCCAACTCCCAAGGTGGCGGACAGGAGAGTGCTTGCCTGGCTTACCTGGAAGGTAGGGATGAGATAAAATAATATCCGTGGACCAACAGGTAGTCACCAACCCGTCTTGCAAACTAGGCGACATATTGCCAATTTCCTCCAATTAAATATCGAAATGCCTAATGTTAAAGAAACGAACATAGCAGCTGAACTAAAGGCATGGAGACGATTGGAGGAGGCCTTCGTCCAGGAGTGGACTAAGAAAGGCTGAAGAAAAAGTGACTGGTTTTCCATGCTGTTCAAATCAAGAAATTTTGCAATGCCACGTCCCTGTTTCTGTGTATACAGGAGTTGTAGCGTTCTATTTTTATTTATAAATAAACATAAACCATGTATAAGCGCGAACCTACACATTTCTGCTTATGTTTTGTAAGGGAAGTTGACCTAAAATGTTTATTTATCTCTTCAACTTAAATAATAGGTGGATTTTTTTTTATATATTTTGATTTGTTGTTTGTAATGGGGTTATTCATTATTTAGATATCTTACTACATATTATGCAGCTGTACATATTACTTAATATTTTATTTTAAAATACAAAAATATACGGTCTATGGGTTCATTATTCCTCTACACATGATCGCTCTTATGTGGCATTCTTACATGTCAAAACATGTATGTAGCATTCAAGAGCGATCGTGTGACGTAGAAATATGATTGGCATGCAAAAGTGTTCACTCCGAATCCAATGCATTACAACTTACAATCAAACCAATCTGATTCATTCAAGCAATATTGACAATCACAAATGTTGCGCATACACGGTCGTGTGAATACTTCTGTAGATGTAGTGGATATCGGATTTCGGGTATGGATATGGATACGGATTTCAGAATAATATTATTTCACGTTAAAATATTTTTTAATGGATATTAAATTATATCGGATGACCCGCTAGTTTCGGTTTCGGAGATTGTAAGTTACGCATGTAAAATATTTTTGGATAATCGGCTAGCTTCGGTTACGGATATGAAATAATTCCGGATAATCCGCTAGTTTCGCTCACGGAAACCAAATTATTTCGGATAATGCGCTAGTTTCGGATACGGATATTCAATTTTTGCGATCACAAAAAAATATATTGATGATGCTTTGTCCAACGACTTTGTCCTCAAATCCTTCCTACTGCACGCGGCAGTCTGCGTGTATGATAAAGCTGGCAATTGTAGAAGATGGAGAATGCCGCCTTTTTAATGATGGTCTGTAGTGTAGTGATAGAAAAGACAAATTAATTATTTATTCATAAAACGATTATATAATATCCATGTGTGTGCCCTCATTTCATCCTTCTCTCACAATACAACTTTCTCTATCTCTATCTCTGTCGGTAAAACCAGAAGAAGTTAACAAAATGCAAACTAAAACGCTCACTAGAAGCACTTTTTTAGTTTCCGTACATCATTTGGTAAACGCAATCGTAGAGTTTACTCCTAAAGTTTTTAGCTCGGGGTTCAGGTTGTAAGTAAAGTCTACATTTTTGTACAAGTATACAGAAAATAAATAAATAGAAGTATGCGGAATTCAGACTCTTACAAAATAAGTTGATGACCAATCTAAGAATTATCAATAGAGATGTTAATTCTTTAAACAAATCATTTTTTTAACAGTGTAAGCGAGTGTAAGATAAATTAATATTGGCATCTTACACATGCTTCGAGCAGACCCTTGAGGTATGGCACGCACAAAAAGCGCGTTAGTTTATTATATGTAAAACAGAAGGCCGCTAAGGCTTTTTTAAGGCGTGGTATAAAGCTAAATATGCCATTTTTGTTTCTTACACTTTATGGTCTTAGCAAAATAGTTACAGTAATGAAAAAAATCAAGCATGTTTATTAATTTTTTATCTTAATTATAAAGCTTGAATAAAATATATAACTTAAGAATTGCCACCACAAAAAAATATTTAAAAAAAAACGCGTTTTTTTTACATTTTTAGCTTTTTTTCGTGTGTGCTGTATTTTGGATTTTATTTTTTGCTTTTTAATTACAGAATTATACATTGTTTAGGTTCCGTACTCAACATTTTTTTTATAATGTCAATAGTTTTTGAGTAAATATGGAAAAACTGAAACTACTAAATGAATTAAATCAAAGAACACAGTTTTTCCATATTTACTCATGTTAAATATTTTTTTCCCCTTGACACCTTGAGGTTGGCCACCCATGGTGTAAAAATCACCCCTGTCTCAGAGGTCGACAAAAGTTGAAAAGTTTATGTTCATCTGAGATATATATTATCCACTTTACGAAATTTCCGTTGCGCATCTTTGACGTATATCCATTTTAAAACGCCTTTTTTTAGTATTAAACGTAACATTATTATGATTTTTACCGATTATTATAGTGCCAGACCTGCAGTACTTTCGGTAAAATAGGCAATTGAATTACGATTTTGTCAATTACTATAAGAAAACACAAAAACATTGCTCCTGTAAAATTAGCTCAATGGCGTTTACAGTAAACAAGCACTAAGGCAGCGAAATATGAATTTAAAATGTTAATATATCCTTGCATCTTAGATTATTGAAAGCTTGAAACCTATATACAGAGAGGAGGGCTAGCAGGAAGTTAGTAATTTTAAGTCAGAAGAATCACTTGAAGTTTAGGAGTTCTGGTGAAGTCAATGTGGCTCAATGAAAGAAAAAGTAGTATCTTGCAGGTATGCTGTTGCTCTGTTAGTTGTTGTATATTTTGTTCATGTAACTCCACAGTTTAATCATATAACATCTGTTACAGCGCGGCGGGAAAAGCATAATTATTTATCTGATCCACTTTTTCTCCGAGCGCGAATATTTGACATTTGAAAAGTAAATGTAAGTATGCAACGCCCGCGCCCACCGCAGCTCCGTGCTCACCGCAGCTCCGCGCACCGTTTTGTAATAATGCGGCCATTTTGCCAATCATTGCGATATTGTACCGACTCTCCTCTCTTGTATCTAAAAAGTTTGCAAAATCAATTACCACTATTCTCCAATCTCTAGCTGGTACCGCCAGTATAAAACTTCACGTTCAAACGTAACCATTACGTTTTAACAAAAAATATTGGAATTCATGCGCTCCCTGCAGGCTCTGTTTGAGCTTCAATCTTGTTTTTTGTAAAACGCTAAAGTGCACAAATGTTTTTTTTTTACATGTAATGCAATTGCGGACATGCTTTTACTTGGCTTGTTTTCAAAGCTGTATTAAAGGAAAAAATTTTGTTTCTAATTTTGCAAGTAACTCTAGTGTTTTTTTTTTTCATTATTTGAAACACAATTATTGTAAAGACTACAAATTTCAAACGTTTTCTCACGATCCTCAGACCATCATTAGGGATACGAAACTCAAAAAGAGAACATCTTGACAGCCTTTTGAATTTATATTGTTGATTAAAATGACTAAATATCGAAAAATACCAGGAAGTTATAAAGGCTACCTAGAAGGTGTGTGCACATATTTCTGAAAGTAGGTCTGATTAAAAATAGAACTCTCCACTTATCAACCATCCTCATCTGAATGATCTTAAATAGTGATGATACCTATTGTGATATGTGTACTTTTATTTTCTACCAGACGAAGACAGTTCGTACCTACTTAAATTGGATGTTAATTCTTTTAAGATTTAAATTTGCAAAATCGTCATTGTCTATTATCATTACTAAGCTGAACATAAAGGGCAACTCTTACGTCGTTGTTCCCGAAGGGATAGCACGTGTCGTGGAATGGAACCTATTTATTATCACGCGTAAAAAGGCCAGCCTTACGCCAACCACTTCACTTGAGGTGGGAGTTGCTCAGCTGCAGGAGGCCAGCCTTACGCCAACCACTTCACTTGAGGCGGGAGTTGCTCAGCTGCAGGGGGCTGGATCTCATTTATTGTAAAGGTTGAGCAAATCTTGCCGGCATTTTTATTCTGTTTGAATCATATCTGGCAACCTTGGTGAATGGTGGGGATCGAACCCTAGCCCAAATATTGAGTTTGTCCGGCAGGCGGGGATCATGAAGAATCATGATTTCTTGCTCTGTATGTTATTACGTGTCGACTGAATATCCAAACAGATAAATGATTATCACACGCATTAGATTAGATTAGATTAGATTAGATTAGATTAGACACGCAGATCATTCGTCCTACCCTGTGGTCCTACCTTTTCATATCAAGTTCATTTGCACTGAAATGATTAAGTAGAAAGTTTATTATCTGATATGTATAGATTTGGAAAACAGTAGACGCGATTTTAATTAATTTTATCTGTAAATATTTAAAAGAAAATAAAAAATGAAATGTAAGAAACGTGTTTTGCGCACTTTTCGTTCATTTCATTGATGTTTTTTTTTCTTTTGACTTGAAGAATGACTATCGACGGTTTTAAGGGGAATAAGCGACGTTTTGGTCAAAAATGAGTGATGAATGCTATCCTACTTAAAATTTCCCTCTCTTTCTAAAGCGCTGACTCCCATAGCTCTGCGATGATATTTTTTTTGTTGTTTATGCCCAAGCAAACAACTGCGTTTTCGAAGTATGGTTTTGGTGTAACCGAAGAGATTGTGGTCTTTTTTATCCTAAAGGCGCTTGTGACAAAAAAAAATCGTAAAACATCTTTATTTTTTTAACGATATGATAAAAAATAAAAAAAGTTATGCCATTTTCTTGCAATCTCAAACTTTTATAATAATTATAATAATAAATGTTAATTCCAGCTTAGTCATGTGGAGGGTGCAAAACATGACCAGCCATAAAAAAAATACAGTACATGGAAGAAAAATACAAAAATGTTGTAAAAACTTTTAACTGCTCTCCTGAAAAATTTAGTTTTTGTCGCTTAGTACTTATTACTTACTTCCTTTTAAGTAACCGTCGAAATTGAATTTAAAGAAAATGGTTTATAAGTAATGATGAGATGTTCTAATCTAAATCTAAATCTAAGTTGCAAAGATATGTGTCATTTGAGGTTCATATTAAATGCATGCCCACAAGCAGACACGCATAATTTATATTTTTTTAATTTTTTAATTTCTTATTTCTAATATAATAAATAGTTTTTCCAATGAAAATTCCAGAGAAAAAAGTTATCCAAAACGTCACGTATCTAAAAGAAACTGTACAAAAACACGCTTTCGTGTCATCTAAAATATAGCGGCAGCAAAAGTGAACTCATTTCTACAGCACAGGGCTGGCAGTCTCATCAGGACGGTAGATAGCATGTTACCGTCGACGGTACGTTAGAGATACCTATTTGAAAGCTTGCAATAGCGCCGCTAGGTGTCAATGCGTGCATATGATTGGTCGAATAGTTCAATACCTTTCATCGGTACAATGTTAACGAGCTTTGGTAGACTCAACTGACGGTAACGTTCGTTGTAACTACCATATTTATGGTAGCGTATCAAGCAAATTGAACTGCCTGATACGCAAACGAATGGAGTAAACTAGTATCTGCAGTTATTTGAAATATTGTTATCTATGTTTTTTTTTAAATACGAAATTACATTTAAGATTGATAGGAGTATTACATGTATTACCATAAGCAGACACGTATATGTTCTCGCTTACACATGCTGCATGTGGACCTAGAATATAAAAACCCAAATTTCAGATGAACATAAGCACTGCAACTTTTGCCTACTTTTCCTGAAACAGGGGTGACTTTTGCAAAGTGAAACATTTTTTTACAATGTGAGGGTTCAGCCTCATATCAACCTATAAGACAAGGAATAAATTTTAAACTGAATCTAATCTAATCTAATCTAATCTAAGCTGCAAAGATATATATCATTTAAGATTTATATTAAATGCATTCCCACAAGCAGACATGTATAATTTCGCGCTAACACATGCCGCATGTGGACCTACAATATAAAAACCCAATCTCAAATGAACATAAGCCTTGCAACTCTTGCCGTCCTTCCCTGAAACAGGGGTGACATTGGCAAAGTGAACCAATTTTTTACAGTATGGGTGGTCAGCCACATAACAACCTATAAGTCAAGGAACATACATGACAAATTACATTTTTAAAATCAATAAATTATAATATATACATGGACATAAAAAACTAAATCATAAAAACCAATTTTACTTTAACAAACCCTAGCCGCCAACATCACAGATCAACCGCCATTTCTTTCTATCCTTACATACTTCTTTATTCTTTATTTCTTATACTTATACTTCTTTATTTCTTCTTTAATAAAATTCATAAAACAATATTTAAAAAAAACAGTAAAGAAAAATAACTTAAAAAATTAAATTTAAAAAATTAAAATGGTAAGGGTAAGGGTTCCTTGACTTATAGGTTGGTATGCGGCTGACCACCCATGCTGTAAAAATGGTTCACTTTGCCAATGTCACCCCTGTCTCAGGGAAGGACGGCAAGAGTTGCTGGGTGTATGTCCATTTGAGATGGTTTTTATGTTGTAGGTTCACATGCGGCATGTGCAAGCGCGAACTTGTACGTGTCTGGTAGTGAAAATGCATGTAATGTGAATCTCCATTGTAACATATCTTTGCAACTTAGATTAGATTAGATTAGAAAATAGTTAATTTCTTGACGTATAGGTTGGTATGAGGCTGAACCACCATGGTTTAAAAAATGGTTCACTTTGCAAATGCCACCTCTGTTTCAGAGAAGGTCGGAAAAATGCAGGGTTATTTTAACGTGAGGTTTCCTTTATTTTATACGTATACATGCAGCATGTGAAAGAGCAAACTTACACGTGTCTGCTTGTGAGCGTGCATTAAATATGATCCCCTTGAATATCAATACATCTTTGATCTTTGATTATAGATTTATGATATTTATAATAGATATGAATATAGAACTAAGGATACCATTTTTGGATTTATTTAATTTAATTTTAATTTCATTTTTTTTTTTTTTTTTATTAAATTTATTTTGTTTATTTTTATTTTATTTTATTTATTTCGTAAATTTTAATCACGAGCAAATACGCGGAAGTCCGTGTTTACTCATGCTACACGTGAACTTTCTAAATAAGCGTCATAAACCCTGCAACTTAGGTTATATACTTCGAAGACTTCTGGCATATCATAGCTGCAGATTTGGTCAACAATAATGAATGGTAGACCTAGTAGAGAAGATACGTTGACAGTGTCCATACAATAAAGCCATAAAAAATGGCGTCAAGGGAACAGCTGATCAATAATTCTACGTATTTCTTACAAAATACCTAAACGTCATTCAATTGATTTGGCGACCTATCATGACCGGTAGCTGACTGCCAAGACTTGCTTTGATAGAACTTACCATCGTTACCTGTCGCCATACAAAAAAATATCCAAGATGGCCGCAGGTGAACAGCTGATTAATAATTCTACGTATTTCATAAAAAAGTACCTAAACGTCACTCGGTACATTTGGCGACCTATCATTCCGGTAGCTGACGTGTCGAGATTCGCATTAGTACCGCTTACCGTCGTTACCTGTCCCCATACAAAAAAAATAAACAAAATGGCCGCAGGTGAACAGCTAATTAGAGATTAACAGGTGTTCATACTAATCTGAACGACAATCGGTAGGTAGGATCTACCGTTTGTGTTGAGACTGCCAGCCCTGGTCAGCTTCGCATCAGCTCATAAGGAACCCTATAAATAAATCAATTATCATTCCTTGTGTAGGAGTGCGAGATGCACTGAAATTATTAAAAGTAAGTAGAAAACGAAATATATCTGATTTGTCCAGTGCAAGTGCACTCGTTTTAAATTATTACACCTGCTGCATGTGTGCTTACAAAATATAACACAAACCTCATGTCAACATAAACCTCATGTGAACATAAACCTCATGTGAACATAAACCTCATGTGAACATAAACCTCATGTGAACATAAACCTCATGTGAACACAAACCTCATGTGAACATAAACCTCATGTGAACATAAACCTCATGTGAACATAAACCTCATGTGAACATAAACCTCATGTGAACATAAACCTCATGTGAACATAAACCTCATGTGAACATAAACCTCATGTGAACATAAACCTCATGTGAACATAAACCTCATGTGAACATAAACCTCATGTGAACATAAACCTCATGTGAACATAAACCTCATGTGAACATAAAACTCATGTGAACATAAACCTCATGTGAACATAAACCTCATGTGAACATAAACCTCATGTGAACATAAACCTCATGTGAACATAAACCTCATGTGAACATAAACCTCATGTGAACATAAACCTCATGTGAACATAAACCTCATGTGAACATAAACCTCATGTGAACATAAACCTCATGTGAACATAAACCTCATGTGAACATAAACCTCATGTGAACATAAACCTCATGTGAACATAAACCTCATGTGAACATAAACCTCATGTGAACATAAATCTCATGTGAACATAAACCTCATGTGAACATAAACCCTTCATCTGTTTTCATTTCACCTGCAACGTTAGGAACAAGAATATAATATAATCTATAATCTAAGTTGCAAGGATATATTCATTCAAAGCTCTCAGATGTGTGCCCACAAACAAACACGTGTAGTTCGCGCTTACAAATGCTGACTGTGTACTTACAAATAAAATTCAAACCTCAAATGAACATAAGCCCTGCAACTCTTGCCGACATTCCCTTAAACAGGGGTGACATTGGCAAAGTGAACCATTTTTTACAGTATGGGCGGTCAGCCTCATACCAACCTATAAGTCAGGGAATTCGAGTAATAAATAACATTTAAGTATATAAAAAACAACAAAACCTTAAAAAGAAATCTATACAAAAAAAGTCAAAAATTTCTTATGCAAAAAATGTAGCAAACTAATAAACCAACATTACAAATCAGCATTGCAGATTAGCCGCCACTTCTTCCTGTCCTTGCATACTTCTTTCATTTCATCCAGAGTCATAACCTTTTTCATACAAGCTCTCCTTTTATTATGACTCTGGATATCCCATTCACTCGCTATTTCGAAAATTTGGTCCATCCATACCTTTCTCGGTCTTCTTCTTCCTCGACATCCATCAATTCTTGCAGCATACACTTTCTTCGTCAGTCTTTCCTCATTCATTCTCTCCAAATGTCCAAACCATCTAAGTATATTTCTTTTAATCTTTACTTTCACACTTTCTCTTACACCACATTTCTCTCTAACAAAATCATTCCTCACCCTATCACTCCGTCTTTTTCCAATCATACTTTTTTTGATCAATACATTTTTAATAATACGCCATGGTTGAGTTTTAACGTAACAAATAATATTTTGGTAATATAAATCAATAATCGACACTGATAGCAGAAATTATCATGTGTTCCAGTACTGCCGGTTGTCTAACTGTCACTTGACTCGTGTTTGCTTAGTGGGTTAGTACGCAAGTACATGTTATTGCTTTAATGATTAGTTAGTTCTGTGAGTGCCTCATGTCGGACCGGTTGTCTGAACGCACATTATTCAATCTTAACTTTTATGTATACTTGTTATCAAATCGTAGTACAATTGTGTCAAATTGATTATTTTTTGTTTTGTGGTGTTGTATAATAAGTGGGCTTTGATAAATATCTAAATAAGGAAATTGTTTTATCGACCAAAAAAATACTCTTCAATGTAAACAAAAAAAAAACATTATTTTGGAACAAGAAGATCGAATAAATAACAAAAATAAGGTAATTATATGTTTACATATAATTATTTTTAATTAAAATAAATAAATGTAATTTTGATGATGATAAGGGTGTAGAATCCATCTTTCCGGGCTTGTAGACCGTATTCAATAATTCTTTTGTAGGCTGCTTTATTCTTTTTGGAAGGCTACTACAAGCCCGGAAAGATGGATTCTACATCCTTATCATCATCATCTGAAGCCGGCCATGAAAGCCTAAAAACACTTATAAAATGTAATTTTATTTACCTACATAAAGTCGTATAAAAGAAAAGGCGGCAATCTAGGTTTTTATAATCAAAAATGAAATAAACACATACAATTTATTTTTAAAAAATCATTTCCTGTGATTCCGTATTTATCTTATTTACAAAAAAATAAATTGTAGAATGCCGTCTTTGGTTCTATGTTCTAAGCTTAATGCTTATTATTCTTTGATCAATGGGTTGATATGTGGCGAACACCAATAGGGTAATAAAATCTGTACCTTAGAGCATAAACAACGGTAGTCACATTTAGTAAAATGTGCAGGAGACGAGTTTTAGTGAAAATGTGCACTTTTTTAAACCATCATAACTTCTAAACTACACGAGATATTTTTGATCTGTAAAAACTGTTTATCTTCTTTTATCGATATTTATTTAATGTGAAGTAATGTGAACACCGTATATGGAACTTCCGTGGTTTATGCTCGCACTTTTATGTGCATCCCATATTTATTACACTTGATATCTCAGTAACTATGAGTCCGAGGACTCCAATATTTTCACCGCTTATAAAACAGCTAATTATAATAATTTCTGCATCATTAACTCAAAAACGCAAAAAAGTGGACTTCCGTTGTTTATGCTCTAAGGTACAGAAATTCATTAACTTTTGCCAATTTTACTCATATTTCAGGGAAAAGCATCAAGATAATATGCAAAGTTAAGGTTTATTTGCGGAGTTAGTTTAGGTTGTTAGTGAATAGGTATTCAGCACGTGTAAGCACGACTTGTCATGAAGTTTGAATTTGATATGTTAATATTTGGGTCGTGCACTTCACTTGAAGATGCAACAGCGCTGCAACTCCAGCTGCTCAATCAGCTGCCAGGGAAGAAATAAACGTAACTAAGCCACACATATAGGGTAACTCCTTGCCGCGTTATCCCCCATGGGGTCGCATGTGGCAAGTTGAACCAATTTTTTTCTACAGGTAAGGGGGCCGGCCTTAAGCCAACCACTTCAGTTGAAGTGGGGGTTTCCCAGCTCCGGAGAGGGCAGGCACTCATTTATTGTGAAGGCTGAGTAAACCTTGCCGGTATTTTATTTTGGGGTTTGAAATAAACACCGAAACGGGAAATCATTTCTGACACCCTCGGTGGGATTCGAACCCGAGCTCACGGCATGGAATGCAAGCACTGTACCAACTGAGCTATCGACCGGAAATCGATCGTCAAAATAATAAATATTAATAAAAAACTAATAGCAGATTTCCTCGATAATGTAAATGAAGATAATCTCACATACATAATAATGCTATGTACTAAGAGGTAAACAGTCTTATCTGTGACGTATGCCTCGCATATCGCAGGGGCGTGCACAGCATTTTAATCGTACGTAGGCAACACAACCTTCCGATTACGAGTGCGTAGCGTTAACCACTAGACTACAGACCCATGCGAAAAGTTAAGATACAACGAAAAAAACTGCTCCAGTGCCGACATGTATGTAGGTACATAATATACATGTGTATTTCTGCGTTTCAGGTCTTCTAAGCTATAAATCATTTCAAATAAGTTGAATCGAATTCATCGCGTATTTTATAAAGTACGCCAAAAACTATTTGTCTTTATGGAGGTTTCGTCACTCGTCTATCGACTTTTTATTTTTATTTTGTGATTCATACTGTTGAAATGGACTTTCTAAGAAGTATGATTGGGAAAAAACGGAGTGACAGGGTGAGGAATGATTTTGTAAGAGAAGAATGTGGTGCAAGAGAAAGTGTGAAAGTGAAGATTAAAAGAAGTTTGTTAAGATGGTTTGGGCATATGGAGAGAATGAATGAGGAAAGACTGACGAAGAAAGTATATGTTGGTAGAATAGATGGATGTCGTGGTAGAGGAAGACCGAGAAAGGTATGGATGGACCAAATATCCGAAATTGCGAATGAATGGAATATCCAGAGTCATAATAAAAGAAGAGCTTGTATGAAGAAGGTTATGACTCTGGAGGAAATGAAAGAAGTATGTAAGGATAGAAAGAAATGGCGGTTGATCTGTGATGTTGGCGGCTAGGGTTTGTTAAAGTAAAATTGGTTTTTATGATTTAGTTTTTTATGTCCATGTATATATTATAATTTATTGATTTTAAAAATGTAATTTGTCATGTATGTTCCTTGACTTATAGGTTGTTATGTGGCTGACCACCCATACTGTAAAAAATTGGTTCACTTTGCCAATGTCACCCCTGTTTCAGGGAAGGACGGCAAGAGTTGCAAGGCTTATGTTCATTTTCAACTCAAAAACGCAAAAAAGTGGACTTCCTTTGTTTATGCTCTAAGGTACAGATATTATTACCCATTTCCGAGAAATATTTAACCGAGATCCTAACCAGAATTAAGCATCAAATTTAATGTGTCAATCAAATCGTAGGTTGGTGCAACAGGCCCTAAGTATAAATGTATGGAACATTGTAAAATATGACAACGTCGCTAGTGAGTGCTTTAGAACATACAATTTGGTAAATGTAATCTTTATGCTTAGGGTACTGAACGTTGTACATTTTATCTGTAACTCAGTAACTCTGTCGCCATTCTGTAAGGGGTGGCCAGAGCCTCTGCAGAGTTGCCTCCATTTCTTCCTATTCTTCTGTTGCTTCTGTCTGTTTGTTGCTTTACGATACCTCTGCAACTTAGATTATAATATTATCGCGTACAAAGCACAACATTATTAACTTTTATTGCCGCACCACACAAGGTTCACAAACATTATTTTTTTAAAACATAAAGAAAAACCTGTCACTCATCAATATGAAACGTAAACATTAAGTAATCATAGCGCTTTACTGAAATTGCATGAGAACTGAAACGCTCACTTGCGGCGCTTATTTACTATCCGTACATTTTTTGTTGAAAAGCTATGGCTGAGTTTTAACGGGGTACAGCATTTTCTTGCAAAGCCATAAATTGTTATCGACTTAAAAAAATACCATAGCGTTTTACCAAAATTATATGAAAACTGAAACGCTCACTAGCGGCGCTATCTCATTTCACGTAGGTACATTTTTTTTGTTAAACGCTATGGATAAATTGAAACACGGAGGATTTTCTTGAAGAGACATAATATATTGATATTGACTTAAAAAGTTAGCATGCCTGTGTGAAAAAAGGATTTCTTATGGAAAGATTATGTCCTACAAAATAATATTTACTCCGTCACTTAGCCGCAATGATGTTATTTGAAGAATGACTATTTTTACAAGTTGTGTAAAATCTAAAACCTATCTATTACAAAGTATTATAGCACTTTCCAGAATGATCTGTTGGTATGTTTAAGTTAGAATTACGGTCGTTTGACATTTTGACAATTATATTAAAAAAGGATAATTTAAAAAACAATAAAATTATTTTTAAAAACTAAAATCAAAAAACCTTGTTTTTTACCACTTTGAGTATTTTTTATACAACGTTTCACTTAACCAATTTGAAAACTTAATTATATTAATTTTTAAAACTGAACAATTTTAAAACATAATTTAAATTAAGTTTTAAAATTGTTCAGTTTTAAAAATTAAAATAATTGTCAAAAAGATCTGTTTTCATGTTTGTTTTCATATATTTTTTGCAAAAGAATGTAATTTTCATTATAAAAAACATTATTCTTATGCGCACGGCAGCCGCTGCTGGTAAGTTGTTATTTATGTTGCTTTTTTTGTTATAAACTTATTCATATTTAGGTTAGGTTAGATTAGGTTCATCAATTGGCACGGTGCCGTGTCTAAAAGTTTGCAACTTTGCGAATAAAGTAAGTCAACTTCGCCGTGCACATAATAACAACCTATAAAATATGTCAATCAACGTCATTTTGTCATTTGAATTCGTTGATCTATGGATGAAATGTGTTGTGAATAACCCTGATGGAGTAAGTCCGTGAACTTCACAATGAGGTTCTGATGTCAAGATGGCCGAGCCTTGTCAGCCACATCCGCCTCTGTTTCCTAGTGTTTGCACATGAACATCACCAGCATGATGTAACACTAAGTACTCGCTTACACAATAAATATTTCTGCCTGTCACCCTGGCTCATAATATCAACACACTGTTATTCAGCGTCAATCCTCAACTAAGCGCTCACTAGTTCCTGTGGCTGTCTAAATCTAAGGTGCAAAGATATGTATCATTTGAAATTCATATTAAATGCATTCCCACAAGCAGACACGCATAATTTCGCGCTCACACATGCCGCATGTGGACCTACAATATAAAAAAAACCAATCTCAAATGAACTTAAGCCCTGCAACTCTTGCCGACCTTCCCTAAAACAGGGGTGGCATTGGCAAAGTGAACCATTTTTTTACAGTATGGGTGGTCAACCTCATACCAACCTATCAATCAAGGAAAAGGCGGTAACTTCTTTAATTCTGTCGATATTCCATTTGGGTGGATAAAGCCTTATTTTTTATTTTTTATTGAAATACATTCATAATACACTTTTTTTCTTAAATCTATTTCATTTTTGTAACGCTATACCTCACAGAAAAGTGACTAAGCTCTTGTGTGTAGGTACTATGATTTATTTATTTTTCTACTCATTCATCATTGCATCTATATTGATCCATCTATTAATTATCTAAGTGGCAGAGATTCATGCTACGTTGAACTTACAAAATAAAAACCCTAATCTCAAATGAACATAAGCCTGAAAACTCTTGCCGCCCTCCCTGAAACAGGGGTGACACTAGGAAAGTGAACCAATTTCTACAGTAAGGGGGTCAGCCTCATACTGAGCTATTCGTCAAGGGCAAAAACTATGTCAGAATTCGAAGAAAAGGCTAAAAACATCACAAATGACTCCACTGGCTTGGAAGAATTTTCGTACTGAAATATGCAACTGCGATCATGTAAAATTATTGGAATGGATGAAATTTACCGGCTAAAACTGCTTAATGGTGGTACTTTGTCAAGTGTATGCTTAAAATAAAACAGCGCCAGTTCAAATCTTAGATCTAATCTAATCTAATCTAATCTAAGCTGCAAGGATATTTATCATTTAAGATTTATATGATATATATCATTTAATCTGATTCTTAAATAACAGGCTTCTGAAAAAATAGGCTGGTGAATTGCTCTATTTTTCACGATATTTGTTTTTTAAAAAGTAAATTTCTCTGAATAGCTCTTATATTGCAGGTATAGTGTGTAGGTACATATGTACTGCATATAGAAATACATACATGGTTGATTTGAAGGTCATCCTCATCAGTCATCATCATCATCATCACAGTGTAGTCTTTTCATCCGATGGTAAATCCTATACGTCATACGCCAATAACGCGGAGTATATGGAAGCGAGACAAGCGGTTGGAGTTTGTACCCGTGTCCGTCAAGCTGAACACATCGATCAATATTTAAACAATTATTTGTTGTATAAATAATCATTCTAGTTTTTTATTGCATAGCTTGACATTGAACCTGTAATATTATGTTATTTTTCTGTCTCTTCTGATCTTTCAATCTGTGATTCACATAAAGTTCCTTGACTAATAGTTTGGTATGAGGCTGACCCCCATGCTGTACAAACTTGGTTCACTTTTGCCAATACCTACCACCCCGGATTCAGGGAAAGATGACAGGAGTTGATAAGTTTATGTTGATGTGAGGTTAGGTTTATTTTGTATGCAAACATGCAGCATGTGTAAGCGCGGGCTTACATGTGCCTACTTGTGGACATACTTTAAATATGTCCCTTAAATATCAATTTATCTTTGCAACTTAGATTATAGAATCAATCCTCAAGTATTGTTAACTTGAAAAATTGCACTTTCGAATACAAGTATAAGTCGAAATGTTACTGAAGAACTTACATTATTCTCGATGCTTCGTTGGAATTATAGTCGCTGTCTTCAGAAGGCACTCTTTCTGCGCGATGAATGGTGATTGAAGATGAACACTTAAAATTTTACACTTCATGTCGGTTCAGGAATCATGAAGGAAGATTTGATTAATACTTGTTTCACACTGCGTCTGCAGGTCAAACTCATATGATATTTTGGGCCACAGGATCTATTTTGTACTGTATTTGTTAGGGTTGGGTGGTTCACATAGTGAAAGTCCATTGTATTTATTTTTAAAAATAACACAGTTTTAATTCACTTTCCGGCACCCAGGCTTTCCAGGCATCCTCAGGAGCAGTCTGCCTTTTTTGAGGCGAAAAAATATTCGAGCAAAAAAAAAAAATAAAGTGCATTAAAACTGTGTTATTTTTTTAAATAAATAAAAATATTTTGTACTAGTTTGGGGGGCGCAAAGGACCGAAGGCCAAAATTTTCTATTAATTGAAAATCATCGACGGTAAGACGGGGTAGAAAAGCATTCGATTCTGAAAATTATGGTCAATTGGAAAAGCTAGATTGATATTATGTTTTTCAGACGTGTAAAACGTCTCCTGTTTTACACGTCTGTTTAAACTTTAAAGGCTAAATTCCAGCCCAAGAATGTAGATAGGTACCTACCACAAATTATCTAAGAAGTGGGATCGTTATTTCACTTTCTTTTTGCTTATTGAGACTAATTTGCAAGTATATTTTATTGCTTAATTATTATCAAATCACATATTATGCTGCAGCCTCTTCCATTTCATCACAATATGTTTCGGATAGAACCAAAGGCGGCAATCTTGGATTTCATATGGAAATACATGGAAATTAAGAGAAAATTATTTCCTGTGCTTCCATTTTTTAATCTCATTTTAGAAAAAAGTCTTAGATTGCCGTATTAGATCGTATACGGTTCATACCGTAATCGGTGAAAAGAGAAATCCCAGAATTTGGGCACTAGGCAGCAGGTGTAAAACGTTGCTGTAACTGTTGCTCTGTGCCTATTCCGCTAGGGGTGGGAAGAGACTATGCAGCTCTCCTTCCTATATTTGCATTTTTCTTTCGAATCATTTAAACATATAGGGAGAGTGGTGAGACTTGAACACATTTTTTGTTTTTATTTTGTTTTACTGACACCAATGACGTTAGGCCAAGTTTCTTGACACTTTTATGCAGGTTGATCATCTAGGTACCTATATGAATTTTACCTAATTGATCTAGTTGTTTGTTTTAATACTAAATATTTTCTTCTGAAGGTCGGCAGCTATGTTCAAGTCTCACCATTGGGCTGGAGACTTGAACACCCCATAGGTGAGACTTGAACATAGGAATGAAATCACACATTATCTAATAAACAACTGTTTTTTATTGAATTTTTTCTGTACAAAATATTTTTAAAAATCTATTTTCTAAGCTTAGTGCATTATACTTGCTTTAGTTGTAGAAACCATAGAAAGAAAATATTCCCCTTCGTTCCTGAGTGAAATTCTGGCATTTCTCTCAAGAAAACCATTACACCATTCTTTCCCAGCTTCTTCTTTTTCAGTCTAAACTGGTGGAAGCTTTTTTTTATTGGTTTTCGCATATTGAAATGCAAGCTGTCTA
The DNA here is from genome assembly GCA_951799405.1 of Agapetus fuscipes. Classification (NCBI taxonomy): domain Eukaryota; kingdom Metazoa; phylum Arthropoda; class Insecta; order Trichoptera; family Glossosomatidae; genus Agapetus; species Agapetus fuscipes. Next base: position 135,708 of record OX637362.1, read on the forward strand.
AATGTTTTCGTGGTTAGGCCATAATTAAGCTGCGAGAGCTCAAGACAGTATGATGCTGATTCTTCTTCTTCACCTGGGGTGAAAGTTGTTGAACTTTTGTAGCTGGCATAGGTTGCTGCTCCACTTTTTATTATTCGTCCTAATGTCGTCTGGTTTATTATATATTTAAAAGCAGTGCTCTTAACCGAAGCTCCATTTTTAATCTCCTTCAGAGCCTCTTCTAATTCTTCTACAGGAATTCTCTCTGCTCGGACCTTGGTTTCCTTCTTATTCCTCTTGGTTTTCTTCTTTCCGGGCTGATACTTTCGTCCCACAGCTTAAAATGAAGAGATAATGCATAATTCCAAAGTAATGTAGCGGTTACGCCCTTGGCACATGCCAGGGTTGCGAGTGCAGGGTAGTGGTGAGATTTGAACATCTTCAAGTCTCACCACAGTGGGCATGTTCAAGTCTCACCACAGTGGGCATGTTCAAGTCTCACCACAGTGGGCATGTTCAAGTCTCACCACAGTGGGCATGTTCAAGTCTCACCACAGTGGGCATGTTCAAGTCTCACGACCTGAAGAATTTAACAACAACAAAATCTACCCACCTTAATGTTGGTTCAATGTTGAAAATTCAAACACTAAATACACCTCAATGAACCACCTCACTGACATAAAATGTCAGGAACAATAAATCATAATCTCTGAAAAATCTACAGGGTTCGTAAATGTACCAGTAAAAGACAGAAAAGTACCTTAAAATTTTCAAATAAATCTGCCTTTTACGTTAATGGAGATGTCGGCGCGACGTCACAATAAATGGTGGCAGCAGATGACAGTAGAGCTAATGGGGCTTCCACACGCTTGCCAACCCATCTCAAGTCAAGCGCACAGTGTGTCGTCTAGAACATGCTAGCTGGACAAAATTTTGTCTAATTGACTAATTTTGTCCAGCTAGCATGTTCTAGACGACACACTGTGCGCTTGACTTGAGATGGGTTGGCAAGCGTGTGGAAGCCCCATAATGATGCCAACAAAACAAAAAAAAACTCAAATAAAGGCGCGAAAGGGGGGTGTTCATGTCTCCAACCTGTTCAAGTCTCACCACTCTCCCTACCCATGCTAAGCAAGGTGCTATGTCTCGAGTGTCCCAATAGTTTTGTTTTCCTTTTTAACACATTACGTTGGACTTCCTTCTGACCCATGACGTCTTGGTCATCTTTCTCCAAGCCACATCTCGAATGCCTCATGGGTCGGCAACCTGCGGCCCGTGGGCTGCATGTGGCCCTTGAGACGTCTTGGTGCGGCCCGCAAGATATTCGCCGCAACGCACGTGCCGGAGAACTACAATAGTCTTTTTCTACTCCCATTTGATAATTTACTAATTACAATTATTCCTTGACTTATAGGTTGGTATGAGGCTGACCACCCATACTGTAAAAAATGGTTCACTTTGCCAATGTCACCCCTGTTTCAGGGAATGTCGGCAAGAGTTGCAGGGCTTATGTTCATTTGAGGTTTGGATTTTATTTGTAAGTACACAATCAGCATTTGTAAGCGCGAACTACACGTGTTTGTTTGTGGGCATACATCTGAGAGCTTTGAATGAATATATCCTTGCAACTTAGATTATAGATAGATTATAGATTATAGACAAAACGGCTAACGCAATCACTATGACATACATTTCTACACCCGTTGCGTAATGTAACATTACGCAACTGATAACGGTGTTGAAATGAAAATGTGCGCATGCGCATTGTCAAAAATGGAACCATTTTTGAATTTCGAGTGTCAACCTTGTATGAGGCTATCCTTCTAAACGACCGATAACAAACTATTATTTGCCGTTTCCATAGCAACCACGTTTAAACGTCAGCCATTACATGAATATTTTCAATTTATTGATAGTTCCTCCCCACTATGTTCAATCTTTGTTCAAATGAATATTAATATATTTTACGTGTAGAGTCAAATAAAATTTGTTAATAGTGTAGTAATTCATCAAATTTATTTATCAAAATACTCCAAATTGTAGCTTTCCTTTTTTCGAAGGAAAACAAAAGGCTTGAAAGGAAAACAATGCGAGATATTTTCACCACAAAAAATAAACAAACTTGGATGCGCACGCAGCACGCGCGAGCGAATCTCACGCACGCAACACTGCGCCGATGCTTCTTATTTGGAGTATCTTAATTACTTTCGAGGGCTCCTCAATGCGAGAAATGATCTGAGGAGTCTCGACGACGACGATTGGGGGCGCAACTGCTCCAAACTCTCGATCGGGACAAAAGGAAGGAAGGACCCAAGGAATTTGCCACCTACCTCGTGTCTCCCGTCATCCAGCTTGGATCGACTGCAGTCGGCTCCCGTTGTCCAAAAGGCGCGCTCAAACCACACGGCTCTTGAGGACACAAAACACACACAAATGTCCAAACTTGCTATGGACTGCACAACGGTTAAATTCACGACGTTTTCGAATTTCACCCACGAAGTTTTTACCGACAACCTTCTTGCTCCAAGGTCAAAATGCAAGTGGCAATATGTGGGTCGGTAAAACAGATTTTGGATAATAATGGTGAAGTTCCAGGATAAGGAGGTTAATTTGAGGAATGATCGAAAGATGGCGCTTTGGCGTGAACAAACTTAAACAGTTATTTGGCTAATAGGTCGGTATGAGGTTGACCACCGATGCTGTAAAAACTTGTTTCACTTTGCCAATGAGACCCCTGCTTCAGTAGTTGCAGGGCTTATGTTTATTTAAGTTTTGGGTTTGAATGTTTAAGCTTATATGCGGCATGTATAAACGCGACCTTATATGTGTCTGCTTGTGGGCATGATATTAATATGAATCCTAAATGTAATATATCTTTGCAACTTAGATTAGATTAGATAATCGAAGGGAATGATAAATTACACGTTTTGACAAAAGTACGGTTTTAATTACTTCAAATGGACGAGTACATTATAATGACTACTGTTTACTATTTGGTTATTTATTTCATGGTCGTAGAAAAAGTATTGTATGCCACTGCACGTAATTAGTCTTTGTAACACTCTTGCTTTCTATTGTGCCATTCGGCTGCGCCTCATGGCACAAACTAGCACTCGTGTTACAAAGACTATCATTACCAGGCAGTGGCATAAATAATTATTGTAACACTCTTGCTGTCTATTGTGCCATTCGGCTTCGCCTCATGGCACAAACTAGCACTCGTGTTACAAATACTATCATTACCAGGCAGTGGCATAAATAACTATTTAGTAAATTAAAAAATAAAAGCATTTATCAAGAAATTTCAAATGATTAAAAGGAGCGTATCGAATGAGAACCTGGCATCTTATCTTCATTTGGAAAATTTTGTAACGGAAAATGAACTTACAGTGAGTGAAAATGTAACCAATGACATAAAATAAATCACAGCCAATCGATCGTTGAAACATTTAAGGAATATTTAAAGAAGATTATTCAGAGTTCAATTGGATAAGGAACCCATTCGTTTTGGATCTGGATAATGTTCGTGAAAATTTAAGTGTTAATTAAAAGGAATCTCTGATAGAACTATCTTGGGGGCTAGCCACTGCCCAAGTGCGGCCCGCACTAAATACCACGTAAAATATTTGGCCCTTTTACAACAAAAGGTTGCCAACCCTTGCTCTAGGTGGTGGTTTTCATATTTCTGGATGGTCTCGGTTTCGCATGCTCCAAAGAAATCTTTCATGAATCCTTGTCTTGTTTCCATTGTTATTAGCGTTCTTATAAGTTCATTAGTTCCTTGACTTATAGGTTGGTATGAGGCTGACCACCCATACTGTAAAAAATGGTTCACTTTGCCAATGTCACCCCTGTTTCAGGGAAGGTCGGCAAAAGTTGTGGGGCTTATGTTCATTTGAGGTTTGGATTTTATTTGTAAGTACACATTCAGCATTTGTAAGCGCGAACTACACTTGTTGGTTTGTGGGCATACATCTGAGAGCTTTAAATGAATATATCCTTGCAACTTAGATTATAGATTATAGATTACATAAGTACTTAGCTATTTGTATATAAGCATATTATACCGTTTGATTATAAAGATAGCTCTTAGGGTGGCTCCTACCACTAAACGATGTTATATAAATCATTATTATATATAATTTTTTGAGTTATAGGTTGGTATGAGGCTGACCACCCATACTATAAAAAATTGTTCACTTTGCCAATGTCACCCGTGTGTCAGGGAAGCTCGGCAGTAGTTGCAGGGCTTATGTTCATTTGAGATTTGGTTTTAATTTGTAAGTACACATTCAGATTTTGTAAGCGCGAACTTACACGTGTCTGTTTGCGGGCATGCATTTGATACTTACACGAGTTTTGAATGTTAATATATCTTTGCAACTTAGATTATAGGTTATTAACCACTGGACCAAGCGCGTTGTCAAGGATATTTCTTTAACACACATTAAACAAATCGCCCATTAGGTACCTGTGCCCCCTTCGGCACTGAGTTGCACATATATTTTCCTTTCTAATAGCAATAGTCACGTGCCCTGAGCCCCATTATGTGTATGAGATGAATGTTTCCATTGGTAATGTAGCATTTACATGCAGACAGAAGCAGAAATGCACATAATGTGGTGATTACATAAAATACATTGCATTTTATGTAGCTAGGTCGTTACTTAGGTACCACACCACCGCACCATGTACTTATTACCTATGTGCTAAGAAGTTGTTTTGTACAATGGTGGTCCATCAATATAAGTCAGCAGATTGCACGATAGGGTCAGGAAATGGATCATCAGAAGCTGGAAGATATGTTTGTGATGGGTGGAAGACTAAGTTGAAGATTAGGGGGCTGGGAAGAGTTGGGGCAGACTGGCATGCGGCAGGAGCATGGGGCTGCAGGAAGAAGGCGGGGGACAGGCAGTGGGCGCTGCATTTCATTACACTCACCCTAGGTTGTCGGGCCATTGATGAAGCTGACTATGAGATTCCAAAATTATTTTAGGGATGTTGTCCTTGGTGGAGATCGAACCCTAGCCCTCTGGCATAAAACGCAAGCGCTCTAGCAACTATGCTATCGATCGGATCTTGCAAAGATTAGATATTTAATGTAATGTAAACATGTGTATTTGTTTTCTTTTACATGCGCTGCAAGTTACTTTTAGCTTGTGGCGATGAATCCAGTGTGATTTTTTTTACTTTCAATTAATCACCTACACTCTAACTAGTAGGGTACCTAAAGATAATGTTGAATTATGTTTGCTGCGTAAATTATAGGTACCAGAGTGACCCTGGCCTCTAATATAGACAATAATAGGAATTGATTAACCTCAAGTGTTGTCACTTGCAGCAATCACCTTGACACCTCATGTGTATAAATATATAGGTTCAATGCAAAAATAGTTATGTCAACTATAAACTAACAAGGTTAAGAAAAAGACACTAAAAAAGTCTATTCCATAATCATGAAGTTAAAAAATAGATATTAACATGAAATAATAATATTTAATGCGCATAAGCAAACACGTGTAAGTTCGTACTTGCACCATGCTGCATGCATACTTATAAAAGAAAGCAAGAAGGAATCTCATAACACCCTCCGCACACTAGACGACAGGCGACTTGTCGGCGCGACTCGGCGACAAAGTGTCGGCCGCAGCCTGTCGCCGCAACTCGGCGACTCAGACCCCAAGTATGCAGAGCTTTGAACAAAATGTATGAAAACTGTCGGCCGCAGCCTGTCGCCGCGACTCGGCGACTCAGACGCCAAGTGTGCGGAGCTTTGAAAAAAATGTATGAAAACTGTCGCCGCGACTCGGCGACTCAGACGCCAAGTGTGCGGAGCTTTGAACAAAATGTATGAAAACTGTCGGCCGCAGCCTGTCGCCGCGACTTGGCGACTCAGACGCCAAGACGTGTGCGGAGCTTTGAACAAAATGTATGAAAACTGTCGCCGCGACTCGGCGACTCAGACGCCAAGTGTGCGGAGCTTTGAACAAAATGTGTGCAAACTGTCGGCCGCAGCCTGTCGCCGCGACTAGTCGTCGAACTGTCGCTGTCGCCTGTCGCCCAGTGTGCGGAGGGTGTTAAGGCGTGTTATAAAGCTAAATCTGCCATTTTTGTTTCTTACACTTTATGGTCTTAGCAAAATAGTTACAGTAATGAAAAAAATCAAGCATTTTTATTAATTTTTTATCTTAATTATAAAGCTTGAACAAAATATATAACTTAAGAATTGCCACCACAAAAAAATATTTAAAAAAACACGTTTTTTGTACATTTTTAGCTTTTTTTTCGTGTGTGCTGTATTTTGGATTTTTTTTTTTTTGCTTTTTAATTACAGAACTATACATTGTTTAGGTTCCGTTCTCAACATTTTTTTATATGTCAATAGTTTTTGAGTAAATATGGAAAAACTGTTTTCTTTTATTTAATTAAAATTTAATTCATTTAGTAGTTTCAGTTTTTCAATATTTACTCAAAAACTATTGACATTATAAAAAAAATGTTGAGCACGGAACCTAAACAATGTATAATTCTGTAAATCAAGAATGTTTATTAATTTTTTATCTTAATTATAAAGCTTGAAAAAATGTATAACCTTCCAATTTAGCAGTCTTCACAGATTACGTGTTTGATGAGATGGAAAAGGGTGGCCAAATTGACGTAATCTACACGGACTACTCAAAGGCCTTTGACAGGGTAAGCCATAGCATATTATTGGATAAACTACAAACACTTGGCGTGCATGGGAATCTGCTGCGGTGGTTTGCATCATACCTGATAAAAAGATCTCAAGCGGTTGTTGTTGGTGGCTGCAAGTCGGACTTCTTTAGTATTCCGTCTGGTGTCCCCCAGGGCTCTCACCTCGGACCGCTTCTTTACAATGTATATGTCTATGACATTGAACAGTGTTTTAATTTTACAAAATGTTTATTATATGCTGATGATACTAAAATTTACTTAGGAATTAATAGCATTCAGGACTGCATGAAGCTGCAGGATAATTTGGACAACCTGTAGTGTTCCCCCCCCTAATGAAGAAAATGAGGGAGAAGACCGGAGTAGTGGACGAGTGGTCCATCTTGGGTATTCTGGAAAAGGTATTATGGTACAGGCGAGCCAAAGGCCGTGCTCCTGCATCCATGTTCTCCATAGTTCTTCAAAGTTCTCCATATGGTGAGATCTTCCCTCTCCGAGAGATTGTTGAAGACCCTTGGTGAATGATGTACTCCTAGTTGATGAAGAAAGATCAGAGATCTTGGAATCCTTGTGGATGATGGTGCTGGTAATCCCTCGCTGCCTCCTCTAGAGGTCATCGTAGTTTTGGCCATTTGTGTGATCGTCTAGCTAAGGTTAGGACTCCTCGTCGTGTAGTAGCTAATGAAACGGAACGTTGTGTAATTTTTTGTTTTACCGTTTCAAAATCTACTTTAGTGGCAAACCCAAATTCGTTATCGTTTGGTGTGGAACATACGCATTTTCTAACTAAATTGTAAATTCAAAATTATAATTAAAAAAACTTACGAGATTTAAGTTACGTGTAATGCAAAATGACTATATGATTTTAAAACCGATTTTAAAACAAATGACTTTCATTTTTAATGGGATTTTGTTTTCTGTGAAATTACTAGAACCCGCCCTGGCAAGGTCACGGCGTATGGAAAAAACGGGCGCTCAACATATTCAAAGGCGTATACAAAATGGAGAACAAGGAAAAAGGGGGGACGCAAATCGCGAAAAGTTACTTGATGTGTTAATTTTGTTAGTCTTTTTATTTGACAGATTACATAAATTTACAAAATAACATTATAATAACAATATGAATAAATTACATTGCGCCTAAATGTATTACGTATAATATATTTATAATAATATGCAAAACCTACCTCCACCCATCCCATAATTATTTTAATTAATGACCCACCTCTAATTAGAAAATCTGCCTGCTAGCTCCAATGGAGAAGTCGGGGACTTGCGACCCCGAAGTGAGATTAACCGATCGGTTTACAAGCTTGACGCTCTCTCTCTTCTACCAAAGAATCGTCACAGGACTTTTTTTTTTATTTTTTTATTAGACAAACAAACAGTTATACATGTAATATATAGGATAAACAACATAGTTATACAATTTCAAAAACCAGCAAAGAAGGCACTTTAGCACGCTAATTCTTGGCAAAAGGAAAGGAAGTCTTGTCACCAGCTTTGACTAAGTGTTACCCCACTGGGTCGGATATTTCAGCATTCCCGTTACCAAAACTTAACGCGCGCCTACTCCATACTCTATTCCAAGTTGCTTTTGTTAGAGAAGACAGCTTCTAATTTACCCCATCATTCTACCAAAATTCGCAATACCATGGCACCGTCTGATACTCAGCAAGTCCGGCCAAGTAGACCCGAGACAGATGCCAAAATAAAGAAAACCTGGCATAACAATATTTGTGGAAATATCTACTCCATAACTTGTTCCTGGTACACCTCAATATAGGGGGGGAAGACCCGATATGGGTGGAAGACCCGAAGTACAGATTACGAAAGACCTTTCCACATCCCCATAAATAATGCCTTAACCAATCGAAATTCGAATGGTAGAAAAATAATGGTGCAAACCGCTTTACTCACGGAACAGGAACCACGCCATTGGGTTTTTAATTTTGTATTAATTGTCGCGACATTAGTTATTTTTAGTGCAAACCTAATACATTATTGTATTAAAAACAAATTAGATCTTAATGTATCTAAGTGCCATAAGATATCTCTTACCCGCAAGACAAACCCCTTAAAGTTTAATTATCAACTCAAGGGTGAATACCTTGACACTGTGACTGGGGTGAGGGACCTTGGTGTTTTTATGGGTGCTAAATTAATCTTTGATGCCCATATTTCCTCTACCACCGTTAAATCTTACAAAATGCTGGGATTTATTTTAAGGACCTGTGAGCCCTTCAGGAGTTCTAATGCCGTTAAGATGGCCTATTGCGCGTATGTTCGCAGTAGGCTTGAATTCGCTTCACCTTTTTGGAATCCACAGTACAGTGTTTATAAGGAACAAATAGAAGCTATACAAAAGAAATTTCTAAAGCATCTAAATTACAGGGAACATTTAACTTTTAATAATTATCATGATGCTTGCCGTCATCACGGTTTTATGTCCCTAGAAGCCCGTCGAACGCTATTAGATATGGCTTTTCTGTACGATATAGTACACGGCCATATTGACTCCACCGTTCTTTGTGAGGGGCTCACTTTGCGTGTACCTACAAGGCGCACTAGGTTAAATTCACTTTTTTATACGGGAGCGCACACTACAAATTATGCCAGGAACTCGACTTTAACGAGAGCTATGTTTTGTTATAACTCAAATTTTAATCACCTGGACATTTTTTGTTTGTCCAAAAACGCATTTCTTCAAGGGGTGCGGATGTACTACTTGAGAAAATGCTAAACTGATTGAATGGCATCCTCTTCCCCTTCCATCGTCCTTTCTATCCTATTTTCCCAAATCGTCTCTGATAAAAACCTCTGCATTCTTATTTTTTTTCTTTTGTTCTTTTCGTTTGCTGTTACATTTGCTGTAGACAAGCTTTTATTGTAATTATTTTTATTTAAGAAAACTATTATTGGCCTTATATGTATTTATTATAAATCTTTACTTGTTTTATGTGTCTGTGCTGTTGTTTTCTGTAATAAATATATAAAAAAAAAAAAAAAAAATTGCCATCACAAAAAAATATTAAAAAAAACGCATTTTGTTTACATTTTTAGCTTTTTTTTCGTGTGTGCTGTATTTTGGATTTTTTTATTGCTTTAAAAAATCCAAAATACAGCACACACGAAAAAAAATCTAAAAATGTAATAAAAATGCGTTTTTTTAAATATTTTTTTGTGATGGCAATTCTAAGGTTATATATTTTGTTCAAGCTTTATAATTAAGATAAAAAATTAATAAACATTCTTGATTATTTTCATTACTGTAACTATTTTGCTAAGACCATAAAGTGTAAGAAAGAAAAACGGCAGATTTAGCTTTATAACACGCCTTAATGTCAACTTTGGAAGTCTTTCTACTTTTTCTTGGAACAGGGGTGGATATGGAGAAAATTAATCATTTGTTACTAATCCTACTAACACTTCCCTTAAATCATTAACATTAAGATTAAATGATAGATAAATTAATGTAGAAAATATATTGAAAGTATGTGGAAAGATCTGAAAGAAGGAATGACTGAATGCGCTAAAAAAGTATGTGGGGTATCGAAAGGTGGAAGATTGAAAGGAGATGCCTGGTGGAATGATAGAGTGAAAGAAGCTGTGAAAGTTAAGAAAAAGTGTTATGAAAATTGGCTGAATGATAGAAATGATAGAAAGCTAGAAGACGAATATAAGATAACTAAGAGAATGGCGAAGACTATAATTTATGAAAGCAAGATGAATGAACAAAGAAAGATTGATGAAAGGATTAACAGAAGTTACACCGACAGTAAGAAGGAATTTTGGAGGTGGATCAATGCGGATAAAAATAAATCTTCTGCATTGACCACTCCAGGAGTCAAAAGTGCTGCCGGTGAGATGGTATGGGAGAATGAAGAAGTATGCAAGAGATGGAAGAACTATTTTCAAGAAATTTTTGGGCAGGGTGAAAGAAGAATTAATGAACAGATAGATGAAGAGAATGAATTGAATATTTTGAGTCTGCTGGGTTTGATGGTATAAATGGTGAAATGTTGAAAGCAGGAGGTGAATTGTGATAGATTGGATGTACGAATTATGTAAGCTTTGTGTGAATGCAGGAGTAGTACCGATGGATTGGAGGAAAGCAGTCATTGTTCCCATTTACAAAGGTAAAGGGGACAAAAAAGACTGTCAGAACTTCAGACCAATCAGTCTACTCAGTTAACCAGGAAAAGTCTTTTGTAAGGTGATTATAAAAAATGTGATTCTGGCTACTAGTGAAAGGATTTCCGATATACAGTCCAGCTTTATGGCCGGTAGAGGCTGTGTTGATCAGATTTGTACTCTACGACAACTTGTTGAAAAACAGTTGTCGGTGAGGCGGAAGCTGTTCACGGCCTTTGTAGATCTGGAAAAGGGTTTTGACTCAGTAGACAGAGGTATGTTATGGGATGTTTTGAAAGCATACGGAGTGAATGGGGCTCTCCTAGGTGCGGTGCATGCAAACTATGAAAATAGTAAGGCATGTGTTCGTATTGATGGTGAGTATAGTGAGTGGTTTGAAATTTATAAGGGTGTGAGGCAAGGATGTGTGATGAGTCCTTGGTTATTTAACATAGTCATGGACAAGTGTGTCAGAGATGCTAGACTTAATGATGAAAATATGAATTATGAATTTAAAATTAATGGAATGAATGTTGATGTCGTAAATGAGTTTGTATACCTGGGAAGTAAGTTTGAAAAAGATGGAAGAATGATCGGTGAATTTGAAAGAAGAATAATGAAAGGCAGGTGCGTACTGGGTGCTACCGCTAGCATCGCCAAGAACCAGAATCTTTCAAAAAATGTTCGACTGGCGGTGCACGGTGGTATACTAGTGCCCACTCTGATGTATGGAAGTGAAGCCTGGACGGTGAGTGAAAGTGAAATTAGTAAAGTCCATACAGTAGAAATGGACTACTTAAGAAGTATGATTGGAAAAAGACGGAGTGATAGGGTGAGGAATGATTTTGTTAGAGAGGAATGTGGTGTAAGAGAAAGTGTGAAAGTAAAGATTAAAAGAAGTATACTTAGATGGTTTGGACATTTGGAGAGAATGAATGAGGAAAGACTGACGAAGAAAGTATATGCTGCGAGAATTGTTGGATGTCGTGGAAGAGGAAGACCGAGAAAGGTATGGATGGACCAAATTTACGAAATAGCGAATGAATGGCGGTACGCAGTGGCATACTTTTACCCACCTTGATGTATGGAAGCGAGGCCTGGACGGTGAATGAAAGTGAAATTAGTAAAGTCCATACTGTTGAAATGGACTTTCTAAGAAGTATGATTGGGAAAAAACGGAGTGACAGGGTGAGGAATGATTTTGTAAGAGAAGAATGTGGTGCAAGAGAAAGTGTGAAAGTGAAGATTAAAAGAAGTTTGTTAAGATGGTTTGGGCATATGGAGAGAATGAATGAGGAAAGACTGACGAAGAAAGTATATGTTGGTAGAATAGATGGATGTCGTGGTAGAGGAAGACCGTATGGATGGACCAAATATCCGAAATTGCGAATGAATGGAATATCCAGAGTCATAATAAAAGAAGAGCTTGTATGAAGAAGGTTATGACTCTGGAGGAAATGAAAGAAGTATGTAAGGATAGAAAGAAATGGCGGTTGATCTGTGATGTTGGCGGCTAGGGTTTGTTAAAGTAAAATTGGTTTTTATGATTTAGTTTTTTATGTCCATGTATATATTATAATTTATTGATTTTAAAAATGTAATTTGTCATGTATGTTCCTTGACTTATAGGTTGTTATGTGGCTGACCACCCATACTGTAAAAAATTGGTTCACTTTGCCAATGTCACCCCTGTTTCAGGGAAGGACGGCAAGAGTTGCAAGGCTTATGTTCATTTTAGATTGGGTTTTTATATTGTAGGTCCACATGCGGCATGTGTTAGCGCGAAATTATACATGTCTGCTTGTGGGAATGCATTTAATATAAATCTTAAATGATATATATCTTTGCAGCTTAGATTAGATTAGATTAGATTAGAATGGGATATCCAGAGTCATAATAAAAGGAGAGCTTGTATGAAAAAGGTTATGGCTCTGGATGAAATGAAAGAAGTATGCAAGGATCGAAAGAAATGGCGGTTGATCTGTAATGCTGGCGGTTAAAGCTGAGGCTTTTTTAAATTAAAAAAAAATATGTTTTGTAGTTTTTTACTGTTTAATTGTTTAGAGTTTATTTGTTTTATATATTTGATTATATTGATTGCTTGTACTCCTTGACTTATAGGTTGGTATGAGGCTGACCACCCATACTGTAAAAAATGGTTCACTTTGCCAATGTCACCCCTGCTTCAGGGAAGGTCGGCAAGAGTTGCAGGGATTATGTTCATTTGAGGTTTGGATTTTATTTGTAAGTACACAATCAGCATTTGTAAGCGCGAACTACACGTGTTTGTTTGTGGGCATACATCTGAGAGCTTTGAATGAATATATTCTTGCAACTTAGATTATAGATTATAGATACAAGGGTTTTCTAGCTAAATCGCGCACCGACTAAGTTAAAAAAAACTTGTACCTAAGTAAGTAATTGATTTTTGTTAATCAACTACCCTCGTCTGTTATTTATCAAAATTCAACGTTAGCGGATAGAATGGATTCCAAGGAATTAAAAATACCAAGGTTGCCTCGAAAACAATGTGGTTAACACGTGGCTATCTACATTTTTTATGTAAAATTTTCAGGGCGGGCTTTGAATGACAGATCTTATCTAATCTAATCTAACTTGCAAAGATATGTTACATTGGAGATTCACATTATATGCATTCTCACAAGCAGACACGTACAAGTTCTCGCATGTACATGCCGCATGTGAACTTCCAACATAAAAACCCAAATCTCAAATGGACATACACCCTGCAACTCTTGGCGACCTTTCCTGAAACAGGGGTGACATTGGCAAAGTGAACCATTTTTACAGCATGGGTGGCCTGCCGCACACCAACCTATAAGTCAAGGATCTGCAGATCTAATCTTATCTAATCTAATCTAAGCTGCAAAGATATATATCATTTAAGATTTATATTAAATGCATTTTCACAAGCAGACATGTATAATTTCGCGCTAACACATGCCGCATGTGGACCTACAATATAAAAACCCAATCTCAAATGAACATTAGCCCTGCAACTCTTGCCGTCCTTCCCTGAAACAGGGGTGACATTGGCAAAGTGAACCAATTTTTTATATTATGGGTGGTCAGCCGCATAACAACCTATAAGTCAAGGAACATACATGACAAATTACATTTTTTTAAATCAATTAATAACAATATATACATGGACATAAAAAACTAAATCATAAAAACCAATTTCACTTTAACAAACCCTAGCCGCCAACATCACAGATCAACCGCCATTTCTTTCTATCCTTGCATACTTCTTTCATTTCCTCCAGAGTCATAACCTTCTTCATACAAGCTCTTCTTTTATTATGACTCTGGATATTCCATTCATTCGCAATTTCGGATATTTGGTCCATCCATACCTTTCTCGGTCTTCCTCTACCACGACATCCATCTATTCTACCAACATATACTATCTTCGTCAGTCTTTCCTCATTCATTCTCTCCATATGCCCAAACCATCTTAACAAACTTCTTTTAATCTTCACTTTCACACTTTCTTTTGCACCACATTCTTTTCTTACAAAATCATTCCTCACCCTGTCACTCCGTTTTTTCCCAATCATACTTCTTAGAAAGTCCATTTCAACAGTATGGACTTTACTAATTTCACTTTCATTCACCGTCCAGGCCTCGCTTCCATACATCAAGGTGGGTAAAAGTATGCCACTGCGTACCGCCAATGGAGCATTTTTAGATATATTTTGATTTTTGGCGATACAAGCTGTGGCACCCAGTACACACCTGCCCTTCATTACTCTTCTTTCAAGTTCACCTGTCATTCTTCCATCTTTTTCAAACTTACTTCCCAAGTATACAAACTCATTTATCACATCAACATTCATTCCGTTTATTCTAAATTCGTAGTTCGTATTTTCTTCATTTCTTTCAAAAATCAAAACTTTCGTCTTACTTGCATTCAATTTCAGATAATTACCTAGCAGAGCTTCGTTCAATCTAGAGAGCATCGTTTGCAATTCTACTGCTGAGTCCGATACAAGAACAGCATCATCCGCATACAGTAGAACACTCACTTTGCTCTCTCCTATCATTAATCCACAATCATCAAGTCTAGCATCTCGAACACACTTGTCCATGACTATGTTAAATAGCCATGGGCTCATCACACATCCTTGCCTTACACCCTTAAAAACTTCAAACCATTCACTATACTCATCATCAATACGAACACATGCTATACTATTTTCATAGTTTGCATGCACCGCACCTAGGAGAGCCCCATTCACTCCGTATGCTTTCAAAACATCCCATAACATGTTTATATAAGATGTTTAGATAAGATGGATGTATAAATCAACATTTTATCTATAATTTTATCTTTATAACAGAAAAGGGTAGGTACATGTACTTCTTATTCTGGATCTTCGGCCATAACGCCATAGTAGGGCTTAGAATGCACCATACGCATAAATAATAAATAGTTAGTCACTCTGGCCGGTCGATAGCTAAGTTGGAAGAGTCCTTGCATTCCATGCCCAGAGCTCGAGTTCGAATCCCACCGAGGGTATCAAAATTATGTATAAAAGGTTATGGTTATGACTCTGGATGAAATGAAAGAAGCATGCAAGGACAGGAAGAAGTAGCGGCTAATCTGCAATGTTGATTTCTAATGTTGGTTTATTATTGGTCTACATTTTTTGCATAGGAAATTTTTGACTTTTTTTTTGTATGGATTTATTTTTAAGGTTTTGTTTTTTTTTTTTATTTAAATGTAATTTATTTTTTGTATTCCTTGACTTATAGGTTGGTATGCGGCTGACCACCCATACTGTAAAAAATGGTTCACTTTGTCAATGTCACCCCTGTTTCAGGAAAGGTCGGCAAGAGTTGCAGGGTGTATGTCCATTCGAGATTTGGTTTTTATATTGTAGGTTCACATGCGACATGCGCAAGCGCAAACTTGTACGTGTCTGCTTGTTAGAACGCATATAATGTGAATCCCCAATGTTACATATATTTGCAACTTAGATTAGATTAGATGGTGCCCCCTCGGGTACCAGACCATTTAATGTCCCGGGTACGGGCAGATAAAGTCAAGGCCAAGGCTGAATTCTGGGAGTGAGGAAGAGGGCCATGGAGGGAAGCAGCACAAGACCAACGGTGCTATTCTTAGACATTTTGGTCGTCCGTTGAGCCCACTCATTGACAAGCGAATGATTCCTGGGCTGGAAGTCTCATCAAGGTATATTGTAATATTTGTATGAAGACCTATCAATCCAAGGTGGCTGCTAGTGAACAGCTGATTAGTCTTCATACAAATAAAACCGATATTCGGTAGACAAAAATTACCGTGGTGATGAGACTTCCAGCCCAGGAATCATTAGTTTGCCAAAGAATAGGCTTAACCGATGACCAAAATGTCTAAGAATAGCACCGAAAGAGTCCTGAAGGATTGTGGTGCGGAAGGCCCCGAGACATCAAGGTTTAATGCTGGATTACATAAGATAAGAAGTATTTCATAGGTGTACTATTTTTTTGTATGTTTGACATTGCAGAATGGAGTTTGGTGTCCGGATAGTCGGCTTCCTGCTCCTCATCATAGACTGGCTGACCCGCCCCCTCTTCTGGTTGATGTCCCCGTCCCCCCCGCCTTCTCCAGCCCTGCCCCCCCTCACCAACCCTCTGCTCCTCTCCAGCGCCACGCATCTCGCCCAGCTGATCAGAGACAAGCGGGCGACCAGTGAGCAGGTGATAATAATTATAATATTCGGATGATTTATTTGATGTGCAGTATTTTTGTGTGAATCACACCTCAAGAGCCCTCTGCTAGCTTGGTCTTCGCTGTAGAAAGCGCCAATCCTTAAGCGATACCCAGTTGCTGTAAGGCTGGATGGGCCTTTAGTCTAGGCGCACACTGGACGACAGGCGACAGCGACAGCTCGACGACTAGTCGCAGCGACAGGCTGCGGCCGACAGTTTTCATATATTTTGTTCAAAGCTCCGCACACTTGGCGTCAAGAGTCGCCGAGTCGCGGCGACAAGTCGTCCAGTTTGCGATGGCCCTTAGTGACCGATCTTTGGTAAGGAATATGATTTTTTCATCTAGCATAGAGCATATTTGAAAATTTAAATGGTATATTTTTTTGTGCTCTGCCGGGATTCGAACCCACAACATTTTTCGCTCTTCGCTGGGTTGAAAAATTCATACCTTTACCTTTACCACAGACCGGTCATAAAAAAGGTCCATCCAGTCTTACAGCAACTGGTTCTTGCTTGAGAATTGGCGCTTTGGAGCGACGACCAAGCTCGTCAAAAGTCCATTCGATAGATCAGTCTGTAGAATGATGCATTCCATGCTGAGAGCAAGGGTTCGATCCCAACCGAAGAGGTCAGAAATGATTTCCTGTTTCGGTGTATATTTCAAACCCAAAATAAACTTCGGCAAGGTGTACTCAGCCTTCCCAAGCCTAACCCAAGTATAATTGAATTATTTCGCAGATTTAACTGATTCAGTAGGTGTATTATTTTGCCAAAAAAAATACATAAAAACAAGAACATAAGATATTAATTAAATTAACAAAATATTGTTCTTGAACATAAGATGTTTATTTTATCAAATCTTTTCTTCTTTTTACTTTATAGCAGTCCGAAGGAACTGTTATAAAGTATTGTATTCGTCCGAAAAAAAAAATGAGGTTTCAACGGAAATGAGTTGTCCTGCACCAGGACATGCAAAAAAACCTGATTTGTCGAACCTGTCCGTCCGTCCGTCCGTCCGTCCGTATGGGTTGCCATATGAAAGAAAAAAACGATTGTGATTTTCTTGGAAATGGCTGAGTTGACTAAAAAATAAAGTTCTACAATATTACGCGCAATATAAATTTCTACAAAAAACGAAACAACACTTTTAAAAAAAAAGATTTAAAGTACCGTTTACACAATCTCAAATTTTTTATCGTAAATATTTAAAAGGCCCATAAAAACACGATTTTTTAAAAATTGTTTTAAGTTCACAAGAAAGAAAATTTTGTAAACTTATTTGCAAAATATTTTTTTTTTATATTATGTATTGTTTGTGTATTAACACTGTGAAAATTCATACTGTTATAGTTTAAAATTTTTTGAGGAATTCAAAAACACTGTTTATTTTCACATGAATATATTTAAAAAGATTACAATCTTTAGAGTAAGTTACTAACGTTTTCGACCTAGAAGGTCATCATCAGGTGTGATTGATTATTATATTTTTTTTTCACTATTTGGAGAATTCAAGATGGCTTCCGAAGAGCTGAAAATTTCAAATGCGATTTTCTCAAAAACGGCTCCGACGATTTTTTTTTAATTTTCAGTATGCAAATTTTTTTGATACATTCTTACCAAATTTAGTTATGGCAACATTCTTGCTAATCAGCGTCTATGAGTTGCCATATGAAGAAAATAAACAATTGTGATTTTCTCAGAAGTGATAGCGTTGACAAAAAAATAATGTTAAACAATATTATACATACTATAAAATTCTAAAAAAAAATTAAATAAAAATGTAGAAAAAAATAATATAAAGGGCCGTTTACGTGATATCAAAAATTTGAATTAAAAGGCTACAAAAACCCATCAGAACGCAAAAAACTTTAATATTTTTTAACTTTAATAGAAAGAACTCTCTTATCACTAAAATTTAAAGTCAAACATTTTTCAAATTTTAGAAAATTCAAGATGGCTTCCGAACAGCTGAAAGTTTCAAATGAGATTTGCTCAAAAATGGCTCCTACGATTTTCTTGAATTTTTTTGAGTAATCGTTATTATACTAGTACAATGTAACAACAATAACCGTTGCCTCATAATTTTCTTTGTTTTGGGGGCTGCCATACAAGAGAAAAAAATTATTTAAAATTTCTCGGCAGAGAAAGGGTTAAGCAAAAAATAATGTTGGACAATTGAAAAGCTCTTATATATACCTACATACATTAATCATTCCTTTTTTTCAAAAAAATATTATATAGTATAGCCACCATACAAAGTGACAAATTTCCATACAAAAAATAATTTGAATATTTTTGGTAGCAAAACGTCTAATACCCATAAATAAACCTACATAACAATTCGGTCACACAAGTGCTATTATACATAAAAACAATAACCATTGCCTCATAATATTCTTTGTTTTGGGGGTTGCAATACAAAATAAAACGATAATTTAAAATTTCTCGGCAGAGAACGGGTCAACTTAAAAATAATGTTCCACAAATGAAAAGCTCTTATATATACCTACATACATTAATCATTACTTTTTTCAAAAAAATATTATATAGTATAGCCACCATACAAAGTGACAAATTTCCATACAAAATATAATTGAAATATTTTTGGTAGCCAAACGTCTAATACCCATAAATAAACCCACACAAGTGATATGTAACAACAATAACCATTGCCTCATAATACTCTTTGTTTTGTGGGTTGCGATACAAGAGAAAATAATTTAAAATTACTTGGCAGAGAACTGGTTAACTAAAAAATAATGTTCCCCAATTGATTAGCTCTTATATATACCTACATAAATTAATCATTACTTTTTTCAAAAAAATATTATAAGGTGTAGCCACCATATAAAGTGACAAATTTCCGTACAAAAAATTATTGTAATATTCTTGGTACTAAAACGCCTAATTTAAAATACATACTAGGCTGCGAGTCTTAAAATTTAGTAAGTACACATAATAATCAATCATAACTTTCCAAAATATGAATGAAAATTATACCCACCAAACAAAGTGTTAGTTTTGATACAAACGGGATCAATGATAATACTGCAAAATAAATATTACTTCAAAAGATTAGCTTCATTACTTACACACAACTAAATGTTTTGTTATGAAAATTGACTATGACCTAAACATGACCGTATTTTATGCCATAAAGTCATGTGCAGCCACTGTACAATTTATTTTTTATTGATTTTGTTCTCTTTTTATATTTAAATGTAATTTATTATTCATATTCCTTGACTTATAGGTTGGTATGAGGCTGACCACCCCTACTGTAAAAAATGGTTCACTTTGCCAATGTCACCCCTGTTTCAGGGAAGGTCGGCAAAAGTTGTGGGGCTTATGTTCATTTGAGGTTTGGATTCTATTTGTAAGTACGCATTCAGCATTTGTAAGCGCGAACTACACGTGTTGGTTTGTGGGCTCACATCTGAGAGCTTTAAATTAATATATCCTTGCAACTTAGATTATAGATTTTCAAATTTCTAACTTCCAAATGTATGTGTTTGATTCAAACGGTTTTGTGTGGATAACAGCTCCTCTGGCAGTTAGATTTGGAACTAACCCAGCCAGATGACATCATTTAGATTCCTGGTTTTATAAATGTTCGAAGTCCATTCTCAACGTTTTAGCCTACTTTATCAGGAGGCACCCTTTTTGCATGACGATTAAGGATAAACTGGTGAAATTTTACCCTAACAGATGATGTTTATAAAATAAATTGATATTGATGACCAATTACAGCATTGAAAATCACTGACCTCCCAAAAACGTTTGCCCGTAGAGAAATGATCCCATTCTGTCTACTTCAGAACAATGTTTCCTTTCACTGAAATGAACAATTGATGATGAAATGTTGATCAGGTGGTGCAGCAGTTCATAGAGCGCGTGCAGCAGGTGAACCCTCAGCTGAACGCTGTGGTGGAGGAGAGGTTCCTGGCGGCGAGGGAGGAGGCCAGGAAGGTGGACCAGCTGCTGGCACAGGGAGACACCCGGGACATCTGCAGGAGGAAACCACTTCTGGGAGTGCCGCTCACAGTCAAGGAGAGCTGCTCCCTCACAGGTTACCATCATTAACTATTTGTTAACATCAGTCACATCATTGATCAAAGAGAAATAGATGGATCACTAGAGCCCTTAGTGGCACCAACAAAACTAATTCAAGGCGTAGTGTTTGTAAGACGAGGGATATGAGAACTGTCTAACAAAAATGGAATACAGACTGAATCGTGACGTCACTCTGCCGAGTTGTTAGGGAAAAAGAAACCATTTTTTTATTGGTCACTAGGACGTTAGTTCCATTCGAGTGCTACGTTTGCCCGGCCAAGAAAAGTTTTAAATCCAAATTTGTGCGTTGTTGTTATTTTATGTCTACTTTTTATTTCTTCTTTAAGTACATTGAAACAGATGTACACAGCTTAAACTGAATTTAGATGACAGCGAAACGAGGGATCAGTTATGATTTTGTGGCCTTCAATTTTGTAAAATCAATGGGTATTATTTTTTTTTTCTTCAACAAAATACTTCTTAAATTTTAGGAATTCTGCTAACATTATATTGAACTGTCAAAATTATGCTTACAAGATGGTAGCGTTAGTTCTGATTTTCCCCTCGTTCATTATAAGCCATGTGGACATGTAGCATGTATTTGCATTTATACAGTTTCCAGTCAACTATCATATCATAAAATGAAATTTATGTTAACACAATATTCGCTTACTTTTTGCAGGTCTATCCTTGTCTGGTGGTTCCCTGTCCCGCTTGGGTCAGAAGTCTCCGCAGGATGGAGCAGCCGTCAGCTTGCTGAGGTCTGCCGGAGCTATTCCCCTGCTGGTCAGCAACACTCCCGAGCTCTGCCTGGGCTGGGAGAGCAGCAACCACATCACGGGCCGCACCAGCAACCCTTACTGCCTCAACAGGACGGCTGGGGGATCTTCCGGAGGAGAAGTACGCAATACCTTCTTCTCAATGTGCCTCGTCAAGTCCCCACAACATTCCTCATCATCTTTTGGTGTCATTTATATTGAAGATAAAATTCCCTGTTTCAGGGAAGGTCAGGAAGAGTTGCAGGGCTTATGTTCATTTGAGATTTGTGTTTTTATTTTGTAGTGCAAACTTACATGTTTCTGCTTGGGGGCATACATTTTATATGAATCCCAAATTTGAATATATTTTCTTAACTTAGATTATAGAGTATATATCTATCTAAAAATAACCTATTGAATTAGTCCGGTCGATAGCTCAGGTGGTAGAGTGCTTGCAATCCATGCCGAAAGCTCGGGTTCGAATCCCACCGAGGATGTCAAAAATGATTTCCCGTTTCGGTGTTTATTTCAAACCCCTAAATAAAATACCGGCAAGGTTTACTCAGCTTTCACAAGAAATGAGTACCAGCACTCTCGGGAGCTGGGAAACCCCCACTTCAACTGAAGTGGTTGGCGTAAGGCCGGCCCCCTTACCTGTAAAAATAAATAGGTTCAAC
The DNA here is from genome assembly GCA_951799405.1 of Agapetus fuscipes. Lineage (NCBI taxonomy): Eukaryota > Metazoa > Arthropoda > Insecta > Trichoptera > Glossosomatidae > Agapetus > Agapetus fuscipes. The sequence continues at coordinate 157,738 of OX637362.1, forward strand.
TCGCCACATGCGACCCCTTCGGGGATAACGCGGCAAGAAGTTACACTATATGTGTAGCTTAGTTGCGTTGCGTGGTTCAAGCTGTGCAAATACACTAGGGCCTCTGCATCCAAGTTTCCTCCTACTGACTCGGTACAGGGTCCCCCATCTGCACCTGGGCAAGCGCCACTATCCCCCATTATATTCACTCCACTAATCACAATGAAGGCAGCTGATGGAGATGGAGATGGGCAAAACACCATACTCTTACTACTACAGTGACTGGACGCAAAGCCCACTACTCCGCATTGATAAATAATCAGCCTTGAATTTTTTTTCCATTCATGAAAGCAAAATGTCGACAGATAAAAAGCTGCGAAGAGAAAATGTTCTTACCCAAAAGGATTTGACATAATATTTAATTATTTGTGTTTCAGGCTGCCCTCATCGCTAGTGGTGCTTCTGTGATAGGAGTTGCCTCAGACATAGCAGGTTCCATCAGGGTGCCTGCTATGTTCAATGGAATATTTGGTCACAAACCCACATCAGGTAAATAGCTGATTCTTCTTCTTCTTCGTGTCAGCTTCACACCGTATTGGCCCAGTAACTAGCAATGTCTACAGCTCTTTGGTTCCCCGCAAAGAGATCATCCATGGAGCAGCTTGTCGGACAGGAGGGACAACACCGCAGGTGCTCCATAGTTTGCTGAGCTCCACACTCACATAGTGTAGAGTCCTCCCGTCCCAGAAATCCCCAGGTCAACATGTTGGCCCGGGCTCTTCCAACATTGGTCCTCAATCTGTTCATAGATTTCCACTGTATAGTAATAGCTGATTGATTATATCACTAGTTTACTTACATACTGAATCTCTATGTCTCTGAATCTCTCTCATCCTCCCAGCACAACCTTAAGAGAGTGGATTTGATTCCTACGGACACAATCAGGACTCTTAAAGCGTGATAACAGAAATACTCGCAAATAAATCAGCTGGATGTATATTTTTTTAATATTTAAATAGTCAATATGTGGAAGGATTGTGTTTTGCATGACAATGCTTTCATTATTATTATTCCAGGCATTGTCCCCATAGCCGGCCACTACCCCACCTCCACCGACCCCTGCTTCGCCAAGTACTTGACCGTGGGTCCTCTGACTCGGTACGCTGAGGACTTGCAGCTGATGCTGACCATCATGGCCGGAGACAACGCACACAAACTGCAGCTGGATAAGCCCGTGGACTTGAAAACAATCAAGGTAAACCCACGCGTTATTCTTGCGGGAAGAGGGGGAAAATAATGGATCAAGTGGCGGCAAAATTACTCACAGATAATAAAATAACATTTTTTCCCGAGAGATTTATTGAGACTGGAGGGTTGCTCTCCAGATCTGTTGCCGTTGTTATTAGAGCTGGAGCTTTAGGCATTTCTCCCATATCTGCGATGGGCTCCTTCAGCATAAAGATGATGTTATGATGAGAAAGGTTTATTCACGCAATTTGCAAGATTATTCTGATTTACCAAAATCAATATCGAAATTTATACTACCGTAACAAAATATCAGTAGCTTTGATAAGTTCTACATCTCTAGGGGGGGTGGGGGGGCAAGCCATGATCGAAAAATGGTCATTTCAGTAATTGCAATACAATTTAATAACGATTTAGGTTAACTTTTTACTTTCAGGGGGGGCAGCTGCCCCCTGCCCCTTCCTAGTTATTTTCATGGGTTTATGTTTAATCTTTTTACAAACTGTGTATGCACGCAAGCAATAAACCTTTCTTGTTTTGTTATGTGTCTCTCTCGTACTTCCTTACTTTCAATGCACACATCCCTAGTCCCAGTGGCGTGCATTGCTTTTTAGCCATGGATAGGCTCCGGTCGATAGCTCAGGTGGTAGAGTGCTTGCATTCCATGCCGAAAGCTCGGGTTCGAATCCCACCGAGGGTGTCAGAAATGATTTCCCGTTTCGGTGTTTATTTCAAACCCCAAAATAAAATACCGGCAAGGTTTACTCAGCCTTCACAAGAAATGAGTACCAGCACTCTCGGGAGCTGGGAAACCCCCACTTCATCTGAAGTGGTTGACGTAAGACCGGCCCCCTTACCTGTAAAAATAAATAGGTTCAACTCGCCACATGCTCCCCTATATTATAACTCCATGGCTGCCATGTTAGCAATTTTCCTTTTCCTGTTAAAGATGAATCAATGTTTTATGTTATAATTTGAAATGAAATGAAATGAAAATGAAATGAAATGAAATGAAAATAAACTTTATTGTACACCACAAATAAATTACATTACAATTATAAACAAAAAGAGACATATGTACAATGGGCGGTCTTATCGCACATGGCGATATCTTACAGACAACCTTAATAATTTGACGGTCATTAAATATTTTGCTGCACAAATGTTGGCGTAATCAACATGACAGCTTTTTCATTATGCGAAGTCTTTTCAAGATAAAAATGAGGAATGGAGATACAGTCAGTTGAATTGCAATTATTCAATACACACTGTTTTGTTTATTGTTCGCGCTTTCAAGCTATCATCTGCAATAACTCAAGTCAAGAATAAGGTAGGTACTTACTTGGAAGGCAATAAATCACTTTTAATATACTTCAATGCTTTTGTGCAATTTGTGAACATACAACTCTTGTGTTTTTTAAAAAAAAAAACATAAAAATGAATTTTCACTGTGTGAATACACAAACTTTAAAAAGTCTAAAAAAAACACTTCTATATTCTTATACTTAAATGGCTTCGATATGTTAACATTTAAAATTCATACCAAATGTATAACATACACGTGTAATTTCATCTTACAAATGTTGCATATCGTCGCCTTACTTCCTCAACCTCGTATCTCAAATTTGACAAGTTTTCAGGAGAGACAAAAAACTAAATAAATTGAGTAATTTTATAAGAATACAAAAAATTTAAATGAGGTTTTGTTTGTTATAAAAAAACACATGTTTTGAGTTATTCATTTATTTTTTATAATTTATTAGAAGGGAGTAATATAACATTTTAGAGATACGAGTTTGTTGTATTCAGTAAACATCAAAATATTTTTACCTTCATACCTAAGATACGAGGTTGCTGCAGCTACATTCAATAATCAATTACTATGTATTGTAAACAATTCATTTAACTTAACAAGATTACAGAATTTTATCATAACTGTCACTAGAAACGTTAAAAGAGAATGTAAAAAACTTTTAAAAAAATCAATTTTAGGCATGGTTTTTAAATTAGAATTTGTTTTCTGTTTAGTTTTTGATATCGATTCATTATTATTTGTGTTTAAAAATGTACTTAGTTGCTTATGTATGTTCTTTGACTTTTAGGTTGGTATGCGGCTGACCACCCATGCTTTAGAAAATGGTTCACTTTGCCAATATCACCCCTGTTTCAGAGAAAGTCGGCAGAAATTGCATCAACATACTCTTTGGCAGTGCTCTGTCGACAGTAATGCGAAGGCATTTTTGGAAGAGCCATCAAAAATGAAGTGAAGTGCTCCACGTTAGTTGTGTTGATTGCGTTTAATCGTTTTATTGGTTTCTGCTTTTTTGGCATCCCAATTTTTTCGATTTTTCGTTCTTGACCCAGTTTGCCACATACCATTCGCCTAAGCACAGTATCCCGCAAAACATTTTTTTACAAACTGGTCTTATTTCACCATCAACTTTGAGGAAATATTCTAGAGTGTATGTCCTTCTAGATGGAGTCCTTTGGTGTGGGCAGTTACTGGTTGAAGCGTGACCATAGACACAACATGGATTTTTCTTTTCCAAAGTGAATTTAAAAAAATCTTTCTGGCATCATTAGATACTTTATGACATTCCTTGGAAAACATTTTGCTTCATTTTTGTGGATCATAATTGATTATAGACATCTAAGTTGTAGTGCACTTCGCTTCCTCTTTTCTACTCCTGCAGTTCCTTCATTTTTCTTTCTTTTAATTGAAGAACTCTCTTACTTCATCATTCTTTTAAGTTTAAGTATATTTCTAGTCCTGTTTTTTTATTCTCTTGCCCTTTTTGAGCACTTTTAAGATTCTTGGTTTTTCGACATCTGGTTCCAATGATGAAGAATTGGCATAATCGTCACATGAATGAATTCGGATTCACTGTGGTGAAAGTGTGGGTTTAAAAATGATGGCATTCTGCATTTCTGCTTATGAGTTGTGGTGTGGAGCAGTGGCATCTGTATATTTTGTAAGTATGTGAAACTGTGGCGTATTTCAAAAAATTATCTTGCTTCTACAGGTTTTTTACAACAGATCCCGGTTCGCTCTCCAGAACAATAATTGTAGGTTATCTACTTATAAAATAATGCAAATAGGTTCGAAGACAAGAAAATAAGTTGTCACTTACCTTTTAAGAGCGATATCAGAAAACAGTTTTCTCCAATGATAACCACTTATTTCTAAGATAAACATTCAAATCTGGCTAAAAAATGGCGGCTTTCACGCATATCTATGTACACTAATCGTCCCCCCCCTGCTTATTTGGCTTATCTACCATTTGATTCGAAGATGACCTTTCAATAAAACTGTTTTAAGAATCACATTCTACACAATCTGAGCTAAGAAAAAAACGTAAAACTCGATGATATGAGATTTGTTTTACATTTTTTTAAATTAAAGTCAGGCATTCATTAGATACATTGGTTCAGTACATATATACAAACATTGCTCATGTGAAGTTACCTCTGATGGACATATGACAACCAAGCACTAAGGCATACAAACGACACACAAAAAACAGTTTTTAAAAGTTAAAAAGTGTTGTTTATTGAATAACTAACTAAAAAGCACTAAAGGGTTGTAATAAGAGCGGCAATCTTGCATCTCACTAGGCAAGGTGAAAAAAATCTTCTGGATGAGTTTTCAGTTTATATTGTCTTTTATTTTAACACTCCCTTCAAAAAAAAAATCCCATTGTTTTTTAAAATATGTTTCTTATACTTTATGGCCTTAGTAAAAGTGTGACATCAATGAAAAAAATCACGCGTGTTAAATAGTTTTTTTATCTCAATTTCAAAGTTAGTTTTTGTAACTTAAAAAATTACGCCACAAAAAAATCTTTCAAAAAAACTCGTTTTTTTGCTCTCATTTTGTTGCTTTGTATTTTGTTTTTTTTTCTTTATTATAATTATAGAATGATACAAATTCTAGTATGTGATGTGATTTTTAATATAATAATGTAAATAGTTTTTGCGATAATATGAAAAAACCGTTTTCAAGAATTAAATAAGTTAATAAGTTTCAGTAAAAATCACATCACATACTAGAATTTGTATCATTCTATAACTATGAAGAAAAAAAATATTTTCAAAATACATAACAACAAAATGAGAGCAAAAAAATGTAAAAAAACGAGTTTATTTTGAGTATTTTTTGTGGCGTAATTTTTTAAGTTATAAAAAAAAAACTAACTTTAAAATTAAGATAAAAAAACTATTTAACACGCTTGATTTTTTTCATTTATGTCAATCTTTTACTAAGGCTATAAAGTATAAGAAACATATTTTTAAAAACAACGGGATTTTTTTTTTGAACACAGTTTTAAGAGGGTGCTAGGAAATTTCTCGAAAACACAGTTTTTGACGTGGTTTTTTTTCAATAAATATGGACAAATATAAATTTTTGATAACTTTAAGTGTTAGTTAAACATTTCATTTGCAATATGCATCAAATAATATATGTCTATAAACGCTTTTATTACTTGAAAAAATAAAAATTACGAACACCTTCTTGCGGCAAGTGGAAAACATACAATTTTTGAACCAGTTTTTCTGTAAATTGGTGGTGTTTTGAAATCTAAAAAAAAATTACAAATATACTTTATATCCTGTTTTAGTTTGTGGTGTGATTTAAAATGTGATTCAGATGACGAAAACTGAATTAAAAAAAATAATCTAGAAGCAAAAACGGACAAAAAAGTGTACATTGTATCTTCGAATAAAATCTCAAAAAATGGTTATTTGTGCCCAATTATTTTCAAATATTGAACAATATAATCTTGAGCTTAGTTGTATTTTTTTTCAATTTTTTTATTTCACAAGATGTATTTTTTATTATTATTTTACAAATGGCTTTTAAATGCGAGATTCGCGGGGTAAACCTTAGTCGAGCGCCAACGCTCACAGAAGGCGGGACCTGCGGCACTTTTTTTTTTTCGCTAAAACTATCTCATAAAAAACCTTTGTTTCGTCGGCAAGTGATATGCAACATTTTCGAAGCGAGAACATTTTACGATTTTCCATGTTACATTTTTACAAAAATATTATTTTTTGCAATCAACAATTTCTTAATAATACATTCCTTGACTTATAGGTTGGTATGAAGCTGACCACCCATACTGTACAAAGATGGTTAACTTTGCTAATGTCACCCCTGTTTCTGGGAAGGTCGGCAAAAGTTGCAGGGCTTATGTTCAACTTCTATGTGTGTGCTTGTGGGAATGTATTTAATATGAATCTGAAATGATATATATCTTTGCAACTTTAATTTAGATTAAGACTTTGATACTTAACTTAGAAATTTATTATTACTATTTTAGAAATAATCGGTCGACATTCTACTTCCTACGGATTTTACGCTAAAAAATAATTTTAGTCATCAAGAAAGCGAAATTGCGAGAAAGGGAACGCAATTTTACAGTATGTAAAAACTAAATATTTACTAAGAAATTCTGCGTGTATATTGACCACTTTTTTCATAAAATTCCTTGGAACCTTCACATATCCATAACATCTGTAGTTACGCTTACGAGTAACTAAAAACTTGTTTTTTTTGTATTTAATGTTTTTCAAAGTTCTAATGAATTAATAAAGTGGAAATACACAAACCATTACCAAGACCCGTCACCAAAGTTCATCCAGCCCTACAGCAACTTGGTCTTGATTGAGAATCGACGCTTTCTTTAGCGACGACCAAGCTCGCTGGGGGCTCTTGGGGTGTGATTTACACAAAAACAGCGCTCGCAAAAATCATCCTGATATTATTATTACTAAAAATATAATTTGCGAAACTATTGATTTATTGTTGAACATTTTTAGTTTTGATGTTGAAGGATGGAAAAGGTTGAGTCTATCTGACCGGCATAAAAAAATCGCTGCCAAAAAGTGTACTGCAAGCTACTATGAGTAATAACATAGAGGAGCGGAAACTAACGTGCTGATTTGATACATACTGCAGTTGTCATAAGAATAAAATTCTTCACAATCTGAGCTAAGAATAAGCGTAAAATTCGTAATGTGAGAGTTGTTTTAAATATTTTTGAAATCAATTTCCTGTTTTCATAAGACACATTGGTCCAGTACACATGCAAAAATTGCTCATGTAAAATTAGCTTAATGGTCTCTACGGCAAACAAGAACAAAGGCAGCGACATGCTACCACTTGCGTTTCTCTCCTGTCACACGTTGCAGTGGTTATAATGAAATGAGTGATAAAGTTAAAATATGAAATATTGCTACGACTTTGGCGATCAAAATATTTATAACGTGTGTTATCTGTCAACTCTAGTTATTTCCGGTCTAGTCGGCAGCCGTTATTTGAAATGGCACCAACATTCAAGATTTTTTTTTCGTTGTGCCGAGTTTTTTGTACACATGGAAATGCAACTGTGAAGTTCTTTGTTATTTTTATTACTAATGAAATGCAACTGTGAAGTTCTTTGTTATTTTTATTACTAATGACCATTTTCGTAAGTAAGTTGAGACATATATATATATATGTCTTTTTTGGTTAAAATAATTTCTAGTCCACAGATATTATAAGTTAATATACGTACCTTTCAAAAACTACAAAATAAGAGCTCCGAGCGCGCGGCTGTGGCATAGATAGGTATTAAGCGAACGCAGATTTTAAAATTAAAAATATTCGAGAGCGCTCTTAAGATACGAGCTTGTTGCAGTTATCATTTTTGTTTTTTAAGATACAAGGTAATTGCATAGCCCCTAAATCGAAAACTATATTTGAAATCAATATACAAGTAAGTTGTAGTTATGTAATATCGAAAAACAAACAGAAAGAAGTAAAAAAAAAAAAAAAAAATTTTGAGATACGAGGTTGAGAAAGTAAGGCGACGATATGTACTTACAAATTAAAATCCAAAAAAGAAACATAAGACTTGCCACTTTTATCGACCTCCCCTCAAACAGGGATAACTGTGGTAAATTTAGCCATTTTTTACAGTGTTGGTGGTCAGCCTCAAAATAATTATTAATAAAAAAAGTTGACATTTCACACCACAATTTCACACCTTTAATATTATGAGAATACTTGAATGATATCATAAGTAGTGCACTCCAAATTTTTGCTTGCTAATAAATAATTATAAATATCTGTAATAACTGAATTGCGTGAAGTGTATTGGTGTTTACAGTGTAAAGCTACATAACTCAATTTTTTATCACAAATTGTTCGCGGTTCTCTCTGACTGCTGCTTGTGTGTTTTTTTTTCAAATTAAAAATAAATGTTTCATCGCTTGTAATATCAATAAGGACTATTTTTGCAAATCTGTCCAATAAATTGCAGCCAATAAACATAATTGCTTATATTATCGCTGAAGACTTTGTAGCAGGGCTGTCACTGCAATTGGGATAAATAAAAATAAACACAATAATCAAATAAATTGTACCTGTGACATAAAACAATAATATTATACTTAAATAATATAAAACTTAAATAACCCGTGAGAAAAAAAATATATATTATAATTACAAGTAACTTCTTTTTTTCCTCTTGTCCAACGATTTTTAACAATGGAATCAAACGTTGTTCAACTAATAACGGAGGCATCAAACCTTTTGAATACCATGCAACTGGCGCTAATAAATGGCAATAATTCTGCAGTGAAGGCAGTTAAGGAGTTGACTTCTAAATTGCTACCCACGACGGCGGGACTGGCAAGAACGATGTCCCTGATTGGAGTTTTAACCGGCAAAATGGAAGGGGAATTGCAGACATTCAAGAGTAAGCCCATTTCAATGGGCGAGTCGGAGGACTCAAAGCATAATTCTATCTTCGATGCGATTAGCGAACTCGAGGAACGGCGTGAAAAATCTAAGAATGTAATGTTGATGAATATTCCAGAAAGCGCGGCCTCTACCCAGGTGCAGCGACTGAATGATGACCGCAACACTGTCATGAATATCGTCAGTAAGTTCGATGAAGTCAAAACGGATTGTATCAAGGTATCCAGAGTTGGAAGAGTGGCGGCTGACAAAGTAAGGCCTGTTAAAGTTTCCTTTGCTGATTCTTCGGAGGCCAGATATGTGCTGCGTAATAATAGGCTTCTTGGCGATGGTGTGCGAGCTAAAGCTGATCTGACTCTCTCACAGAGGGAACATCTACGGGGTCTATGGAATGAAGTCGAGGAGAGGCGAATGGCTGGTGAGGAGGAGCTGACGGTGAAATTTTTCGATTCAATTCCAAAGATTGTAAAGCTCCGAAAAAACTTACCAGGAGAATCGGCGCAACTGCCTACTATCAGAACGTCCGTGGAGTAAACACAAAACTATCTGAATTATCTATTAGTGCATCTTTAACTTCATATGATATATTGTTTTTTACAGAAACCTGGTTGAATGAAGGTGTGCGTGACGGAGAGCTTGGTTTTGACCGTTACTGTGTGTATAGGAGAGATCGTGATCGTAAAGATAGTGGCAAGTCCAGGGGAGGAGGTGTTATGATCTGCGTTGCCAAAAGGTTCAGGTCCTGTATAATAAAATGTCTGAACACTTCATTGGAGCAAATATTTGTTAAAATCATTCTCCCGATTGGAATTTTAATTGTGGCTTGCGTATATATTCCGCCAGGTTCAGACTCTGAATCCTACTCCAATCATTGTAAAGATATGGAAAGAATCCGTTTTAAATATCCAGACGCTAAAATCTTGGTTGCTGGGGACTACAATTTGCCGGGTGCCGAATGGTGTGAGTGTGAGGCCAATGCGGTGATAGATGATGAGTGTACCGCCGAAATTAAAAACATGTCCTCGTTCCTTGGTTTGGTTCAGTGTAATCTGGTACGTAACAGTTTAAACCGATTACTGGACTTAATATTTACAGATATTGATGGTCTTAATGTTTCCACAGCCGCGGAGATCATCCTGCCGGCTGATGCCCATCACCCCCCATTAGAGATAGATTTTATTGTGAATTATGAAAGGGAGTCCTTGCCGGAAAGAATTACAAAAAACTTCAAAACTTGTGACTACGACGTCATAAATAACCATCTTAATGAGGTTGATTGGTCTTTCCTTGATACAAATACCGACGTAAATGAAATTGTGTCACAATTTTACAACGTTATAAATAGTTCCGTTCACGATTTTGTGCCTATCAAACGGCCACCATGGGGGAACTACCCCAAATGGTTCACACGCGAACTTGTTGATAAGATTAGTTTGAAAAAAAGATTGCATGCCCAGTATAAGGCAACTGGGGACCCCAGTGACTACGAAGCATTCAGTAGGGTAAGAAAGGAGTGCCAGGTGCTTTCAGCAGCGCTAAAACGTGAATTTTATAGAAACATAGAGAGTCAGTTACCAGGAACCTCCGTGAATTTGTATAAACTTGCCAAATCTTTAAAAGACGATCATAGCGATTACCCGAAAATAATGTATTTCAATGACAGGTCTGCCAATAGCGTGAGTGATGTAGTGGACTTATTTAGAAAATATTTCCTGTCAATCTACGAGGACGTTCTCATGGGTGTCAACACTCCGGCGCTCCCGCTGACTGATCGAGTTCATATCGCGCGTGTGATATTTTCCGTGTCGGACGTGCAGCGTGGTATTGATTCGCTGGATACTAATAAATCTGCAGGTCCTGATCAACTGCCGCCTGTTTTTATTAAGAATTGTTCAAATGTTATGTGTTGGATTTTACAAAAAATATTTAATAAATCTATTGAATCGGGAATTTTTCCAACAGCTTGGAAATCTAGCAACATTATTCCAATTTTCAAAAAGGGAGATAAATCTGATGTCACTAGCTATCGCCCAATATGTATACAATCCTGCATACCGAAGTTGTTCGAATGTATTCTTCTCAGTAAGATTAAGAGTGACTTAGCACTCGTTATATCGGACCAACAGCATGGGTTTATGCAAAACCGATCGACCTTGACAAACCTTTTGGAATTTCATTGTGATATCATGGATGCTTTTGTTACCAGGAGTCAGACGGACTGTGTATATACAGACTACTCCAAGGCGTTTGACCGCGTCTCCCATACAATATTGTTGGCAAAGCTTCTTTCTCTTGGTATTGATGGTGCACTCCTTGCGTGGTTTTCGAGCTATCTTGCTGAAAGGGAACTTAGGGTTTGTGTGTCGGGCGTTGTTTCATCTCCTTTTTTGGCGAAGAGCGGTGTGCCGCAGGGCTCACATCTCGGACCCATTTTGTTTAATATATTTGTCAATGATCTCCTGAGCGGGTTTGACGGGGTGAGATTTGTCATGTTTGCTGATGACTTGAAAATTTACAGAGTGGTTAACTGTATTGGTGACTGCGAGATATTACAAAGAAATATTGACGTGCTTTATGACTGGTGTGTGAAGAATGATTTAACTTTAAACATAGAAAAATGTCAAGTAATGCGTTTCCACAAAATTAAGAATCCCACGGTGTACCCTTACTCGATTGATGGTACACAGCTTATGTCGGTTGCGCAAATCAAAGATTTGGGAGTATTGTTGGACGCGGGATTAACATTTGTACCACACATAAAGGCAACTGTGGATAGGGCACTCAGAACATTAGGATTTTCCTTACGACTGTGAAAAATTTTATAACGTGCACACCTTTATTTATATTTTGTTGTGTTTAGATTGAAAGGTATCTTCAGGATACTTACATCCGGCTAGCTCTCATCAGCATCACTCTCAGGGCGTGGGGTTCTTTCTTTCGTATTGCTTACTTATATCTTGGGAAGGGTTTTATAATGAAAAGATAAAGTTAACATGAACAAATAAGGGTTTATTACTGTACTAATATGGGGGGGGGGAAAGGGGAAATAAGGGATTGGCACGACCTACAGGTTGTCACTAGAACACTCCCTATTCCGTTGGCTGGAGTTCTAAACGGAAGGCCTGGGGCAGCGCCCCAGGCTAGCGGCGGTTCACAAGGTGGACGCCTCCACACGTGAGAGCCTCTGGGTGGGCGCTCCTATGCCTCTGGTCCACAAGGCGGGTGCCTTGCTGGCAGGAAATCCAAGTAGATGGGGGGGAAGGGAGCTCCATCGTAGTGCCCCCTCCTGCACCGCTTGGTGCTTGGTCGCTAACGTCTTAATCGCTTGGCATCTTGCCGGGAACTAACGAACGACGGCCTGATTAGTTCATACGGTGCAGTTCGGCCGCTTCCGTGACCGTTCGGCTCCGTTCGGCCCACAAACATACACTGCACACTTCGGGATTGTTCTTTCAATGTTATTATAAAATAACATAACAATTTTTACAAGTTTGGTGAGGCCATTGCTGGAGTATAACTCCGTGTTGTGGTCTCCTCACTACCAGGTACATATACGTAGTATAGAAAAGGTACAAAACAAACTACTTCGCTTTATCAACTTCAAACTCGGAATACCCATCTCGGATATCAATTATAACCAACTCCGAGAATCGTATAAACTTGCACCGCTCTCGGCTCGGAGAAGTGCTGCTGACATGGTTTTTCTATACAAACTCATTAATGGCTTGACCGACGCGCCCCAACTCCTATCAAAAATTAATTTCCGTGTCCCAATAAGGAACACGCGTAACGTGGATACTTTTGATGTGGCAGACTGTGCCGTGAACTACCAGTATTACTCGCCTTTTCAGCGACTGCCCAGGGAGGCGAACAAGCTGGAGGTTGATATTTTCTCCACGGGATTCTATACATTTAAAAAAAAAAAAAATAGTATGTAGGTATCCGCATTTTGTCGGTCTCTCATCATCCATTCTTTCCGCAGGCCCAAGCCATCTCAACACATTTTTTTTTGTACCTTTAGTTTCACATCTTCTTTCTTTCTTTGCACAACACATTGTAAATTGTATGTTGTATTGCATTGTATGAAATTTTTTTATAAAAAAATCCTTGAAATTTTCAATGATCTTTTGTTTATTCTATTAATTTTAGCAAATTTTACACCTGATTTAGTATATTATGTTTGTGACAACCCTGATCAAATAATGAAGATTTGTTGTTTATTACAACAATTTTTGTATACAACAATTGCTTACACTGGTTTATGGTTTTTGCATTATTATTTTTAAAGTTTATTGTTATTATTTTTAAATTGTTAGTTCTATTGCTTTATAACCATCGTATATTTACATCTTTGTATATTATTTATGTGTCATTTATTTGTGTTATATTTTAAGATATTAGTTTTATACCTATAGATACAGTACCTACTTATGTACCTACATATTTATATTTATCGCAATGTTGTAAAAGGCTATATAGCCGTTTATTCTTCTTAAATAATTATTACTTTTTATCATTATTTGTTTAGAAAAGAAACATTCAATTGAAAAAAGCAGCACCGAAAATTCAACAAATGACAAGACTTTTGTAGGTTAATTTATAGGTACTTCAAAAAAAATAATTTAAAAATAATCACGAAAACACCCTTAATTTACATTATTTTAGCTCTTTGTTTTGATATTCAAAAAGGAAACTTGAAAGAACCCCGAAATATATTTTTTTGCAGCTCGTTTGATGTAACAAGTAAATATCATCTAACTAAACTAAAGAAAATACAAAAACATGATCATGTAAAAACTAATCATGTGGTATATCTCTCTCACAATACCGCGTAGCGGTGTCTCGTTCTTCTATTTACCCTTTCAAACGTATTGCGTTGTCCCTTTTTAGGCATCGCCTTTTCGGCATAATAATTTTGCAAAGCTGTTTGTGCACGCATTGGGACAGTTCATCAGTACGCTATCATTATTATCATCATAATATCTCAGTGCAACCAAAGATGGAACTGAGATATTATGATGATAATAATGAAGCGAGAGCCAGTACCAGCCGCTAGCTCTATGAGCGGAGTGGGGCGGAGTGTGGGGGAGAGAGTGGAAGTGAAGCGAAGTGACAAACGACGAGCGGATAATATGTGCTGTACCATGCGTAATTTGATTTTTTAAAAGAATAGAAGATGAATATTGTTGTATGAATGGTGTGTTTAATTCAGTTCGGTAACAACTATTGAACTGTATGAGATGCACGCCACTGCCTTTTCCTTGTGCCATTGAAATATGATAATGGAGCTATTCGGGGCTTGAATACCTTTACTTCAATATAATATTATTATTTTTCACTGTGTGAATACACAAACTCTAAAAAGTCTAATATATTTTGCTAATCATATAATAATCATATAATGTTTCTTATAGTTTTTATAACTTCTCTTTTTCTTCTTTTTAGGTTTCCTACATGTTTGAAGCGGGCAAGTCCTTTGTCATGATTCCTGTGGACAAGTCCATTACCAAAGCCATGAAGCGCGCCATCAGATATTTAGACCAAGAATGTGGAGCCAAGGTGCAAGAGGTAAGGAACCATTCTTATTCACACTAAGATCACGCAGTCTGTCGAGCATGGAAGATTTTTTTACATATTATAATTAAACTAGGGGCGTTGCCCCTGGCTGCTACGCAGCCCAACTTCTTAACATTTGGCATTGTGTATATTACACATAGTTTTATTGCGTTAAAATTTGTAATATTTTAAAACATGTAAAATTTTAAATGCAACTTTTGTAAAATAAAATTTAGATTTGTAAGTCTTTTATAACATAATTTTTTCTGATATTCATTCATTCGATCATTCTTTCTTTCAGATCTTTCAACATAATTTCAAAATCTTTTTTATTCTCATTCTTCTCATGTTTATTTTCATTTAAAATTTTGTGGAGTTCTTATACATACATACTTCTCTTTCACATTTTCATCATTCAACCTTTCTCCTTTTATTGTATACATTTTTGCTTTCTTTCATACTGTAACTGTAACTCTGTCGCCATTCCGCTAGGGGTGGCCAGAGCCACTGCAGAGCTACCACCATTTTTTCCTATCCTTACATACCTCTTTCAATTCATTCATATCCATCACCTTTTTCATGCATTTTCTTCTTTTACGCTCGCTTTTTACATCCCATTCTTTCACAATCTCCACAATCTGATAACTCCGTACTTTGGCTTGCAAGAAATAAAACCATCGTAAATATTAAACTAAAATGAATCCTAAGCTACCTTTTTACAAAAATTACAATCCTCTATCGTTTTTTGAGGGTTCTTGGAACGGTTTCAATGTTCCCTGACAACACACAAAAGTACCTAAAGCTAATCTATAAAATTATTTACAAATGGCAGTCAACAGAATAGCCATAGTTCGTAGTAAATTTCCGAAAGGAGCTAATCACCAGTTTATCCCGAAATTTTTTTATTATTTTTAAATGTTTTTGAGAATAGCACATTAAAAAAACCGAATGGGGAAAAAAAACATCATGAATAGGGAAGTTGCAGTGGTAGGGAAAACGGTTGAAAATAATATGGTTGTGTAGAGTACATTTCAAGGATCACAACCATATATTTTTTAAGTAGAAAAAATTAAGATATCATCAGATAATTTTAAAAAATAAAATGCGGAGAATTTACAACCCGCCAAAAAAGCAATGTAAACGGTTAGGGACGTGTGTCGTCATTTTGACGACAAACGTCGCTGTCAAACCGACTACCTGGGCCATTTGACACCTAAACTCCGAAGATCTGACGTCATATCCGCCCGAATAAAGCAATGACCTGTTTTAGCGGAAATGGAAAATACGCGAATTTTAAAGAGCTATAATTTAAAAACTAAGGCACATATAATTTTTTTAAAAACGCAAATGCATTTTAAAAAATATAGCCTACCATTTTATGAAATAAAATAAAAAAGTGCAAATACCCTATTAACAAACACTTAATCCTCACATTAAATAAAAGACTTCTGAGAATCTTTTAATGTGGAAAAAAGTTTGTTAAAAGCTTTTATGAAAAAAAAACATAAAGTGAAAGTTTATTTGTCCTAGCAAAAAATAATGCATCAATTTCAAGGTAGGTACTTATGTAAAATAAACAAAGCTAGATCTCTGTAGAAAAGACAACAAAATAATGATGCTTTGCCTTTGCTGAATTCTCAAAAATGCATGTAGGTACATTTTATTGATATTAAAATTTCACAGAATTTTAAATCGTCAAAGCACATTTACGCAAATGCAAAAAACAAAAAGGAAGCCACCAAAATATTGTTAGATCAAAATAGACAGAAATACTAAATGTTGAAGAAAAAATGAAATTTGGCATAAAAAATTAAAATATGAGGAGGTTTCTTAGCAAATGATACAAGATTTAATGATTTATTTTTCAGGCTTCTTAAAGATTGCATGTCAATTTATATTGATATAAAAATCTATCATAATTTTTAATCGTCAAAAGGACATTACAGCAAAATGCAAAAGCAATCAAAACAAAAACAATTCACTCCAAAATCAAGGCAAGAAAACATATGACGTCATTTTTTTTTTTTTTTTAAGAAATCCTGTGCGGGAGACTCCCTAGATTCTAAAGACTCTAGGGGTCTATGACACTTGTTGTAGTGCCGCAGAGGTGTACGAGCTTGGTCGTCGCTACAAAGCGCCAATACTCAAGCAAGACCCAGTTGCTGTAAGGCTGGATGGACCTTTGGTGACCGGTCATTGGTAAAGGTTTATGAATTTTTCAACCCAGCGAAGAGCACATTCGAAATATAAATGGTATATTTTTGTGCTCCGCCGGGATCCGAATCCACAACCTTCCATTTACGAGTCCGAAGTGTTGCCACTACGGACTACGGACCGGTCCAAGTCATAATGAACGCAAAAAAAAAATACACTAAAAAAACAGAGCTTCACAAAACAATTCCCAAAATAAAAGTTCGCAACATCGAAAGAATCCCAGTTGGATGCGCCAGTGTTATGTTTTAGATAGAAAGGTATCTCCAGGATGTACCTACAGGATACTTACTCCGGCTAGCTCTCATCAGCATCACTCTCAGGGCGTGGGGTTCTTTCCTTGAGTTGCTTACTTGTATTTTGGGAAGGCTTTATATAGTAAAAGATAAGTTTAACATAAACAAATAAGGGTTTATTTACTTTACTTTGCTTGTACTCCTTGACTGATAGTTTGGTATGCGGCTGACCACCCATACTGTAAAAAATGGTTCACTTTGCCAATGTCACCCCTGCTTCAGGGAAGGTCGGCAAGAGTTGCAGGGCTTATGTTCATTTGAGATTGGGGTTTTTATATTGTAGGTCCACATGCAGCATGTGTAAGCGCGAAATTATGCATGTCTGCTTGTGGGAATGCATTTAATATGAATCTCAAATGATACATATCTTTGCAGCTTAGATTTAGATTTAGATTTAAGACTTATATGGGGGAAAAAGGGAAATAAGGGAATGGCTCGACCTGCACTTCGTCACTAAAACACTCTCTACTCTGTTGACCGGAGTTCCGAACTGAAGGCCTAGGGCAGCGCCCTAGGCTAGCGGCGGCTCACGAGGCGGACGCCTCCACACGTTGGAGCCCCTGGGTGGGCGCTCCTATGCACTATGTCTCCTATGCCTCTGGTCCACAAGGCGGGTGCCTTGCTGGCAGGAAATCCAAGTAGATGGGGAGGAGGGAGCTCCATTGTAATGCCCCCTTATGCACCGCTTGGTGCTTGGTCGTCGACGTCTGAATCGGTTGACATCTTGCCGGGAACTGATGACCGACGGCCCCATTAGGTCACACGGCACAGTTCGGCCGCTTCCGTGACCGTTCGGCCCACAAAACACACTGCACACTTCGAGAATGCTCTTTTATATGTTATTTAGTAAAATAACATAACAGCACGCCTATGTTTCAGGATAAAAGAAAAAAAGTAATAAAAAATAAAAGAAGAGAAACAAATTCTGGACACGAACCCAAGACATCAGAGTCTATAAACAAACGTGTTCACCACTGACCCACGCCTCTCTGAAATAGGTGTGAAAATAGTCATTCATAATGTTTTTCCAGCACTCACGTTCGAGCATACGGGAACTCCGGGATTGACGACCACGTCTATAATCTAAGCTACAAAGATATATTAACATTTAAGGCTCATATTAAATGCATGCTCACAAACAGGCACATGTGGGTTCGCGCCTAATCATTCTGCATGTGTGCATACAAATAACAATTGAAAAACCTCACATAAACATAAACCTTGCAACTCCTGCCGCCTTTTCCTGAAACTGGAGTGGCATGGGCAAAAGTGAACAATTTTTTACAACACCGGAGGCCAGCCTCATACTACCCTATCAGTCAAGTAGCACAATTTTTTTTAAATTAATTACGTAGGCCGCAGGGTAATATAATTAAGGATTTTTTTTCTTTCGTGTTTACTTAGTTTAAAGGTTTTTTTGTATTCGTTTTTATTTTAATATAAAAACCATATTTCAAAATATTTTTAAAATTATATGTAAAAAAAATAGTGAAAAGTTGATGTCCACCGGGATCAAACTCGCCTCGCGCGGGTGAGAAGCAGGGACGTCATCCACTCGGCCACGGACTGCGTTATGCTTGCATCGAAAATAATTGTACATAAGTTGTTCTTCACAAATCTTCAACCGGTTACATTTTACACCTTGCATTTGGTTCGCCCAATTAGATTTACGTCTCATTCACTACCTGATTTACGATTTACGTTCACTACCTGATGATGACTATATAGTCGAAAACGTTAGTAGGTACTATTTAAAATTTAATTTTTGTGTGAAATTAAAAGTGTTTTAAAAATTTAAAAGTGTTGTTTATTTAAATAACAATCCAAAAACATAATCTGTTATTGTTTGCTAAGGACCTAGTTACATAGACGCGGGAGTTTTTCACACTGAAAAAAATCAAATGAGGTCCGCATGTGAATTGGCATAGATAATATTGTGTCATCACCCAGCCTGGTTGCTTGGGAAAAACATACATATATTTGGTTATTGGTTGCTTATGACGGCAATCTCATACAAGACTGACGATCGCATACCAAGAAAAAGTTCCAAATTCAAAAAATTACAGCCTGATTTTGAAACATCCATGCAAATAACATTCTGACTATTGAAAACCACTTTTTTTCCAGGTGAACATCCCAGAATTTTCAGATTCAGTAGAAATATCTGTATCAGTCTTCTTTGGGATGCAAGACATACCAAACCTTCTCCAACATGAAAACAATCCAAAGGTAAACCACAAATAAAACACCACTTAATAATTAGATTTTAAAAATCTTTTGCTGACTGTAAGAAGCCATTTTGTTTTAACTTACAAAAAAGTGTGGACCACAGAGTATTATAGGTATATAGAGATCCCACTGAATAAAAAAAAGGGGAATGCCCGAATCTTAGCCACCTATGAGTTTTATATGGAAGCTTTTGATAATATTATGGAATGTATAATATCACTTATACCTAAAATTTATTTCAAATATTTTTGATATTATAGGAAACTAATGGTGAGGTCATGTCAAATAAAAGTTTTTTTTTGTTTTAAAAATTTATATCTTTTAAAATAAAATATACAAGTTTACACAAATATACATTCTTAAATAATACACCGAACTACATTTTGGTTTTAAGCTAAATTAAGGTAATTAAGGTTTTGGCAAATTAGGTTAAAATAATGTAAATCATTTTGAAAGTTTGATGTCAATTAAAGTTTATTTAGAGGCACTAGTATTTTTTAGCTGGAACGTAACAAAAACATGAAGGTTTTTTGTACTTTATAGCTGTCGAATTTTTTTTGAGGTTACGACGGAAATACGTTGTCCGGCACCAGGCCACCAATACACCATTTTCACGCACTTTTTTCACGCACAAAGTATTATATTCTTTTCAAATAACTTTTTGCACAATTTAACGCCTGTGAAAACAGCCAAAAACAGCATTCAACGGTTAAAAACTTACGACCCCACGCCAAGCAAGCGTTATCTGTGGGCGCCATTTCGGCTGTCAAGGGAATATCGGTAATACCACACAGTAGTTTCCTACTATTATTGTGGACAAGAACCAATAAAGCATTATCTACTGGTATTGTAAGGAAGCTTGTGGTCAATATCGTTTGTATGGAAGATTCTTAGGCATGGTGTGGACAACGTTGTTCCTTTGTTTAAATTTTATTGCCAACCTACAAAATATTAATATTATTTG
Source organism: Agapetus fuscipes (assembly GCA_951799405.1). Taxonomy (NCBI): domain Eukaryota; kingdom Metazoa; phylum Arthropoda; class Insecta; order Trichoptera; family Glossosomatidae; genus Agapetus; species Agapetus fuscipes. The sequence continues at coordinate 177,962 of OX637362.1, forward strand.
ACAGGTAGGTATTGAATCAATAAAATACTGTGATTTTTATTTTTATTATATTTTTCTTTAAAATAAAATGAGTTCTATAAAACTGAGAAATATTATAATTTATTGATTGAGTAAATTGAAAAAAGGATGAAAACTGAACCGCCGTCGTTTATTCCATTTTATTTTATTTAGGCATTCAAAGTGAGTTTTACGCAATATTTCATACTTGGGGTACAGTACCCTAAGTGTAAGGCTTTATATTTGAACTGTACCATAGTTGTCACCAAAATATGTATGGAAACTAAAACAACGCCTTTAGTGAGTGTTTTAATTTCCATACATTTTTGGTTAAATGTATTAACTGAGTGAAAACATTTGTTTTATCGATTGTAGACAAATTCACTTTGTTATCATTCATATTAAAAGATAGAAAATTAGGACAACTTTGTTTTTGATTATGGGGAGTATATTAAATTCCAGGACCAGTTTCGCAAACAATCCGTTTGTATCTTCAGGTGGCTAAATAATTACTAAATGGTTAAATAATTACTCTCAAGGATTGATTCCGTGTCTGAACCATTTAGTAATTATTTAGCCACCTGAAGATACAAACGGATTGTTTGCGAAACCGGTTGTGGAATTGAATATACTTGTCATAATCAAAAACAAAATCATTTTTATTTTTTATCTTTGAAACTTTTATACTTGGGGCACACAGAATCTTATTTGAATGATAATTTCAGCGTCAAAAAAGCTTGTACGCCGAGATACTGAAGACTCTGTTTGGAGTCGGCATGTACACTCTGCACGCTCTGGGCTTTTATTTGCTGCAGTGGACAAACCTCTTCATCCCAAGGTCATCCTACAAGGACTACTACCAGCAGGCTGAGCAACTAAGGCAGAAGATTGAAGTAATCAACACTGTTTATTATTTGCTATTAAGTCATTAGAGCCCAAGGATATTTCATTTTGTGAAATGCTCTAGGGGGAATGTTGGTTAGCATTGCATTCCAAAATATCTTCCACCCACCAGTGCAGCGCCTTTGGTACAGAAACCCTATTTTGTCCAAGAATTTAAACAACTTGGACCTGCCCACAGCTTGGAGAGAGAGATGGAACAGCGTACACTCGATTAGAAACAAAAACATTATCATAAAGGGTTACAGGCTATACCCTGACCAAGGGCGCTGCAACTACCTATTGCAGGACTGGGGCAAAGGGGTTCTCCGGAGTGTGACTGTGGGGCAAGTATTCAGACAATAAAACACTTAGTGGAAGAATGTCCAGTAGGAAGATACCAGGGGGAGTGGATGAAAATCCACACGGCGACTCTGAAGGCAGGGCAGTATTTGATGGAACGGGAGTCAACAATTTAAAACTTCAACTGAGTGATGCAGCCAATAGCACAGTAAAATCAAATTGCCTATTGCCCTACAATTAGACTTACATTGGTGAATTTAATTTTAATCATTTAAAAAATGGTATGTTTCAGCTCACTCTAGGACAAGACGGGGTCCTCCTGTACCCCACATTCCCAATTCCCGCCTTCTACCACAACCAGGTGTTCACCAAGACTGCTGGGGTCCTCTACACAATGCTGTTCAACATCCTGGGCCTTCCCAGCACCCATGTCCCTCTGGGCCTGGACTCCAACGGTCTTCCCATCGGGATGCAGGTAACAAGCAATGTTGCGTGATATTTCCATCACATATATCAGCAATCATCATCATGGCTTATAAAGGCTTTGCTACGATGCTGCAGAGATTTTCAGGGCTATTCACAAAACATTTCATTACCTAATGGATCTTTTTTTTTTTTTGCAAATTCACTTTAAAAGATGGATAAGTCAGTGTTATGGCCGAGGGGGGCAAGCGGGCTGATCTTTCTAGCATAACAAATAGAATAACGTTAGGTCGATCCCCGCTTGGGTCATTTGACCATAACTTTGACCCTGGTTCAACAGATGTCATTGGGTAACTATTAATTAATAATTCATTAAATAAATAATAATGAGTTATTAATTGATGATATAAATACCTGTTTCTGGCCAAGCAGAATAGGTTGGTGAATTGCATTCCTCTTCACAAATCTATTTTTTTTAATTTAAAGCAAAAAAAATTAAAAATCTAAGTTGCAAAGATATATTAACATTCAAAACTCATCTTTTAGAAAGAAAAAAAAAATATTTTAAATTCAAAACTCATCAAATGTATGCCCAAAACAGACACGTGTAAGTTCACACTTACAAATGCTGAATGTGTGCTTACAAATTAAAACCAAACCTCATTATGATGATGATAATGATGAATCTGTTGGTTGTTTTCATTGGTGCCGTTATATTGGCAGAGTTTTTTTGTATTATTAGTTTTTGTAATGTTTTGGGTTCTGTCCGGGATAAAGATACCTCATTATAAATTGTTAGAGTAGACACATCCTTTTCCCCATAATAATTAAAAGTCTTTTCCATTGGTTTCATCTTTTCGTCACTTTTGACTTATGTATATTATATTTTTTGATGGAGTATTTTCAGTATAAGTTATATTGGTTATTTTTTGTGTATTTCAGGTAATAGCAGCGAGTCACCAAGACAGGCTCTGTTTAGCTGTTGCCAAAGAATTGGAAAAGGGACTCGGGGGATGGAGAAATCCTGCTGCCACATGAAACACACATACGTATATACAAATTTTGTGATAATGATAGATTGATTTACGAACTATTTTCAAAGATACAACAGCTGTATCATGGTTGTGTTTTATTTTTAAGGAAGCCTTCTACTACTTGAGCCGAATTCAATTCTCTTTAACATTACAGGATACTGAATAATTATTTTTTTTTAGTTAAAACTAAACAAGTACCTACTGGAAAACTCACTGAGAGTTTAAATAGAAGTATTATTTGAATGTTTTCATTTTATTCCAAATATTTGAAATACAACGGGACTATTTGTAAAAAAGTATTTTAAGATTTTATGTTTACCCTTTTGCGATCTGTGTGATTGTAAAAATCATACTGAATCGAGGCAGCAAATTTTGTGAAGGAATTTGCCCCAAGTTTAATGTTCAGACTATTAGAAAAATATTTTGTTGTTGAAAAATGTGTGAATTAGTTCACTTGCCCCTTTTCTGCATCTCATTAGGAAATCTTGTGTATTTTCTTATTCAAAATCCCAATTTCAAAGATTAAAATATTTAATTAAAATATTTTTGTACAATTTGAATTCATACTAAAATAAATTGTAAAATAAATTAAATAAATTATTATTATACTAGTGGAAACCTTAAGAACATCATTATTCTTAAGGAAATAATATGTTAGATGTAATTGCCCCTATATAGTATAAAACATCACGTAACTTCCCCATCGTTGCGTAAGTAGAAAAATGTATAGAATACACAACAGGATCCCAAGTGAGTTATTTAGTTTTCATACGTGTATATATTTTTATCTACGTCTATAAATGGACCTTCTCCCAGTCATTTGGCGCTGTAAACAAAATTTAAACTTAAATAGTTAATTGCATGTACATACCTAATTATTGTAAACTTAAGTTACTACTATGTAGATCAAAATAATAATAAAGAAATTGGAAAAGTACCTACGGATGTATCTTTGTAGTTTTATTTTTTACGATACTTACACAACATTTCATATTTTTTGCATTTGGATGACTTATTTGGTCGATTTGTGTCGATTTGCAATCCCACCTCAAGAACTTTCTACAAACTTGGGCATTGCTACAGAATGTTGACTTGAAGAAGTTGTTGAATGAAGACCCAGTTCCTGCTGTTTTAAGTCTATTTAAAGAGGATATAAAGGTTTTTTTTCAGGATAAATATTTTAATCTTCTTAAGAATTAGAAAAGAACTTGACAATATAGCCCTGTATCATCTGATAGGTTTGAGGCATCGATATAAATAAAATACATATTTAGATCGATGGTTTGAAGCGTTAACCCAGCGGAGTGACAATACAATAATTTTTCCTCGGCAAGAGTTGCAGGGTGTATGTTTATTTGAGGTTTGGGTTTTTATGTTGTAGGTTCACATGTGGCATGTACAAGCGCAAACTAAGTAATACGTGTTTGCTTGTAAAAATGCAAATAATGTGAACCCCCAATGTTTCATATATTTACAACTTAGATTAGATTAGACCTCCACCTAAAGAATATTTTTCAAATAAAATGAATTTTAAAGTAAACGTTATTTGTGAAATATAGAGCAACAATAATAGGTGTAAATGTTTTTCTATAAACTTCAAAGAACAAAACACGTAGTATTATAGTATACTTATCTATGGAACAAACCAATATTTTTTATGAAACACTTTTATTTCACTTGTTTTTATTCTTTTTATCATTTTTTTTCTATTGTTTTCGGTCAATATAAACCATCATCAAGTATTTTCAAATACTGGTCTATATAGACCGAAAACGTTAGTAAATTTATCTGTAAAAATAAAAGTAAATTAGTGGAATACAAAAGTTTTTTTCATAAAAAATATTGCTTTTTTCTGTGAAGTTTTATATTAAAAAGGATTGACAATGAATTTTTAGTGACCATAAAATATAAAGGTATAAAATGCAATGAAACATTTAATATTTTTCAGATTCAGTATTTTTTTTCATGATAAACGAGACTACATTTTGGTCTTTCAAGTAGGTAAGCAAGAAAGTTGACAGGTTGAAAGTTGAAAAGACTTGTGCACTGGCGCTACAATGTTATAATCAAGTTCACCATTTAAAAAAAGAAAAAGGTGCGACCAACTTCATAATATTTTGCCATGTTGGAGGATTGTTTGTGGTGCGGAATTTTTTTTCTTTGACGTTTGTCATTGTTGTTTCAATTCGTCTGCGAGCTGGGTGCAGCGAATGGACCTGTGAAAACCGCCTCCGGATATGAAAGATAGCCCCCGGAAACAGTTAAAAAAAATAAGCGGGAAATTCAAAATATCCCTACATGAATTAAAAAATGGAATAATTTATGAAAACTGCCTCCGGATATGAAAGATAGCCCCCGGAAACAGTTAAACAAAACAAGCGGGAAATTCAAAATATCTCTTCATTGATTAAAAAATGGTATAATTTAACATCCAATCATTTTTGTGAAACAAAAATACTACATAAAATCATTATTATCATCAATTCATGTCATGGAGTAGTACATACAAGAATTTATAAAATTAAATTTAAAAAATACACGATATGTCTAAATCTAAATCAAAATCTAAGCTGCAAAGATATGTATCATTTGAGAATCATATTAAATGCATTCCCACAAACAGACACGCATAATTTCGCGCACACACATGCCGCATGTGGACCTACAATATAAAAAAAAACAATTCTCAAATGAACATAAGCCCTGCAACTCTTGCCGACCTTCCCTGAAACATGGGTGACATTGGCAAAGTGAACCATTTTTTACAGTATGGGTGGAAATTTGAAAAGCGCAAGCGGTTCATAATTTGGTTTATCGCCTACCATTTGGCATTCAAATTATAACTACTTTCGTGAAGAAAAAAATGTACTAGATCAGTTGTTGTAAAAAACTCCCGGGGATCAAGTATCCCACACATATAGCATTAGTAATTATAGTCAATTGTAAGGGAAATGAAAACAAAACTATGATACAAATGGAAATAAAGATCTTTAATGCGTAAACAAATAATATTTACAGAACATTTTCATTAAATTTCGTGTAAGCCTAAAACTCTTATTAAATTTTTGGTCAGTGGTAATTATGAATTCATAATTCATGATTTTTTTTTTTTAAGAAAGCCTATGCGGGAGACTCCCTAGATTCGAGAGACTCTAAGGGTCTATGACACTTGTTATAGTGCCGCAGAGGTGTTGGTGATGTGGCAGTTGTCCATGTCCGGTTGCAGGGTCGTTAGCTGCGCAGTGTTGTGGTGTGTGTGGCATTGCTTTGTTTTGAGACACTGAGAGGAAATGGCGATTGATATTGGATTTGAAAAGGGAAATAAATTATCAATTGAAGATATAAAACCTGTTTCTGGCCATGAAAAATAGGTTGGTGAATTGTATCTGCTTCACAAACCCATAAAAAAATATACCATACAAATATATTTCAGAGTTCCGGTTGATCCTCTTGAATCTTTTTGAAATATAAATGATCAATATGCTTACCCATAGTTTGTAAAAAAGTGGCGATGTGTAATTTTAGCTCCTCTTTGTCAGAACAGTTAAAAATGTGTAGTGCATAGTAAAAAAAATAGGTTGAGTGAGCAAAGTATTGCTTGCCGTTAGACAATATAAATATTATGCAAATCATAAATAATTTTTATAAGTACATTTTTAACCGTTCTGTTCAGTGAGAACCACGAGAAGGTGGGAGCTTCTTCCTCACCGGGAGGGGATAGGATGGAAATTATTAATGTGGGTTAACATGTTAATATTTGGATACAAATATTTTTGTGCGAAGAAATAAAATACGTGGAAAATGTTTTTACAAAAAATACGTGGTTGATATAAATATTATACGGATGCAATATCTATGTAATTGAGTTTTTGGATATTTCTTATGAATAAATGTACCTACATATATGCTTTTATGTATTGTATTAAATGTTTATTAAACAAATGGATGTTTTTTAAAAACCGTTTTTTTCCTTGAAAGGTTATTTAGATGTGTTTAAATTAATTAATTGTTAAAAAAATTAGGTACTCACAAAATGAATAATAAAGATTTTGCCATCAATAAGATATGTATAAGGTAATCGACAATGGTTATCAATATTAAGACATGCATCCAGAAATTTCACAATGAAAGAAACGTAAACAGAGATAAACAGTGAAAACAGGAGACATAATTATATGAAAATGGTAAATGAACAAGAAACAGTTTTCAATGCAAGTAATTTATAGCAAATAAAGTCTTGATTATTGGCAAAGAAAGCAATAAAGTGGTTCTTCTTCATTGTAAGAAAATTGTAGACCTGCTATTCTTGCACAATCATAATGCAACCACCTGTTGCATCGACTGCAAGCTACCCAGTTTTCTCCATTCTCTCCAAAGCCACATTTTAGACAAATGTCTTTCATGTTATCAGACAAGGCGAGGCAACTTTCTTTGAGTTCAATACGGAATGATTTTGGATTAAAGTCATTATTGATCGGCAAATTCTTGATAAAACATTTTGCGTAATACAATAAAAATACTCCGCAATTGTAATTATCCGTTTGCCTTGGATAATTAATTTCTTCATCTACAGTCCACCCAAGTACTTCTATGATGTGCTTAGTACTTCGTCGTTCGTTATATCTTTTTAAAAATCCGACAAAATTATTTTTAATTCTTTTACTGTCTTTATAATCGTGCAATTGAGAAAGGGAGTCATAATAAAAAAATCTTTTGTCTTTTAGAAGTGCTATTCCCAAAGTCCAGTGTGAATTATTTAAATTAAAAGGCAGTAATAAAAGTTGAGTTGTTTCATTCATAGTTAACGAAACATTATCGAAAATTCTTTTTGAATCTAAAATATATGTTGTACAATAATCGCTAGCTAACGCTTGGATTGTGATGTCTGTGCTAATAAATACATGTAGTAAATATTCTATTACAAAATTATCCAACCAGATCCCGAAATTCAGAGTATTAAAATTTTCTGCGTATAAAATAAGTCTTCCTTTTTTCGCCACAACATATGATATATTTTGTAGACATTTATAGTAACTCACATCATTGACTAAATTATTGTCAAAGAGATTATATTTTGGGAAATCCGATGGCGGTAAAGGGACATTTGTGGCTGTACTAAGTAATGGCGACTCATTTGCACGATCAAAATTGACAATATTTATGTTAGTAAGATCGATTAATTCAGGATTTAAGTTTTCGTTATTATATAATTTACTTTTATTCCACGTAGGCGCGAAAAATGAATTGTTGTTGGCATTTTTTGTACTCTTTTTTTTCCATTTTTCCAAAACCCCATGGAAATTGGTATTGTTGATTGAATCAGTTTTCACTGTGTTTTTTTTATTATCTTTCGTTTCATTTATATTAGTAGGTTGTACACCTGTTAGGAGCCGTAATTTATTTTTATTATTAGTTTTATTATAAGAAGCGCATCTTTTTCGAGGAATTTGAAATTTTACTTCTTTGATTAATGAATCGATTTTTTCACGCGTTGTTCTAATAAAACGTCCACATTTAAGAGGCAATTTACCTAGCTCAATGGAGGACCCGATCAAATTAGATTTAATATCTCCAAACCAACTTTCTATGACGGCATTGCTATATCTCCCGGTCGGAGATGCAGCGGAATCATCTCTGTCGAGGATAGCCGTCCACAGGGGTAGATAGGAGATATATTTTTTTAAAATTAATTTATTAAGCTGTGGAGAGTAAAATGGATTAAGCGCGGTGGTTGAATTAATGCTTTCTGTAAAGTAAATGCTGCGAAAATCGTTGTAAAACGGGCTATCTTTATAAATTACGTTAGTTGATTGCGCTTGGACACCTTCATTCTCGAAGGGCTCTTGGATCCCGACATTCAATTTCTTACTTTCGTTTTCAAAAAATGGTTTCTTTTTAACCGTGAAGTTTTTCATCCAGTTAAAAGACTGTAAAAAATTCAATGTTAAAAACTTCGATGAAGTTATTATCAAAAAATTGCGCCACCATTCTTTGATTACGCCGTATTCACTGCAGAGAGACACCGCGGCTACGCATTCTTTTAGCAGTTTTTTGGTGGTCTTTGATGCATTTGGCATTTCGTCTGCTATATCATGGGATAACATTTTCTGAAAATGCGCGCAACAAAGATGCAACGTTGTAATAGTTTTAATTTTCGTCGCAGCTCTTTGCTTTGAGTTGACAAAGTCAAATGCTAAAATTAAATAGTCTATAAGTTCCATGCTATTCCACCCATGCATAACAGCATTGATGAGTGCAAAGCTAAAATCTGTCACCTTTTGCCCTTCTCGCATCTTCTTGGTGAAAAACATATCTAAAGCTGCGCAGTTTGTATGAAAATTGCGACTCTTTGGTAGGTACATTTTGATAAAGGAGGCAGTCAATTTGAGGGGGTTGTGCCCATAGAATATTTTTCAAATTATTATATTTTGTAGGTAATTACATTAGTATTATTCCTATCAATAATAAATTTTGCCCTTCTCGCATCTTCTTGGTGAAAAAAATATCTAAAGCTGCACAGTTTGTATGAAAATTGCGACTCTTTGGTAGGTACATTTTGATAAAGGAGGCAGTCAATTTGAGGGGGTTGTGCCCATAGAATTTTTTTCAAATTATTATATTTTGTAGGTAATTACATTAGTATTATTCCTATCAATAATAAATTTTGCCCTTCTCGCATCTTCTTGGTGAAAAAAATATCTAAAGCTGCACAGTTTGTATGAAAATTGCGACTCTTTGGTAGGTACATTTTGATAAAGGAGGCAGTCAATTTGAGGGGGTTGTGCCCATAGAATTTTTTTCAAATTATTATATTTTGTAGGTAATTACATTAGTATTATTCCTATTAATAATAAATTTTGCCCTTCTCGCATCTTCTTGGTGAAAAAAATATCTAAAGCTGCACAGTTTGTATGAAAATTGCGTTTCTTTGGTAGGTACATTTTGATAAAGGAGGCAGTCAATTTGAGGGGGTTGTGCCCATAGAATATTTTTCAAATTATTATATTTTGTAGGTTATTACATAAGTATTATTCCTATCAATAATAAATTTTGCCTTTCTTGCATCTTCTTGGTGAAAAAAATATCTAAAGCTGCACAGTTTGTATGAAAATTGCGACTCTTTGGTAGGTACATTTTGATAAAGGAGGCAGTCAATTTGAGGGGGTTGTGCCCATAGAATATTTTTCAAATTATTATATTTTGTAGGTTATTACATAAGTATTATTCCTATCAATAATAAATTTTGCCCTTCTTGCATCTTCTTGGTGAAAAAAATATCTAAAGCTGCACAGTTTGTATGAAAATTGCGACTCTTTGGTAGGTACATTTTGATAAAGGAGGCAGTCAATTTGAGGGGGTTGTGCCCATAGAATATTTTTCAAATTAATCTATTTTGTAGGTAATTACATTTGTATTTTTCCTATCAATAATAAATTTTGCCCTTCTTGCATCTTCTTGGTGAAAAAAATATCTAAAGCTGCACAGTTTGTATGAAAATTGCGACTCTTTGGTAGGTACATTTTGATAAAGGAGGCAGTCAATTTGAGGGGGTTGTGCCCATAGAATTTTTTTTAAATTATTATATTTTGTAGGTAATTACATTAGTATTATTCCTATCAATAATAAATTTTGCCCTTCTCGCATCTTCTTGGTGAAAAAAATATCTAAAGCTGCACAGTTTGTATGAAAATTGCGATTTTTCGGTAGGTACATTTTGATAACGTAGGCAGTCAATTTGAGGGGGTTGTGCCCATAGAATTTTTTTCAAATTATTATATTTTGTAGGTAATTACATTAGTATTATTCCTATTAATAATAAATTTTGCCCTTCTCGCATCTTCTTGGTGAAAAAAATATCTAAAGCTGCACAGTTTGTATGAAAATTGCGATTTTTCGGTAGGTACATTTTGATAACGTAGGCAGTCAATTTGAGGGGGTTGTGCCCATAGAATTTTTTTCAAATTATTATATTTTGTAGGTAATTACATTAGTAATTTTTCCATCAATATTAAATTTTGCCCTTCTCGCATCTTCTTGATGAAAAAAATATCTAAAGCTGCACAGTTTGTATGAAAATTGCGACTCTTTGGTAGGTACATTTTGATAAAGGAGGCAGTCAATTTGAGGGGGTTGTGCCCATAGAATATTTTTCAAATTATTATATTTTGTAGGTAATTACATTTGTATTTTTCCTATCAATAATAAATTTTGCCTTTCTCGCATCTTCTTGGTGAAAAACATATCTAAAGCTGCGCAGTTTGTATGAAAATTGCGACTCTTTGGTAGGTACATTTTGATAAAGGAGGCAGTCAATTTGAGGGGGTTGTGCCCATAGAATATTTTTCAAATTATTATATTTTGTAGGTTATTACATAAGTATTATTCCTATCAATAATAAATTTTGCTCTTCTTGCATCTTCTTGGTGAAAAAAATATCTAAAGCTGCACAGTTTGTATGAAAATTGCGACTTTTTGGTAGGTACATTTTGATAAAGGAGGCAGTCAATTTGAGGGGGTTGTGCCCATAGAATATTTTTCAAATTATTATATTTTGTAGGTAATTACATAAGTATTATTCCTATTAATAATAAATTTTGCCTTTCTTGCATCTTCTTGGTGAAAAAAATATCTAAAGCTGCACAGTTTGTATGAAAATTGCGACTCTTTGGTAGGTACATTTTGATAAAGGAGGCAGTCAATTTGAGGGGGTTGTGCCCATAGAATTTTTTTCAAATTATTATATTTTGTAGGTAATTACATTAGTATTATTTCTATCAATAATAAATTTTGCCCTTCTCGCATCTTCTTGGTGAAAAAAATATCTAAAGCTGCACAGTTTGTATGAAAATTGCGACTCTTTGGTAGGTACATTTTGATAAAGGAGGCAGTCAATTTGAGGGGGTTGTGCCCATAGAATGTTTTTAAAATTATTATATTTTGTAGGTTATTACATAAGTATTATTCCTTTGAATAATAAATTTTGCCCTTCTTGCATCTTCTTGGTGAAAAAAATATCTAAAGCTGCACAGTTTGTATGAAAATTGCGACACTTTGGTAGGTACATTTTGATAAAGGAGGCAGTCAATTTGAAGGGGTTATGCCCATAGAATTTTTTTCAAATTATTGTATTTTGTAGGTAATTACATAAGTATTTTTCCTATTAATAATAAATTTTGCCCTTCTTGCATCTTCTTGGTGAAAAAAATATCAACCAAAACATAAGTCAAGTAAATAACCAATAACAAAATACTTGTATGCTTTTTCCCTAGCAACCCGGCCGAGTGACGACACAATATTGTTCAGCTTGTTCAAATGTGGACGTCACGTATCATTTTCGTGTATTATTTTCCGGCTATATTCCGTAAAAATACATTTTATAAGAATGGTTTTGAATTAATTGATTTCGCGCATTTTTTTAGCCCCCCCTACCATAGACAAAGCCTTCAGAAATGTGTTTTTTATTTTCCCTACATTTAGGGAATTGGTTTTTGTTTACAGCATAGGGGGCTATCTCTGGAGGCTGTTTTCACAAGTCTGCAGCGAATAAAAAAATATTGTCCTCGCTAATTTTCTCAAAATGCTCCAATTTAATCAATTAACTAAATATAGACCACCAGCGACGCGTAAAAATGCTTCAATATGTGTGTTAAACGACTCGAATCGCGTGTGAACCTTGAAAGTTCACGGTGAAATAAGTGGGAACAATATTCCGCGAATTATCATCAAATCCTGTCACTTGTTTAATAATATTTCTTTAAAATCGTAGAAAGTTGTATCCGAGTGACGTGTAGTGAAGTTTTTTCGTGTATTTTAAATGTCGCAAACGTCTGGATATGCATTTTAGGCTCTGTGTTTGTTTTGCGTGATATTTCTGATTGATATGCGTGTTGTGTGTTGTTTTGTGGGTCAGAATGTGTGAAGATGTCCCAGTGCACTCTGGCAGGAGCGCTAGGGGGGCGCTGGCCCACCACAGGAACCACAGCCTGGACATCAAGTCAGTATCTATACTCTAAGCTGCCAAGTTCTTGTTAACTGCGTGCCCACAAGCAAACAAATTTGTATGAAATCATTTCATGTAATAGAACAGTTCCAACAGAGGGCGGGCAGTGATGTATTTCTTCATATAAGATCTTCAAAATATTGATCAAATACTCTGTTTATAATCCAATTGTAAAAATAAATGTAGGTAGGTACAATCATATTATATTACTGAATGTTTTGACGAAATGGACTTGTTTAGCTTAAAGAAACTATCATCAATGGCACGACAACCCGGGTGGGTATTGGCCTCCTTGATCAACCGCAGCCACCGCTGCCTGTCTAATGCATTCCTCCTCCAGTTCCATACTCCTACTACACGGCAGTCTACCACCACATAGTCTAGCCACCTCAATCTTGGTCTCCCCATTGTCCTGCGACCACAACCATCTTTTCCATTCGCTGGATATGACCCGGCCAATGTAATCTGCTGACTTTTACTGTTAAGTCCACTACAGCATCTTGATATAGGCCGTACATTGAGTGATTGTATCTCCTTTGCCTGATGTTCCTTCGTTGTTGGCCTGTAAATACGGCGCTGAATTTCCTTTTAATGGTGTTGACAGTGTTCTAGCCATGCTTGATCAGTGTGCAGAGATTAAAATACAACATAATGCATAATGTATCTAAATACCTAACAACTTATAAGCCTAAGTATGTACTTAGAGTGTTACTAAATGCTGAACGACATGGATTTGAAGAAAATAAATATAGAAAATCAGTCTTAAGAAAGCTAGTCTGATTGCATCAATAAATCACCCTTACTTAGTTGTTGTGGACGCAGTGATCACATGATGTTTTAGTCTGCGTTGTGTGTGTTGTTTGTCAGATGTGTATCGGCCCTGTCAGTAGCCGGGGGCCACCAGCGCAACCGCTCCCTGGACAGCGTGCTGCAGCGCATCCCCGAGTCAGCGCCCCACACGCCTGCTCCCAACATCATCACCGCCCCGCCCACAGGTAACGCTTTGCTATGTCAGCGGCAAGCATTTGTACACACATTAGACATGCCACAAGCACAAGTGCCATGTCTAAGCTAGACAAAATATGGATAAAGCTTGTCAGGAGTCTGGTCCACTCTCTTTTTCCCTTTACTGCTGAAACACAGACCATAAAAACAGCAGGAAAGAGAAAAAGTTACGCTTTCGAAATGTGATGCTGGAGGCGCATGCTCCAAACCCCATGGACAGCTAGATGCACCAACGAGTTCATTCGTCAGGAGCTACGTTTTACCTCTGGCCAGTATATTAACACCCCATATTCTTCAGTACTTCAGTACCCTCACAATGAGGATTGCCTGGAACGGTTGGTTGTGATCGGTTACTTGGCGAGGAAGAGGAAGACCCCCCACACAATGGACCAATCATGTGAGGATAGCAGCAGGCACCTCGGTGGTTGGGCACTGCGGGCAGTGCAGTGAAGAGAGAACTGGAGAAAAGTAGTTGCTTCCACGAGGGTCACAACCCCCAGCAATGAGGAGTTGGATTAAGAAGAAGAAGCAAGCATTTGTATAATTTCCACCCCAAACTTGGTCCCGTCAACTACTCTCTCACAAGCAGCCATGTCGGTCTGGCTTGGTTCAGGATGATGGACAGACAGGGCAGCAGTGAATCTTGGGTGGTGGCTTGTAGTAAACCACAATCAGGTAACATGATAATTGTTTATGATATTCACAGTGCCTTTTCATGACCTTCGTTATCCCAAACTGCCCTTATTCATGTAAGCATTCTAACATGTGAGTTATCAACCGCTTTCTAAATATGCTCTCCAGATCTAGTGCAGGTCATGTGGGAGGGCTTTCCATATAGTTGGAGCAGCCACTTTCAAGGCTTATTAATCCTTGTTGGAAACTCAATAAACTATAACTTTGTTTATACAACACAGTTTTATTTTCACATTTTTGAAGAAAATTGACTAAGCGCTATCGGACTTTATTCGTCCATCTTCAGAGGCTAACTGAGGTAAAGCAATTTGTAATTAAAATTGAATATTCACTCCGTAAATGCACAAACCTTAGAAAATTTCAATAAACTATTATAAGATATTGTAAGAGCCACTGAATTACATTATTAAAAGCTTGACAGCCCTGGTGGGCCTCTGCTCAATCCAAGATTCTCCTCCACTCGTCCTTGCTCTCCAGCTAAGTATGTCTGCATCTGCGTTGACACGGTCTATCCACACATTATAGATTTTCCTGGTCTCCTTCGCCCCTGCGGTGCTGAGAGTGTAAGGCACCTAAAGAGGCTGGCGTCGTCCATTCTGCATTGACCATTGAGTCATAGTCCATTTTAAATCATGATCCAACGGGATTCAATATGCAGGAACATTATGATGATAATTGACGGTTTCAGGTTCTGATGATTCAGGCATAATATGTCCCGTAAGTGGGGCATCCTTCATCCCTGCCACAGTTGGGAGACAGTCCCAGGAGAGCCTGGATTCCGGGACCCTGGAAGGGGAAGGAGAGGAGCAGCAAGAAGAGCAGACAAAGCCACAGAAAGATGATGAGGCTAAACCAGCGGTGCAGCCCAAACCAGAACCTGCGACTTCTCCTCCACAGGTATGTTCTGGCATTGTAACATTGCCTACATGCGCAACCTGCCTCATTGCAACCAGAACCTGCGACTTCTCCACAGGTATGTTCTGGCATTGTAACATTGCCTACATGCGCAACCTGCCTCATTGCAACCAGAACCTGCGACTTCTCCTCCACAGGTATGTTCTGGCATTGTAACATTGCCTACATGCGTAACCTGCCTCATTGCAACCAGAACCTGCGACTTCTCCTCCACAGGTATGTTCTGGCATTGTAACATTGCCTACATGCGCAACCTGCCTCATTGCAACCAGAACCTGCGACTTCTCCTCCACAGGTATGTTCTGGCATTGTAACATTGCCTACATGCGCAACCTGCCTCATTGAAATTAATTATCATTTTTATTTTAATTAACAATAACAATAAATTAAGATATTTGAGAAACTATCATCGGAGAACTTTATTGTTGACCCTTTATTGGTGTCGTAATCAACGTCCTCGGGAGTCAATCTTGTCGCGTGACAATCAAGGAGGAAATGTTCATCATTATTAATTTTATTAAGATGTCAATTATTTTTTGTTACTTTTAATTTTTAAACATGTCAAACGACCGTAGTTACAGTTGAAATTAAATCTTGATTTGATTTTGTGTATTCTGGACTTAAGTACGAGTAAGTATAAGCTGAATTATAAATTATCAAATATTGATTTTAACTTACCAAATGTTGCAACAATCCTATTTTTAGCTATTCTTAACTACTTAAGGTAGACAAAAATCGCCCACACGAAAAAAAAATGCACAAAAAAACTTAGGTGAATGGAGTTTTGTAATAAATAATATGTAATGGAATTACCATAGTTATGGCAGAACCACATTACTTACATCTACGTATAGAGTATTTCTTAGTCTATATGTTACGCTCTATGTATTTTGTTTTTTTCATTTAATGTTCACTAATTTATTCTCCTCTGTATAAAGTTTGAAATTTATTTGTGAAATTAAAATATATTACGTAGTTTGAAATGTGTTTGTAAATCTTCCCACCATTACTTTCTAAACAATATGGGATTTTTCATAGCTTAGAAGTTGTAGTTTTTTTTGTGTTTATAGGTAGTGTAAAAGTAAATATTTTATTATCTAGATTTTCAGCAGTAACTTTGTGAAAGTTCATTTTAATAATAAAATAAAAATTGCTTTGTTTTAATTCACATGAGTTTATTTTTGGACACGACCAGTTTCGGGAGGAGCAGTACCTCCCATCTTCAGGTGTAAATAGAAACTAACACAGAATACAGAATTACGAAGCAAGGATTTAAATTACAGAAGGGGAGGGGGAAGTTGTATGTATGTAATAGGAAACATAGAAAGTAGAGGTGAAGTGTTAGGAAATAGGATATTATTTTTTTTTTTTTAAGAAATCCTGTGCGGGAGACTCCTAGATTCTAAAGACTCTAGGGGTCTATGACACTTGTTGTAGTGCCGCAGAGGTGTACGAGCTTGGTCGTCGCTACAAAGCGCCAATACTCAAGCAAGACCCAGTTGCTGTAAGGCTGGATGGACCTTTGGTGACCGGTCATTGGTAAAGGTTCATGAATTTTTCAACCCAGCGAAGAGCACATTCGAAATATAATTGGTATATTTTTGTGCTCCGCCGAGATCCGAATCCACAACCTTCCATTTACGAGTCCGAAGTGTTGCCACTACGGACTACGGACCGGTCCAATTTAATCTAATCTAATCTAATCTAAGCTGCAAAGATATATATCATTTAAGTTTTATATTAAATGCATTCCCACAAGCAGATATGTATAATTTCGCGCTAACACATGCCGCATGTGGACCTACAATATAAAAACCCAATCTCAAATGAACATAAGCCTTGCAACTCTTGCCGTCCTTCCCTGAAACAGAGGTGACATTGGCAAAGTGAACCAATTTTTACATTATGGGTGGTCAGCCGCATAACAACCTATAAGTCAAGGAACATACATGACAAATTACATTTTTTAAAAACAATAAATCACAATATATACCTGGACATAAAAACTAAATCATAAAACCAATTTTACTTTAACAAACCTCAGCCGCCAACATCACAGATCAACCGCCATTTCTTTCTATCCTTACATACTTCTTTCAATTTAGGAGATTATTATCTGAATTGATATTTTTTTGGATTTCTAGGTTTTCAAAGTTGTTCAAAACTTTACCTTTGTGGGGAATGGGGTGAAGGAGTTTTAACTTGTGAGTGTGGAAGGAATGGTTGGACTCAATAATGTGGTTGGCGAATTCAGAACGACCGTTGCTTGTTAGGCAACGGCGGTGTTCTTGAATTCTAGTTTTTAGATTTCTTGCAGTGTGTCCGATGTACTTCAGTTCACAATCTCCACAAGAGATTTTATTAGTAAATATTTCAGGTAAATTTATTGTCATTTTGAATTACGTTGAAGTATATTTTCAGGTCAATAGAGATATATTTTCTGTTTTCCTTATATTATATTTTCAGGTAAAAAGAGTACCTATATTTATCTGTTGTTTGTTTTTTCTGTAAACTTAAATGTCATTTACTACTCGTATTCCTTGACTTATAGGTTGGTATGAGGCTGACCACCCATACTGTAAAAAATGGTTCACTTTGCCAATGTCACCCCTGTTTCAGGGAATGTCGGCAGGAGTTGCAGGGCTTATGTTCATTTGAGTTTGGATTTTATTTGTAAGTACACAATCAGCATTTGTAAGCGCGAACTACACGTGTTTGTTTCTGGGCATACATCTGAGAGCTTTAAATGAATATATCCTTGCAACTTAGATTATATTTAGTTATATTTTTAGGTTTCCCCTTGCACATTTTAGAGGTCAACAGAAGTTAAGTTTCAGGTTTATTTATTTTGTCACTTTCAGATACATTCACATACATGGAAGTATATATTTTCAGGTAAATAAAGCTATAGTTTCTGGTTTGTCTTTATTATATTTTCAAGTTAAAAAAGGTTTACATGTTCACATGTATACAGAGTGAGCATTTTACTTTCCATACATTTGTGTACAGATTACATTTTCAGCTTTATGGAGATAAATTTTTCAGTTCTTGTTAGCACATGAAATATATTTGTAATGGATTTTCATGTGTATGGTTTCCAGGTGTACGGAGGAGGCAGTGCGCGCTCCAAGGACTTCCTGCTGCGGCTGTTTGAGAGCAAGCTGTTTGACATGCACATGGCCATCGGCTATCTGTTCAACTCCAAGGAGCCCGGAGTGCAGAGCTACCTGGGCAACAAGCTCTTCAGCTTCCCCAAGGACCAGGTGGACTTCTATCTGCCGCAGCTCGCCTCCATGTACATAGAGATAGATGAGGTGGCAGAGGTAAGCAATAGCAACAAGCTCTTCAGCTTCCCCAAGCACCAGGTGGACTTCTATCTGCTGCAGCTCGCCTCCATGTACATAGAGATAGATGAGGTGGCAGAGGTAAGCAATAGCAACAAGCTCTTCAGCTTCCCCAAGCACCAGGTGGACTTCTATCTGCTGCAGCTCGCCTCCATGTACATAGAGATAGATGAGGTGGCAGAGGTAAGCAATAGCAACAAGCTCTTCAGCTTCCCCAAGCACCAGGTGGACTTCTATCTGCTGCAGCTCGCCTCCATGTACATAGAGATAGATGAGGTGGCAGAGGTAAGCAATAGCAACAAGCTCTTCAGCTTCCCCAAGCACCAGGTGGACTTCTATCTGCTGCAGCTCGCCTCCATGTACATAGAGATAGATGAGGTGGCAGAGGTAAGCAATAGCAACAAGCTCTTCAGCTTCCCCAAGCACCAGGTGGACTTCTATCTGCTGCAGCTCGCCTCCATGTACATAGAGATAGATGAGGTGGCAGAGGTAAGCAATAGCAACAAGCTCTTCAGCTTCCCCAAGCACCAGGTGGACTTCTATCTGCTGCAGCTCGCCTCCATGTACATAGAGATAGATGAGGTGGCAGAGGTAAGCAATAGCAACAAGCTCTTCAGCTTCCCCAAGCACCAGGTGGACTTCTATCTGCTGCAGCTCGCCTCCATGTACATAGAGATAGATGAGGTGGCAGAGGTAAGCAATAGCAACAAGCTCTTCAGCTTCCCCAAGCACCAGGTGGACTTCTATCTGCTGCAGCTCGCCTCCATGTACATAGAGATAGATGAGGTGGCAGAGGTAAGCAATAGCAACAAGCTCTTCAGCTTCCCCAAGCACCAGGTGGACTTCTATCTGCTGCAGCTCGCCTCCATGTACATAGAGATAAATGAGGTGGCAGAGGTAAGCAATAGCAACAAGCTCTTCAGCTTCCCCAAGCACCAGGTGGACTTCTATCTGCTGCAGCTCGCCTCCATGTACATAGAGATAGATGAGGTGGCAGAGGTAAGCAATAGCAACAAGCTCTTCAGCTTCCCCAAGGACCAGATGAAGTTCTATCTGCCTCATGTATATTTATCACTCTCTTCATGTGTGCTCTTCTTTTTTTTTATCACTCTGCAGGTTCCAGTCATTTACAATCTATCTTATTTGATGAATCCATTTTTACCTCGGTCTTTTGCTTCCTGCTTACTTTTGGCATTCCCTTTGTACACTTTTTTTGTCAGTTGTTATCGTCCATCTCATGGACCTCTTTTCTACTTTCACTCTCATATTCCCGTTTATACAGCACTCATTTTTAATCCAGTCATTTCAGACCCTATCATTCAGAGTCTTACCACGTGTCTCTCAAATCTGACAGAAATACGAGATATTCCAGAATCTCAAAGAATGTAAAACACGATAATGCGTTCCATGCAAAAAAAAGATTAAGGTTGATTCAAATAAAATTACATGCTTATAAATTGTTAATGATCGTAACAATCTGAATTAAATCATTTTTTTAAATCAAAACTAACTTATTATTTATTATTGTTGATGTAGATTGATTGTATGAGCGCGCTAAATCAGCTAAGCTTACACCACCTTCTTGCTTTTCAATGATTTTACGTTTCATTTCTACAGTTACTTTTATTCTTTTTTATGGCTATCTTCTTGTGGCTTTTTCTTCGAGTACATTTTTGCAAGGGTTCTTAAACTTTGCACAAAACAATGTAAATAATGTCTGAACATAATTTTAGAAAAACTCCTTTCCCCTTTCTGCTTCACTCGTTATGCGAAATGTCGTTCATTAAGGGAGCATTTTTTTCACATTTATTATTGCTCGTTATGCGAATTACTCGTTATGAGAGGTACTCGTCAAGAGAGGTTCCAGTGTATTAAATTAAAATTATGCCTTGACAGTCCCAAAACAAGGATGCCATGATTTTCTTGGCTGAAATTGTGGTTTTGAACTTTTTGGCGGAAGAGGTGTGATGCTACTGGTGAGACTGCCTTTTGGTTTCAGGCTTGTAGTGTGCAACCCAAGTTTCATCTACAGTGACGATGGTGGGGAGAAATTCATCACTGAAGTTTGCAGCGCCTCAAAAACTCTTGCCCGCCGCTGCGTATTTCGCATTTGCCGGGAGATTGGATTGTCATTTTTCACAAAATGTTTTGTCGCGTCGACACTTCTCAACGTACTGACCTCGAACCGGTCTTGTTGCAGAGGGGAAAGGTCAGGCTACAAGGAAGTGTAGCCAACATGTCAAAAATTAAATCCATCCGGTCGTGAGAGCATCAGGACCTTTATTTTGTGGACCAACTCTTATATCTCTCATTAAAATTTTGGTTTCAGGTTCTTCACCCATACTTGGTCCAGCGTTGCCGTCAGTCTGCTGACTTTGCCCTGCGCCTGGCGTGGCTGCTGGGCGCGTACGGCGCCTGCGGGGGTGGCAGGCGGGGGCGGGGCGCTCGCCTCAGGGCGCAGCTGCTGGCCCCGCGCCCCTCTCCGCCCCCCCTGCCCCCGCCCAGGCCGCAGCACCACCGCTCCCGCAGTGACGCTTCAGCCCTGCGCGCGCCCCCCGCCCCGCCCCTGCCGCCTGCGCCCCCTGCTCTGGGAGACCTGCTCAGCGGGAGAGCGTTTGATTGTGGATGCGCGTCACCGGCTTCGTGTCACTGCCTGCAGCCACAATTGCACTTTATAGGTGAATATGTGATTTAGTTGTTGGGTTACTAAGTGCCTCATGGATAATAATGGAATGTGTAGGTAACAGTATGGTTCACAGATAACTGTGTATTTTATAGGTAATAACTATGTTATTTATATTGAGGTAACTGTGTGCTTTGCAGGTAACCTCGTAGTTTAAATGTAACCTCGTGGCTTAAAGGTAACTGTGCTTTGCAGGTAACCTCGTAGTTTAAATGTAACCTTGTGGCTTAAAGGTAACTGTGCTTTGCAGGTAACCTCGTAGTTTAAATGTAACCTCGTGGCTTAAAGGTAACTGTGCTTTGCAGGTAACCTCGTAGTTTAAATGTAACCTCGTGGCTTAAAGGTAACTGTGCTTTGCAGGTAACCTCGTAGTTTAAATGTAACCTCGTGGCTTAAAGGTAACTGTGCTTTGCAGGTAACCTCGTAGTTTAAATGTAACCTCGTGGCTTAAAGATAACTGTGCTTTGCAGGTAACCTCGTAGTTTAAATGTAACCTCGTGGCTTAAAGGTAACTGTGCTTTGCAGGTAACCTCGTAGTTTAAATGTAACCTCGTGGCTTAAAGGTAACTGTGCTTTGCAGGTAACCGTGTGTTTTGAATGATAACTTTATTATCTACCGGTAAGCATGTGGTGTATGGGTATCGTGTTGTAGGTTATTATATAGTGAGGCTTAAAGAGAACTGTGTGGCTGACAGTAACTAAATTGGTGCTTCACAGGTAACCATGTGCTTTGTGGGTAAATATCTGATTTACACGTGAACATGTGATGTGGGGTATAGTTCAGGTAATTTAAGAGTTTATAGATAGACAACTATTTAATCAAAAGATAATCATACTTGTTATTGGTGGCTATACATATACAGGTATGTGCTTTAAGGTAATAAGATGCTTTTTAAGAAACTATGTATTGGTATTGGCAGATAACAGAATTAACTCTTATATCAATATTTTGCAAAAATACTGTGTTCATTGTTTTAAGGTCTTGTTGATTTTGTTGTCAGACGCCCTGGTGAACATTGGCAAGAAGCTGACGCCCATCACGTCCCAGGAGCTGCGCAACACGCGTCTCCGCGCCGAGCTGGTGAGCCTGAACCTGAACCTGCCGGCGCGCGTGTGGCTGCCGCTGCACGATACTGCTCACTACGTGCTGCGTGTGCCTCCTCAGACGGCCGCTGTGCTCAACTCTAAGGACAAGGTATCCTAGTCTTGGCCTCCTCGAGGAGTTGCCTCTACCTTTCCCTCTCCATCACTTCTCGTCACCAATTGGTCACCCCCAGAGCTCACAAATCCCGTTTTACCCAATTGGAATATGTACTATTTCAGAATGACATATTGTTTGTATTATAATGCTGTATGTTTTGGTATCTCCCTATCAGTCCTGTACATTATTTCTATAAAATTAAGAAGTTCAAAATAAAGAATCGCTCCAAATCAGCTTTGGCTTCCTGACACTTCTTCTGCCACTGGGTTTTGTGGAGTTGATAGTATTTTGTGGAATTAAGTCTCGTGGACTTCCAGACTTCTTGTTGTACAAGCTCGAATAGCTCCCAGCTATTCGAGCATCATGTCAAAGGGTAACTCTTTGCAAGATGCAGTGGTTTTCTCAAGGTGAATTATGTTCAGGAAAAAGAAAATAAAACCCTCGTAGACAAGAAGAAGAAAAACGTGCGGTGTTTGTGGAGATCCTCAGCATCATTATCATATCATCACATTCCTTGACTTATAGGTTGGTATGAGGGTGACCACCCATACTGTAAAAAATGGTTCACTTTGCCAATGTCACCTCTGTTTCAGGGAAGGTCGGCAAGAGTTGCAGGGCTTATGTTCATTTGAGATTGGGTCTTTTATACTGTAGGTCCACATGTGGCATGTGTGAGCGCAAAATTATGCGTGTCTGCTTGTGGGAATGCATTGAATATGAATCTCAAATGATACATATCTTTGCAACTTAGATTTAGATCAATGAAATTGTTGACAGTCCTTTACTTGCAAGAACCATTCTGTAAATGAGGTGGTTTGTAACAATTTAAAGGATGAAAATATTGATTTTGACTAATAGGTTGATCAAATATTTGGTTCTGAAATATCAACATAGATGAATAAATAATTAGAGTGTTATTTTGTTTTGTTGTTTGAAAAAGTCAATGTTTTCTTTTTTTTAAAACAGTTTATGTAAAGAAAAAACCATTCACATGAAAAAAAGTTGATGATGTTAAATTCGCTCCTATCCACTGCTATGCCGATGACAGTACAAAACATGACGATTTCTCTTTTACAAAGCCCCCAAATAGTTCAGCGATATCTATTGCTCGTGAATCATTAGCTTCAAAGATCAATACAGATCTCAGGGCTGTCAGCCGTTGGGGCACTGACAACCTTGTAGAGTTCAACATCAAAAAGACTCAAGCATGTCTGATATCCTGAAAGAGGATTCCAAACAACTATCTCCCAACTTTCGACAATATCTCCCTCTCTAACCATGAACACTTAAATCTTCTTGGTGTTTCTCTGTCATCAGAGTTAAAATACCATGATGCTATTGAGTCTCGCACAACTTCCGCTTTCCGGCAACTCGGCATATTATACAGAGCCCGTAGGTTTTTTACTTCAGCCCAGTTATTGACTCTGTATAAATCTCAAATCCGCCCCATTATCGAGTATGGCAGCCATCTCTGGTGTGGTATGTCCAAGAAGTTGAGTGACCAACTTGATTCTGTGCAAAGGAGGGCAGTGAGGTTGATCAATGATCCTTCTCTGACATCCGATCTGCAGCCGCTCCAGCACAGAAAAAAAGTTGGAATGCTCAGTCTTTTTTATCGATATTACCACGGAGCTTGTTCTAATGAGCTCCATTCATTAATCCCTCCCCCTCTCATTTCAGAAAGGGAAACTCGTAGTACGACTCTTATTCATCCCTTTGCAGTCGATCTCAAAACTATGAGAACTTGGCGTTTTCATGACTCATTCCTTTGCCAAACTGCCCGTTTATGGAATGGTCTACCAGTATCTGTGTTCCCTTCCCAATTTAATCCGGTTTTATTCAAAACCAACATCAATCACCACTTCCTTGCAGCGCCTCACGATAGATGCAAGAACTCAAGCAACACCTCTGCGGCACCCTTCCAGGGTGACATAGACCCCCAAGACTTTTAAGAATTGGGGAGCCTCCCGCACAGGATTCCTTAAAAAAAAAAAAAAAAAAATTGATGACAAGTGCCTGCTTGAAGGGGAAGTGCCCATAGCCATACAGGTATGTTATGGTTGATTATTTCAGACACCGTACCTGCTGTACGTGGAAGTGCTGGAAGTGGGGGAGACTGCCGCCTTACCTACAAGAGTCATACAGCAAACAGCTCCCATCAGGCACGCTCGCAGTGAAGAGGCCCTGCCCACAGGTACCATGCCCACTCTCTAGCTTACTTCCCAGGGACAAATAGCTCCGAACTATACATTTTCTATCGATGAACTTTGCTGCTCTAATGTGAATGCGAGAAAAGTTTTGTAATAGAAGCTTTATGCTTTCACGAAGAGTGAAATAGTGTTTGTAAAATTACTTTGTGATATTCACACACAGTTCTGTAAAGGGGAATCAAAGATGGCGCTGCTCTATATGCGAACTCGCATCTCAAAACTTGAGAGTGGCGCTCACAAACCCCACAGTGAGATAAGGGCGGCTTATGGATGTGGCTGCTCTTCTATGTAACTCGCATGTAAAGTGCCTGGACTGTTATTTGTATATCCTGAGAAAACTCCCAATCCTCATGAGTCTCATTAACATCACATCACATCATCGTCACGCTGAATACCTATTGCGGAATAGGTGAAACGTCCTGAAGCTTCAAGATAGACCACTACAAGAGATCCTGGGAGACAACTCTCCCATATTTTAACACGTTCGCGGACGAAACGGTTATAGCCGCTCTATGACTTTCTAAAAAGTATGATTGGGAAAAAACGGAGTGACAGGATGAGGAATGATTTTGTAAGAGACGAATGTGGTGCAAGAGAAAGTGAACATTAAAAGAAGTTTGTTAAGATGGTTTGGGCATATGGAGAGAATGAATGAGGAAAGACTGACGAAGAAAGTATATGTTGGTAGAATAGATGGATGTCGTGGTAGAGGAAGACCGAGAAAGGTATGGATGGACCAAATATCCTAAATTGCGAACGAATGGAATATCCAGAGTCATAATAAAAGGAGAGCCTGTATGAAGAAGGTTATGACTCTGGAGGAAATGAAAGAAGTGTGTAAGGACAGAAAGAAATGGCGGTTAATCTGTGATGTTGGCGGCTAGGGTTTTTTAAATTAAAATTTGTTTTCTGTAGGTTTTTGATGTCCATACATGTGTATTATAATTTAGTGATTTTAAAAATGTAATTTGTCATGTATGTTCCTTGACTTATAGGTTGGTATGCGGCTGACCACCCATACTGTGAAAAAATGGTTCACTTTGCCAATGTCACCCCTGTCTCAGGGAAGGACGGCAAGAGTTGCAGGGCTTATGTTCATTTGAGATGGGTTCTTATAATGTAGGTCCACATGCGGCATGTGTTAGCGCAAAATTATACATGTCTGCTTGTGGGAATGCATTTGATGTAAATCTTAAATGGTATATATCCTTGTAGCTTAGATTAGATTAGATGAGCTTGTCTAGGACTGGACGAAACAGTAATAGCCGTTGTGATAAAACGTTATCACTAGGGACGAAACGGCTATTTCTGATAGAACTTGCATACATGTAGCATTCGTGCGTCCCTACAGAAATCTAAAGAACACGGCAATAGCCGTTGCGTCCCTAGATGTCAAAAAAAAAAAAAAAAAAATTATAATAAAAATACAATTTGAGATGATGAAATAAGTGTGTTTTTTCTGGCCTACTTCACATTTCGTGTGTCCGCGAATGTGTTAATAGATCTTAAAAAAAAGTTTACAGAATGAATATTCTATAATGAGGTTGGAACATTTCTGAATTTGTAACTTTTTTTCTTGAAAACTACTTAGTATTTTGTTTGGTGTTTCAGAATGGAAAACATTCTCAGTATATTCTCCATATGACAATCCAGAAACAGAAGGCTGCTGGAGTCAGGAAGACGATGAGCTCACATTACAGGTAACCAACATAATAATCATCTTAGAGCTATGCAAACTTACTCTACTGTTTCATTGAAAAAATGCAACTAAGCTGCACATATGGTACTTGCTGTGGGGCTGCCCCTGCTCCTGAGGACACAGGTTCCCATTTCTTGGAAGGCTGAGTCAACCTTGCCATCCTTGGTATTTTCGCATGGAACGGAAGCATTCTACTCACTGACCTATCAAGCGGACATTTTTTTTTTTAATATTCATTCATAATTATTGCTTTAATCCAACTGTTTGTTGTTCAGTATCGCTGTAAACCAGCAGACAGCCTGTCCCAGCTGTCTGGTTCATCAGCATCATCGCGGGAGAGTGTGTTGCTGGCGGCCGCAGATGTCAGACGTCGTCTGGCCGCGGCAGAAGAACACGACGGAGCGCACGCCTTCAGGAATACCAAAGATCCCAGTGCACAAGCTCTCAAGGTAACCATCATCTTGTTCCTTGATCATCCACGCCCATTGCTGCCTATCCTTCACTGTCTTTCTCCAGCCATGCCAGTCTTCCACCACTCTGCCCAGCAGTCTTGATCTGGGTCTTCCCAATGTCTGGAACTCCTTTGGATATGTTGCTTCAACTATCATTTCCTGTTTCTCTGGTCCACTCCTTGCATGTGACACAGTTACTGAATCTGCTGACTTTTATCTGCGGGACTACATTGAAGTCTTGGTACGGTTTCTATAGTCCAGTATGGTATCTTCTTCGCCACTTGTTATTTATTTAATGTATCACAAAAACACACTGAACACTTGGGATGCAGGCCATGTATTGTTATGTTTAACATTGACTGGTGGTAGAGCGTGGACAATGTATGAATTTGTTATTTTACAGGCTTTCTCCTTGACTGCTAGGTTGGTATGAGGCTGACCCCTCGTGCTGTAAAAATTGATTCAGTTTTGCCAATGCCACCCCGGTTTCAGCAAAAGGCGGCAGGAGTTGCAAGGTTTATGTTCATGTGAGGCTTTTTTATTTATTTGTATGCACACATGCAGAATGTGTAGACGCGAACCTACATGTGCCTGTCTGTGGGCATGCATTTAATATGAGCCTTAAATGCTTACATATCTTTGCAGCTTAGATTTATTGTATATCTTTATTTGTGCAACGTAAATAATAAAAAATAATTTTAAAAAGGCAAAAATGCTACTAAGCACATATAATAAAATAAATTAGGCTGATTTATTTGGTGAGCGCTGTTTTTGTGTGTATCACACCTCAAGAGCCCTCTGCGAGCTTGGTCGTCGCTGTAGAAAGCGCCAATTCTCAAGCAAGACCCAGTTGTTGTAAGGCTGGATGGACCTTTTGATGACCGGTCTTTGGTAAAGGTTTATGAATTTTTCAACCCAGCGAAGAGCAAATTTGAAAATATAAATGGTATATTCTTTGTGCTTCGCCGGGATTCGAACCCATGACCTTCCAGTTACGAGTCTGAAGTGTTACCACCTGGACTACGGACCGGTCATATATAGTGTAACTTGCCGCATTATCCCCGAAGTTTCACATGTAGCGAGTGGAACCTATTTATTTTTACAGATAAGGCCAACCACTTCAATTGACTCCCTTCACAGGGGGAGACTCCGCTCACGCCTTTATTTCTCTAAAGCAGAGGTTCCCAAAGCCTCATGGACCCCTGTATTTTATTTTATTTAACATGGAACTTTCACCATCTCCCTCCCTTGTAAGTAAAGTTGCTTTCCCTGCAAGCAAAGAGCATAACCCTGCTGCTGAGTGAGCATCACTGTTTCTTTTCCTTTTTCATTATCAATGATTTATTTTCCAGGAACTGTGGAGTGAGAAGGAAGCTCGGGTGCGCACCAGCTCGCCGTACGGTCAGCTGTCTGGCTGGAAGCTGCTGGGAGCCATCGTGAAGTGTGGGGACGATCTGAGGCAGGAACTGCTGGCCTCTCAGCTGCTGCAGGCTCTGCAGGCCCTGTGGAACCAGGAGCATGTTCCTCTGCGCTTGCATCCTTGTAGGTTAGTAACTGTCGCAACAATCGCTGCTGTTGTTTTAGAAATTAACTTTTTGTATAGATGTATAGACTTACACTCGAGATGAGATGGATGGAGAGATCTGGGGGAGGCCTATGTCCAGCAGTGGATGGAGATGGCTGTGTAAGAAGATAGACTTACACAGTCGTCAGTTGACCCTGGAGCATTTCTTTCCGAGATCATTACCCTTGGTTTATCGGAGCTGGAGCTCTTGGACATTTTTCCCATGCCTGATATGTGCTTCTTCAGCGTGTTTTTTCCCCATTAACCGCCCTACCCATAGGAACGTACGTGATACGTTCGCTATATTGTCACCCAAAAGCAACAAGCCGTATCACATACGTTCATGCAAAAAAATGTCTATACCCAAAAACCCAAGAACGGATTCTATACGTTCATATACATCAAGTTTGTTCCTGCATTATCACGTTTAGTGTTTCAAGGTCAGCCAAAGCTAACAAACGTTTTCGGGGTATTTTTGTCTGTCCTATACATTTCACGCCGCGAATCCATGATTTTGCGAAATATTTTGAAAAAAAAACCCTATGTTTTTTTACATACTTTTTGAATAAAAACCCAAGTATAGGGCGGTTAATTATGTATACACTGTTTTGTGGGCAGAAATTACTTTAATGAAATAACTAGCATAATAATAATAATAATAATTGGACAATTTGTATACAGCGCCGTTTAGTGGCACTAGCCACCCCAAGGGCGCTTGAACATACCTTAGTTAACTGTGGCATAAGGCCAACCCCCTTACCTATAAAATAAATAGTTTAAAAAAAAAATTGTCGGGGTAATAGCCGCGGGGGCCAAGAGGGCTGATCTTTCTAGCGTGTTTCGAATGGAACAACGTTGGTTCGATCCCCGCTTGGGTCACTTGACTTTAACTTTGACCCTGGTTCAATTTATTAAATGATGATATTAATACCTGTTTCTGGCCAGGCAGAATAGGTTGGTGTATTGCATTCCTCTTCACAAATCTATTTTTTTTTTTTAATTAAAAAATTAAAAATAGGTTCCACTCGCCAAATACGAACCCTTTAGGACATCTAATCTAATCTAAGTTGCAAAGATATGTTACATTGGAGATTCGCATTACATGCATTCTCACAACCAGACACGTACAAGTTTGCGCTTGCACATGCTTCATGTGAACCTACAACATAAAAACCAAATCTCAAATGGACATACACCCTGCAACTCTTGCCGTCCTTCCCTGAGACAGGGGTGACATTGGCAAAGTGAACCATTTTTACAGCATGGGTGGTCAGCCGCATACCAACCTATAAGTCAAGGAACATACACGACAAATTACATTTTATACATCACTAAATAATAATATCTATGGACAACAAACAGAAAACAAATTCCAATTTAATAAACCCTAGCCGCCAACATTACAGATCAACCGCCATTTCTTCCAGGACATCAGGCAGAAAAAAGTCACACTATATGTAAAGCTTAGTTGTGTTGCATATTATGTTGTCCGGTATAGTGGGAAGAGAAAATGTTTCTGGCAAGACCACATGTTCAGAATGGCTGCAGACTGGATAGCAGAGGAACTGCTGTATGGTCAGCGCCCACTAGGCAGACCAGGAGGCAGAACCTCTAACAGGTGGAGGGACAGCTGGTCTCCAGGGTCACAGGAGAGGACTTCCAAGGCTACAGAGCAATATCAAATAAGATCATGGGAGGAAGAAGTAGACCTACTTTCAATTTTTTACATTAGATTTATTTTTCCCGCTTGAGAAGAAAAATGTCCAAAGCTATTATTGTTTCATGATATTTTGTATTGCAGGGTGGTTTGCTTATCGGACGGTTCTGGCTTGATCTCCCCCCTTGTGAACACTGTCTCCCTGCATCAAATCAGGCGGCAGTCTGGCTTGAGTCTGCGAGGCTACCTCGTTAGGGAGCATGGCTCGCCAACGGCTGAGCGCTTCCTCAAGGCGCAGACTTGCTTTGTTAGATCAGCGGCTGCTTACGCGCTCGCTTCTTATCTCCTGCAACTCAAAGACAGGTAAGGACAATACCATCAACTAGGCGGCAACCAGAATGAAGTTCACAAAGCTACCTCATTGGGAGTATAGCTCACTAATGGAATGTAAATCTAATACTCATCTCAATCATGCAGCCTCCCTGGATCAGATTTGGCAGCAGTCTGGTTTACATCCATGAAGCTTCTTCCTTCAACAACGGTGGACACTCCATTAGTCCAAAAGGTACTGATGGTATTGCATTGTTTAGCCGATGAAACTGGTGTGAAACGGGTGTGAGAACTGGTTCCCATTTATTTTCAATTCAATACAAAATGTAGAATAACCGTAATTCTAATGTAAATCATTAGTTATGCCACCATCAGATTGCTGAAGAAACCCATTCAAAGACATGAGCAGAACATCCGGAAACTTCAGCTTTGATATGTGGCAGCCCGATACAAATATCGGCGCCAACCTGAAGTTCCCTTTTCTACCACCAGGTGAAGAACGACCTGTGACGCCACGCCACGAAGCAAGCATCTCCTTCTTCCTCTTCCCTTTCCTACTCGGACCGCCGACCTGAGTAGACGTTCCGTCACGCCCTGATCAACCGTCCATCTTGTCTTTTGTATTCCAATCTAACTTTGTGTTGAGAATTCTCTGTCCGTTCCAACACTTGTGTTAAGCTCAATTGTTCACCCATTTATTTGTAGTGATCCTAATATTAATTAATCAGATATTAATTAACCATTCCTTTGTGTAACTTTCTCATAAATAAATGTCGATGTGTTTCGTGAACTGCATTCAAGTGTTTCCTTTTCTATCAAATTCCAATCTTATCTTTCAGAACACGCGAGTCAATTTTAACTACTAATGACAGTGATAACTATCTGAAAGTGGTGACCTCACTTGCGATGGCTATGGCATCATCTCTCATAGCCATCCACCACTGTAAATGATCACACACGTCATTTACCTCTCTAAAGATAGATAACGGCAACAGATTTCGGAAAACAACCTTCAAATTTTGATCTGTTAGTGATATTTGGAAGCAATATTTAAGTTGTTACAGTAGGACATGTTTTGTTAATGTTTCAGACATAATGGGAACATATTGCTGGACGTAGAAGGCCACCTGATCCACATTGACTTTGCATTTATTCTGTCCATCTCACCCAAGAACCTTGGATTTGAGACTTCTCCCTTCAAGGTATGCTATTCCTCCCACCATGCTTTATTTGTTTCAGGAGCAAAATCTTTTAAATGTTGAGCCTAAGACAAGTAGGTAATAAATCAAGTATCATTTTGGGAATGATCTATTTCCAACCTTCGATAGAAGAATAGGATTTAAAATACAGCAAGACGACAATATGAATGATACTATGATACTGCACCGCTATGTATATCGCTATGTTTGTCAAAATGGAATTAAACCCACTGACTTTTGATTACAAGTCTGATGAGTTAACTGCCAAACTACGGACAGATTAACGTTATACAAGAATGTATATTCCGCCGGCGCTGTATCATGAGATTGTTACATATATATTAGTTAGTCAAGGAGGCAAGGAGGAGTCTAGGATTATTGTTGTGCCTATTGAGTACGCAAATAAGCTCGACTGTGAGCTTCTGTTTCTTTCACCTGAGGCAGTTGAGATGGGTCAGAAACTGTTTGACATCTGAAGCTGCTAAGATTCTCATTGCGTCCTTTGTTGTGTCGAGACTGGATTATTGCAATGGTCTGTTCTGGGGTCTTCCAAGGTTTCAGCAGCCTAGACTGCAGTCCGTCTTTAATGCTGCAGCCAAATTACTTTTAGGAGGACAAAAAACTGACCATGTCTCTCCTCTGTTGCGGCGCCTTCATTGGCTGCGGGTCCCAGAGAGGATTGAGTACAAAAATATGTGTTTCTGTTTTTAATGCCCTCAGAGGAGTTGCCCCATCGTACTTGTGTGAATTGTGCAGAGTCGACCAGATAGGTGGAAAACAATGCACTCTTCTTTCTTCACAGAGTGACGCCGTAAACAGGCTTCAACTGCCTCCTCGACGGAACAGAACCGGTTTTGGAGACAGGGCTTTTAGTTCGGCTGGTCCATCCTGCTGGAATAGTCTACCTCTGGAGTTGAGAACAGAGACCAGTATTGGCAGTTTCAGGAAGTTGCTTAAGACACATTTGTTTAACAGAAGCTTCAACATATAGAAGCGCCCTTGGGGTGGCTAGTGCCACTAAACGGCGCTGTATACAAATTGTCCAATCATTATTATTATTATGAGGATACCCAGACACTCAGATCTGCGGGTGATGGTGGGATCAATTTGGTTCAGCCGCGCCCTCAGATCCGTACAAATTTTGGGGACTGTGCTTTTCGTGTTGCAGGTCCGGTGGAGTGGAACAGACTACCACCCGGAGTGAAGAACTCAAAATCTGTGGGTGTATTTCGCAAAGCGCTCAAGACACCTTTTTAAAAGTCTTATCCATGATCGGATAGGGCCCTTGAGGTGTGACACACACAAAAACGGCGCCCTCAAATGTAATAAAAACAAATAATCCTGAAATATATATATGTTTATGATAATGATGAGAATGTTTCAGCTGACTGCGGAGATAGTGGAAGTGATGGATGGAGAAGAGTCCGACATGTTTTCCTACTTCAAGATCCTGATGCTGCAGGGACTGCTGGCTGCTCGCAAGCACCAAGATAGGCTGCTGCACATCGTGGAAGTCATGAGGCCTGGTGAGAGAATACATCACAATCTGTACTTACTGTACCACAGAGCAGAACATCGTGGCCTGCAAACTCGCAAACTACAAAAATATATAATCAGGGAAAAAGTGGATGATTAACGCATGCAAAAGAGTATCTACACAGGAAATTCATGAAGCAAGCGAGGAAGGGGAAAACTGCTTAAATTGTGTAGGTTTGGGATGTACAGAGTGAATGTAAAAAGAAGGAAATGGATGAAAAAAGTGATGGATATGAATGAACTTAGAGAGAAAACAAAGAGAAAAGTTACATTGAAACTGAAGTCACGGTCGTTTGACATATTTACAAATTATAATATAATTTATTTAATTGTAATTCTAATTTTAAATTTGATTTCTAAGCTATTTTTTGTGCATCATTTATAATTTTTTGTGCTCCTTGACTGATAGGTTGGTATGAGGCTGACCCCCGTGCTGTAAAAATTGGTTCTCTTTAACCAATGCCACCCCGGTTTCAGGGAAAGGCGGCAGGAGTTGCAAGGTTTATGTTTATGTGAGGTTTTTTATTTGTATGCACACATGCAGAATGTGTAGGCGGGAACCTTTGTGCGCCAGTCTGTGGGCATGCATTTAATATGACCCTTAAATGGTTAAATATCTTTGCAGCTTTCTAAATCTAAATCTAAGCTGCAAAGATATGTATCATTTGAGATTCATATTAAATGCATTCCCACAAGCAAACATGCATAATTTCGCGCTTACACATGCTGCATGTGGACCTACAATATAAAAACCCAATCTCAAATGAACATAAGCCCTGCAACTCTTGCCGACCTTCCCTGAAGCAGGGGTGACATTGGCAAAGTGAACCATTTTTTACGGTATGGCTTTATTTATAGATTATAGATAGATAATAAAATTAGCATTGTGAAGAGAGGGTGCCTCCTTTGGTTACTCCTCAGCCATTGGTTACGTCACCAATAAAATGTCTAGAATAATGTAAGTTCTCCCTTAACCCCTGGAGCGCCAGCGATTTTCTGCCTAATTCAGACACCCAACTCCTGGTTTTTTATATTAAATATCTCCAAAGATACAAAACATATCTCCTGTGGGTTTTTTTAAATCAGAAAACAATGAAAAAAAGGTTTTTTTAGTGCCTACCAAAAAAAAAAACTTTCGAGGATTTATTATTTTGCTCCATCATAATTTAGATTACGAAAAAATGATCGAGATTCTAAAAATAGATATACCCCATTAGTATGCGTAGGCACGAAATCTATGAGTAGGCACGAAATCACAATATCTATATCTATAATCTAAGTTGCAAGGATATATTCATTTAAAGCTCTTAGATGTATGCCCACAAACCAACAAGTGTAGTTCGCGCTTACAAATGATGAATATGTACTTACAAATAAAATCCAAACCTCAAATGAACATAAGCCCCACAACTTTTGCCGACCTTCCCTGAAACAGGGGTGACATTGGCAAAGTGAACCATTTTTTTTCAGTATGGGTGGTCAGCCTCATACCAACCCATAAGTCAAGGAACAATACATCGCAAAAAATAGAAGTTAATGACCCTTATTATTTACACAAAAAAAAAAATTGATTGTGTTAGTGTTATTCTGTCAACAAATTGTGGAATTGGGCTTTTCCAACAGTCGGTTTTCAAGGTCAACTTAAATATTATATTTTAAATACCTACAAACAAAAATGAATGCTTTGAATTTATTGGTGGATGGTTCTATCCAATAGCAGTACTTCATGCGATTTTTGATCTTATTGCTGTGTAAAAACTAAAGAAAAATTAAAAAAATCGCGTATAGTACTATAAGCGCGGATCCGCGTTCCGGCGCTCGAGGGGTTAAGTAATTAACCTCATCATTTAATTCTGTGCCTCCTGTGAAAAGTGATACAACTCGAGTTATACCCTTTTTGAGATTTTTACATAGAAATAATCAGAAAAAAATTAGCGATTTTTTGGTCTTACTCACATTCTTCTATCTGCTATAGTTTAGGAAATATAACTGGCAGGATTTAGGCAAAAAAACGTGAAAAGTGATATAAGTCAAGTTGTATCCCTTTTAGTAATTGATCCACACATTGTTTTTTACAAATCTATCGTTCACTTGTTTCTGTCAAATCACTAGGAAGCGTTTTTCCAACAAGAATTAAAGTTTTATAATTCGGCAATGGGGTCAACAAAATTAACATAAATCCACTCTAAATTGAGGAACATAAAGTGTTTGTGATTATTGGCCATAAATTATAACAAAAAATCTCTTATTTGTGGAAAAAATTGAAATGTAAAATTGGCCGTGAGTGCTACACAGTTTTTCAAGATCTATTATTTCGGGAATCACATTGTACACGCAGCCTTCGTCCAAATTCGACAACTGAAATTGACATTTGTGGATGGATGGGAGGTTTTTAAAAAGACAATAATTACGATAAATTTTTTAAAGAAACATTTTTGAAACATAACCTCAACTTTTTTTTAATAATTTGGAACAAGAACAAAATTAATGGAAAGAAGAAAGAAGAAATAAAAAATCAAAATTGTATACCTACCTACCTACCTGTAATACCTACCTGATGAACATGGCAGAAGACGTGAAATGGACAATTTACACTTTTATATGGACAATCTATATTCTGTTTTAATTTTATGTTTTATAGCTGTATTTTTTATCTGTATTTTTAAACTCACTTTAGTTCTTAACATTTTGTTTTGTAGCAATGGCCACCAACAATAATTTTAAATCTGTACATTGTGGAAATGCCACCACTAATTTTCATAGAAAGAATGAATGGGTTTTCGGGACATGGAATGTAAGGAAGATGAATGATTGCCAGGAGAAAGAAATTATGAATGTAATGAAAGAGAAACGAATAAAAGTAATGGGTGTGACAGAAACAAAAATGAAAGGGAATGGTGAGAAAGTATTAGCGAATGGTGAATTGTATATTTGGTCAGGTGTGGAAGATGGGAATGAAAGGCAGGGTGTAGGTGTGATTGTGAGTGAGTGTGTGAAGGGATGCATAGCGGGTTACCGAAGAGTTTCTCCCAGGATTTTGGTTGTTAAATTCAAAATTAACAGTTTGAAACTTTTCTTGGTGACCTGTTATGCTCCTGTTGATTCAGAGTGTATGGAGGTGAGAATGAGTTTTTGGAATGAGCTGAATGCGGTTGTGCATGAAAGGAAGAAGAATGAAAACATTGTAATTTTAGGTGATATGAATGGATGGATAGGTGCGCAGAGGGATGAATGTTTGAAAATTATTGGTCCTGGTGGGAGAGGTGTAGTCAATGATAATGGGCGACATCTGATTGCTTTGTGTGCGGAGCACAGTCTTTTTGCATCGAATACTTGGTTTCGGCATAAGGATGTGCATCTGTACACGAGGCAGATTGTGGGAAGTCGCACAATCATTGACTACATCTGTGTGGATGAAAGATTGAGAGGAGCCGTAAGAGATAGCCGTGTCTACCGCGGGCCTGAAATAGGCAGTGATCACTATCTCTTATGTGCTAAAATAATGCTTAGTGAAGTAAGAAAGAAGAAACGCAAGAAGCAAGTAAGAATGACTAGAATAAAAGTAGAAAGGCTGAATGAAGAAAATGTGAAAGAGAAGTATGTATCAGAGCTCCACAAAATTTTAAGTGTAAATGAACTTGAGAAGAATGTGTGTGGAAAAGATATTGAAAGCATGTGGAAAGATCTGAAGGAAGGAATGATTGAATGTGCTAAAAAAGTTTGTGGGGTAACGAAAGGTGGAAAATTGAAAGGAGATGCCTGGTGGAATGATAGAGTGAAAGAAGCTGTGAAAGTTAAGAAAAAGTGTTATGAAAATTGGCTGAATGATAGAAATGATAGAAAGCTAGAAGACGAATATAAGATAGCTAAGAGAATGGCGAAGACTATAATTTATGAAAGCAAGATGAATGAACAAAGAAAGATTGATGAAAGGATTAACAAAAGTTTCACCGACAGTAAGAAGGAATTTTGGAGGTGGATCAATGCGGATAGAAATAAATCTTCTGCATTGACCACTCCGGGAGTCAAAAGTGCTGCCGGTGAGATGGTATGGGAGAATGAAGAAGTATGCAAGAGATGGAAAAACTATTTTCAAGAAATTTTTGGCCAGGGTGAAAGAAGAATTTATGAACAGACAGATGAAGAGAATGAATTGAAGATTTTGAAAGAAGAAATGAAAGTGTCTATTTCACGTCTGAAGAATGGGAAGTCTGCTGGGTTTGATGGTATAAATGGTGAAATGTTGAAAGCAGGAGGTGAATGTGTGATAGATTGGATGCACGAATTATGTAAGCTTTGTGTGAATGCAGGAGTAGTACCGATGGATTGGAGGAAGGCAGTCATTGTTCCCATTTACAAAGGTAAAGGGGACAAAAAAGACTGTCAGAACTTCAGACCAATCAGTCTACTCAGTATACCAGGAAAAGTCTTCTGTAAGGTGATTATAAAAAATGTGATTCTGACTACTAGCAAAAGGGTTTCCGATATACAGTCCGGCTTTATGGCCGGTAGAGGCTGTGTTGATCAGATTTTCACTCTACGACAACTTGTTGAAAAACAATTGTCGGTGAGGGGGAAACTGTTCACGGCCTTTGTGGATCTGGAAAAGGCTTTTGACTCAGTGGACAGAGGTATGTTGTGGGATGTTTTGAAAGCATACGGAGTGAATGGAGCTCTACTCAATGCGGTGCATGCGAACTATGAGAATAGTATGGCCTGCATTCGTATTGATGGTGAGTATAGTGAATGGTTTGAAGTTTTTAAGGGTGTAAGGCAAGGATGTGTGATGAGCCCATGGCTATTTAACATAGTCATGGACAAGTGTGTTCGAGATGCTAGACTTGATGATTGTGGATTAATGATAGGAGAGAGCAAAGTAAGCGTTCTACTGTATGCGGATGATGCAGTCCTTGTATCTGATTCAGCAGTGGAATTGCAAATGATGCTCTCTAGATTGAACGAAGCTTTGAAAGGTAATAATTTGAAGTTGAATGCTAGAAAGACGAAAGTTTTGATTTTTGAAAGAGCTGATGAAAATATGAATTATGAATTTAAAATTAATGGAATGAATGTTGATGTTGTAAATGAGTTTGTATATTTGGGAAGTAAGTTTGAAAAAGATGGAAGAATGGCCGGTGAATTTGAAAGAAGAATAATGAAAGGCAGGTGTGTACTGGGTGCGACCGCTTGCATCGCCAGGAACCAAAATCTCTCAAAAAATGTTAGATTGGCGGTGCACGGTGGTATACTAGTGCCAACCTTGATGTATGGAAGTGAAGCCTGGACGGTGAGTGAAAGGGAAATTAGTAAAGTCCATACAGTAGAAATGGACTATCTAAGAAGTATGATTGGGAAAAAACGAAGTGACAGGGTGAGGAATGATTTTGTAAGAGAAGAATGTGGTGTAAGGGAAAGTGTGAAAGTGAAGATTAAAAGAAGTATGTTAAGATGGTTCGGGCACTTGGAGAGAATGAGTGATGAAAGATTGACGAAGAAAGTATATGTTGCTAGAATAGATGGATGTCGTGGTAGAGGAAGACCGAGAAGGGTATGGAAGGATCAAATCTCTGAAATAGCGAATGAATGGGATATCCAGAGTCATAATAAAAGGAGGACTTGTATGAAAAAGGTTATGACTCTGGATGAAATGAAAGAAGTATGCAAGGACAGGAAGAAGTGGCGGCTAATCTGCAATGTTGATTTCTAATGTTGGTGTATTCATTTGCTACATTTTTTGCATAGGAAATTTTTGACTTTTTTTGTATAGATTTCTTTGTAAGGTTTTGTTCTTTTTTATATTTAAATGTAATTTATTATTCATATTCCTTGACTTATAGGTTGGTATGAGGCTGACCACCCATACTGTAAAAAATGGTTCACTTTGCCAATGTCACCCCTGTTTCAGGGAAGGTCGGCAAAAGTTGTGGGGCTTATGTTCATTTGAGGTTTGGATTTTATTTGTAAGTACACATTCAGCATTTGTAAGCGCGAACTACACTTGTTGGTTTGTGGGCATAAATCTGAGAGCTTTAAATGAATATATCCTTGCAACTTAGATTATAGATTATTATAGATTATCGTGAATATTGATACATCTCGACTTATATCACTTTACACCAATTTTTGACTGGAATTTTAGCCAAGTTATACGATTCAGGTAAATTATGAAAATACTACTATTTTAAGTACAACAATTGTGTCTTTGGGGTAGTATTTTTATAATTAGTTTGAGCAACATTCTGCCTGGACCATTATCTTATGAGTTATTAAATTTAAAAAATATTAAGCTTTTTGTGTATCACTTTACTCAAAGACAACTTATAGGTGCAATATAATATAACTCGACTTGTATCATTTATCACGTAATAAATGATACAAGTACAGGCAAAAAAAAGGTACAACTGACAGAGTTTAATAAATTATTTGTAAACTATAATAGTAACCATAAAAATTAGAATGCACAGTGAAAGTGAATGTTTTTATCTACAAAATAAGGTACTTATGTGTAACCTAGCCACTTAGTTCATGAATTAGAATTTTTTAAATCTTGTTTTTGCTCTCCTGTAAAATGATGATTTTTGAGTTGTATCACTTTTCACAGGAGGCACAGAATTATAATTGGTAAAAAACAGAACTGAGAGAAGTATATTTATAATCTATAGCAGCGGTCGCCAAACTTTTTGACCTCACGGACCAGTTAATTCATAATTTAAATCCCGCGGACCACTAATAAGATTTTTTAAGTGTTAAATATATTTATAAAAAAAAATTGTGATCAAAGAACACATAAAATGTACCTAGTTAATAAAATGAAACTATTAATAGTAGCCAAGTTATGAAAGCTTTATTAATAAACCATAATAAAATAAACATTCCACATTTTTCTGCGGACCAGCAAAATTTTCTCGCGGACCACCACTTTGGCAACCGCTGATCTATAGTATAGTATCAGGATAGAAATAAGTGAAGTTGCCTTATCTGAGGTTCTGGCCGTCCCTAGTGGAACGGTGACTATGATACAATTGGCAAGATGCTTCCTGAGATAATGATGGTAATTTGTATGTTTTCCAGGTGGTCAGCTGGCTTGCCTGCGAGGCAGCAGTGCCGTGCGGGGACTGAGCGCTCGCTTGCATGTTGGCCGCACTGAGGCTCAGCTGGCGCAGTTGGTAGACTCGCTGGTGCACTCGGCGCTAACGAGTCTCTCCACGCGGCTCTACGACCGCTTCCAGTACATTACCAACGGCATCCTCTGAACCATAAACACTTCCTAACCTAACATACCAAAACATTCTTCATTGATGCAGTGCCACAAGCATAAAACCTTTACATAAGCTTCCCACGATTGCGTTAATCGAAAATGTATTTAAAAAAGAGCACTCCTGGTGAATGATTTAGCTGTCTTACATTTTTTTGTCTACGCGATCGGGAGGAGTTCACAACATGTTTTATACTTGGGTACAGTGTGCAATGCTCAACAAGGAGGTCTACTTCTTGCCACGTTGTCCACTAAGGGGGAAACCTTTTTATTTATACAGATGGCCAGCCTGACCACCTGTTTCCATGGGGGCAGGTCCTCATTTCTTGTGAAAGCTGATTAAACCTTGCAGGTGCTGTAATTTTAACTTGAAGAAAATATGGAAACTGGACATCATGTCTGACACCTTTGGAGGGGGTTCAACCCCTAGGATTTCTGGCTTTGAACGCAAGTGATTTTCCAACTGAGCTGCTGACTGGACTTATTGGTTTCTAATCCATTTTTAAGAATTTTATTTTTCAGCAACATCTACTGTAACTTATTGTCTAATATATTTTTAGAGTTTTTTTTATCATCTCCACAACTTTCATTCAAAATATTTTTGTGGATTATCAAGGTATTACTGTAAATATTATTTTAATACTTTATTGAAGCATTTAAAGTATATTTTGTACTTTTATTTATTAAAAATAATATGAATGGACATATTTTAATATTTTTACTGTTAAATTTTTTAAGTATGTATGTTAAATGGTCATTGCAATGTACTTTACTTTTATACTCATCATCCTCTTATAAAGGCAGTGCCTTGTTGTGCTAGCTATTTGATTAGCAACCTGGCAAGGCCACAGTCTTTTTGTTCCATCTCCATTTATTATTTGGTGATGCTTAGTCTAAAAAATCATTTTTTTTTTTTTTAAGAAATCCTGTGCGGGAGACTCCCTAGATTCTAAAGACTCTAGGGGTCTATGACACTTGTTGTAGTGCCGCAGAGGTGTGCGAGCTTGGTCGTCGCTACAAAGCGCCAATACTCAAGCAAGACCCAGTTGCTGTAAGGCTGGATGGATCTTTGGTGACCGGTCATTGGTAAAGGTTTATGAATTTTTCAACCCAGCGAAGAGCACATCGTCGTTGTTCTGGCAATAGGTCGTATGTCAAGGGTTTTCGATTGCCTTTTTGTGATGCCATTTGATGGGAAAAAAGTCATTTTATGTAGCTACAATACCTCCCATGTCACACATTATCATCAGTACAGTATGGTTTATGACATGGGAGGTATTCCAATTGTATAAAACGTTTCTTTCCCTATAAAATGGTATCATAAAGCGGAAATCGAAATTTATTGACATATGACCTATTGCCAGAACAACGACGACATTCGAAATATAAATAGTATATTTTTGTGCTCCGCCGGGATCCGAATCCACAACCTTCTATTTACAAGTCCGAAGTGTTGCCACTACGGACTACGGACCGGTCCAAGATGCCAACGACACGCGGTGTACCTGAGCGGTTACCCATCCAAATACTGTCCACGCCCAATGTTGCTTAACTTCGGTGATCTATGGGAACCGGTGCTTTCAACATGGTAACGTCGTTGACATTTAGATTTTGACCCTGGTAGCACTTCATTAAAAGCAAAAGTGACAGCTCCTATATACTTTTTTTGATATTTTTATTTTATTAAGCAGTGTTTAGATTGATTTATGTTCTGTACCTTGAATTTAAAAACTGCTAAATCAAAATGGAGCTACTTTAACAACAACAAAAGACATAACCTTACAATATGAATATAAGATTCCAAACATTTATTTTAAGGTCGGTTAGAAAACCAATCCATAGACAAAAATAATTCATTATTTAAAAATACTGTGTTGCCAAATGTCAAAATAAAAATATGTGGGAGAATGAACTGTTAGATACTGTTATGTATTCACCGTCCCCAAAATATATTCTAGGTATAACTTTTTGACTACAAAATTCCATTTATTAAAAGTTAAGCCTGGTTTATAAGTTTAAATGGAATATATTAATTCATTCATTACATAAAGTATGTACATTTAACTATTATTGTAGAAAGTTTTTTTTTCAATTTCCGACGGGTTGTATAAAAGAAACAAGTAAATATAGAAAAAAATATATGATTACCAAAAGAAATTTACACTAATGGTTATTTCTATGAATAATCACCTTGGCAATTGAAGCATTTGTCATATCTGTAAACATGCATCGCAATACCCTCTTTGTTAAATGTTGCCACCATTAACTTTCATTGAGTTGTGACTGTTTCTTTTAGCTCCTCGTCACCATTAATGTATAATATTGCTTTTGTTACAAAAATATTTTTTGTATACTCACCCGTTTTTCCTGTATGGCCTTTCGGAGATTGAAAAAAAGCCCCATGTACAAGGTTTGTTTAAAAAATATGTTGAATTTTTTTGTTGCGGAAAATGCCTTTATCTATTCATAAATATTTATTTTGTCCCCTTTAAAGTTATTCTTCTCAGATACAATACACTTGTGCTAGTCTCTCTCGCTAAATCTCAAGCATTCCTAGATTGCATGTTGGTATACATGGCCTTGAACTCTAAACACCATACTTTCATGGATTTGTTCAGTTTTGGGGACAGGAGAAAGTAGCAAGGGGTAGTAGCAGTGGCTAAGGCATGATAACTGTGTTGTTTTTGGCCAGAAAATTATAAACAAGCAATGACGTGTGCGCTGGCGCATTATCATGTTGTAATATCCATGACTAGTTCTAAAAAAAATTTAAGGATTTTTTGTTGGAATCCTTCAACTTTAAGTTGATATACCTTATTGGCAGTACTACCTTTGGCACAACAAGAAATATTCAAAAATGGAATGTACGTTGCCTGTGAAATTTTAAGTCACCTTTGTTTAAACAAACCTAGTATTTCTAATTTTAATTTTAATAATATAAGTACCTTATAGGTATAAATCACTGATACTCTTGAAAAATATATCGAATTGGCGCCTTTTTTGTACCTAATGGTGTGATGTCGATAAAACTATTAATATTATTGTAAATATAATTTTATAATGTAAAATTAGGCTTAAAGAGATACATATTCCTAACATTATTTATTTAGATTTTAATTCTTTGTTTCATTTCGACCTTTGAAAGTATGATTTAAAAAATACTTGTTCTGCTAACGATTGATTCATTTGTTGTCTATGCTAAATGTTCCCTAAAATGGAGTTGGCATGAAAATTGTGAAGTCGCCCGGCCAGGCTGCCAGGGATATTTTGATTGAGTTGGTAGGGACCCTAGTCACTTAGACCGTTTTACTTCTACCCGCTGAAAATAAATATTTAAACTTAGTACTGACTCCATACTCTGTTCAGTTTTATTTTGTCAAACAGGAAGAAGTGCATTTTTTTCTCAAAAGAGTATTATTATTGTGAGACGACAATATGTATGATAATGATGTAAGAACAGAGATACACAATGCAAACAAGCTACAGATATAGTGTAACTTGTTGCCGTGGAACCAATTTATTTTTACAGGTAAGGGGGCCGGCCTTACGCCAACCACTTCAGTTGAAGTGGAGGTTTCCCAGCTCCCGAGGGGGCTGCTACTCATTTCTTGTGAAGTCTGAGTAAACCTTGCTTGTATTTTTATTTAGGGGTTTGAAATAAACACCAAAACGGGAAATCATTTCTGACACCCTCAGTGGGATTCAAACCCGAGCTCACGGCATGGAATGCAA
This sequence comes from Agapetus fuscipes, assembly GCA_951799405.1. NCBI lineage: Eukaryota > Metazoa > Arthropoda > Insecta > Trichoptera > Glossosomatidae > Agapetus > Agapetus fuscipes. Next base: position 222,073 of record OX637362.1, read on the forward strand.
GCACTCTCCCAACTGAGATATCGACTGGACTCTAAGATCCTAATTTAAATTTGAAAGCAAAGATTTGTTTTCAAATCTTTGCTTGCATATGTCACAGGTCTTGAGGCCTAAGCAACCAATAACATCATATTAGTTGGCCTCTTCCCTCGCGATCCAGTTGTGTGAAGTCACAATTTTTAGTTACATCATTTGTGACTATTCATTTCCATCTATAATCTATGTTGCAAAGATATAGTGTCTCCGCTGTGGTGACGACTCTTGTGTCAATCGTTGCAGTCTTAGATTTAAAGTATTTTGAACTGATAATGAAAATAGGTTTGCTTCATTTCATATTGTAACATTATGTAGTCTATACTTCCGTCATTAACCCTTTTAATCATTACAGCAGACTTTCACTCTGTGTGGTTAGCATCTAACAGCGTTATTCACACACAGCAAATCCAAGGCTCAACCGCCACCTAATGTGAATTTTACATTAAAAAAACTATGGTCCATGGATCAGCTGCGGATCAAACGTGTTGTGAATAACCTTGTATTTGCATATTATAATTATTGAGTTCATCCTCAATCGTCGTGCAGAAAGAGTGCCTCTTGAAGACGTTCGCTACATCTATAATCTATAATCTAAGTTGCAAGGATATATTCATTCAAAGCACTCAGATGTATGCCCCCAAACAAACACGTGTAGTTCAAGCTTACAAATGCTGATTGTGTACTACAAATAAAATTCAAACCTCAAATGAACATAAGCCCCACAACTTTTGCCGACCTTCCCTGAGACAGGGGTGACATTGGCAAAGTGAACCATTTTTTACAGTATGGGTGGTCAGCCTCATACCAACATCACTAATGAAATGTCGAGAATAATGTAAGTTCTCCCATAACAGCTAATATGCGAAAAGTGTAATCGATCTTGAAAGTTAATTAGAAAATGTAAGTATGTCAAGCGACCATCACTCCAGTTGTGAATTTGACCTTGTCTAAGTATTTCATTGAATTTTGAAGTTACCTCTGCTGTCTAGCATCATAAAAATAGCATGTTTATCTGTTAATAAAAAGGAAAACAGAAAGTGGGAATATGTTGACAAATTTACAACCAGTTATTTTCACAGCCTTACGCCAACCACTTCATTGAAAGTGGAGATTTCCTAGCTCCCAAGGGGGCAGGTTCTCATTTCTTGTGGAAACTGAGTTAACCCTGCCGGTATTTGGGTTTGAAAAACACCGATAGAAATCATTTTTGACACCTTTGGTAGGAATTGACCTCTGATATGGAATGCAAGCATTTTACCAACTGAGCTATGAAGCTGCCCGGATTCATATTAGCGAAGGTATATTTTATATGGGGAGGGATTCTACTATGAAAGGTTTAGGACTGTACTGATGACAAACTATACTTTAATTGTGACAGCAACACCAAAATGATATGACATTTCTAGTGTACGAAAATCTGAACTGATAACGGCTGTATGCACAAATGACTATAAAAATTTGATACTAAATGCTAGCACTTATTGCGTGCTAAAATTTTATGCATGAGTAGTAGGTAGGCACTGATTGCAAATATTTTTATAATCAATGAATCAATAGTCATTGTAGGCAACTCTGCAAAGGCTCTAACCACCCCTAGTGAAAAGCGACAGAGTCACAGTTATCTGTCATAAATCGGACACATGAAGCTTCAATCTTCTTTTTGAATGTATGTTTTCCAAATTGATGAAAGATTATTTTGTATACTTTCTGTTTACATAAATGTTAGTAAGCTTTATTCCTCAGCCTGACATTATTACATCATTTTGTAAATAGGTACAATATAATATTATACTTACTTGCTTTTTATTGTATTGTGGTTTCATTTAATCATAAAAATTAGGACATAATTATCAATCTCTATACATTTCTTCTGAGTAACCTAAAGTCTGAAAGGGCAGTTTCATTTGTTCCAATTGCCCACAAATCCTATGATGCCGCCACCCAAGGACGGCCGGACTTGCTACTGTGGTAGGATGGTAGGGTAGGGTCTTTCATTAAGCGCTCCCCATCTTTAAATTTAAGTAAAATAAAGTGTGTGTAACATATCCTAAACTTTTTAGTTAGAAATCTAATTTTATTAATGTCTTTGTTATACAATATCTTTTGAATGTCCAGTCAGCGCCTCTGGGTGGCGGGCTTCTGAAATGTCCACATTTCCATGACTCTGGCACATAAATCTGGTGAATTTTACCTATGGTAAGTGTTATGTTGACTTTGAAGGCTGTTGTGGTTTGTGGCTTGTTCGCATAGACCTGCAACTTAAGAAACCCCCACAAGAAAAAATCTAACGGCATCAAATCACACGATCTCAGCAGCCACTTCAAATCACCACCATGTGAGATGACCATGTCCTCAAATTACTTCCGCAGATTGTCTTATGTAGCATAGGAGGTAAGCTAATCCTCTCTCTGGATAGAGGTCTCTCCATAGGAGGTAAGCTAATCCAGCCTTCTGATTCGGTGAGACTTCTAGGAGTCTTACTGGATCGGAATCTGACACTGGAGAGGCAAATAGATGCCACAATGGCTTCTTCTTTTTTTTCACTACGCCAAATTAAGGCTATTAGAAAGTGTTTACCGTCAGATGCAGTCAAGACCCTAGTGGGCGCGTTTGTGGTGTCTCGGATTGACTATTGCTCGACGCTTTATAGTGGTCAGCCGAAGAAGCAGTTCAATCGCTTTCAATCTGTGTTGAATTCGGCAGCAAGACTCATATTCGGGATACCCAAATTCGCTCACATCACTCCGCTGTTAAAAACACTACATTGGCTTCGTTTCCCGGAGAGGGTGGTCTACCGTGTTTGTGTGATGGTATATAAAGCCATCAATGGCTTGGCTCCACCTTATTTGACTGACATGATGTTGCCTGTTGAGATGGGTGTAAGGAGGCAGACACTCAGATCCGCGGGCGATGAAGTAGTCAATTTGGTTCAGCCACGCCGTCAGATTCGTACAAATTTCGGAGACCGCGCTTTCCGTGTTGCGGGTCCGGTGGAGTGGAACAGACTGCCACCCGGAGTGAAGAACTCCAAATCTATGGATGCATTTCGCGGAGCACTCAAGACACACCTATTTAGAAAGTCTTATCCATGATCGGAGAGGGCCCTTGAGGTGTGACACACACAAAAATGGCGCTCTCTTATCATTTGTAATTTAAAATAAATTAGCCTGATATTATTATTATTATATAAGCTGTATGGCATATAGCACCGTCCTATTGAAACCACATGTTGGCAGTGTCCATATCATTCAATTCAGGCCAAAAAAAGTTGATAATCATATTAGCCTTTAGCACTCATAGTTGACGGTGAATCAGTGATGGCCTGGCCAATGTCGGTTTAAAGGAAATAAGGAGTGATAACGCCGCCAGCCCATTATTCACACCAACAGTGACTTTTACAATACCTGGAGAGCCCATGACAGACTTAGGACTGGGGTGTCAAGGACAAAACAAACCATCAAAGATTGATTACTTGACCGTGGACAGAGCTCCCTGTGTAACTGCAGGGGCATCCAGGACTCGGCACATATGTCAGTGTGCCCCTTCTATAATCTAAGTCGCAAAAGTATATACTTTTAGATTTGTAGTACATGCATTCCCATAAGGGGCTGTCCATATATTACGTCATTCGCATTAAGGGGGGGGAGTCTGGTCTGCGGATGATGGCAAATGATGTACGAGTACCAAAAGTGACGTCGTTCTTGTAAATACCAATTTATACAAAATATTATGTTAGTAATATAACATTATTAATTATTAAGCTCGTCCATTATTACAGCAAGAGGGGGAGGGAGGGTCATTAGATAATGACTATAGGATGATTGTAAGGGGGGGGGGGTCGAAAATCGGCCAAAATCGATGACGTAATTTATGGACGGCCCCTAAGCAGACATGTTCACGCTTACACATGCGGCATGTGGACAAAATAAAAACCCAATCTTAAATGAACATAAGCCCTGCGACTGTTTTTTTTAGAAATCCTGTGCGGGAAACACCCTAGATTCCAAATACTGTAACCTTCCATTTTACAAGTGGGAAGTGTTGCCACTGGACTACGGACCGGTCAAAGAAATACCAACGACACGCGGTATTCCCAAGCGGTCTGACCTTCCCTGAAACAGGGCTGACATTGGCAAACAGGCAAAGTGAGACATTTTTTACAGTATAGATGGTCAGCCCCATACCAACCTATTATTAGGTACCTATAAACTTAATTGGTGAAAGATACACTCTGACGCACCTGTTTAATATTATAGTGGCTACCGCTGGTCATTGAAGATACCTCTAACCTCGCATAGGTGTTCCAGACACGCAAAGTAAGTAAGGTGAAATAAACGTAACTCCTCAAAACTTTATTTTTCAGCATTTCTGAAATAATATCTAAAAAATGTTTTTCACAGTAGGTACTTTCATGTCCAAAATAAAGTAAAAATTGTGCTTTGAAGTATTATTATCTCTCTCCAATAGCACTGCAGCCCAGATTGTTGGGCACCATAACTCCTCATACCTTGCCTGCAGCTATCGGCGTCTGATCAACATCTTCCATCGGCATTACAAATGAAGACATCAATGTTTAAAGTAGATTCTATATAATCTAAGCTGCAAGGATATGTAAGCATTTAAGGCTCATATGAAATGCATGCCTACAGACAGGCACATGTAGGTTTGCGCCTACACATTCTGCATGTGTGCATACAAATAAAGAAAACCTTGCAACTCCTGCCGCCGTTCCCTGAACCGGGGTGGCATTGGCAAAAGTGAACCGATTTTTACAGCACGGGTGGTCAGCCTCGTACCTTGAAGATTAGATTAGATGCATGTTGCATACATTAATTTTAAAAATCAAAAAGATATTTTATTAGGTGCAGAGTGACTAGAAATATTAAATAAAATAACTTTTATTGACAGGTGAACTTGAAAGAAGAGAAATCAAAGCATATCTAAAAATGCTCGATTGGCGGTACACAGTGGCATACTTTTACCCACCTTGATGTATGGAAGCGAAGCCTGGACGGTGAATGAAAGTGAAATTAGCAAAGTCCATACTGTTGAAATGGACTTTCTAAGAAGTATGATTGGGAAAAAACGGAGTGACAGGGTGAGGAATGATTTTGTAAGAGAAGAATGTGGTGCAAGAGAAAGTGTGAAAGTGAAGATTAAAAGAAGTTAAGATGGTTTGGGCATATGGAGAGAATGAATGAGGAAAGACTGACGAAGAAAGTATATGTTGGTAGAATAGATGGATGTCGTGGTAGAGGAAGACCGAGAAAGGTATGGATGGACCAAATATCCGAAATTGCGAATGAATGGAATATCCAGAGTCATAATAAAAGAAGAGCTTGTATGAAGAAGGTTATGACTCTGGAGGAAATGAAAGAAGTATGTAAGGATAGAAAGAAATGGCGGTTGATCTGTAATGTTGGCGGCTAGGGTTTATTAAAGTGAAATTTGTTTTATGTTTTAGTTTTTTTTTATGTCCATGACCATGTTTATATTATATTATTGTTTATTAATTTTAAAAATGTAATTTGTGATGTTTGTTCCTTGACTTATAGGTTGGTATGCGGCTGACCACCCATACTGTAAAAAAAAAATGGTTCACTTTGCCAATGTCACCCCTGTTTCAGGGAAGGACGGCAAGAGTTGCAGGGCTTATGTTCATTTGAGATTGGGTTTTTATATTGCAGGTCCACATGCGGCATGTGTTAGCGCGAAATTATACATGTCTGCTTGTGGGAATGCATTTAACCTCTAAGGTAGTGAGTTTTGGTATGATGTAAATATCTATACGGAGTGAGTTTTTATATAAAGGGTTAAAATAAAAAAGTATTATGTTTAACGACTTCAACATAATAATCAAAAATAAAACTTCCCATTTTTCAAAGAAAAAAAAATTAAAACTTACCATTTTTCAAAGTTTTTATTGAAAAATCCTATGTTTATTTCAGGTGTCGTCAACTATTGGTTGCGGTGTCAAAATATTCGTACACTAGTAAAATAATCTTCACTTCACTAAAAGTAATTGAAAACTTACACTTACAAAATAATTAAAAATACATATAAATACATAGATGAAACACAAAACATGACTAATAATGTTTTTTAGTGTGGTAGGCTTTGAAACATGGATGTATACACAAAGCGACGTTGCACACTTCACACATGAATTTTGTGTCTTTTCGACACTTTGGTCGTACAGTTGTATGACTGCACACGTGACACTTTCTTTGGGTCCTGCTTCCTTGTGCCTGTGTTCGGGGAACAGGGAAGGGGAAGTGCCTTTCCGTTAGTCGTAGTGGCACACCCTCAACCCTTCTTCCTCCTGATGCATTCGGTTTACGCGCTTCTTGTCTTCTACGTTTAGATGTAGACGGCTCAGGGTCATCTTCTACCTCTGACGATGAAGATTCATCAGAAGAACTATCAGACTCAATAGGTAAATCGTCGATATTTTCGTATAACTTTTCATCTTTGCTTTCAACCAAAGCATCGAAGATGTCCTTTTCACTTTCCCTATGCGACATTATCGTAAATTGAGGGACAGATAATTTATAAAAGAAAAATTACAACACAAAAATTCCACAACACAAAGTTACGAACGGGCTTTCGCTATCAAATAGTACGTAAATAAAGGTATGCAAAGAATAAAAATATTGTCAATAAAACACAAAAACACCAAACAAAATATGTTTTTTTAAATTAAACCGTGTTCAAAAACTTTCAAAAAGTGATCACCAAACAATTTACATAAGAAAAACTATATAAAAATGCAATTTTCGCGGGAGAAATATACGTATACGTGATGACAAGCGCGCACGTGTTCAAACTGGTTTCGAACACCACGAAAGATGATTGTGACGTCACACATACTTTGAAATCGCTTTTGTAAAGTCGATAATACCGCTAACTGCGTTTAGTTTTTAAAATATTATGGGGGAAAGCCGCTAGATGCCGTTGGTTAATCCATTTCTGACGTTTACTTATGAATAAAGCCTGTATGACCACAACCGTACCGGCAGACCCCGTTCACAAGTATTTTGCTACTGGTTACCCTGTTTTATAATTCGGAAGCCATATTGTAATCGATCTATGGTACGCGGAATGTATGGTTATGAGGAAGGAGGAAGGGGAAGAGGTCGTTTTTTAAACTGAAATCAGAATGAGCGTAAATAAATTTGAATTAATAATTTATATTTACTGTTATTCATGTAAAAAAAGAGTTTAAGCGCCAATAAACTTTATTTTGTTTAGTATTTATTAAATTGCTCATTTTTTATTAAAAAAAAACTGATGAAAAAATATTTTATAATGATGGTTGAACTGTGTGTAGGATTTGCGCAGCGATAACAGCCATAACCACCCCACACGCCTGCTTGGCGCCAGTCGGCCTCAAACGTCAAGCGGTCAAGCGTATTTGAAATTAACTGTTTTATTTTCACTATTATTGAAGAGTGCAGAGAGTAATGAAATCAAGAAGACTCCAGTGGCCGGACACGTAGCATGTGCAGAAGACTCCAGGATCATCAGAACTGTCTTGGATGGTGCCCCCTCAGGTGTTAATCACTTGGACGTCCAAGGATGCGGTGGGCAGAGAACGTCGAAGCCAACGCCGAAGTTTTGGGAGTGAGGCGACTATGGAGGGAAGCAGCACAAGGCAGAGTGGTGCAGGTGTCCCTGAGCCTTGAAGGCTGTCGGCTGATGAGCCGAAGAAAGTGAAATTAAAGTGTATAGATTTCATATTATAAATATTTCCGGTCCTCAGGCCATCATCAGGGGACAATCATCAGGGATCCAAAACTTTTGCAAGAAATAGTACAGAATGCCAGTGTCCTTGACAATATAGACAGGTGCCTATTTGATTGTTTACCTACTAAATTTATTTTTGCCATATCATTTGTGTTTATTACATTGAGGTTTTTTTATTTATTTTTTTCTTTACACAGTGTGTATTTTTGTGATTGTATGACTAATCTTTCTAGAATAAATAAATATTGTGCAAAATACAAGTGTTTTATTTTGATAGCTTTAAAGCAATAATAATAATATTAATAAATAATATCATGGCAGATAATAATATATGATTATAGTGGTGTGAGTGTACCCGCGTGCCGCGTGTATAATACACACATGCATACAAGATCATAGTCCAATACGCAGAATGTATGGAAGGGAAGTAAGAAGGCGAGGAAGGGGGGTTTCGAAGTACGTACCTACCCCTAAGCCATAGAGTAGCTTCTCTAAGTACCTATATACTCTGTGCGTACCGGTACGGCCATACTTCGATTTGCAATGACATTTACCGCCGTACGGGTACGGCCATACTACCTTAGAGGTTAATATAAATCTTAAATTATACCTATATATCTTTGCAGCTTAGATTAGATTAGATTATCTTGGCGAGCGAACGTTGATCTTATATGGGACTGCCGTCATAAGCAACCCATAACAAAATATTTGCTTGCTTTTTGTCTAGAAACCCGGTCGTGAGACGGCGCAATTTTATTAGTAGGTATCAATCAGACCCCGTTCACAAGTATTTTGCTACTGGTTACCCTGTTTTATAATTCGGAAGCCATATTGTAAACGATCTATGGTACGCGGAATGTATGGTTATGAGTAAGGAGGAAGGGGAAGAGGTCGTTTCTTAAACTTAAATCAGAATGAGCGTAAATAAATTTGAATTAATAATTTATATTTACTGTTTTTCATGTAAAAAAAGAGTTTAAGCGCCAATAAACTTTATTTTGTTTAGTATTTATTAAATTGCTCATTTTTTATTAAAAAAAAACTGATGAAAAAATATTTTATAATGATGGTTGAACTGTGTGTAGGATTTTGGCCCGGGGCGCCACTCTACTCTATGGGCGCCACAAACGTCAAGCGTATTTGAGGACCTGTGAAAACCGCCTCCGGATATGAAAGATAGCCCCCGGAAACAGTAAAAAAAAACTAGCGGGAAATTCAAAATATCCCTACATGAATTAAAAAATGGAATAATTTATGAAAACCGCCTCCGGATATGAAAGATAGCCCCCGGAAACAGATAAACAAAACAAGCGGGAAATTCAAAATACCTTATCTAAGCTGCAAAGATATATTTAATTTTTTTTTTTTATATTAAATGCATTCTCACAAGCAGACATGTATAATTTCGCGATAACACATGCCGCATGTGGACCTACAATATAAAAAACCCAATCTCAAATGAACATACACCCTGCAACGCTTGCCGTCTTTCCCTGAAACAGGGGTGACATTGGCAAAGTGAACCATTTTTTACAGTATGGGTGGTCAGCCGCATACCAACCTGTAAGTCAAGGAACATACATGACAAATTACATTTTTCAAATCTATCTTTTTTAAAATATCTGTATATTAATTTAAAAATGGAATAATTTAGCATCCATACATTTTTGTGAAACAAAAATACAACATAAAATCATCATTAGTATCAATTCATGTCATGGAGTAGTAACATAAAAGAATTTATAAAATAAAATTAAAAAAATACACGATATGTCTATAGGAATTGCTATTATGCAATTCCTTGGAAATGTTGCGGGCACTTGTTGCTTTCTCTTCCGCACACATGGCACGCACATGGCACGCAACTGTGGTTTATAGCCGTTGGTCCCATGTTGGTCCGCAAGATCCTTGACACTGGTTTCCGAGAGGCATAATTTATAGTCCTTTGCACCAGTGCCGGTTTTAGTACTACCATCGCCCTGGGCGGGATTTTTTTAATAAAATATATGTATGAAATCTAAAATTCAACAAAGAAAAATTAAAAAAGAAAACAAAAACGAAAACAAATGTCTTGACAGAAAAGTATTAACTTTAAAATAAAAATATAATAGGAATGTAAAAACAGATAATAAGAAATAAAAAAAACTAAAAATAGAAGGAATTTAATAATTTAAAACATGCATTCAAAAATGAAACAAAAACTTCAAAAAACAAAAAAAAACTACACGTATAAAAATAAAAAACTATTACATAGAACAAACCATGAAATAAAAAAACATATTAAAAATAATTAAACAACAAAAATTTTAAAACTTAGAATGACAGAAAAAAATAACTCATTTAAAAATTTAAAACTATTACATTAAACAAACCATGAAATCAAAAATTGAAAAAAACATATTAAAAACTAATTAAACAACAAAAATTTTAAAACTTAGAATGACAGAAAACAATTAAAACAAAGATTGAAAAAAAAATGGAAAGACAAAATAAAAACACATTTCAAAATTAAAAACTATTGCATAGAACATACCATGAAATCAAAAACTAAAAAAACATATTCAGAAATAATTTATCAACAAAAATATGCACAGAAAACAATTAAAATATAAAATTTGAAAAAAAAGAAAGTGGAAAGAATATAAAATTTAAAAACCGTGTACATTTATAAAAAAAAACAATTAACGAATAACTGATTTCCATACAAAAGGTGCATAAATATAAGAATCAACTATCTTTTTGCTTAAGGCGTGTTTTAAAGCTAAATCTGCCGTTTTTGTTTCTTACACTTTAGGGTCTTAGCAAAATAGTTACAGTGGTGAAGAAAATCAAGCATGTTTTTCAATTTTTTATCTTAATTATAAAGCTTAAACAAAATATCAAACTGAAGAATTGCCACCACAAAAAAATATTTAAAAAAATGCGTTTTTTTTTATTTTTAGCTTTTTTTTCGTGTGTGCTGTATTTTGGATTTTTTTGTTGCTTTTTAATTACAGAACTATACATTGTTTAGCTTCCGTACTTAACATTTTTTTTTATTATGTCAATAGTTTTTAAATAAATATTTGTTATGTTATTTTCAAATAACATAGAAAGAACAATCTCGAATGTAACAATTATTTTACAGGTTCAATTATTACTGTTTACGAAAAATAAATATTTTTAGTTTTCATGCCCTAAAAACTTCAAAATTACTAAAATATATAAAGAGGCGCCGATGATTTAACTTATGGAGTAAGCGCTCAATACACACATAAATGTCCAAGCAACGACCAATTTAAAATTGCTGCCATCCATAATTATCTCGGAAACGCAGTTAATACTCCTGTGAAGGAATGGCGGGAAATTTTAATTTGATACATCTTATGAACAGTAAATTCGGTCCATTCGATAAAGGAGGCTGTCAATTTGAGGGGGTTGTGGCCATAGATTTTTTTTCAAAATATTTTATTTTGTAGGTAATTACATAAGTATTACTCCTATTAATAATAAATTTTGCCCTTCTTACATCTTCTTGGGTAAAAAAATATGTAAAGCTGCACAATTTGTATGAAAATTGCGATTTTTCGGTAGGTACATTTTGTTAAAGGAGGCAGTCAATTTGAGGGGGTTGTGCCCATAGAATTTTTTTCAAAATATTATATTGTGTAGGTAATTACATAAGTATTATTCCTATTAATAATAAATTTTGCCCTTCTTGCATCTTCTTGGTGAAAAAAATATCTAAAGCTGCACAGTTTGTATGAAAATTGCGACTCTTTGGTAGGTACATTTTGATAAAGGAGGCAGTCAATTTGAAGGGGTTGTGCCCATAGAATTTTTTTCAAAATATTATATTGTGTAGGTAATTACATAAGTATTATTCCTATTAATAATAAATTTTGCCCTTCTTACATCTTCTTGGAGAAAAAAATATTTAAAGCTGCACAGTTTTTATGAAAATAGCGACTCTTTGGTAGGCACATTTTGATAAAGGTGGCAGTCAATTTGAGGGGGTTGTGCCCATAGAATTTTTTTCAAATTACTATTTTTTGTAGGTTATTACATAAGTATTATTCCTATTTATAATAAATTTTGCCCTTCTTGCATCTTCTTGGTGATAAAAATATCTAAAGCTGCAGAGTTTGTATGAAAATTGCGACTCTTTGGTAGGTACATTTTGATAAAGGAGGCAGTCAATTTGAGGGGGTTGTGCCCATAGAATTTTTTTCAAATTATTATATTTTGTAGGTAATTACATAAGTATTATTCCTATTAATAATAAATTTTGCCCTTCTTGCATATTCTTGGTGAAAAAAATATCTAAAGCTGCAGAGTTTGTATGAAAATTGCGACTCTTTTGTAGGTACATTTTGATAAAGGAGGCAGTCAATTTGAAGGGGTTGTGCCCATAGAATTTTTTTCAAATTATTATATTTTTTAGTTAATTACATAAGTATTATTCCTATTAATAATAAATTTTGCCCTTCTTGCATCTTTTTGGTGAAAAAAATATCAACCAAAACATAAGTCAAGTAAATAACCAATAACAAAATACTTGTATGCTTTTTCCCTAGCAACCCGGCCGAGTGACGACACAATATTGTTCAGCTTGTTCAAATGTGGACGTCACGTATCACTTTCGTGTATTATTTTCCGGCTATATTCCGTAAAAATACATTTTATAAGAATGGTTTTGAATTAATTGATTTCGCGCTTTTTTTTAGCCCCCCCTACCATAGACAAAGCCTTCGGAAATGTGTTTTTTATTTTCCCTACATTTAGGGAATTGGTTTTTGTTTACAGCATAGGGGGCTATCTCTGGAGGCTGTTTTCACAAGTCTCGTATTTGAAATTAACTGTTGTATTTTCACTATTATTGAAGAGTGTAGAGATTAATGAAATCAAGAAGACTCCAGTGGCCGGACACGTAGCACGTGCAGAAGACTCCAGGATCATCAGAACTGTCTTGGATGGTGCCCCCTCAGGTGTTAGATCACTTGGACGTCCAAGGATGCGGTGGGCAGAGAACGTCGAAGCCAACGCCGAAGTTTTGGGAGTGAGGCGACTATGGAGGGAAGCAGCACAAGGCAGAGTGGTGCAGGTGTCCCTGAGCCTTGAAGGCTGTCGGCTGATGAGCCGAAGAAAGTGAAATTAAAGTGTATAGATTTCATATTCTAAACATTTCCGGTCCTCAGGCCATCATCAGGGGACAATCATCAGGGATCCAAAACTTTTGCAAGAAATACAGATACAGAATGCCAGTGTCCTTGACAATAGACAGGTGCCTATTTGATTGTTTACCTACGTTTATTTTTGCCATATCATTTGTGTTTTTTACATTGAGGTTTTTTTAATTATTTTTTTTCTTTACAGTGTGTATTTTTGTGATTGTATGACTAATCTTTCTAGAATAAATAAATATTGTGCAAAATATAAGCGTTTTATTTTGACAGCTTAAAGCAATAATAATAATATTAATAAATAATATCATGGCAGGTAATAATATATGATTATAGTGGTGTGAGTGTACCCGCGTGCCGCGTGTATATACACACATGCATACAAGATCAAAGTCCAATACGAAGAATGTATGGAAGGGAAGTAAGAAGGCGAGGAAGGGGGGTTTCGAAGTACGTACCTACCCCTAAGCCATAGAGTAGCTTCTCTAAGTACCTATATACTCTGTGGTATCAATGCGTGCGCGTAGTACCTACCTACCATCACCCTACCATTGACACGAGGGGTTCGCGCCAGTAGGCTCTTGGCTGGGGAACCGGAAATACATGAATGGTGGTAGATTTAAATTGGCTGCAAGGCGGTAAATTTAAATTGGCTGCAGTTTGAAAATATTATTCTGAGTATTAAAATCATGATATTATGTAGCCGTTATTATAATGGCGGCAAATGTAAATTTGTGGCAGTTTGAAAATATAAATCTTAGTATTAAAATTATGTTATTAGGTATTATTGCAAAAACGTCTTTCAAATTTAAATTAAATTAAAATTTATTTTCACTAATCTAATCTAATCTAATCTAAGTTGCAAAGATATGTTACATTGGAGATTCACATTACATGCATTCTCACAACCAGACACGTACAAGTTCGCGCTTGCACATGCCTCATGTGAACCTACAACATAAAAACCAAATCTCAAATGGACATACACCCTGCAACTCTTGCCGTCCTTCCCTGAGACAGGGGTGACATTGGCAAAGTGAACCATTTTTACAGCATGGGTGGTCAGCCGCATACCAACCTATAAGTCAAGGAACACACACACACGACAAATTACATTTTATACATCACTAAATAATAATATCCAAATACAAAATATCCATTTACAAATAAAAACAAATTCCAATTTAATAAACCATTTCGTATTTTGTATTTTAGTAAGGCTTTTGGCTGGGGAACCGGAAATATATAAATGGTGGTAAATTAAAATTGGCTGCAAGGCGGCAAATTTAAATTGGCTGCAGTTTGAAAATATTAATCTGAGTATTAAAATCATGTCATTATATAGCCCTTATTATAATGGCAGCAAATTTAAATTTTTGGCAGTTTGAAAATATAAATCTTAGTATTAAAATTATGTCATTAGGTATTATTGCAAAAATGTCTTTCAAATTTAAATTTAATAGTTTTTTTTAATAGATTAACAATTTTTTTAGCTATTAAATATATATCACTATTGTGAGTAAATGGGTGTGTGTGTGTGTGTAAGTTTCTGCAATCTATTTATTGTAAAGGTAAATGTGCACAACTATTTTTACCTATTTGTATCTTATTTATTACTTTACTTATTTTTATGAGTGAAACTAATAGGGTATTTGCAATAGTGAGGAATATGATAAAAAGTATATTATTTTGATAGATTTCGAAAAATCAAATAATAATATGTTGATTTGAAGTCGAAAATATTTTTTTTCGATTTTATATTTAAAAAAGAAAATATAGAAATTTGGACAAGTTTTTAAACGGATATGAGATCTGCTTTTTCTATTTCCGGTGCTGTGACGTCATATGTTGACGTCACTTTCTTTTATTGACATTCCATACTCTGTTGACATGTGTTGTTGACAACAGAAACAAATGAAAACAACAGAAACAAATTAAATGTTTTTAAAGAAACACACAAACTTGTTGAAAAATAACAGCCTCAACGGTGTAAACATTAAAAAGCGATGTTTGAATTACATGAATGTGAGGGCTGTCAGTTGACACGGCGTTGTTTACAAGACCGTGACGTCACGCGAGAAAATTTCATCTAGTAGCGTTTAGGCGCGAAAATTCAAAAATCGATTTTAAAATACTTATAACTTTGCTGAAAATACAACTAAAATTAAAATTCAAGAAGTTTTGGGCTAATAAAGCATAAACAAATTTAAATCACAAAAAAAAGAAAAATGTGAAAATACCCTATTGTATTATTTTAGAATCTTGGTATCTTTTAATGTTAACATGTAATTGGAGCAATACGTAATTTTATTTATTTTTATCTTTTTGTTATATTCTGAAGTATCCTATCCATTATTGCGTTGTTCTAAATAAATAAATAAAAATGTGATAATATGGCCCATATATAACGGCGGCAAATTTAAATTCAAAATATAAATCAGTTATCTTTAAATTTAAGTATTATAATCCCGTGATTCAATAGCCCTTATTTTAAAAGTAGCGCTTTATGGTCTTAGCAAAAAAGTGACAGTATTGAAAAAAATCAAGCATGTTTATTCATTTTTTATCTTTATTATAAAGTTTGAACAAAATATATAACTTAGGAATTGCCACCACAAAAAATATTTTAAAAAACACGTTTTTTTCACTTCCGTAGCTACTTTCTCGTGTGTGCTATGTTTTGGAAATATTTTTTTTCTTTATATTTATAGAACTATACATTGTATAGTGTAGTATCGGAACAACTTTTTTATAATGACAATAGTTTTTGAGTAAATATGGAAAAACTGTGTTCTTCGATTTAATTAAAATTTAATTCATCAAGTAGTTTCAGTTTTTCCATATTAACTCAAAAAATATTGACATTATAAAAAAGTTGTTCCGATACTACACTATACAATGTATAGTTCTATAAATATAAAGAAAATTTAATTTTAATTTGAAAGACATTTTTGCAATAATACCTAATGACATAATTTTAATACTAAGATTTATATTTTCAAACTGCCACAAATTTAAATTTGCTGCCATTATAATAAGGGCTATATAATGGCATGATTTTAATACTCAGATTAATATTTTCAAACTGCAGCCAATTTAAATTTGCCGCCTTGCAGCCAATTTTAATTTACCACCATTTATAATTATTGAATTTAAAATTAATGGAATGAATGTTGATGTCGTAAATGAGTTTGTATACCTGGGAAGTAAGTTTGAAAAAGATGGAAGAATGACCGGTGAATTTGAAAGAAGAATAATGAAAGGCAGGTGTGTACTGGGTGCGACCGCTTGCATCGCCAGGAACCAAAATCTCTCAAAAAATGTTAGATTGGCGGTGCACGGTGGTATACTAGTGCCAACCTTGATGTATGGAAGTGAAGCCTGGACGGTGAGTGAAAGGGAAATTAGTAAAGTCCATACAGTAGAAATGGACTATCTAAGAAGTATGATTGGGAAAAAACGAAGTGACAGAGTGAGGAATGATTTTGTAAGAGAAGAATGTGGTGTAAGGGAAAGTGTGAAAGTGAAGATTAAAAGAAGTATGTTAAGATGGTTCGGGCATTTGGAGAGAATGAGTGATGAAAGATTGACGAAGAAAGTATATGTTGCTAGAATAGATGGATGTCGTGGTAGAGGAAGACCGAGAAAAGTATGGAAGGATCAAATCTCTGAAATAGCGAATGAATGGGAAATCCAGAGTCATAATAAAAGGAGGACTTGTATGAAAAAGGTTATGACTCTGGATGAAATCATTGACATATTAATACATAGACTACGTGTTCCATACAAAAGAAACGACGAAATATGGAGCCAACTCTAGAAGGGTCAAATGACAAATTCAAATATTGGTCACACAGTGTCTACACATGTAGTACACAAAAAAATCATTTTTTGCATCTTGAGCCGGGCACGTTTGTGTTGAATACTTTATTGTCCATCTGACAGATGTTTTTTACATTGTATGCGAAGACAGTATATCTTTGTCTTGCTCTGCCGACACGATGTACCAATGGGTGCTATAAAACGAATGACGAATGAAACGAATAAATTTCTGTACACACATATATGGTTTTTACGCGATGTTATATGATTAGTTCAAGCCAATGACACCAAAATCCATTTGTGTACAGAACTTTTACGATCAAAATGCTCACAGATCGCCCTGGCAAAAAAATATTACCAGAGCCGATTCAGGGTACGAATAAATAATAAAAACAAAAAAGATTTTCATATTTAATTATTTAAAATCAAAATATAACTTGTATATGGTTACGGGACGAGTAAAATTAATCGGTGCGACGACAAAATGTACATTGATAGAATGTCCACCGACATAATGTACACGGACAAAATGTCCCCCTGACAAAATTTCCACCCGACCAAATGGCCACCGACAAAATGTCCACCGACAGAATGTCCACCAACAGAATGTCCATCGACACAATGTTCACGGACGAAATGTCCACGTGACAAAATGTCTACGCGACGAAATGTCTACGCGACAAAATGTCCACCGTCATAATGTACACGGACAAAATGTCCCCCTGATAAAATTTCCACCCGACAAAATGTCCACCGACAAAATGTCCCCCGACAGAATGTCCACCAACAGAATGTGCATCGACACAATGTCCACGGACAAAATGTCCACGCGACAAAATGTCCACGCAACAAAATGTCCACCGACATAATGTGCACCGATACAATGCCCACGGACAAAATGTTCACCCGACAGAATGTCCACCCGACAAAATGTCCACCGACATAATGTCCACCGATACAATGTCCCCGCGACAAAATGTCCACCGACATAATGCCCACCAATGCAAATACAAAATACCAAACAAATACAATGCCCACGGACAAAATGTTCACCCGACAGAATGTCCACCCGACAAAATGTCCACCGCCATAATGTCCACCGCCATAATGTCCACCGATACAATGTTCCCGCGACAAAATGTCCACCGACATAATGCCCACCAATGCAAATACAAAATACCAAACAAATACAATGTCCACGGACAAAATGTCCACCCGACAGAATGTCCACCGACACAATGTCCACCGATACAATATCCACGGACAAACATGTCCTCCGACAAAATGTCCACCCACAAAATGTCCACGGAAAGAATGTCCACTGACATATGTCTCACAGACATAATGTCCACCGATACAATGTCCACGGACAAAATGTTCACCCGACAGAATGGCCACCCGATAAAATGTCCACCGACATAATGTCCACCGATACAATGTCCACGGACAAAATGTCCACGCAACAGAATGTCCACCGACATAATGTCCACCGATACAATGTCCACGGACAAAATGTCCACCCGACAGAATGTCCACCAACACAATGTCTACCGATACAATGTCCACGGACAAACATGGCCCCCGACAAAAGGTCCACCGACAGAATGTCAACCGACAGAATGTCTATCGACAGAATATTCACGGAAAGAATGTCCACTGACATAATGTCCCACCGACATAATGTCCACGCGACAAAATGTCCACCCACAAAATGTCCACGGAAAGAATGTCCACTGACATATGTCCCACCGACATAATGTCCACTGATACAATGTCCACGGACAAAATGTTCACCCGACAGAATGTTCACCCGACAAAATGTCCACCGACATAATGTCCACCGATACAATGTCCACGCGACAAAATGTCCACCGACATAATGTCCTCCGATACAATGTCCACGCGACAAAATGTCCACCGATACAATGACCACGGGCAAAATGTCTACCCGATAGAATGTCCATCGACACAATGTCCACCGATACAATGTCCACGGACAAACATGTTCCCCGACAAAATGTCCACCGGCAGAATGTCAACCGACAGAATGTCCACCGACAGAATGTCCACGGAAAGAATGCCCACCGACATATGTCCCACCGACATAATGTCCAACGATATAATGTCCATGGACAAAATGTTCACCCGACATAATGTCCACCGGCAGAATGTCAACCGACAGAATGTCCACCGACAGAATGTCCACGGAAAGAATGCCCACCGACATATGTCCCACCGACATAATGTCCACCGATACAATGTCCATGGACAAAATGTTCCCCCGACATAATGTCCACCGACAGCATGTGCATTGTCATTATTTTGAGTACAGCCCTGGGCGCTGTTGTCCCTTTCTTACACACGCTGGAACACTATCTATCTAGTGAACGCGCTCCTCTAGCACGCGACTGTTAATAATTCGTTCAAAATATAAATAAAACGTTAATTAGCATATAAAAAACATAAAATTACTTGTGAAATGTGATTCCATCCACTTTTTAATTTTTTTCGGACCTATTTTTGAATCCTCTCACTCAGAAAACCATTTTTATTGAGATGTTAACGATCCGAGCGCTGACGAAGTAATGAGGGCAAAACCGAGCATTACAATTTCACGCGGATCGAGGTTCAGCGCTTCAGTCCAAAAAATAGGCGACATTATTTTGGTCTGGACTTCATCTCTATACCTTTATAACTCTATGGATGAAATGAAAGAAGTATGCAAGGACAGGAAGAAGTGGCGGCTAATCTGCAATGCTGATTTTTAATGTTGGTTTATTGGCTTGCTACATTTTTT
This sequence comes from Agapetus fuscipes, assembly GCA_951799405.1. Lineage (NCBI taxonomy): Eukaryota > Metazoa > Arthropoda > Insecta > Trichoptera > Glossosomatidae > Agapetus > Agapetus fuscipes. The sequence goes on from OX637362.1 coordinate 241,633, forward strand.
GCATAAGACATTTCTTTTTTTTTTACTTTTTTTGTATAGATTTATTTTTAAGGTTTTGTTGTTTTCTTATACTTAAATGTTATTTTTTACTCGTATTCCTTGACTTATAGGTTGGTATGAGGCTGACCACCCATACTGTAAAAAATGGTTCACTTTGCCAATGTCACCCCTGTTTCAGGGAATGTCGGCAAGAGTTGCAGGGCTTATGTTCATTTGAGGTTTGGATTTTATTTGTAAGTACACAATCAGCATTTGTAAGCGCGAACTACATGTGTTTGTTTGTGGGCATACATCTGAGAGCTTTGAATGAATATATCCTTGCAACTTAGATTATAGATTATAGATTATAGATTATATATTTCCGGTTCCCCAGCCAAAAGTCTAACTAAAATACAAAATTTAGTGAAAATAAATTTTAATTTAATTTAAATTTAAAAGACGTTTTTGCAATAATACCTAATAACATAATTTTAATACTAAGATTTATATTTTCAAACTGCCACAAATTTAAATTTTCCGCCATTATAATAACGGCTATATAATATCATGATTTTAATACTCAGAATAATATTTTCAAACTGCAGCCAATTTAAATTTACCGCCTTGCAGCCAATTTAAATCTACCACCATTCATGTATTTCCGGTTCCCCAGCCAAGAGCCTACTGGCGCGAATCCCTCGTCCATTGACCAATAGCTCCATGCCTACTTACCTCTGTGCTACTTACCTACAGAGAAAAATAAAACGGCTGAATAAGCTGCCTGTTCCTTCTACAGTGTTCTTGATTTTATTTTGTCTATTGTTTCTCCATGCTCAGTTTTGACAGTTCTGTTACTGTGTGACAGTTCTATAAAAATGGCGGACGACGAGGTTAACGGTGACAGCGACGAGGTTCAAGACAAAACCCAAAAGAAAGTCGCTAAACATGACAGCGGGGTGGCCGATCTGGAGAGAGTTACCGACTATGCGGAAGAGAAAGAAATATCCTCACAAGATATATTAGGAGTAAGTCAGGTTTCACTGCTAAATCACACACAAATCTCGACTTGAGACTTCAAATTTCGACTGCTTAAATGCGCTTGATTTTTGGTTTTCGAACGGCCTGTAAGGCATTATTTGGAATTTAGGATACTTCAAGTAATTAAAATGACTACTCTTACTTCCTTATTACTGTATTCGGTTAGAATTAGACAGAACTGTTCATAGAAAATATGGTCGCTAATATTGTTCCAGCCTTACAGCAACTGTGTCACGATTGAGAAATTGACGCTGACTAGCGACGACCAAACTAGAGAAGGGCGATTGAGATGCGATTCATGCTAAAACAGCACTTAGCAAATAAAGCAGAACCGGCGTTGCAAATAATATCGTCTGGTCCAGAGCCATATTGATAGGATGCTTGTGTTCCTTGCCAGAAGGCTAGGGCTCGTTCCTCATCAAGGACTTCAGAAATTCTTTCCCGTTTCCATGTTTATTTCTAACACAAAACCGAAATACCGTCAAGATATTAAGAAATATTGACTTTTTGCCTTCAAAGGAAATGAGTACCAGCCTATCAGTACCTGGGAAACCTACACTTCAAGTGAAGTAGCGGGCGTAAAGTGGGCTTCCTTACCTGTAAAAATAGACTGACATGGTCAGTCATGTACATGGGTACACTCGCCTACTAAAACAAGATTATGATGATGATTGTGGTCAGTCATGTACATGGGCACACTCGCCTACTAAAACAAGATTATGATGATGATTGTGGTCAGTCATGTACATGGGCACACTCACCTATTAAAACAAGATTATGATGATGATTGTGGTCAGTCATGTACATGGGCACACTCGCCTACTAAAACAAGATTATGATGATGATTGTGGTCAGTCATGTACATGGGCACACTCGCCTACTAAAACAAGATTATGATGATGATTTGTAGAGCGCCGTTTCGTGACCACTGTCACTGCAAGGGCGCTTTCAGGCTTGACGCGGGGGTGAAGAAATGGGTCTTCATTCCCCTTCTTGAAGCTTTCGATCCCTTCCTTGGCGCGTACTTTGGAAGACAGCTGGTTCCAAGTGGACGGTCCCGCAACAGGGAAAGCGCGGTCTCCGAACACTGCTTCTTTTTCTGCATTGTGCGCTGACAGAGGTAAGAGCACTGTCGGCAGATCGCAGAGTGAGCCCCCTCTCACTCAGACTCCTCGGTATTATCAGCTCCTGCAAGTAGTCTGGCGCCACTCCATGTAGCTATTTATGTATCGTGAGACCTAGCTTGAATTTGATCCTTTCTGGGAGCCTCAACCAGTGGAGCTTTTGCGGAGTGGGGTAATATGGCAGTATTTGCCCTGACCATAAATCAAGCGGGCACTGGCGTTCATTACGACTGCAGTCTGTTTAGCTGGCATTTCGGTTGTGCAGCATAAATGCCATTGCAGTAATCAACCTTTGAGATAACGAAGGCATTTACCAGCGCTTTCATGGCATCAGGTGGTAGGCAGTTTCTTGCTAGTTTCAGCTGCCTGAGACCATAAAAGCCCGAGCTGACAGTGCTGCTGATTTGTTTGTCGAGGCAAAGGGAGCTGTCTAGATGGACTCCTAATAATCTTACGTTACTGGATAGAACAATGTTAGCGCCGGAAATTGTTACTGGAGAAGGATCTATTAGGTACGCTCTTCTGGCCGTGGTAAACCACATGATCTCCGTTTTCTTAGGGTTGAGCATCAGATGCTGTGATCTATAGATTTACATTATTTAAATAGATTTATCTACTTACATAGATAGATCCATAGATTTACATCTTCAACGCATTCCACCACCTTTGATTTTAAGTAGTCCACATCTGATAGTTTGCAGTCTGAGAATATTTGGCGATCGTCTGCGTATGTATCTGCTTTTAATCCCCGTTTGTGAATGTCGTAATCGCCTTTGAAACTTGGACACTGATCAAGAGTGACCAATATGATGTGATGATAAGGCTTCATCCAAGTTACATATGAATTAGTATGATAGTTTATTTGTTTGTTCCAGGCCTTATCACTCATACGGGACCGGAGAACTAAAGAAGCCGCAGAAAAGATGGAAAGAGAAAAAGAACTTCTTAGAGTGAATATCCTCAAGGAAGATGTAGATCTCATTGTAAGTGCCGGAAATCTTTATTTTATCATTCTAAACAATCATTATTTTCAATCTTTTTCCAATGGAAACTTCGCAGTAATAGCTGGACAGAATGAAGTCTCGACTGATCAAGCAATCGTATTGGTAGACAGCAAGCAATACAACATCGCATTAGATCACCCACTCAGCTGTTCACGTGCAGCTATTCTTATTGATTGCTATCTACTGATTAGATTGCTAGATAAGTTGAGACTGTAGGGGCTGGGAACCTCTTTTGCCAATGTCACCCTGGTTCCGTATCTTCACTTGAAGTGGCACCGGAAGATATATATATATATATACAAGGATAATTTATTTATAAGGTACACATAATAAAAGAGCGCCGTTTTTGTGTATGTCACACCTCAAGGGCCCTCTCAAATCACGGATAAGATTTTTTGTAAAGATGCGTCTTTAGTGCTCCTTTAAAGACACCAACAGTTTCTGCCTTCCTCACATTAGGTGGTAGTCTGTTTCACTCCATTGGGCCCGCAAACCGGAAAGCACGGTCCCCAAAATTAGTGCGTGTCTGACGTGACGGCTGGACTAAGTCAACCGCCCCACACTCCGCAGATCTGAGAGTTTGGCGTCTCAAATCTATCTCAACACGTGAGAACATGTCAGACAAGTATGAAGGAGCCATACCATTGACAGCTTTGTAAACCATCAGACAAACACGGTAGACCACTCTCTCCGGAAAACAAAGCCAATGCAGTTTTTTCAACAATGGAGTAATATGGTTAAATTTAGACATCCCGAATATGAGTCTTGCTGCAGAGTTCAGCACAGATTGAAGCCGGCTGAACTATTTTTTCGGCTGACCTATATACAGCGTTGAGCAATAGTCAACCCGAGACATCACAAAAGCGTTAACCAGAGTCCTGACCGCCCCTGATGGTAAACATCTCCTGATTCTATCTGGCGAAGTTAAAAAAACGAGGAGGATACCGTGTTATTCAACTGCTCTCCCATTGTGAGGTTCGGATCCAGTGTGACTACTAGAAGTCTCACTGAATCCGACGGCTGAATCAGCTGTCCCCCAATGGAGAGTGGTGCGCGTGTTGTTAGGAGATGATCACGCCTGGACGTTGTGTGGAAGATGTGTCAAGCTAATGTTTCTGTCACCACTCTACCCAGCCACCTTGCTCTGGGTTTTCCCACTGCCCTGCATTCATCAGGGACTCACATCACAACTATCCTCCTCAGGCTCTGATGGTCCATTCTTAGATCCCTGATTCTGAAATCCTAAACCCTCAAATTTTCTAAAATATGGGATATCTCACACAGACTTCATTAGAAATAAAACATTGTTCAGTGTTTTAATTGTGGGTTATGTCTGTGTTTGCAGGTTAAAGAAATGGAGATATCTCGTACAGTTGCTGAGAGAACTCTTCGAGAACACCAAGGAGATGTTGTGGCAGCTCTCACAGCCCTGACTGACTAAACATTCAACTAACTTGTGAACTATTCCCATCAATAGCCGTCTCCGGTTATTACATTCAAGATATCAGTTTCTCATTTGAGTCCTATCTGCAATTAATCCACTCGCTCCCAACTGCTGCCCCTCCAACTCCTCCTGTCCCCTGCGACCATCCTCATACTGCCCACCTGGAGAAGCTGTGGGACATCTCTGCTCCCTCCATCCTCCTACTGGCCACCTGGAGAAGCTGTGGGACATCTCTGCTCCATCCATCCTCCTACTGGCCACCTGGAGAAGCTGTGGGACATCTCTGCTCCATCCATCCTCCTACTGGCCACCTGGAGAAGCTGTGGGACATCCCTGCTCCCTCCATCCTCCTACTGGCCACCTGGAGAAGCTGTGGGACATCTCTGCTCCCTCCATTCTCCTCCTACCTTCCTACCTCCTGGACCTCCCCATCAGTCTCTTTCCACCTGGGTATCCATTCAGAAGTGTTGATAAAACTAATAGATTGATTGTTAAGAATATAAGTCACATAGACGTGTGACGTTTGCACGCTGAAAATAAAATCTAAATTCAAGTTATGTTGCGTGTCCTTTGTCAGAAAAGTTTAATTTCCTAGTTATTAAAAGCTTCAAGCTGACTTCTCAAACATACATTTTGACTGCTCCAAGGAAGAAGGAAGTAACTCCGAAATTGAGGTTTTTGACTTTTTCCATTTCTGAAGGTAACATATCATTATCATCATTCCAAGATGACAGCCGTGTCTATCTCTTTTAAATTCATTAATAAATGAATGTCATAAATCATTTAGGCATCATTCTCCATGGAATGAATAACATTCAATTGGCTTTCCTGCAAAACTATATTTTTTTACTAAGTGCTGTCATAGATTTTTTGATGAAAGTGGTGGCTCAACCCAATCTTTGTGAATCGTACAGAGAGCCAAGGGTGGTAATCTATCATTTTTGCCATGAATGAGATAAATACATATACGGAAACTCATAAGAAATATGCCTTGACAACTTGGATAAACATGTAGATTGCCGCCTTTGATTGGATGCAACTCATATGTAGAATGTAACAATAGCATATTTAACACATTCAGTTTCTCCATTTTCATAAGCGATAATAAACTTAGTCAATTGTCTCAAGATTCTATTCACTGTAGCTAATTACTTTGTCATGAACCAAAGGGGAATTCTAAGTTTTTGTTTAAAAAAATTGATAAATAAATGGGAAACACAAAAAATGATATTCTTTGTTTTTTGAGAAAAATCCTAGATTTCCCCCTTTGGTTTTATGGGACTCATTTACTAGGACTCATTCTATTTTAATTTCTTAAGATTTTCATTTACTGCTTGTAAAAAATCCACTTCATTTAATAAGATGAAATAATTTTGATTGTTCATAAATATATAGTAAAAATCAGTTGCTTAATTAAAATGAAATTCACAGTTGGTATATTTTAAGGATTTGTAAGCGAATTTTGTATATAATAATTGTGTAATTAAACAATTGTTCATTTTCATTTTTTGTTTTAAAACTCGACCCAATATTCACTATTTTATCCCCCACACCAAACCACCACCTAACTTCAAAATAAACAAAAGTCAGTTGTCTTTTTTTTTTAAATACATTTGTGAAGAGGAATGCAATTCGCCAACCTATTCTGCCAGAAACAGGTATTAATATCATCAATTAATAATTTGTTATTGTTTATTTTAATGAATTATTAAATAATAATTACCCAATTACATCTGTTGAACCAGGGTCAAAGTTATGGTCAAATGAACCAAGTGGGGATCGACCCAACATTATTCTCAGGGCCGTGCATCCCATACAGGCGCATGCGCTAAATAGGTAGGCAATATATGGTAAAAAACACATTTCAGCTTGATATTCAAATTAAAAATTTAATATTTTGTATTTTTTGTGTATTAACACTGAAAATTAATATTCAATAATTTGTTAATTTTTTGGATTCAAATTAAACACTGTTTTATTTTCATGTATACAATTATTTATTTTTTAAATTTTTACAAACATTTTCGATCTATAATCATCATCAGGTATTAAAATTTCCAAATAAAAGTCACCAGTGACTTTTATTTTGAGCATTTTGACCAGGACCACGCATGTGAGGACATGCATGGTCCTCCCAGTCATCTAATTTTTCAGACAAACATGCTGTTAGTAGAAGTCGCGCCATGTAAAAAGAACGCTGAGGGAAGTGGAGGGGGTGTGTTTGCGCATGGGTTACAGTTGCGCAAGTACCAAAAAGTCCGCTAAATCGCCGTCTGCGCAGCTCGCCGCCAGCGTTCTTTTTACATGGCGCGACCTCTACCTTTTACACTAATGGAACCTCTGTGCCATCTGTCGATGAATCACCAAAGATCACCTCATGTACCTACAATGTTTCAGCACAAGCAACAACATATTCTTCTGACAATTTAGTTTGTGCTTCTTTGTCACAAGTAATAAGTAGGAACAGTGCCGCCCCTGTTATCTGGCACTTTAGTATTAAACTGTCTAACCACAGAATAGGAGCACCATAGGAAGTTCTGGATTACTGGCAGCCGCCAGCCTGCTACTAAATAAGCAAGACTGATGTAAGCGGTGTTGCTATAAGCGTGATATCTGCACAAATCTAAATAAAAAACCAAGGAAGAAAGCCGACGTAATTATAAAAAAATAATTGATTTTCTTAGTTTATTGTGAAAAACATACTCTACTGTTAGATAAGGGTAAAATCTTGTTAAAAAATACAGACCTCCGTTCATGTGTGTAAATATTCTTTTAAGTACCCATATCATTCATGAAAAATTAGCCAAATGTATAATTGTGTCCTCAGGTTGGATTATTGACTATTTGACAATATCTTAATGTAATGAATGTGTGAAAAATTTCCAATTATTTTAATCTTGGAAGTGACGTGTGTGTTAAAAATTACCATCTGGCTGCTGCACACAAGAGAGTCTTCTTCTTCTGCTTCAACCCAAGATTGACTTGCAATCATGTTCATCAATCTTTTTTGCTATTTCTTCCTATTCAGATAATCCTTCTGAGCTCCTCGTAGGAGAAACAGCACCCTCAGCGGAATGGGGACAGAGATACAATAAAAGTCACATCCCGGCCATGTGATGCATCATTTTATCTTTGTCTTCACTAATAATACAATGTTACTTCTTTCCCCTATACTTCACTCTTATTTTGTGGCTAAAAAGCAATATAGAATAAAACCTATGTGCACAAAGTATGGAGAAATGTTCAATTTTCTTATAAAGAATGAATATTTTCTTTCAATACATTTTCAATTAAGCTAGAAATTATGCTTTTATAATTGAAAAATATTATATTTGAAATCAAGTTACTGCAGTTATTTTTTTAATAGTTTTTTCGATTATCTCAGAATGGTCCAAAGTGCACATAGGATAAGTTATAAATGCAGCGATGATTTATTAGATTTGTTGCACCAAGAACCAGGTGCAACCCTACTTTTTTTGTATGGAAAAACTTAATTTAACTGGATGACAAATTAAAACTATGAATAAGGGGGTACACTTTTATAAAATAATTATGTCGATTTAAAGCAGGTATACCAATCTGTCTAAAAATATATCAAGTGATACCTAATACAAAGCAGTATTTGATACATTTTGAGGCGTAATGAGGAGTAAGTACCTACTCACTTGGGTATATACTTGGGTATGTTACACCAATTCTCAAAAAATCAAGCCTTCCAGCTGATTCTGTGGAAAATTATAGACCTGTGTCGTCCGTTCCTTTTATATCGAAAATTATTGAGAAGGCCGTTGTTTGGCAACTCACTCAGCACATGGAGCGAGGCGGATATCTGTCTAAGTTTCAGTCAGCATATAGAAAAGCTCATTCCACTGAGACTGCCTTACTTCGCATTGTGAATGATGTGATAGCTGCGGTTGGGGACGGTGCTCTTGCCATGGTGGCAGTACTTGACATGAGCGCTGCCTTCGACACTGTTGATCACAGTATACTCATCACTAAGCTTGATAGGTTGTACGGAGTCCGAGGAGGAGTATCTAAATTGCTATCTTCATATCTGAAAGGCAGATGTCAGACTGTGGATGTTGATGGTGAGTCATCAGGTATGCCCATGGACTGTGGTGTGCCTCAGGGATCTGTGCTCGGGCCTTTACTTTTTACCCTGTACACAAATGATCTTGAGAGCACTGTACTGATGAACGGCACCAGCTACTATTCTTATGCTGATGATATTCTACTTTGTCGTTTCTGTCAGCCATCTATGACAGATGCCTGTAGTCTTGAGGTGGTACGGTGCATTGAAGTGGTGGCTGAGTGGATGGCAAGGTGTCGCCTTAGAATGAATCCAGACAAGACAGAATTCATCTGGATGTCGTCTCCTGGTAGGAAACACTTGCTTGGCTCTTCACCAATTAAAGTAATGGGCCTGGATGTATATCCATCTAGCTCAATTAAGTTTCTTGGGGTCCATCTTGACAACACTCTCTCTATGAGTACGCAAATAAGCTCGACTGTGAGCTCCTGTTTTTTTCACCTGAGGCAGTTGAGATGGGTCAGAAACTGTTTGACATCCGAAGCTGCTAAGATTCTCATTGCGTCCTTTGTTGTGTCGAGACTGGATTATTGCAATGGTCTATTCTGGGGTCTTCCAAGGTTTCAGCAGTCTAGACTGCAGTCTGTCTTTAATGCTGCAGCCAAATTACTTTTAGGAGGACGAAAAACTGACCATGTCTCTCCTCTGTTGCGGCGCCTTCACTGGCTGCGAGTCCCAGAGAGGATTGAGTACAAAATATGTGTTTCTGTTTTTAATGCCCTCAGAGGAGTTGCCCCATCGTACTTGTGTGAATTATGCAGAGTCGACCAGATAGGTGGAAAACGATGCACTCTTCGTTCTGCACAGAGTGACGCCGTAAACAGGCTTCAACTGCCTCTTCGACGGAACAGAACTGGTTTCGGAGACAGGGCTTTTAGTTCGGCTGGTCCATCCTGCTGGAATAGTCTACCTCTGGAGTTGAGAACAGAGACCAGTGTTGGCAGTTTCAGGAAGTTGCTTAAGACACATTTGTTTAAAAGAAGCTTCAACACATTTGTTTAACAGAAGCTTCAACACATAAAAGCGCCCTTGGGGTGGCTAGTGCCACTAAACGGCGCTGTATACAAATTGTCCAATTATTATTATTATTATACGTACTCAGTTGATGGTAATACTTATTGCAATGATATCAGTACTCAAGTATGAAACTAAGTTTAAATTCAATAACGTTTAACCAAAAAAGTATGAGAACGAAACAGCGCATCTAAAGAGTGTTTTAGTTTGCATACATTATTGGGAAACCTTATGGTAAGGTGTAAGCGTGAAGTTTCATAGTCGGGCTACAGTTTTCTGTTATCAGCTTATCTTTCATTATCTAAATACCTAGGTGTACTATCTATAGCTTTGCCACTATTGGCCTGCTCGCTTTTACAATAGATTATCTGGCATAAGAGATAAACTATTGACAAATAAGCCTTCTCATTATATTCTTCAGACTTGGCATTATTGGTTTCTCTTTCTTCGTCATTTGTTTGTGTTCAAATGTCTAGTTCGGCGATGAGATTTCTTCTTGTACTAGTTGTGTGATATTTTAAAGATTCAAGATGTGGTGTAACTGTGTTCTCTATATTCTAATTTGCCTTTCACAGGTTGTGATATCAGAAAGAAATGTGACATCAGTAAGAAAGAGAGGTTTACCTTATTTTATTTTTATCTAATCATTCTAGTTTTATGATGAACAATCATGGTGATGGAAATCAAATGAATTCCTTTGAGGTATTTTTTTAAATGTTCTCATTGTGAACCAAAACAATCTTGTCTTTTATTTTGACAGCTGTTTAGTGCAATGTCACACTCAGATAAAACTAAGTAGGTATTATGAGTTAAGTTAAAACAAAATTTCATGAAATTCTCTGATTCGAGTAGAGCACTTATGATTATCTGAACTAGCGAGGTCCGAACATTCAAAATATCCCTGGGCTATTTAAAGCCACCCTTAGTGAATTCCCGATAATCAGGGATTTTTTTCTAGCTTACAGCATTTAGTCGACACTCGTGAGTCAAAGATGGCACTAACAATTTATTGTTTTCATAAAATATCACTAAGAAATATATACAAATACACATCAATACACTAGAAACTATTTGTTGTGAATTTACTTTTAAAGCTGATTTTTTTACATATTAAAATGTACTCGTATCTTGACTCAGATATTCTTCAAATTGAAATCGGTTTATTAAAATAATTTTGTTTTTATTTAACCCAAGCAAAATTGTCCACTTTTTAGTACTTGGGTGTATTATCTTATTTTGCATTAAAACAAAGTGTAAAGACAGTTTTGGATTCTAACCTTCCAAAGATTTGACAGATAAAAAGCTTTGTATAGATGAGATGCTAGCGCCTCTGGCTGTCAGATTTGGAAGTAATCTGGCCGAATGACTAGGTTTATTTTCACGCCCTTTTCAATGCTCTGACCTCACGGGAACATAAGGGTGTTCATAAAATCAATTTATCTTATGATTGAACTGTATACTTTTATCCAACAATCTTCCAATAAAAAATATATTTGTATTACGTGTATGAATCTGCATTTCAACACTAGCACATATATTATGGTGTGTCCATGAAATGATTGTGTCACGATGCCCTTTATTTTGACCTGTAGAGCGAGCCTACCGCTTACGCGCAGCTAAATCACACTTTTTCAGGACAGATATTAGATGCTGGTCGCTTTCCTCTTCTATTTTAAATAATCGCAAAGCAGTATACAGCTACAAGGCTTAAATTGATGTGGTAAAAATCAGAACTAACACTGCCATCTTGTGAAAGGTCACTTTTGATGTTCAACTTGAAGTTAGCTGAGTTTTTAAAAGGTGAAGAAAAATAAAAGAATGCTTGTTGGTCAGTTTGTACGCCTCTAACATAACATCATCCTCGTTTCACTGTCTTCTATGGTCAGTGTAAGCTGTTTAGGTCTATACCTGAACATGTAACTGCATCAGAAGTGTAGGTATATATATCTCTGTAATTTTCTTAATAGCTAGATGAATGAAGTGCTGGCAGAGGTTTGGATAATTGATGCTGTGCTGCATAAGGTTTGGTCCATTTAGAAAGATTCCTCTGAAAGACTCTGAATGGAAGATTGTGGGTTTGAATCCCGGCGGAGTACAAAAAAATACATTTATATTTCAAATTTGCTCTTCGCTGGGTTGAAAAATTCAGAAACCTTTACCAATGACCGGTCATCAAAGGTCCATCCAGCCTTACAGCAACTGGGTCTTGCTTGAGAATTGGCGCTTTGTAGCGACGATCAAGCTCATAAAAATAAATAAGTTCCGAATCGCCACATGGGACCCCTTCGGGTATAATGCAGGCAGGAAGTTACACTATATGTGTAGCTTAGTTAGTTGGGTTCCTTGTTTTACTGTTCCACATGAAGACTACAAGGGAAAAACAAAGAATGGCAGCAAAAATAACCTATTAATGCCATCTAGTCCAAAAGTGGAGGCGCATCTGCAGAGGTACCGGCCACCCCTAGTGGAACGGCGGCAGGATACAGTACAGTACAGTACAGTGCATCTGAGTGTATCTAAAGCTCTGCAAAATTTGTAATGCAACAACAGTCGCTATCACAGTTTATGGCGGTATTTCCGGTTCTTTGTGACAGGCAATAACCATGAGAATACAGACTATCAAATTTATAATTTTTATTTACCTACTCAAAATATACTTCAACTGACATTCCTTGTTCTTCCCCTGTACTCTTCACATATTACTTAATTGTCTACCTGTAAATTGGCATTGGCAATATTGTGTCGTTATCCGGCCGGGTTGCTAGAGCAAAGGCATACAAATATATTGTTATTAGTTGCTAAGAAAGCCCCGTACAGTTCGCTCAAAAATGTTCTAACCTCATTATTTAGTCTGACCTAACCAAAAAAGAACTTTGGATCTATGATCTATACTTTTCTATGTATTTATACTACAACTGTGACTTTGTCGCCATCCTGCTATGTGTGGCTAGAGCCTCTGCAGAGTTACCTCCTCTTCTTATCCTTGCATGTCTCTTTCAATTCATTAATTTTTTTAAATAAATTTATGAAGAGGAATTCAATTCACCAACCTATTTTGCCTGGCCAGTTGGCTTCATGCGAAAGCAGAAGCTTGTGTGCATGCAATTACATCTGTTGAAGTTATTATCGATAGGACAAGGCCGGGCTCGAAACGGCCAATAATGCAAATTCCAGTCCAACGCCTTACCCCTCGACCGTCCCAGCGGCCCAGCATATTTATCTTATTTTTGTTTCCGTCTTTTACATTTTATCTGTCAATTCTATTCTTTTACTATATACCTTCCAATTACAAACTGTAAGCGTTAGCCACTAAGCTACGGGGCTTTTCCTGCAGTCCCACAATCCACCACCACTTTGTCCAGCCATCTTACTCTTGGTTTTCTCCATTGACTTATGATATCTGTGAACTAGAAATCATTTTAACGAAAATAGACAATATATGTCGGTTTCAACCTACTTACGAAAATAGTCATTAGTAAGAAAGAGAACAAAGAACTTCACAGTTGCATTTCAATGTGTACAAAAAACTCGGACGAATGTAAAAATGTAAAAAATAGAAAGGTGGCAGCATTTGCCATGTGCGTACTATGCCCGGAGCAACCCAAACATAGACGCAAGACGCATGCGGTATAAATCTTGTGATTGATAAAATTGACAAATTTTAAAGGAAAAAGGCATTATTTTAAGACATCATGGCATGTGTTGTAATTGGGTGTCAAAATACAAAATGGAGAATGCATGAAAACATAAAATTTGACACATAAAACATGTTTTGTATGATTACACAACTGCAATGTTTGACAGGACTGAGTCAATTGTATGTATCAATGCAGTAAGTTAGTTTCCACTCCTCTATGTTATTACTCAATGGTTTTCTCTGTACATTTAGTCGGTGTTATAGCCGCGGGGATCAAGACAGGTTATTTGGAACGGGATAACGCTGGTTCGAATCCCGCGACGATAACTTCGACCCTGGTTCAACAGATGCCGTTGCATGCACACAAGCTTCTGCTTTCGCATGAATACAACTGGCCAGGTAAATAGGTTGGTGGATTGCATTCCTTTCCACAAATCTATTTTTTTAAATTAAAAAAAAAAAAAAAAAAAAACCCGTTCTACCACAATTTCACCAATCTATTCAAGCCATACTTTCTTCCGTTTTATTTTTTGCCTTTGAAGGAAATTTCCTTCATATATTTTCTTTTGCCTTTCTATTACCCTCTTTTATTCTTCTTTTGTCTTTCTCTTGCCTTCTTTTTCTCTTTTGCTTTTTTTTATTTATTGACTTTTTCCCTTCACCAAGATGTCCTCATATGAGTCTTGTAGAATCAATGACAGCAATCTAGAATTTAAACAAAATTAATGTTAAAAATAAATAACTCATTGAATAGTTGGCAAACCGTTATTATAGTAGGTAGGTACTTACTTTATTATGTTAGACGTTATGTTAGCATCGTAGCCAACATTCTCAGAAGACATCCTTGTTGTGCAGCATTCAAGAATGAACTGTGTTTTTTGTTATTCAATCTTGGCAATCTAGTTTTTTTTTTAAATGAGTTGGAAGTATGAATATTATGAAAAACTTTTCCCGGTCTTCCATATATTTATCTTGTTTTTAAAAAAAGTCTTGATTTGTCATTATTTATTCTATTCGACTCATATGAAAAAGTTTCCTGGGAGAGAAAAAGAAGAATAAAAATCTTGTGATTCTTTTCAAAATGGATTTAAACTCCAAATTATATTTCAGTAGAACTCTTCTCGTCCGCAAGTCGAGCTGATCAGGCTGCACTCGACCCAAACTCAAGCCTAGAAAAGTCTGAAGAAGGTTGTAAAGTATATAAAGTTAAATATAGAATATCTCTCCAAACGCGCAAAAGCCCAAGTCTCACATTGGTAATGGTCTCCCAGTACTGCCCCACCAACTCCTCCCGTCCCTGCAGCTGTCCTGGAGAAGCTGTGTGCTGCCTCTCCTCACCCTGTCTTCTCTAAACAGCTCGGGCCTCCTCTCCAGTCTCTAATAGTCTAGTATAAGTCCCTTCTCACACAATCTGGCGTGGTTTGCGCAGCAATCCCATACATTTCACATCCGGGTAGATAGCCAAAGATTGAGTGAAAAAGGCGTTAGTACAAATGCTTTTGAGATGACCAAGAGTAATAAGTAGGGACTGGAAAATTTCGCGATCGCGATAAAACGAATTTATTCGCGAATTTTGATGTTTTTACGCGAATAACGCGAAATTTGAGGTTTTACGAAAATATCGCGAATTTTCGTACTTTTGGTAGAAATTGTGCGAAAAAGTTGTTATGTGTCGCTTCTGCAACGCAACTATTTTGTGGGAAAAAAAAGATTTCTGTGAAAACCCTTTGCAAGGTGCAAAGCACAGAAAAAATGGTCAGTGTTATAGCCGAGGGGGCTAAGTGGGCTGATCTTTCAACGTTGAAACACGCTAGAACGCTAGACGCGGGGTTCGATCCCCGCCTGGGTCATTTGATCATAAATTTGACCCTGGTTCAACAAATGTAATTGGGTAATTATAAATTAATAATTAATTAAAATGAACAATACTCGTAATGAATTTTTCATTAATGATATTAGTACCTGTTTCTGGCCAGGCAGAGTAGGTTGGTGAATTGCATTCCTATTCACAAATCTATTTTTTTTTTAAATAAATGATAAGCAGAACTGTCCTGGACATCCAAACAGACTTGAATCGTGACATCAATGAAATAGGAAATACATCAAGGAGTGAAGCTGCTGCTGGATTAGCCAAGAGCACAACTTGAGGCTTTCATAAAAGCCAACATCCCTCGAAAAAATTAGATAACCCTCATCTAGAGAGACTAAATTTAATATTTTAAAAGGATATTGCAGGGTATTCGGAGTGTCATTCAAATATTAATACTTTTTTCAATCAATGGTTTTTTGTAAGTTGTAACTCGTATTGATTCAGATGTTGTTTATTCATTGTTTTTGAAGGTACATATTGTTGTTTATATAATAAATTGTAAATATTAGTAAAATCTATAGTTTTGCAATTACATAAACCCTGTATTTCGATCAAATCAACCCTAAAAATAACACCGAATCTCCCCGTTTATCATAAAAAAAATAACGCGAATTTCCCTGTTTTTGATCAAAAATAACGCGAATTTCCCAAAAAAATAACGCGAATTTCGCAAAAAATAACACCACTTTTTTCCAGTCCCTAGTAATAAGTGGTTCTGCGAAAAGTATGAATCAAAGTTATTATTACCATGATTTTTGATGTTATCTGTTAATATAATTTTTTATCGTTCCGCGTAGGTTACAAATCAGAGTTGTTCTTCTGTAAGTGTTGGTTGCATTTCAGACAGCTGGGAGATGGAGCAGTATGGAGAGGAGTGTGTGGACAACAGGTCCTGCAGGTCTGCGACGCTACAGTGCGATGCGCTTAGCAAAGTGTGCGTCTGTGCCGACAACTACAAGCTAGATAAGGAAGAAGAGTATTGTGTCAAAGATATAGGTTAGTATGTATATTTATAGGTGTTTATGGCTGACTGTAGATGATGAAGTTTCTTGCAGTACAGGGGGTTATTTTCCTTGGCCTGCAGAATCAAACTACATTCTTTGCATAAAATGTATGCTTTGATACTTCTAGTGCCTTCTTTAAGTCGATTGTTCTTAATTATTAAATGTCTATTTCAGAGCCCCAGCCAAATTGTCCAGCGATTTGCTGTTCTCTAGATATTGAATACGACTGTTGTAAGACCCTGTGCACCACATGCTACAGCTCAGGATCCTTGAATTGCGGGTAAATAAAGCTATTTTCATGTGCCATTATTGATTAAGTACTTTAATAATATGGGTACACTCTTAGAGCCATTTCACACAAGACGCATTCTATCTAGTTTGTCAATGGTTGTTTCTATTGACTAATAACATCTGTGGACAAGAAGTTATTTTAACGAAAATGGACACATATATCTGTCTCAACTTACTTACGAAAATGGTCATTAGTTAGAAAGAGAACAAAGAACTTCACAGTTGCATTTTCGTTTGTACACAAAACTCAACACAACCCCAAAAAAAAATCTTGAATGTTGGTACCATTGCAAAAAATGGCTGCCGATTTGACCGGAAATAGCTAAAGTTGACAGATAACACGCGTTATAAATATTGTAATCGCCAAAATTGATGCCAGTATTTTATATTTTCAAAGTGTATAATCTTATTTTAATTTTATCACTCATTTCATTATAACCATTGTGATATTTTATGCGTTATATTTGTAATTGTTGCTGCCGTACATTCGGGGTACCACTGTAACGTTTGACACATGAGGAGCGCAACAGGGAAAAAGTATGAACCAATTCAGTACTTTAGTTACCGCTCCCCTATATTATAACTCCATGGTTGTTTCTATCTGGCCCCGGGTCGGAAGTTAGTAATGTATGGAGATGTATTATTGCTTTTACACGGTTTGTCTGGTAATTCATAGATAATCTGGGTAGAATGAATTGTATGTGAAAAGGCCCTTAGAGTATCGTGTTTCAACAATAGCTTACGCAAATACAACTAAGCTGCACATATATTGCAACTTATTAATTTTTTATTGCATTATCCCTCATGATTATATGGCAATGGATCCTATTTATTCTTACAGATAAGAGAGCCAGCTTTACGCCTATCATTTCACTTGAAGTGAGAGTTTCCCAGCTCCTGAGAGGGCAGTTTCTCATTTCTTGTAAGACTGAGAAATGATGTATCAAGCTGAATTTAAAACAACCGGGAATTAGCTTCATCAAAAATGTTGATTAATTTTGTCATTTGTTGGATGATTTGGTTTCTTATTTTGTCTCTCACTTAGAATAGAAAATGTACCTAGTGATAGCCTGGAGCTATGTATTATTCCTCTTTGTCGACCTATCTTATCTACTCCTGGACGTAAGCTTCCCTGTTGAATGGTTTGTTCAGCCCCTCCTCTCAGGTGATCATCATCATCATCACCAGTGTGCAGTGTCCAGTGACAAATATCAATAAGTGAGGAGTCTTGGCTTGCATTAACCACCGCCAGCACTGCCTGTCCAACGCCTTTCTCCTCCAGCCTCATACTCGTACCGCACACTTCTCAGGTTACTAACGCAAACTCAATGCAAACTGTAACAAAACTAAACATATAGTGTAACTTCTTGCCGTGTTATCCCCGAAATGATTGCATGTGACGAGTGGAACCTATTTATTTTTACAGGTAAGGGGACTGGCCTTACACCAACCTCTTCAGTTGAAATGAGGTTCTCCAAGCTCCCGAGGGGGCTGGTTCTCATTTCTTGTGAAGGCTGAGTAAGCCTTACCTGTATTTTATCATTTTTGACACTGTCAGTAGGAATCAAACCCAAGCCTTCGCCCTTCGGCGTGGAATGCAAGCACTCTATCAACTGAGCTATCACCTGGAACTATGTTGAAATATTTGTTATACTGCAGGAACCATCCCAGCCAGCATTTACTCCTGACGGCCACACAGATAGCCATGACCGCGGCTCTCCTGCTGGGCATCATCACCATCATCACTCTCTTCTGGAAACTGTGCACTCTGACTGGATACAGGTGAGCACATGTCTTCTGCCTGATACAGGTGAGCACATGTCTCCTGCCTGCTGACATGCAAGCAGGATGGGATTCTGTCTGATACAGGTGAGCACATGTCTCCTGCCTTCTGACATGCAAGCAGGATGGGATTCTGCCTGATACAGGTGAGCACATGTCTCCTGCCTTCTGACATGCAAGCAGGATGGGATTCTGCCTGATACAGGTGAGCACATGTCTCCTGCATTCTGACATGCAAGCAGGATGGGATTCTGCCTGATACAGGTGAGCACATGTCTCCTGCCTTCTGACATGCAAGCAGGATAAGATTCTGCCTGATACAGGTGAGCACATGTCTCCTGCCTTCTGACATGCAAGCAGGATAAGATTCTGCCTGATACAGGTGAGCACATGTCTCCTGCATTCTGACATGCAAGCAGGATGGGATTCTGCCTGATACAGGTGAGCACATGTCTCCTGCCTGATACTGGTGAGCACATATGTCTCCTGCATTCTGACATGCAAGCAGGATGGGATTCTGCCTGATACAGGTGAGCACATGTCTCCTGCCTGATACAGGTGAGCACATATGTCTCCTGCATTCTGACATGCAAGCAGGATGGGATTCTGTCTGATACAGGTGAGCACATGTCTCCTGCCTGATACAGGTGAGCACATATGTCTCCTGCATTCTGACATGCAAGCAGGATGGGATTCTGCCTGATACAGGTGAGCACATGTCTCCTGCCTGATACAGGTGAGCACATGTCTCCTGCCTGATACAGGTGAGCACATATGTCTCCTGCCTTCTGACATGCAAGCAGGATGGGATTCTGCCTGATACAGATGAGCACATGTCTCCTGCATTCTGACATGCAAGCAGGATGGGATTCTGCCTGATTCAGGTGAGCACATGTCTCCTGCATTCTGACATGCAAGCAGGATGGGATTCTGCAATTTCCAGTTTCAATAGACATAGTTTTTGCTCCGACATCTGATGAATATCCACATCTTCGATCATACACAATGAAATTCCTTGACTCACAGGTTGATCAATAATTACCTCATTATATTGTTCCTTGACTTATAGGTTGATATGCGGCTGACCACCCATACTGTAAAAATGGTTCACTTTGCCAATGTCACCCTTGTTACAGGGAAGGGCGGCAAGAGTTGTAGGGCTTATGTTAATTTGAGATTGGGTTTTATATTGTAGGTCCACATGCGGCATGTGTTAGCGCAAAATTATACATGTCTGCTTGTGGGAATGCATTTAATATTAATCTTAAATGATATATTTCTTTGCAGCTTAGATCAGATTAGAATAGATTAGATATCTGTTGAACCAGGGCTGGAAGTCTCATCACCATGGTAAATACTACTTACCGGACATCGGTAGGTTAAAGTAAATGATTTCAACCCTTACCGTATTGTCTGTAGGTGTCAATGCAAGGCTGTGGGTGCATCTGATTGGTCAATTAGTTAAATACCTTACATAGGTGCAATGTTAATGAGTTTTCGTAGACTCGACACTCTTCAAATGACGGTAACGTTCATGCTAAACTATCAATGCTTGGTCAGCGTATCAAGCAAATTGAACTTACTGTATGATACGTGAACGATTGGAATATAACAATAACAAGTATCTGCAGTTATTTGTAAATTTCTCAGTGATGAAATATTTATAAATTGAACTAGGTTCATACTAGTTATTTGAAATGTATTAAAAAAAATACTATTAAAATTATTATTGAAATGTATTTTATCAAAATATTAAAGTCCTCCAATTTTTATTTGCAATCAAGGGGGTGTTGATTGTAGTACACATTTTTGCATTTTAGATTATAGATATTGATTTTACATTACCATTTGTAGGATTTGTTTTATT
Organism: Agapetus fuscipes; assembly: GCA_951799405.1. Taxonomy (NCBI): domain Eukaryota; kingdom Metazoa; phylum Arthropoda; class Insecta; order Trichoptera; family Glossosomatidae; genus Agapetus; species Agapetus fuscipes. Next base: position 261,777 of record OX637362.1, read on the forward strand.
TAAATAATTTATTTTATTTATTTTACTCTTTTCATTTATTTTGTTTCTTTTTATTTATTTCGTTAATTTTAATCACGAGCAAAAACGTGAAAGTTGCTTACTCATGCTACACGTGTACTTACTTACTAAATAAAACCGCGAAGGAACATCATTAACCCTGCAACTGTGCCCGCCTTAGGTTTTATGCGACGAAGACTTCGTCAACAATAATGTACGTTAGCCACGGTGTTGAGATAACCATATAAAGGTTATGACACGTTGACTGTCTCCATACAATTAAGTCATCTAAAATGGCTGCAAGTGAACAGCTGATTAGTAATTCTGCGTGGTTCATACAAAGTATCTAAACAAAATTCGGTAGATTTTTCGAACGATAATGTCCGGTAGCTGACAAATCGAGACTTGCATTGATACCTTTCACCGTTGTTGACTGTCGCCATACAATAAAAATTATCCAAGATGGCCACAAGTGAACAGTTGATTAGGCATTGACAGGTTTTCATACTAATATGAACGATGTTCGGTAGGTAGGATCTACCGTGGGGATGAGACTTCCAGCTCAGAGGAACCTTATAGACAAGTTACACCAAAGGGACTTAAACAGGTTTTTTTTTAATTTCAAACAAACTAGTCAAGACTGTACTCTATACTTCCACAAAGAGGCGTCACTGACGTGGGATTGGCAAAAAACCAGCCCTCACCAAAGAAATGAACCTTTACTATGAGTATAAAAAGTTGCAAAAGTTGTAGTCTCTAAGCCTCACGCTAAAACTCACTTCTTTTGTGTAGATTAAAAATGTATGGAATATACGACGGCAGTTTTTAGTCTTCATACATTTTTTTGGATTTACACAATTTCAGTGAGTGTACGCTTTGTTTCATCCTTGGATTATTGATATGTATTTTGTTTCCAGGCGCACGATGGCACGGAGTGGAGGAGCAGCGGGGCCGGGCAGAGCCAGCTCCTCCAGCCTGGCGTCCTCGGGCACGCTGCAGAGGGAGGTGGCGCAGCGGCTGCGGGACGCCCCGCCCCCCTACTGCCGCGCCTCCCAGCCCCTGCCCGCACCCAGCCCCGCCGACACGCCCCCCCCATACCACATGCTGCCCAATGCCGCCTACATCAACACTAGCTTTGTAAGTTAACGCTTCTGTTCCTCCTCAATAAGATAGGATCGAGTCCATCGGCTAAAATGTATCTACCTACAGCCAAGAAATACTAGCACACTGGGAGGGAAGGCCAGGGCTGGAAGTCTCATCACCACGGTAATTCTTACCTACCGATATTCGGTAGGTAATATTTGTATGAAGACTAATCAGCTGTTCACTTGCGGCCATCTTGAATTGTCAGGTCTTCATACAAATATTACCTACCGATATTTGGTAGGTAAGAATTACCACGGTGATGAGACTTCCAGCCCAGGAAGGTCTCTAGCATACCATAATTAAGGGAATGATTGAGGGGACAAACACCCCAGGACAACCACACCTAGAGTTCCTACAGGATTTACTGGCAGACATGTGTTGTTTTATTGTATGAGGAGCTCAGACAGAGCCATACATAGGATGGAATGGCAATAACGGTTGACAAATATTGCTGCAAGCCAGTCATAGAATTGAGACAAAAGAAGTAGAAAGCGGTTTAACCATTAGACCACTGACCTCTCTAAAGTCAATCAAAATCAACACTAAGTCCAGTGTCAGCACGGAGACTCCAGTTAAAATGCAGCTGTGGACATATAGATATTAGGAATTATAACAACTTCAAAGTAAACGCAACTAAGCTGCACATGTAGTGGTTCTTGCAATGTTGTCTCTCAAGAATTTGCACAACGCAACTAAACATATTTGTGTTCACAGGTAAAAAGGCCGGCCGCCTTAGATGAACTATTTAACTTGAAGTGAGAACTCTACTCTACTTAAGAGAGCAGGTACTCAGTTATAGTGAAAGTTGAGCGAATCTTATCGATATTATAACTTGGGTTAAAAGTTAACACCGAAACTGAAAATTATGCTAGACAAGTGTGGTAGGATTCAAACCCTAATCTTCTAGTTTGGCATGCAACTAGGCTGGTTGAAAATTTGAATTTTTCTTTTTTTTAATAGATTTGTGAAGAAGAATGCAATTTTTCAACCTATTTTGCCTGGCCAGAAACAGGTATTAATATTTTGATGAATTGTTAATTAATAATTCCTAATGACATCTGTTGAACCAGGGTCAAAGTTATTTTGAAGATAGGACAAGGCGCAGACAGGGTTCAAACTTGCAATTATTTTAATAATGCATATTCAAGTGCCGACACTTTATCCCTCGACCATACCAGCGACATTTTTTTTTTTTTTTTTTTTTAAGAAAATCCTGTGCGGGAGACTCCCTAGATTCTGAAGACTCTAGGGGTCTATGACACTTGTTGTAGTGCCGCAGAGGTGTACGAGCTTGGTCGTCGCTACAGAGCGCCAATACTCAAGCAAGACCCAGTTGCTGTAAGGCTGGATGGACCCTTGGTGACCGGTCATTGGTAAAGGCTTATGAATTCTTCAACCCAGCGAAGAGCACATTCGAAATATTAATGGTATTTTTGTGTGCTCCGCCGGGATCCGAATCCACAACCTTCCAAATATTTACGAGTCCGAAGTGTTGCCACAACGGACTACGGACCGGTCCGACATGTTTGTAGTTGGCTGACATGATGCTGTTTCCTTCCCAGGAGCCTGATGCGCCACCCCCAGCCTACAGCTCCATCAGCCCCCAGAACTCTTCATCATCCAGCCAGTCCGACAAGCCAGCGGAAGCTGAGGATATGGAGACAATAGGAGAACCCAAAACCAACATACCTGGATCCACAGTACTCCACATCTGACAAACATTTCACTTTTATGTAACAAATTGGGTGGGTCAGAAATTTACACGCCATTATTTCAAACATACTCGTATATCAAAGGATGACGGCTATCTTCACTATGTTATACCCACTTTGCCTCAATGTCACCATTAGTACGGGCAGACACAGAGGGCATACTCAATAGTTGTTCTTGTTGAATTGAAGTTCAAAATGTTACAATACCTTCCTTTTCACAGTATTAGTTATAGCTGAGGTTGCCTTTTTTCATTTTAGTTCTGACCCATTCTACCCTGCCTGCTTGTGTCCTAAGAAATTGATTCAAAGTAGATTAAATTATTATCACATATTTGGATATAACATAATATGTTATCATTTTCAGGAGAATATCAAGAACTTTTTATATGAATTCATTGATATTAACTAGGATTTTATATTTTAACAGCTTGATTTAAATTAACCTTAAGAACTGATTGCAATTTGTAAACAAGTGATTTTATTTTCAAAAATATTTTGCAGATCATCAATATCTTAAATTTATCATTGACAAATCACTGCATTAATTTCTAAATTTTTCAGCATTTTTTTTTAAATTTAATGAATGAAGTAGAATATAACTTGTTAAATCTGTGATGAAATAGACCATTCATTATTCATTTTGAGGGAATAAAGTGATCCACATTAGTTGTATTAAGAAATCAATATGGATTTTACTATTTAAAAAAATCATAACTAAACAGGTTTAAAAATATTTTTTGTACAGGTGTAAGTGTTATTGAAATCAAGTCAGAAATGCACTTCATTAATTTTGCAAAAAAATATATTGACGGATCAATGTTCTCTTGTTACGTAACTTTAAAAAAAATTAAATTCAGCTTCAATGCTCGTGTCAGTTAACTTTGGCAAATTTTTATGAGCCAAAAGTTTAGCGACCATTCGTAGATCAAAGATTTTGTGTTGTTTAGAAGCCAATAGTTAAGAGACGGCTTGTAAACCTTAAAGCGAAAGCTTGTAAACCAAAAGTTTAGCAAGCGCGTACAAGCCAAAATATTAGCAAGCACTTTTATGGCAGCTTGTTAGCAAGCTGTTTTATGGTAGCTTGTTAACAAGCTGTTTTATGGTAGCTTGTTAACAAGCACTTTTATGGCAGCTTGTTAGCAAGCTGTTTTATGGCAGCTTGTTAGCAAGCTGTTTTATGGTAGCTTGTTAGCAAGCTGTTTTATGGCAGCTTGTTAGCAAGCTGTTTTATGGTAGCTTGTTAACAAGCCTGACATTTGCTTATTTTTTCTTTAAATGCCTTTCTTTATCTTTTCCTAGCTTTTCTTCATTCTAATATCCTTGATTACCTTTGGTCAAGGCTTCCAAATTAGTTGTGACTACTTAGCCGTCCACAGTTATTCAACATTTCAAAACCTGATTTAAAAGTTTGTCACTTCTTGTGCCTACTCTTGTTTTTAATTCTCTAAATATTTCTGTTCCATGAAAGCATCAAATTAGTCAGTATGAAAGCATTGACCTAACTGGTAGCGTATATATCCTAACCTAACTTAACTGGTGGCATATATAATATGCGCTTATTGCAAACACATCCACGTTCTTCAGTGGTAGCCTGCTGGTTGTGCTGCTGACAACTGCCAGTAGTGTCTAGTGAGAATATTGGACAGGAACAAGCAAGGACATCGCTTATTTAAAGATGTTTACATACTCATATGTTAACAAGGTCCGTATGGCATTGTATTCACTTCAGTACACAATTATTACATTACCTAAATTATTTTCTTTTGTAAATAATATTGTATACTTTCTATACATAGACTGTAAGATTATGATTTGTACATATTAGTATAATGTTTATATGTTTATATGCTGATCCAAGGATTAAAAAAATATTATTTATTCTATAACATGCTGTGCAGTATTTTTATGTGATTGATAGTTAATTGTTTACCAAAGTCAAGTCTGACTGATAATATACAACTCATCTTCATCATAATTGGTGCTGCGCCCCGGTGTGGATCTTGGCCTCCTCGAGGAGTTGTCTCCACCTTCCCCCCTCCATCACCTCTTGTCGCCAATAGGTCACTTTTACAGCTCTGCAAGTTCCCCTCCCCCCATCACTTCATCTCAGCTTTGGCCTCCCGCCACTTCTTTGCAACTGGGTTTTATGGAGTATGTCCTTTGCTGTGCAAATGCTGAATGTGTACTTACAAATTAAAATCCAAACCTCAAATGAACATAAATCCTGCAACTTGTGCTGACCTTCCCTGAAACAGGGATGACATTGGCAAAGTGAACCATTTTTACAGGATGTGGTCAGCCTCATCCCAACTTATAAGTCAAGTATCTGTGAGAATAAAAAGGTCCCGCACACCACATGCAGTCCCTTCTGGGACAATGTTGCAAGTTCACTTTATGTGCAGCTTAGTTGCATTTTTTTGTGATTACTGAAGGTGAATTACTTAAGTATATGCTTTGAAATTTCTGGAAAAAAATATTAGGAGTACTTAAGACTAATAAAATTAGAAAATGAAACCAAATGGGATTTATACGAAGTATTTTATTCATGGATGATTCAATTAAATTGTAATTTGTAATAACATTTTTTGTATTAAGTTCAGTGATTATAAAATAAAAGTACCTACACATAACATTTCCCTTCTCTTTCATCTCGTAGTCACAGACTGAGATCACACGAGCCTCTAGAGGTCCCTGCAACCTGGCAACAAATCGTCCTCCTCCCAGCCTGGCAACAAATCGTCCTCCTCCCAGCCTGGCAACAAATCGTCCTCCTCCCAGCCTGGCAACAAATCGTCCTCCTCCCAGCCTGGCAACAAATCGTCCTCCTCCCAGCCTGGCAACAAATCATCCTCCTCCAACTATAATACTTCACACTTACATTCAATCATACAGTTTCACCAAAAATGTATAGAAACTGAAACGCTCACTAGATATGCTGTTTCAGTTATCATACATTTTGTGCGAAGCAATATGGTTGAGTTTACGCATAAGGTTTTAGAGTGGGGGGTGCAGGATTGATAATACAGCTTATGGCTGGCAACACACGCATCAGTTTTTCAGAGAAGACGATTTAAGCAATAATGCTGATCATGGTTAGCGAATGTTGCAAGGTTTTGAGGATGGCTCGTTAGCGCTCACACACATTCCCGTTAAATGCAGATTATGAACAGAGTAGAACAATTACGCTGATGAGAGATATTTTATTACTTTATCACAGAACATTATGGCTTATTTTACAATAACATTTAACAAGGGATCTAATATGACGCGAGACTTACGATATATTTCTTACCGATTATTTTCCAATGGATAGCAACATTTATATAAACAGCACTGCCATCTTTAGGAGCGTCGAGAAAGGTAAAATCTTATGGGGTAGATAACAATACTATAATTCCATATAATTTTTAACTTTCTCTTGTCATCAATAGATGGCAGTATCATGCAAACAAAAAGTTGCTATACACGTATTTATAATTTTCCTGTTGTAAAAATAAAAAAAAATGTTGATGCAAATTTTTAAGTCAAAATGTCAGTCCACACTGAGAAAACAAAGTTATTAATGTGAAATATATTACACGTTTATGAAACAAAATTAGTGAAAAAAAAACAACAAATTATTTACAATAATAAATCAGGACATCTGATTATGGATGTAAAGATAGTCGTTGTCTATTGCGCAACATCGCGGTACATGTCAATTCTTATGCACAATGTTTACTTATCAAATACTCAAGTGTTGGTATAGTGTGCCGCGACATGCTAAACAAACAAAGGGTTTGAAGTGGACAAAAACTATTGGACAAATCTGAACAATTCATCAAGTTAAAATTACGATGGAGCCGGAACTACGTAGCAAGTTAAAACAATGGAGCCGGAACCATGTAGCAAGTTAAATTGTGTGTGGTGACGTCACACGGTTCTTAGCAACCAATAACAAAATAGGATAGAGGTACAAATACATTTCAGAATATATGTTTTCTTTTGCCTTTTACGCATTAGAAATTAATTTGATATCCATTAACGACTCAAATTGAATGTTAAATTTTCAAGAAAGTGAAATGTATTTATTGCCATAATGATGTTGCCTCCTTATAGGTACATTTGCCTGTATGTGATGCTTGCTCCTGCTAGTTTAGTATTTACCTGCAGGGTGATGTCACAATGTTTTCTCTTTTTTATGCCGACTCCATTTCTGGTTTAAATGGTGGACAAATTCAAAAATCAATAAATGAAATGAAGACATTTATGAACCATGTGAGCCGTGTAGAACCAAAGGAGGCAACCTAGGTTTCTTAAGTAATTATCATATAGACACACAGAAAATTACATTCGCTGTGATTCTATCTTATAGAAATCTTAAAGTGTCCCGTTTGGTTCTATCGATCTATGATATTATATAATAATTATAAAATAAGTAATATTAATTAAAAGTAAGCTGGGTTATTAGGGAACCCTCTACATGCTTTTCATTACAATTATTCATTACAGAGATCATTTCTTTCTAGCCGGGCGCCCGAGGATGGGATGACATCGTGTTCAACATCAGGAGACAAAATGATTAAGAGTAGAAGTGTGTGCGGTCGCCCGGCCATGGTGAAATATAGAAATCAAAAACAAGAACTAACTCAATACGACCGAGGAACTTGAAATGCAACCAACGCGTTCCCGTATCACATGCCGCCAAGTTGGCACAACCTCCCAGCAACCTGGCGACTCTAACTCAACAACTAATCAAAAATCTGAAATCTAGATAATCAAACAACAACACAACAGTACCTCAAATATAAAATATTACGTTTAAGACCACATACAGCATCTGCAAGATGTGACGGCTTGGCAGAGAACTGTCCAGCATATAGTGGAGGAGTGCCCCACCAGAAGACAGCCCCCTGGCCTGAAACACCTCCACGAAGCCACGCCAGGATGGAGACCTTAGATCTCTACTTGTGAGGAGGCCAAAAATCCTCACTCTTGCAAGTCATACAAAAATTAAAATAAGTACAGAGTTTCATTAAAAATGCATGGAAACTAAATGCTCTTTTGGGGTGCAGTTTTATTTTCCATACTTTTTTGGTAGATGCTATGGTTGAGTTTGAACGTAATATTATATACTTGGGATACGGACTTTAATTTAGAATTTCCAATCAATAAAAATTGCTTAATTGCAAGAAAGAAACAAAGATACAATGATTGGGAAGAGAAGGAGTGACTTAGAGAAAGAGACATTTAAATGCTACCAGAATTTCGCTCAAGGGACTTGGCACATTTCTTATAAAATACGAAAATTTGGTCTCACTGTGTGTTTTCCTATAATATGGGCTCAGCTGCTGCGGCCGCCAGCTGAGCATTCATATACAACTATGGTCTGGTGGGATTGTGAGATTCTGCACATTACTCCTACACATTAGCTAACGTAACATTATAATTACTCGTTCCTATTTTATATCGTCCTATGTTATACGTTTACAATTAATAATTACATTACAGAGGAGTGAAACAGAAGAACCGGAGCACGGCGGGTCGAGGGTCCTCCAGTTCCTTGCGCTGATTTCACTGAACACAATTTTATTCACCCCGTCCTTTCCCTCGGGTGACAAAGTCTCTATTTACAGTGTAAGGTTCAGAAACTCAGATCGCTTGGCGTGTTCCAGCCTGCCAGTCTCAGGAGAAACATGCTTTGTCTTAGATGTTCCAACTTATGTGTTCCAGTCTGGCCATGTCTTAGATGAGCAGAAACAATACGTCTGGTCTAGATGAGCATTTTTCAATGGTTTGTCAACGCCTCAAACAAAAGCTTTTAGAACAACATGTCTTAGACCATCAGGAACACTTCTTGTATTGTATGAGCTTGTTCTGATGAGGAGGAACAAGCATGTTCAGTCTGTCAATGTCTCAAGACTTAAGTTGTAAGAACAAGCTGTGTTAGATAGGCAGGTTCTGTCTGTGGATGTCTCAGATGAATTTTATGACATCAAGACCTCTGACTATGAGCAAGAACAGCATATTTCAGATGAGGAGGAACAACAGATCTTTTCTTAGACGCGCATGTTCTGTCTGTAGATGTCTCAGACATTGCTTCTCACAGCATTAGCAGAAACAAGGCATCTCAGATGAACAAGAATAACTGCCCCAGATGACCAGGAACAACACATCTTGTCTAAACGAGCAGGTTCTGTCTCTTAATGTCTTCGACTAAAGTTGTGAGAACAAGATGTATTAGATGTTCTGTTGGTAGATATCTCAGATTAATTTTATGAGAACAAGATCTCTCACATGAGCAGGAACAGCACATCTTCTCTTCAAGGAGGATGTTCTGTCTGTTATTGAGCATGTTCTGTCAGTAGATCTATCTGTAGATGTGTCAGACAGCTTGTAGGAGAGCAGCCTGCCTGGAGAGAAGCAGGAACAAGACGTCTCAGTGAGTCCCTAATTATTATTATCACATGTGGTTTGTGTGGCGGGCAGGGTGCTGGCTCACGCCTGCTTGACGCGCTTGCGCGGGGGCCCGATGGGCGGGATCTGCTGCTGCTGCGTGGCCAGCGCCCTGAAGGCCTCTGCGATGAGGTGCGGGTGCGACGTGATCATGTTCTTCCAGCCCGCCGTGTCCATGACGTCCGTGGCGTGACTTCTGCAAATGCACACACAACATGCATTAGTCATGACAAAATTAACAATATGGCTTCAAAGCAAGTTCAAACATTTATTTTTCTCACTGGGCAAGCACTACTACTACGTGTGTATGTGACTAGGTCCCTTAAGAACCAATAACAAATAATGATAAACTGATAGGTCAAGCGGCATAATTTTTTTTGTCAATGTTATTTGCATTGACTATTCCGTTTAAGCACATAAAAATATACTTCAGGTAAATTTTTATCTGGCTAATGGATCAGTTGGTAGATATTTTGCCTTCAAAGCCAGAGAGGCAAGAGTACCGTTGATGTCAGACATGCCTTCCCAATTTGGTGTTTTCTTCTAGTCCAAATTATGGTACCAAAAAAAGTTTACTCGACCTTCATAAGAAATAAAAACCACGGAGCCCACACTTCAAGGCCCCGTTACCTGTGACAATAAATAGAATAAAGAACTTGGACTACAATATTCTTTATTTATTACATCTAGAAAATCTAATTACATTTTAAATAACAAGATTGGTTAATGATCATTGTGTTAAAAATATTTTAATGATCTTAAACATTGCATTGCATTGTTATGTTATCTCTGATGAAATATTTATTCCCTTAATCATGATAATTAATCATTATATGATATTTCCATGCGTGATAACCTAACCAAAGACGAGTTCCATGTACCTCTGATAAGATATACAGGAGAACCCCGACTTATTCGGCAGTTGCGGTAAGTCATTTAGGCGGACAATACAGGGGGCGACGGGCGCGCTTGCAGAGATGCAGGAGGTGCTTCATGAGCAAGCTCAGGTCCTGCTGCTGCCACCCTAGTCTGGTTCTCATCAACCAACATGCGTACATGAACCTATTCACAGATTAATAGGAACTTCCTGTGAATCAGTTCTAAGAGTGTATTTTCTCTGTCTCGCATGTATCTTTCGATAATCAAAGTGACAAAGTAGATAAATACTTATATTTTTCCTTTATTCAAGTTCTATAGCTGTTCAAATTTTGCAGACTACAATCTGGACACGTTGATGATCTACCAAGGATTTGTTTTAGCCAGATCTGATCAGTCTTTAGCACAAGCTTTATACTGGGGGTGTAGGATGAGGAAGGTAAGTGTGCACTCACGTATTGATGTATTCTATGGTCTGTGTCTTGAGCTGGTCCGCGGAGTGCAGGTCGGCCAGGATGAGGGTCTCCGCAGCTGTCTCCACGGACAGGTTCATGGACAGCGCCTCCTCGCACATCACTTTTAACCTCTCAAGGGCGTACTGGAAACAAAGAGCAACAAAATATTAGCAACATATTAGCAGGCCGTTACTAGTCTAGTGGTTTCTTTCTCAGGTTTATTATGAAAGTGAGTCAGGATCAGGCGCGAGCGGTTCGTACATACGATGGATTCCCCGAATCCCTTAACCTCAAGGTGTTAATGTATGGGAAGTGATATTATATATTTTGCTCAAGAGCATCGTATTTATACAGCGGCGATTGCAAACATCTTTATTATTGTTATACTTTTTACATCCCGCTATCGAGCGTAAGCGAGACATTATAATATGTATGTATCTAACTACATACATATGCCATGCGGCATATATATGTCTATACCGTGAAGTCAAGTGTCGAAAACAAACGAATCATCATAATATGCGGATACTGGGAACTCAGACGCTTCCAGAATCAAAGCAGATCTTTTGTTTTTGCGCATGCGCAATAAGATCGAAGGGATTTCGCTACTCGAGTAAAATACGGCAAAGATTACAGAATCCAACATACCAAAATTGACCTTATTGTCTTCAGACATACTGGACAAAATAGGGTATTGCAACTCGGGCGGATTTGACTATCTTCTCTTAATTTTTATATTTTCCCTTTTGTATGACATCAAATAAATAATTTTAACAATAATATGAATACTTATTCCTTCATGTATTAGTTTGCGTTGATATTTTAACGCACGGCCACGGTGTTCAATATTTTTTTTCTTTGAAAAATAAAAATATGGATCCATCTTGTTCTCAGGTTATTGATTCAAATAGAAGATGTGACTGTTTAATTGAATCATTGTTACGTAAAAGTTTTTTGTCTAGACAATTTGCGGAAAAAAAACATATAGTGGATACTGGAAAACCAACTCCAATTTTAAAAATCACCAGCAAGAATAAATTGTTTGTAAGACATTTCCAAAACTCAATATATTCGAAAGTCTCCTGGCCTTAAAGGAGAAGTCAACCTTTCACGATGCTGTAATCGACGACTTAATGAAGAAAGAGCGTAGAATTGAGCTCAAGTATAAGTAAATGAATATCAGGTGAGTCATTTTCACAATAAAAATATAAATTGTTTATTGAAATCATTAAAATGTTATCAGGGAAATGTTTGCACATATTGTTAATTTAAGACTTTCGGAGCAGAGGGTTTATTTGGATATCTTTTTAGTTACAGCTGTCAAATACGATAAGTACGTGCATTTCGTCTGTTGGCTAACAATTATTTTTATATAGGTAGGTATATGAATCTATGTTTTTCTTCAGCTTCCCATGGGGAACAGATCACGGACCGCCACTGGTCAGGATGTCTGTGAGGGTGCGGATAGCGGGGAGTCCACAGCTCTTCTTTATCATGTCACCAGCAAGCATTAATATAATTTCTGTCAGAAAATTAGGCAAATCAACTGCCCTTTCACATGCAGCCATGCACAACATTACAGACAGGCAGGGCGGCAGGAAGCATGGTGGATGGCTTGCTGTAAGCCACAGTCACATGACAAATGTTCTCCCTGATTCAGGAGCTCTAGTAGAGAAGATTGTCCTTCTAAGTGTACTTGCAGCTTGTCAAGGGATCTCATCTCCATAAGCTCCAGAAATGAATGCAGACAGGGCAATAAAGGTTTACTTTGTCAGCGGCCGCCAGCAGGTCGTCCGCCATCTTGTCCAGGTTGGGTGCGCGGCCCGTGTAGATGAAGCGCAGCATCTCCCGCAGCACCTCGTGGTCCACGTCCGTGATGTCCACGCGGTTGCGCTTGCGCTCCTCCATCTCGTGCTCAAACATGGCTGCAAACACAGGGCTGCGCGCTGGAACACACAAACATGAGGTCTCAATAATCAAGCTTTGTTGTGGCAGATGCAGTTAGGCAATTTCTAGTCGGTGAACTAATTTATTCTTGGAGTCAGAAATAAAACAACTTTGATTTCAAGTGATTACATTGAGTATAATTAAAAAGTGGTTTAAAAATGATAAAAAAGCAAAAAAAACAATTGTATCTATCAAGATGCAGGATTTCAAAGTTAATGCCTCAACAATCCCTGAACAGTACAGTTTTTTGGTAAATGAAATGAGTCATAATCTCGCCCACTGCTGTAGTTGACACATTCAACCTGTAGCTCTCCAATAGGTTGGGACTGTCTCCTGAGCTGTTGATGACTTAATGAGGCATCTGACTCTACATAATGCATACAGGAAAGCCTCTCACCTGCTAAGATAGCTTTGTGTGCCTGGAACTCTCTCCCCCCAACCGCCAGGGTAACATCGGAGAAGCGTTCATTGTCAAAGAGGACTCCCAGGTCATCAGACAACCGACACTCAGGAACTTTAAACTGCACAATATTAGATTGTCCACTAATGTTTATACTGTCTGCGACCACTGACACCTCACAGAATATGGTCAACTTGTCCTCGGGCAGCAAGCCGTTAGCCTCGTCCAGCAGGAAATCCCGTCTGATGAACTTTTTGAAGCCCCAGTCTTTGCCCTGCACGAATCTGTAGGCCCGCTGTGACTCCATGGCTTTGGTTTCTTCCCGCTTGGCGTTGAGGATGGAGAACTTGAACTTGGCGCGCACTTCTGCCTTGTTGCAGGAGACCAGCAGCAGGTACAGGGACAGATAGTCCTTGCTCTCCTCGTCCAGGCCCTTGGGATTGACCCGCAAACACCATTTGAGTTTGTCGCTGGCGCCCGCGGAGAAGGTGGAGCTCTTCAGGACCTCTCCCATCTCCTCCCGGCAGAAGCTGAAGTTGTTTATCGTCCACATGTAACTGAATTTGACGACTTTGACCTGGAAGCAGAGAAAAAGATAACATTAGCGAGCAATCAGTGTAACGCCGTGATGGAGTAGACATAGGCATTAGTGATTAGACAAACCTTTTCTTTAACTAATAGGTTGGCGAATAGCAACACTGTTGAGAATAGCTGCTCCAGCAGTCTCCATATATCTACTGATCATGTATGTAGATAGAAGGCGATAAAACATGGCTGCACGTGATCAGCTGATCTGGCTGTTAAATGCAATTATATAAAATGTATGGAGATAATTTGACGAACAGCGAGATCAGCTGTTCATGCACGGCCATCTTTTATCTCCTTCTATCTACGTATACAATTGGTAGATATGTCGAGACTTTTCACCCAGGTATACTTTTTTTTGTAAATCTATCACAATGTTAACAAGCAACAGTATTCCATATTTTGACAATATGGAAGACAATGAACCATGTAAGTAAAAATGAAGCAACTGAGATAATGGTTAGGGAGATACATCTCCCCTCTAAGGCCATTTGAATAGCATCGGTGTTTGCTCTGCGACAAAGGGAATATTCTTTTTGAAGTCAAGGCGTGATAATGGTTAGGGAGATACATCTCCCCTCTAAGGCCATTTGAATAGCATCGGTGTTTGCTCTGCGACAAAGGGAATATTCTTTTTGAAGTCAAGGCGTGATAATGGTTCTCGGACCGGTCCGTAGTCCGTAGTGGCAACACTTTGGACTCGTAAATGGAAGGTTGTGGATTCGGATCCCGGCGGAGCACCCAAAAATACCATTAATATTTCGAATGTGCTCTTCGCTGGGTTGAAGAATTCATAAGCCTTTACCAATGACCGGTCACCAAGGGTCCATCCAGCCTTACAGCAACTGGGTCTTGCTTGAGTATTGGCGCTTTGTAGCGACGACCAAGCTCGTACACCTCTGCGGCACTACAACAAGTGTCATAGACCCCTAGTGTCTTCAGAATCTAGGGAGTCTCCCGCACAGGATTTTCTTAAAAAAAAAAAAAAAAAAAAAAAAAAAAAATGGTTAGGGAGATACATCTCCCCTCTAAGGCCATTTGAATAGCATCGGTGTTTGCTCTGCGACAAAGGGAATATTCTTTTTGAAGTCAAGGCGTGATAATGGTTAGGGAGATACATCTCCCCTCTAAGGCCATTTGAATAGCATCGGTGTTTGCTCTGCGACAAAGGGAATATTCTTTTTGAAGTCGAGGCGTGATAATGGTTAGGGAGATACATCTCCCCTCTAAGGGCATTTGAATAGCATCGGTGTTTGCTCTGCGACAAAGGGAATATTCTTTTTGAAGTCAAGGCGTGATAATGGTTAGGGAGATACATCTCCCCTCTAAGGCCATTTGAATAGCATCGGTGTTTGCTCTGCGACAAAGGGAATATTCTTTTTGAAGTCAAGGCGTGATAATGGTTAGGGAGATACATCTCCCCTCTAAGGCCATTTGAATAGCATCGGTGTTTGCTCTGCGACAAAGGGAATATTCTTTTTGAAGTCAAGGCGTGATAATGGTTAGGGAGATACATCTCCCCTCTAAGGCCATTTGAATAGCATCGGTGTTTGCTCTGCGACAAAGGGAATATTCTTTTTGAAGTCGAGGCGTGATAATGGTTAGGGAGATACATCTCCCCTCTAAGGGCATTTGAATAGCATCGGTGTTTGCTCTGCGACAAAGGGAATATTCTTTTTGAAGTCGAGGCGTGATAATGGTTAGGGAGATACATCTCCCCTCTAAGGGCATTTGAATAGCATCGGTGTTTGCTCTGAGACAAAGGGAATATTCTTTTTGAAGTCGAGGCGTGATAATGGTTAGGGAGATACATCTCCCCTCTAAGGGCATTTGAATAGCATCGGTGTTTGCTCTGAGACAAAGGGAATATTCTTTTTGAAGTCGAGGCGTGATAATGGTTAGGGAGATACATCTCCCCTCTAAGGGCATTTGAATAGCATCGGTGTTTGCTCTGCGACAAAGGGAATATTCTTTTTGAAGTCGAGGCGTGATAATGGTTAGGGAGATACATCTCCCCTCTAAGGGCATTTGAATAGCATCGGTGTTTGCTCTGAGACAAAGGGAATATTCTTTTTGAAGTCGAGGCGTGATAAGGCAAGACTCAACTGTAGGTACATATGTGTGGTCTACACACTAGGGGGCTGTCCATATATTACGTCATTCGCATTAAGGGGGGGGGGAGTCTGGTCTGCGGATGATGGCAAATGATGTACTAGTAACAAAAGTGACGTCGTTCTTGTAAATACCAATTTCTACAAAATATACAAAATATTATGTTAGTAATATAACATTATTAATAATTAAGCTCATCCATTATTATAGCAAGAGGGGGAGGGGGGGTCATTAGATAATGACTATAGGATGATTGTAAGGGGGAGGGGGGTCGAAAATCGGCCAAAATCGATGACGTAATTTATGGACGGCCCCTAAGCAATATATTGTGCTAGTCGACAACAATTTTCGAACCTGCAAAATAAGCGTTTGTCAATATGCTGAGATAGTTTTACTTAAGAAGAAACGCACTCAAT
This sequence comes from Agapetus fuscipes, assembly GCA_951799405.1. Lineage (NCBI taxonomy): Eukaryota > Metazoa > Arthropoda > Insecta > Trichoptera > Glossosomatidae > Agapetus > Agapetus fuscipes. The sequence continues at coordinate 277,858 of OX637362.1, forward strand.
CTCCCGTTGAACCCCAAAAATTTTGTGTTCACGTTAAGGGCCAATGTCCCAAAGGGTGTGAAAATTGACACAATATTGTTTGTCCTTAGAGCTCTGTGGTGGATGGAGCCATGTACATATTCTATACGAATCTATAATTTAAGTTGCAACTTTTAAAACTCATGTTTAATGCATGCCCACAATCGCATGTCGCACGTTTAATAATAAAGAGCAATAACTCAAAAATTGGGAAAATCGAGATTTTGTAATAAAACGCAAGAACAATGCGAGAAGAATAGGTAGAATGCGACAGCCGTTAAATTTGGACGAATATGACCGAGATAAAACATCGGTCGCCTTTTTCATCCCATACAGTTTTCACCCCATACAGTTTCATCCAATATAGTTGTACTGGTTGTCTGATGTAGTTGACTATAGTTGTACTTCAAACGTGATTTCCCAACATTCTTATTTTTTTAGTTATTTCTATTTATTATTAAGCGTGCGATGTGTTCTTACTTTACTAAAACCCAAATCTCAAATGAACATAAATCTTGCAAATCTTGCCGACTTTCCCTCAACAGGGGTGACATTCAGATAAGTGAATCAGCAAATCATAACCACAAATTGTTACAATACCGCTATTCTGAGAAAAATAATTCTTCTAACGATGTAAGGCTTCTAATCTAATCTAATCTAATCTAAGCTGCAAAGATATATATCATTTAAGTTTTATATTAAATGCATTCCCACAAGCAGATATGTATAATTTCGCGCTAACACATGCCGCATGTGGACCTACAATATAAAAACCCAATCTCAAATGAACATAAGCCTTGCAACTCTTGCCGTCCTTCCCTGAAACAGAGGTGACATTGGCAAAGTGAACCAATTTTTACATTATGGGTGGTCAGCCGCATAACAACCTATAAGTCAAGGAACATACATGACAAATTACATTTTTTAAAAACAATAAATCACAATATATACATGGACATAAAAACTAAATCATAAAACCAATTTTACTTTAACAAACCTCAGCCGCCAACATCACAGATCAACCGCCATTTCTTCATGTTCGACAAATCCCCCTGATGACGGACTGGCAGAACAATGATCGCTGATATTGTCAGTGGTCCCTTTAATCTGCCATCTAGCTGTTCTCATATCTTAGCAGCCTTAGTACTATACCCTTACCTTATACCTTACCTTATATAATACCCTTAGTGCGAGTTGCAAAACTTGAGTAAAGTAAAGTTTACAGAAAGTATTAAAGATTGATTTTCCCCAAAATCTGCCGTTTTTGTTTCTTACACTTTATGGTCTTAGCAAAAAAGTTACAGAGATGAAGAAAATCAAGTTCAAACAAACAAAAACGGCACATTTTGGGGAAAACCACTCTTTATACTTTCCGTAAACTTTACTTTACTCCAGTTTTGCAACTCGTACTCAGGGTACAAGGGTCAGGACGGAGCACCACACATGAGTCGTGTAGAATCAAAGGCAATCAAGGGTTTCATCCTGCAGACGATAAGCACGCTAGCGCAGATGCATTGGTTCACGGTTGCACAGCTGCTGCTTCTCTTATCAGCAAATGAGGGTTCGTAACCCCGCTCGCACATTTACAAGCGCGCCGACAACCTTGCGTAAACATCGTAGGGTTATGTAGCTGTGACCCTACCAGCATTCCACTTGCGGTGGACAATGAATCTACGTGTAGGATTTATAGCATTTGAGAAAAAGCCCGTGGCGACACGTTGAGATTCAAGTTTTTCATAGCAAACCAAACTCTTAAATTGCTCTCATGTGGAAATTGCAAAATATCACATGTCATACAAAGACATTTTACAACAGAAATAATGCCTCTGTTATCATTACTATCCCCGCGTATTTACCAGTTACTCCTGACGTGCATTGTTATTTACTTCCCTTCTACCTACCATGATCATGTGTGTATGACGTGCATTGTTATTTACTTCCCTTCTACCTACCATGATCATGTGTGTATGACGTGCATTGTTATTTACTTCCCTTCTACCTACCATGATCATGTGTGTATGACGTGCATTGTTATTTACTTCCCTTCTACCTACCATGATCATGTGTGTATGACGTGCATTGTTATTTACTTCCCTTCTACCTACCATGATCATGTGTGTATGACGTGCATTGTTATTTACTTCCCTTCTACCTACCATGATCATGTGTGTATGACGTGCATTGTTATTTACTTCCCCTCTACCTACCATGATCATGTGTGTATGAGGATAACCTATTCAACTAACATGATCTACAACTTACAATGAGTCGTGTAAAAGTTAAGCCGACAATCTAGGATTTCTGAGATCAATACATAGAAATGATGAGAAAATGATTCTCTATGTCTCCATATATTTATCCTATAATAATCTATAATCTAAGTTGCAAGGATATTTTCATTCAAAGCTCTCAGATGTACAAACACGTGTAGTTTGCGCTTACAAATGCTGATTGTGTACTTACAAATAAAATCCAAACCTCAAATGAACATAAGACCTGCAACTCTTGCCGACATTCCCTGAAACAGGGGTGCCATTGGCCAAGTGAACCATTTTTTACAGTATGGGTGGTCAGCCTCATACCAACCTATAAGTCAAGGAATACGAGTAATAAATAACATTTAAGTATAAAAAAAACAACAAAATCTTAAAAATAAATCTATACAAAAAAAGTCAAAAATTTCTTATGCAAAAAATCCAATTTTCGAAAAACCCCTAGCTTGCCACCTTTGATTCTTTGCGACTCGTATGACAGCAGAACAATCTGATGTAAGGTCATAGACCGGGGACCACAGCTAGATTGGTCATTAGCCACTTAAATGCGAAACATAGCTAGGTATGCGCGCACACACTCATATCAACTGAACTAGATCAGGCATAAACTGTCAGCCTATCAGCACCGATATTATTTTGGTGCTGCAGCTCTGAATGAGGATTGGGAGAGTTTTGTTGTATCTACTGAACTTTGTATGGATAGCAGCGTTGGCTGTCGGTTTCGTATCTAAGTTCCCCAAGTATGAGACATTGCGTGAACTCCCCTAGATCGCGAAAATAGAAAAAATGTATGGAAACTAAACCACTCCCTAGAAGTGCTGTCGTACCGCCCATTTTTATTTCAATTTACACGATTGAGGATAGTTCACCCAATGTGTTAGGGTAAAGGTCCTTAGCAACCATTCGAACAATAACAAGTGCCTGGCAATCTGGCCAAGTGACGCCACACGTTTTCCCCTTATTAAAATGTGCCTACTCCATTTCTATTAGTTTGAATTTGCATGTCTACAATATAAGTGTAGTAAAAAACAAACACCATCAAGCAGATACGTTTCAGAAGTGGGATCCTTAGATGGGGGCGGAGTCCAAGCCGCGAGCTGATAGCGCCTATTCGCGATGACGTCATGGTTCAAGGCTGGACGTTCACACCGAGCAAGCAGCACTGATCTCAACAGCTTCTCAATACGATGTAACAAGCCTAATATTTGATCAGTATAGACTGCGCAAGTTAGAGTTACAGTTACGAGCAAGCACGTGTATCAGCAATAATAAATATCCTGACTGACTGACTGTTTCTTAACCTATAGGTTGGTATGCGGCTGACCACCCATGCTGTAGAAAATGGTTCACTTTGCCAATGTCACCCCTGTTTCAGGAAAGGACGGCAGGAATTATGTTCATTTGAGATTCAGGTTTTTATATTGTAGGTCCACATGCGGCATGTTTAAGCGCGAACTTATACGTGCCTGCTTATGAAAATGCATATAATGCGAATCTTTAATGCTGCATATATTTGCAACTTATATTAGATTAGATTAGCATTAGACTAACAGAAGCCTGACATTGGAGCTACGTCTGCGCATGGTGAGATGCTACAACTTTCCAAATTGTACTCCATGCCACGGAAGGGCATAGGGAGTGGGCAGTAGCTCAGTGGCTCGAGAATAAAATCACTGCCTTTGAATCACTGGCATGTGATTGCGCAGTCGAAAGCTAAAGATCTCCCGGATCGCGTCACAAACGCCGAGGTTCTTTCCCATGTAAATACTAGAGCCAAACTCCTGATGTCAGCCAAGAGGAAATAAATGGTTTATTTCGATCACATAATGAGAAATGAGAAATATTGTCTTCCACATCTCATAATACAGGGAGCAATTGAGGGACGACGCGCTCCAGGTCGAAGGAAGACACGTTAAAAGATTTTTGAAAGACTTGGGGCAGGCTCACATTTACTCGTATTTTGCCTTGATACAGGAACCAGGCATTTATTGCCTTATTGAAATCAACCATTCTATGAGAGCTTCACAGTCCTTTATGATATGGCTCTGCGTGTAGATAAAATCAGGCTTAGCTTGTGTCGCCATAATGTAGCTACAGTATGGCTTTTTCCCATACTGTGGCATGATATTCCTGAGTCCGCACCCCACGACGTGCTCGGGTGAACGTCCGGCGGGTCGTCGGCCGCGCACTATTCTGCTGCATCTCGCCGGACACTGAATCCTCAGTGAGATAACGCAGGAAGGCATTCCAACACCGCTCTATGCCACATGAGCGGATTAAAAATCATACAGAGGGGCTTGTTGACCGGTCCTTAGTTCAGTGGTAGCACTTCGGACTGAATGGAAGGTTGTGGGTTCGAATCCCGGCGGAGCACAACAAATATACCATTTATATTTTCAAATTTGCTCTTCGCTGGGTTGAAAAATGCATAAACCTTTACCTGACCGGTCACCAAAGGTCCATCCAGCCTTACAGCAACTTGGTCTTGCTTGAGAATTGGCGCTTTGCAGCGACGACGACCAAGATCGTAAAAAGGTCGATTGTTCAATTGGTAGAATGCTTGCATTTCATGCCGAGAGCAAGAGTTCAATCTCAAGGTTTACTCAGAAGAAATGAGAACCAGCACCCCGGGAGCTGGGAAACCCCCACTTCAACTGAAAGTAGTTGGTGTGAGGCAGGTCCCCTTACCCGTAAAAATAAATAGGTCCCGAATCGCCATATGCGACCCCTTCGGGGATAACGCAGGCAAGAAGTTATACAATATGTGTAGCTTAGTTGCGTTTTAGTTGCGGGTTCGGTCATCCTTAGTGGAATGTGCGGAAACAGACAAACCAATTCAATGTATAACAACATAGTATCAAGAATGAGATGCAAGATGTGGAATAAAAATATACATTACAATGATTTACTTTTTTCCCTTGACTAATAGATTGGTGTGAGTCTGACCACAAACACGGAAAAAAAACGGAGGACCGCCAAAGTCGTAGCTTTTATGTCCATTTGAGATTTGCGTTTTTATTTTATGAATACACATGCAGCATCTGTAAGCGTGAACAACGTATCTCCTTGTGGGCATGGATTTTATATGAATTCTAAAAGTTAATATATCTTTGCAACTCGGATTATGGAAGACAAAATAAACTGCGGTAGAGCGAAATAGATAGCATCAAGTTGCAGAGGTGCAATTTATTATCGGATGTCAAAAAGAGTTTTTAAAAAGTGGGCGGCGATATAAAACAAGCAAGCAGTTTTCTTCGTGGCGATGGGCATCTCGTTTCGTAAATAGACGACGTCAATCAAGAACTAGAACAATGGCAGCAGACGCTCATTCAATTGGTAGCGATCTCACAAATAAAGAAAAGCGACAAAAAATAAAACACACTAAGTATCACGAGTATAAAAACAACACGTGAATACTCATCCATCGCGTAGACAAAAAATAATGGAAGACACGACAGCGCCTCTGCAGAGTTTTCATCCATTTTATCTGTTAACGCGATTGTTGAGTAAAGAGAGAATTAGGTACCGGATGTCGTTCATTTTTGGGTAAAGATTAAGATCTTTTCATTTTGCGAGTATAAAACTTTCCATTCCAACTCAAGCACAGCGTTTTAATAAAATATATACAGAAACTAAAACAGCGCTTCTAGTTGTCGATTAAGTTAGCAAACTTATTTTGGCCGAGTTGAAAGTTGAAACGTGAAGTGCTGTACTTGGGCACAGTTGTCAAGGTGGTGATATTATGTGGAGTAGAAAGTCGGCAAGTACTGCGAGACGCCGCCGACACCGCGATTCTCTTTCTCATTACGCAAACAAATGAAAGTCGTATCGCCGTCTACGGGCGGATTTTGAAATGAAGAAATTTCGACGCGATTGTAAAATCAGCCAATGTAAAGAAGTCGCTTAAGTAAACGCCTGTAGGGAAAAGTACTACCGGGAAGTAGCTTGGGATTAGTTGACGTCCATTGTCCAGTAAATGACTCAAACGGTAGGAAGGATTGGGTAAATCATGTAATTCGGAGAAGAAAGCTAGAGTAGCTTACCTGAGCGCATCACCTACAAGATATCGTATCCCAGATGTATGTAATTGCCACAAGCAAGGATAGCATAAGTGAAAGAATTTAAAGGCTCGATGATTTCAAATTAAACCCTGTTGGGTTTCGGTTCTGAGCATCTTTTGTAAGCACAGTGAGCGTGATGTTAGTGAACATGTTTGGGAGGCGATATCCTGACTAAGTTGCCAACCACCTTAAGGTGGAACATAAAATGAAATGGAATAGGGGAGCGGGGACCGACCTGTGTGAAGCACCAGTTCTCCGCCACGGGCGTGTTGCCGTCCTGCAGGGGGGGACTGGGGACGCGGCTCACGGCCATGCCTCCGCCCGCGGGGTGCGGGTTGGAGGACACGCGGCCCGACTGCGCGCCGGCGCTCCCGGGGCACTCGCTACCCACGGGCAACCTGCAACAACACAAGCATGTTCATGTCAGTCTAGGGAGTACAGGCAACAGATTATCAGGGACACTCGCTACCCACGGGCAAACTGCAACAACACAAGCATGTTCATGTCAGTCAAGGAAGTGCAGGCAACAGATTATCAGGGGCACTCGCTAGTCGCTACCCACGGGCAACCTGCAACAACACAAGCATGTTCATGTCAGTCTAGGAAGTACAGGCAACAGATTATCAGGGGCACTCGATAGTCGCTACCCACGGGCAACCTGCAACAACACAAGCATGTTCATGTCAGTCTAGGAAGTACAGGCAACAGATTATCAGGGACACTCGCTACCCACGGGCAACCTGCAACAACACAAGCATGTTCATTTCAGTCAAGGAAGTACAGGCAACAGATTATCAGGGACACTCGCTACCCACGGGCAACCTGCAACAACACAAGCATGTTCATGTCAGTCTAGGAAGTACAGGCAACAGATTATCAGGGACACTCGCTACCCACGGGCAACCTGCAACAACACAAGCATGTTCATGTCAGTCTACGAAGTACAGGCAACAGATTATCAGGGACACTCGCTACCCACGGGCAACCTGCAACAACACAAGCATGTTCATGTCAGTCTACGAAGTACAGGCAACAGATTATCAGGGGCACTCGCTAAGTCGCTACCCACGGGCAACCTGCAACAACACAAGCATGTTCATGTCAGTCTACGAAGTACAGGCAACAGATTATCAGGGGCACTCGCTAAGTCGCTACCCACGGGCAACCTGCAACAACACAAGCATGTTCATGTCAGTCTACGAAGTACAGGCAACAGATTATCAGGGGCACTTTACCCACCTCCACCCACCAAGTTCATACAACTCATGCGGAGTCGCTTCACTTGGTGATACTTCACTTGCAATGTTTTTTTGGCGGCGGAAGGCCTTCCCGTTGAAGTTAATCAGCTAAAGTTACTCTACTCAAGAAAGGAAAAAGAGGATCCTCAAATCAGGGGCTAACGCATGACTCTAAGAAGTCCCACCCTCCCCAGAACGTCGAGGTTACTGAAGCTAATGTGCCTGACGGGAGCCCTTCATTGACGTGTATCGAACGAGTTGCCATCCGCGCTGAGCGCAGTAAGTTATGGGTGTACATACGTCAATATGTATGGGTGTCGCGAGGACTGACTGAGGGCTAATGGTCACCTCTGCCCAGTCTTGAGCCAGCGGCTGCGAACTCGTGCCAGGACTGGCAGAAGCGGCGGAATGCAAGGTAGTTGGCTCTACTGGCAACGAGGTCCGCGTAGCCGACCGGTCCGGAACCGGCCGGCCGGACTGCGTCGATGAGGAGCTCTCGTTGAGAGTGCAGCAGAGGGCAATCCCACAGGACGTGCCGCACGTCCTGGGCAATGGGTCCGCACAAACACTCCCCTCCACCCTGAGAGATGACGCCCCGTTCTAAAAGGTAGTGCGCAAATTTCCCGTGACCAGTGAGGAACTGGCTGGTGAAGTGGTCCGGGACGAGCCACCGCGCAGCCATGCGCTCCCTGATCGACGGAAAAAAGGAGTAGATGACCTTGTCACACGATGTGACGTCCCAGTACCTTTGCCACTGTGCGTATATAGCGTCGCGAACCGAGTCCCTGACACGCTGCGTCAGGCGTCCATCCGGCGGCGGCGGGATCACCTGATGTTCAAGCTTGGCCGGGAGGCCTCGCCTGAGAGAACCGATAGCGGCGCGGTACTGGAGCTCGAGGTCGAGGGGGAGCACCCCGGCTAGGGCCGGGAGCGAGTCCGTCGCGGTGGATCGGTACGCTTTTGTCAGGAGGAGCAACGAACTCCTCTGACCGGAAAGCGCCGCGCGTCGTGCATTTCCACGCCGACACTTGTCCGCCCAGCATGACGCCGCATAAGCGGCGGTGCCGAGGAAGACCGAGTCATAGAGGATGCGGAGTGCACGACCCCGCAGGCCCCACGACGTGTTCGATAGTCGAGCCATCTTCCCGAATGCGCTATTCGCCTTCTGGGTGATGGCTTTCGCGTGCTCAACGAAGGGGAAGTTGGCGTTCAGGGAAACGCCCAGGTATACTACGGTCCGCGAGAATTTTACGCGTGTGTCTAGGAACATTATTTTTGGGGGTCTACCGACGTCTAGCTTACCCTTGAGGAGGATAGCTTCGGTCTTGTGGGGAGCAAAGGAGAGCTTATTATTAACCCCCCAGTCTGCTATGGCGCGGAGGGCTGACTGAGATAGAGATTCCATCTCAGCACGTGATCCCGCCTCCACAGTGAGAAGCGCATCGTCCGCGTAAGCACGCACCTCGCAGCCCTGGGGGAGAGGGAGAGAGAGAAGATCATCAAACAGGATGTTCCAGAGGAGGGGCCCGAGGACTGAGCCCTGGGGGCATCCCCTGGATACATCCCTCTCAATTATCATACATCCCTCTCAATTATCAGGGGCACTCGCTACCCACGGGATACCTGCAACAATACAAGCATGTTCATGTCAGTCAAGGAAGTGCAGGCAACAGATTATCAGGGGCACTCGCTACCCACGGGCAACCTGCAACACATGTTACTCAAGGACAACATCACGTGTAACCATCAATACCAGACAGCAGGCAACTCATCAGGTTCATCAAGAGCATAGGGACCTATATCTCCAAGCAGTACAGCAAATCTGCTTTCAAATCCCGCGCAATAAACCTAATGGCTACGAATGAGCTCGTTTGAAGGAGTTCAACTCAAAAAAGTCCTTTAAAAAATGACAACGTTTTCACACAATCATTTAGACGGGCGCTTTTCAAACACCACTTTCCATGAACTGGCTTTTTATTTATAGGTAAGAAGACGTTGAGGGCATTCTAGGAGGCTGCGGATACCCCTAACGTAATGGCAACATAGCTACAATAGCATCACGAAGTGTGGAATATAAGGTGATCACTTCATTAGAAGAAAGGGTTTATTTTAATATGAGAAGAGGTTCTCATTATTAGATCTTGGAAGAAGACTTGGCCTTCATGAAAATACCGATGTGATCCGAGCCCACGCCTAACGCTCAATAAACTGCGGATCGATCAATCGAGTTATCGTAGGTAATCAAGCTTGATATATATTCTGAAATAGATGTTGGGCATTAAAACTCACAACATGAAGTAGTCAGAAGCAAGAGAGCTGTAGCAGAATAAGCGCTCACAACTAATCTATTCCCTCTTCAGCTCTAGCTTCCTAATGGCAGAGCGATCTCGTTTCATCCTGTCGTTACTTATCCCAGGTCAGCGATCGCAATCTTTCCCGCGTTCTCTGTCCAAGTGCGAGGAGATGGCGCTGCCACCGGATCTGACCCATTTACAGCACCCCAAGTAAACGCGACCTTTAATAATATGGAAACTGAAACGCTCTCAGGAGTCGCCGTTTTAGTTTCCACGCATTCTTCGGTAAACGCAATGGCAAAATTTGAACGTGAAGCTTTCTACTTGGGTAATATGAGGCGTGGGAGACGACAGCTGGGGGAAATGATTGGCCTTATAAGAAGCGTAGGAAACTCTTCTGTAATCGCAGAGGGAGGATTCTACACGTATGATTTGTATACTGTATAATATGTTGTATCTCAAGAAATTCCTTTTGTAATGTTAAATTGCGTCGCATTTATAGACGGGGTAAAATTGCAGAATAATGTGATATACAGTGAAAAGTTTATCAAAAAAGGAATACGCCAACCACTTCACTGGAGGTTTCCCAGCTCTTGAGGGGGTTGCTTCTCATTTCCTTAGAAGACTGACCTTTGACTAAGCCTTAGCGGTATTTTGATTTTCAGGAAATAATCCTTGGTGAAGATCGAACTCTCTGGCATTGAACGCAAGCATTATACCAACAGAGTATACACGGAACGGGTATGAGGTTTCTTTCAAATGCATATTCCACTTTTCTTCTCATAAAAAGTTCACCAGTATGTAAAGTATTTACACTATTGAAAACAATTCGCGGTACATGCAAATAAATTTCCAGATACACAATCGAGAGTGGTGAAATCAGCATGCCGCCAGTTGTAGAACTCAGTAGCCCAAGTGCAAAACGTTACGTTTACTCTAAAATGTACGGGAACTGAAGCAGCGCTTCTAGTGAGCGCTTTACTTTCCATGAAATGTTAGGTAAAAAGTTGAAAGTTAAGTTGAATACTTGTGTACAGGGAAAAGCGTAGAAGTATTTCTCTGTGTTTTCTCTCGCAAAATGCGCACGCACGCCGACGCCTCGTGATCGTGTTGCTTTCATCGTGAGACATCAGACAACCTAGCGACTCTGCAATTTCAATAGCACGTCAGATGACAGATTGGTGGTGGGCTATCAATTGAAATTAGTGTTAGAAAATTTATGAAGGTTCAAAAAAATTGGTCTCGAATCGCCATATGCAACCCCGTCGGGGATAACGCAGGCAAAAAGTTACACTTTATGTGTAGCTTTGTTGCGGTTGTTTGCAAAGACGCAAGAGTAGACAAGGAGCTGTTGTCAAATGGAACAGTTCGGAAGATTTCATATCTGGGGTATATGCTGATACTGCGGGGAGACACGAGTAAACCGCTTTGTTCATCTTATTTTGATGGAGACATTGAGGGACAACAAGAGCCCAGGAGGAGACATATGCCCTGGCTGGCAAGTACAAGAGAGTGAACCTGCAGCCAAAAGTGTGGAGAAGCTGTTTCTCTGATCACAGGATAGAGGAGTGCTCCTCTTACTGAGTGCACGGAGGGCTGAGGGCTCTTATTGGAGGGATGGCTTCCCCACGAAAAGATCCAGTCTAGCCCGCTCCACAATTCGCAAAAATAAATAAACAAGTCTGTCAGAAATGAAGTGACAAAATTCTAGAAAACGTTGTAGGTATCTAATCTAATCTAATCTAAGCTGCAAAGATATATATCATAAGATATATATCATAAGATATATATCATAAGATATATATCATAAGATATATATCATAAGATATATATCATAGGTACATTCTTAAATACTTTAAAGCATCCCTAATTAGTTCATGTTTAATTAAATACATCTTCAATTGAAAAAGAAGAAGATATGTATTTTAGATACCACGTATTATATAAAGTATCACATTAATGCTTAGTGTTTTTGACACACTCATGCTGCAGTGAGGTTGCCTAGAAGCGGCGCTACGTAAGACGAAGTGTGTTGCGTGTGAGCGTACTTAGTGAGAGAGTACGTACTTCCATCATTATGACAAATTTCTATTTTATGAAGAAATGCGGTGAAAGTTACAGATCTTTTACCAGCCAACAAAAAACATATCAATTAATATTGTTGAGTTCACTTCTAAAGCGGATTAGTGGAATATTTGAGAGTTTTACCTTTTTAACTTGTAATACTTCCTTTACAGATACAAAGGAAATACATACTTAATACACTTTAAGATAAGTTTTCTTAGAATTTATATGCTCTATATAAAGTTAGTAAGTTAGTAATAAGAAAAAGATAATTCAGAGAAGATAAATACAAAATAACACATAAATAATACAACAATCAAGTAATTATTAAATTGAAATGGAAAATTAATGGCATAATAAAAGCATTAAATACGCATCAAAAACTAGTAAAAACTGCCAATAAAAATGACAATTTTAACCGCATCAATAAAAATGACAATTATAACCGCATAATTTTTATTTTTTTAAATAAATTAGAGATGAAAGACGAACGTATAAATTAATAGAAACCGCCCAAAGGGCCTGACCGTTCGAAGCACGGGTAGGCCTGCAAATCCATATTTTTATATGCGCGTACAGTGCATAGAGAAACATAAATAATTTTGATTCTGAAATTCAAAAATATAAAATAAATTTATGTAAATTAAAAAAGCAGAATTTTCACACTGAATAAAATGCGTTTATCACATATTTTTGCCTACCTTTGCCTTCACGGAGTGATCGCTTCCGATTTGCGAGATAAAATGTATTTTTCAATAACTAATAAACTCTACATTAGTCTACATTTTACTCTTAAAGAACTATTTAGAAATAATCACCTTTTTATGAGTCTACACATCTCACAATGCATGACACACCCACAGCACATAATTCTAATTTATATCAACAAAAACTATCACAAATATCTCACTACAATTAGTTAGCACACATTTGTTCCTATTTACTTCTGCAGAACGACTTGTGTTCCTCCGTTACGGTGACGTCGGTACGTCCGGACTGAGCGAGACGGCAATTTGAAATGAAATGTATCGAGGTTCCTTCGCTAAGAACGAACGGACCGATCTTAACCACCACTCTATCGCTAACTGCCCCAAAGTGGGGGTAGAAATGTACACAATGCTTTTTTTACAAACGATTTCTTCCATAGTATTCATAGAGCTATAAGGTAAGTATTACATAAAAAAGTATGAAGTTGAAATACTGGTTAGATAATAGTTTTAATTATTGTTTTTCAGTTTTAATTATGTTGTTTTGATTGACCCTAATGTGTAGGTGATTCATTTTAGACCAAATTTTTACCACAGAAAAGTAAAGAATACAATTTTTTATCATGTTTCAGGCTTTTATGTCTCACAGAAAGAATACTAATTTAAATACTTGGCATTTTAATGGATTTTGAAGCAAGATAACTAGGTACCCATTTAAGTACTTCTTTAACTTTGACACAATTTTTTTTAGATCTACAATGCTTTTTTGACATGATGAATCTCAAATGATATTAGATGACTATTGGTACAACAAATGGAAATGGGTCTTGACCTCCTTGATCAACCGCTGCCAAAGCTCTCTGTCCAACGCCTTCCTCCTCCAGTCTCATACAGCTGATACAGCGTACACTTAAACTCTTGAAGACAATCTGTCACCACTGCAGTTCCACCCAGTCATCTTGCTCGGTTTTTGAAAATGAAAAATATGTAACTTCAAAGTATCAAACCCAGCTTTTAAAAATAACTTCTATTTGACGAATTTGTGAGCACTTAAAAGAAGAAAAAATATATTTAGAATGCTTTTAGGTACTAATTGATAACGTCACGCTTACGATGCGTGATGAATTTTTGCTACAGAAACAAAAAAATAAGGGTACACCATTGATTCCCGTAATACTGAAGGTTTCAACATTTGTATACATCTCCTACAAGCCATCAAGTCTTATTTATGACGGATATTGTTTTTGAAAAAGCGCACTTTTGTTAACTTTTAAATGCATTTTTTTGTGATTTCAGAAAGAAATTGTTAACAAAATATTGTCATGTAAATTACCAAAATGGTCAAATAAGAAGTCATCTCACCGATAATGTAAACTTGAAAAAATAACTAATGCACTTAGTTTGCGCTTGGATCCCGTGACTTTACAGTGTGCCTTGTCTTGTCTTGTATCCTGCCGCCTTTCCTCTAGGGGTGGCCAGTACCTCCACACAAGTGCCTCCACTTGACTCTGTCCTTGCATACTTCTTTCATCTCATCTAATTTCATCACTCTTTTCATGCATGCTCTTCTCTTGTTTCCACTCTGTAAATTCCATTCATTCGCAATCTCATTTATCTGATCAATCCATTGTTTCCTAGGTCTTCCCCTTCCACGCTTACCTGTTACATTCCCTTTATACCCTACTTCTTCTTTATAGCCTACTTCTCACAATATTTTTTAATCATGAACACTTTTTCCATTTTGTTTCCCGACCAGCTTCCATCATCCCTTCTACAAACATATCTTTCATTTTGTTGTATTATGTTAAATGATCATTTATTTAATTTAAAAGAACAAAAGAGCAATTTAGCTGACCCAAAATAATAATAAAAATTTAGACCGAAATCTTGATCTTCAAAAAAGAAAAATGGAGAAAAAATAATTTATATGCTACCTCTCCCATAATGCCACAGAAAAGCTATGAGCAGTCATTCAAACGGCGAGACATTCATGCGTGATACATATTTTTTCATCGTTTTTTAATACGGGCCCTTGGCAACCCACACGATCGTGCATGCGTACCATTTGTGCTGGTCACTCATGCCTCGAGCTGAATGAATAGGAAACGTATGAGTGTATATTAATGTTGCAGTATACATTTTTGAATGCCACTTGTATTTTAGTGCCGCATGATGGCTCTTGCATGTCGCCCATAACATTCACGGGTAAGTAAAAAAATAAATATTGAACGGTTGTCTGAAAGACGTAGTATTAATAGACTACAATAAAAAGTCTGAGACTGACAATTGCAACTGTATAAAAACAAATTGTATCCGATAACTTTCATATTTACGATCGTCATTTCACATTTGGCGGGAAAGAAGTGTGTAAAAAATGGCACACATAGATACGAAGGGGTAAATATACACGCAAAAATGTCATGCACAAATGCTGAATGTCAAACGAACATCAACAAAGAAATACATGCAAATATGTCATACATGAATGTCAGGCTGCAGCGGACATAATGCGCATTCTTCGAAACGTTTTTTAGGTGAACATAATTGATTTTAAAAAGCCATCAATCTTGAGGTTTGGGACACCCATACAGGGCTCCGCTACAGATCCAATGGGACCCGACGGTAAATGACGGTGTGTGTGACCCCAATTATTTATGCACTCCAGGGATACACAAATTTTGAAAAAAAAAAATGAAAAAAGTTTTTTTATTTTTAAATGTGAAACACGATCTCAAAGACAAATCTTAGAGGAATTTTCAAAACATGGAAAGACAGCTAAAAGTCAACATATTCATAGGAGAGACGCCTATCGGAACAAATAGACCAGCCCTTCTTCTTCTTCTTGCTTTAGACCTTCTGGTGTGTTTGTTCCGAGTTGCCTCTCTCTTGTGATGTTCCCTTCCAGCTCTCTCTCCCCCTTTTGTCTGGTCTTCCGGCAGGACGTCTGCCAGACGTTTTTTCCAGCACACCAATGTGTGGAAGTCTGGCGTCCTACTCATATGTGACACTAGCACGCCAATATCTTCTTTATCTAACGACGTCTTCTACTTTGCAAGCTCGATCACTTCTTATTTAAAAAATAAATATCGATCATTTGATAGCTCTGATGATAGAACGACTGCGTTCAAAGCCAGAGGGATGGGTTTAGATCTCCATTCTCACACCAAGGGTGTCAGAAATGATTTTCCGTTTCGGTGTTTATTTGAGACGTAAATTCACACGGGGCTATTCTTAGACATTTTAGTCGTCGGTTGAGCCCACGCTTTGACAAACTAATGATGCCTGGGCTGGAAGTCTCATCACAACGGTCATTCTTACCTACCGAAATTTGTATATATGAAGAATATTCAGCTGTTCACTTGCGGCCATCTTGGATTGACAGATCTTCATACCAATGCATCATTAGTTTGTCAAAGCGTGGGCTCAACGGACGACTAAAATGTCTAAGAGCACCGATAGTGTCTGCAAGGCTTTCACAGGCTTCACAATAAATGAGAAATAAGGTTAAGGCTGGAGATGGGAAAACACCACATCAAATGAAATAGTTGTCGTAAATATGACTTTTTTCACTATAACAATAAATAGGTACCACTCACCACATGCAACCCCTTCGTGGGCAACGCGTAAGAAGTTGAAACTATATGTGCAGCTTAGTTTTGGGAATTGGAAAGCAAGGTGTATACCTCCAACTTGATATTAGACCAGGTGGAGGTCAGAGGCCTTCCTCTCCCGCCATCTTTACATGGGACTCCAACTTGATATTAGACCAGGTGGAGGTCAGAGGCCTTCCTCTCCCGCCATCTTTACATGGGACTCCAACTTGATATTAGACCAGGTGGAGGTCAGAGGCCTTCCTCTCCCGCCATCTTTACATGGGACTCCAACTTGATATTAGACCAGGTGGAGGTCAGAGGCCTTCCTCTCCCGCCATCTTTACATGGGACTCCAACTTGATATTAGACCAGGTGGAGGTCAGAGGCCTTCCTCTCCCGCCATCTTTACATGGGACTCCAACTTGATATTAGACCAGGTGGAGGTCAGAGGCCTTCCTCTCGCGCCATCTTTACATGGGACTCCAACTTGATATTAGACCAGGTGGAGGTCAGAGGCCTTCCTCTCCCGCCATCTTTACATGGGACTCCAACTTGATATTAGACCAGGTGGAGGTCAGAGGCCTTCCTCTCCCGCCATCTTTAAAAGTGACTCGGGGCAGTTTGTAAAAGAAACCACCAAGTTTTCCTACAAAGTCACAGAAAATTTCATACGCAGATCTTTAAGATTTTTTTCCACATGCAGGTATTATTTTTTAGGTCTATTTGCATTTGCATATCCCTGCGTTTGTTGGCATTGTGGCAGCCAGCAACAGGAAGGCCCAGGTCTTCCAGGGTTTGCGGGACCCACCGCAGAGATGGGAGGCCCACCGGGCAGACCCGCGCCCCACCCCTTCTCCAGCCCCTTCCTCCCGACCCCTAACGCCAAGAGACATCAACGCTTGTCAACAGACATCACCCAAGCCCGACACCCGGTAAGTCAACGCTACACAGCTCAATACGTAACATTTTTTATTCATTTGATTTCAATATTAACTTTAACATAATTTTAATGATGAGCTCACAAATGTGCTATTCATTGTTTATGAGTACGAGGTTAAATTCCCATACTGAAAATTTTGGATCACTTATGGAAGTCGGCATGAGTTGCAAAGTTTACTTTAATTTGAGATTTGAGTTTTTATTTTGTTATTACCTCTGCAACATGTGTAAGCGTGAACTGATACATGTTTGCTTGTGTGCATGCATTTAATATGAACCTTCAATGTTAATTTATCCTTGCAACTTATATTACAGATTACAAAGAGGAGAAGGAATGTATGATCTAATACCAACCAGTATTAGTATTGTTTTCTTAGAAAACTATAACACAGAAAATAAACTACACGATGATTTGTAAGGGATATCTAAATTAGTTAATAAATAACCCTCTCTAGGCGCCAAATATTCAATATCAATGCAACACTACAGATACACTGTCTTACGCAGAGAAGGGTACGAGTGTGTGGCTGGGACCGCCCAAGGGTTGGCTTATTCCTGTATTATTACATCCACGGATCAAATAATATATTACATCTTTATGCCCCTGATGTGCCTATTGGCCTCGTGCCCACGTTTATGGGGCATCACAGTTTTATAGGATACTTATTTTTATAAGAGTTGTAAAAAAAATAAGAAACAAAATCGGACTCTCTTTATGAGCTTCTGATTTTGGGAAAAGAAATAAAGGCAGCGTGGAGGAGAATCCTGGATTCGGCCAAGAGCTGTCGAGCTCATGATGATGATTACGAAGAAAATAAATCACAACACAACTAAACTGCACATATAAAGCAACTTCTTACAGCGTTATCTCCAAATATAATTGAATCGCATGTGGCAAGGTAACATTTTTATTTTCACACAGGGAGCCGGCCTTACCCCAACCACTTCATTTGAAGTAGGGGTTTCCATGTAATTTGTGTGGAGCTGAACATCCATACTGTAATAATTGGTTCACTTTGTTAATGCCACTGCTTTTTCAGGGAAGGGTGCGCAAGAGTTTATTTATTTATTTATTTATTTATTTATTTACGGCGTAAGCCTTTAACAAAATAAGTACATAATTAAATCAAAAACAGTTTTTGTCTTTTACAAATAAACAAAAATACAGTAAGAAAAGTAAGACTCTATATAAACTTAAAAATAAGAAAACTATAAAAATACTAAAAAAACCTTAAACTGTAAGCTATATACAAACAATAAAAATAAAAAAATAGCAAAAAATTAAAAATAAAAACTTCAGATACCATTCAAATATCACTAATAAAGAAATTCACCAGGCAGACATCGTTCATATATAACAATCTAAAACAATATAATTTATTATATATTATGGATGTCCCAAAAACATTTTTTTCAAACCTTGGTTATAGGTATGGTAATTATTATTATGCAGAACCAAGTCAAGTGAGGCATAATCATTACCAACGCGCTGTAAGCGATGCATACAACTATTGCTTTGTGCGTTAGTGCTTGTAAATGCAGGGCGGTAAGAAACTAATTGTCTAGTCCCTGAACGTGGAGTAAAAAAATTTAACTCACTTAGTAGTGCAGGACAATCAATTAGAGCATGTTTTATTTTGAAGAGGGTGATTAAATCAATAAATTTACGTCTGTCTGACAAATAGTTTAGATTTAGAATCGAATTTAAATAGAGTGGGTCGAAGTGTGACAGGGGAATTTTGAGTTTAAAATTAACTATTTTCAAAAATTTTAAGTGAACCTTTTCTATATTGAGTTGCAGGGATTCATTATAAATGTGGTTTTTATTTTGTAAATATGTACATTTGCAAGCGCGAACTTAAACGTGTCTGCTTGTGGGCATACATTTAATATATACCTTAAACATGTTAATACTTCTCAAAAAACTTCATTCAGACAAAAGTTCAAGACTTTCAAAACAAAATATTAAATTAGATAATAGCATACAATTATTAACATAGAAAAGGGTACTAGCATTTTGTTTCCACTAATTCCCGGTATTTATTCTAGCAGGCTTAATTAATATCCTAATGGCCCATTAGACCTTCGGCCCAGAGGAATTAAAATTGCTACAGCATTGTACGGCCAGTGGTGCTTTGTATGGCAATCAATGAAGGCGATGGCCCCAGGCATATGGGATCAGTAACTTGAACGTTTAAACTCAAAAATAGCGTTTAAAAAAATAAACGGAAACTAAAACGCTCCCCAGATGCTGAGCCGCAGTGTCTTTACAAATGTTATGGCAAACGTTACGGTTGAGCTTATGTACTTGGGTTGCAGATGATGGCTACTCTATGGCAGCAAAAAATCACTTACAATGTAGCCAAAGAGTTGTGGGGGGCCATCCTGAATGAATCACTATTATTATGGCTCTGTATAAAAAATACAATGTCTCTAAAATACATCTATAGGTAAAATGATGTCAAGTTTGATTCTGAATATGAATTTCGACAAAAATATATAAACGAGGTAGAAACCAGGCGTCGATTTTCTCATTTCTTCTTTTCAGTTATGTGCGGTTGATAGCTCAGTTGGTAGGATGCATATGTTATGCCGAAGGACTAGGGTTCGATCCCCATCAATGATGGAGATGTTCCCAGTTGTAAACAAATACCATTATTATTTATTTTTCAACAGTTTTTTCCGCCGCGCTAACAATATAAAAATTAATGTGAAAATATTCAATTAGGTATTGCTTGACAATTTGCGCTTACTTAACAATTCATCCAATGCCAGCCCTGTTTCAGGAAAGGGCGGCAACAGTTGCAAGGATCATTAACTTTTTGTTTACACACTTGCAGCATGTGTAAGCGCAAACTTACAAATGCATTTAATATAAATCGCAAATGTTAAAAATCATATTTGAAACTAAGATTATAGATTAGTCCCAACAAAAGAATCATGAATCATTTGTGTTAAAAAATGTCCAACAGTCGAAGTTAGCAAGGTTTTGTCCTTTTTGTAGAGAGATGGGCATTGAGATTGGGAGTTCCCGGCATGTGATGATGATGATGATGCACCTTGAGGTCTGACTAACATGTTGTAGAGTGCTTGGGCTAATAATTAATAAATTAGGCCTGCCCGGGTGGCCCCACTGGCCTGATGAGCCATAAATCCTCCAACATCTAAGCCACCATTCCTCGTGTGATATCATAGGAAAGCCATCTCTCAAAGTTTTTTGGTTCCCAGCCCCCAAAAGAGAAAAATAATAAGTTGCACTCTATGCCCGCCAACATATGTTTTGCATCCCGCCAAAACATAAAAACAAGCTCCAATCCAAGGAATCCAATTTTGATAGGCAGCAGTGGCGAAGGGTGCCATACAACTCGATACCCATCGGCTTCCCTTTTAAAATGAGGCAACAAAGTAGTTAAAAAATATAGGCACAAAGTAAAAAAATACATTTAAAACCAAAGAAACTATACGTATTTTTCCCCATTGAAACCATGCAGTCTACTTTATTAACATTTTTGCCTCATTTTAAAAAGGGAAACCGATGGGAATCGAGTTGTATGGCACCCATCGCCACTGGACTCACTATGTGTTGCGACCTCCATTTTGATTATGGATCATAATTTGATTCCCAGCCTCTGAAATATGGCGTCAGAGGTCCATTGTCTTGCACCAGGGTGCGTGTGTGTAATAGGAGGAAGAATTCTACAAATTACTATCATTTGCAGGATTGATACGGGGCGGTATTAATTCAGATAGAAGTTAAAGTCATTATCAGTCTGGAGCGTGCATCGAGTAGAGGGAAATTCCTTTCAGAATAAATATATTTTAAAGTAACACGTTAGAAAGTACTTTGACTTATAACTTATAACAATGACTTTAGTTGAACAATAAATTCAAATTAAAAATTCTAGGTTAATTTCAAGACTAAATACATTTTTTAGGATTAATATCAGTTCCTTGGATAGGTTGGTAAGAGGCTGGCCACCCGGGCTGTAATAATCGGAACGTACCCCCTATTTCAGGGAAGATCGGCGACAGTTTCATGGTTTATGTGCATATGAGATTCGTGATTTAATTTAAGTACACTTATGTGCACGAACAATGCAATCATTACATGTGTGATTCAGAAATCTTTGTAACTTTATATTGCACAGATTAAAAAAATATCGAAGAAATTAAGGGTTATTTTCTAACCTTGAATTAAGATTTGATTCAGGAAATTCCTGTCACAATATTACCAAATGAAATCTGGCATACACGTAACAGATGTTCCCCAGATCTGCCCTCAGATGATTAGTACATCATATATATTATACACTCTTATATGGCGCACTGACGGTGTGTGGCATCTTTTGTAGGGGCAGCGGTATAAAATATTTGGGGCAATAAAGCGTCCTTTTGTAGGAGACGGGATGAATGCTGGAAATCAATCCGGGATCTTTGATGCGACTCGGGGGATGAAACCAGTTAATTGAATCTCTAACGCATCGCTTCTAAATGAAATAAAAAATACATTTGATAGATTTTCATTGTGGCCTTTTCTAGATAGCTCTAATCTAATCTAATCTAAGTTGCAAGGATATGTTACATTGAAGATTCACATTACATGCATTCTCACAACCAGACACGTACAAGTTCGCGCTTGCACATGCCTCATGTGAACCTACAACATAAAAATCAAATCTCAAATGGACATACACCCTGCAACTCTTGCCGTCCTTCCCTGAGACAGGGGTGACATTGGCAAAGTGAACCATTTTTACAGCATGGGTGGTCAGCCGCATACCAACCTATAAGTCAAGGAACACACACACACGACAAATTACATTTTATACATCATTAAATAATAATATTCAAATACAAAATATTCATTTACAAACAAAAACAAATTCCAATTTAATAAACCCTAAAAATAATATTTTTTATATGGAGCTTAAAAGTGAAAACAAATTAAAGATTTAACATGATGAGATGAAAATAAAACAGTATTGAAAAGGTATAAAAAATACCTTTGTATTTATATTTCAAAATTAAAATAGTTAGTTAAAAAAAACCAATAAAATGTGGTCTAGAAACCTCCATGGAAAATATTCAAGAAGAAAACGAAGACCACCTACTCTATAATATAATTCGGTCGATAGCTCAGTCGGCAAAATACTTCCGTTCAAACCATCGGGTTAGGAATTATGATTATTTTCTTATCAAAAGTTTCAGAAATGAGTTTCCATTGCAGAGTTTATTTCAAAACAAAGATCACAACACCGGCCAGGTTTAGTCACCTTTACAAGAAATGAGAACCTTCCCGCTCCCAAGCAGGAAATTCCATTTCAAGTGAAGTAGTTGGCGTAAGGCTACCCCCCTTACATTTGGCAATAAATAGGTTCTAACCGCTAAAATTAGTGAAAAATAGATGACGGTTGTTTTCAAAGTACCTACACACGAATATTTGTCGCAGTGTCCACATTCGCCGCGTGTGTGCCCGCCTAGTTCGTCAGACCACCCAGTCTAAGCACCGCGGGTGGGCCGATACCTACCCCAAGTATTCAAACTCAACCGCGGCGTTTTACCAGACAAATACTAAACCTAAAACGCTCACTAGATGCGCTGCTTTAGTTTTCTTGTGAGTTTGAGAGTGGTTGTGGTCGGTGGTTGGAGCGGCGGAGTGATGAGACGCAGCCCCGGCGTGTATGCGTGGCCACTGACAGATGTCACTTTTAATTATTGTGCATTTACGGTGAATATGGGATATGAAGTGTGAAGAAATAATATGCTCGGTGAATGATACTGTACGGTTTTCTTTCCGTTTTAACTTTTCACAAAAAACATTGGAATTCAGAATATTTATCATCGTGTAAGCTTTTCCAGTTTTCTTTCGCCAGTATCAACCCT
Organism: Agapetus fuscipes; assembly: GCA_951799405.1. Taxonomy (NCBI): domain Eukaryota; kingdom Metazoa; phylum Arthropoda; class Insecta; order Trichoptera; family Glossosomatidae; genus Agapetus; species Agapetus fuscipes. Next base: position 300,928 of record OX637362.1, read on the forward strand.
GTTTCACAAAATGGCGACTTAAGTTGAAAAGCTTAGATTCATTTCAGGCTGGTGTTTTTATTAAATTTATTTTGAAGTGCAAAAAAGAGAGTTTTTTTAGTACATACGTATTTGCCGTGCATATTATTGTTGGTCCACTAGGGTGGGGTATCGTTTTCCAATGTTGTTAACGCATCTGCCGCCTCGCTTGTCCGCACCAAGTCGCGTGGAAATGAAGGAATTGCAGCGACAAGTGAGAAAGGACCACCCTAACACGAGCCCGGGAGGTCTCACAGCATCCCAATGTCCTTACTTTTACTTTGTGTTACTGGGTAACTAATCAACAAAGAAATAGCAAGTAAAGAATGATTTCCAATCAGAATTACGGTTGTTACACATTTTCGATAGAATTAAAAACGGGTTTCCATAGTAGTCGTATCGTACCACCAAAAATCACCTCATGAACCTACAATCTTCGATCACGAGCAACAACAACTTTGTATGACGATCTATGCAGTTCAAGAAACAACACTCCTGAAGATACGACCTCGACGAGACTTCAAGAGATCAAGACCTGTTCTATTCACCTGGGTAGGAAAGTCCGGGGTTGAAGACATTTCACAAAAAAGGTGTAATCATAAAATGCAGCGATCTTCTAAATAAATAAAAAAATGCTCACCTAAATTGCATGTGACATTTTTACCTTATTTGTTTCTTACATCACAAGCAGGGAAGAGAATAAATGTAGTCAGAACTTACCTGAAACCAAAAGAAAGAAAATCATTAGAAAATAATCTGCACATGCTGCCAATACAAATATGAATGGTTGATTCCATAAGGCACTAAGCACCAAAATATAACATTCGAATGATGATGATGAGGATGCAACATCGTGCGCGTTCAAGGACGAGCCTTGAAGAAGTCAGTCACAAGTTCACTGACGAAACGTAGCAGCCTTCTGAGAAGAAATACTGGACCATGGTCTACAAGCCCGGAAGAATGGATGCTGCATCCTCATCATCATCATCTGAAGCCGTCCATGAAAGCCTAAAAACACTTATAACATTGAAGTTCGCAGTTTAGTTCTGTAGGTTGACGTAAATATGGCTCCAACACGTGGAGTCGATTTTGAAATCAATTAAAAAGACACTAAATACCACGCACAGTGAGCAACAGTTTGTATCAAAAGTTGGCGGAGACGAGGGCGTCGTGTGAGCTAAGTTATCAAGTTGTTCTGTTAATTTTTCAGCAAAAATCTTTTTTTCTTCTCAGTTGGATCACTATGGTACTAAGTGCCTACTTTTTATTCAAAATCCATTATTTTTTTACACCTTAATTTTTACATCTTTGCATGAATTTAGTCATTCCCAAGTTTTTTCAGGGTGGAATCATTTCGATAAATGAATAGTTCTGTGTGCAGTAATAACGCTCGGATCACAAAGCACGCCGCCGCATGTGGGCCGAGTATGTTTGTACAAACAAATGTATTGACACTGCGCTTTGTGTGCAGGACTTGTTGTTGTGAGGTAAGCCAACACGTGTGCGGGCGAAACATCGAGACCCTACCCTAAGCACAAAACCTAACCTAACCATAGCGTTTTATAAAAAAGTAAGTGAACATTTGGAGATAGTGTGTGCTTATAACGTAAAAACCAAACTTCTCAAACATAAACCGTAAAAATTTTACCGCCTTACCCTGATATTGGTAAAAGAGAACCAACATTGAAAATAATCCAGGAATCCAATTTTGATAACAGTATTTAATTATTTAGATTCTTCTATCCTCTTTCCCTCCTGCTTACTTTCAAAGCATCTATCTCATTTTCTCGTGAATATCGTTTAGTGAGAGCTAACTGCTGCTAATGGTGCTATCAAAATTGCACCCCTATTTTAAAAGTGATGATAGACTCTTGCTTCTATCTAACAGATGTCAGTACATTAGTTAAATTTAACTGTAGATTATGAGTTAATATGTTGTCCCCAGTCTCCCACAGATGGCACACTGCAATGAGTTGATTTGAAGGCTGAGCCCAGTTCATGAGATTACAATAAGTGATGGAATAATAGCATCATTGTGCGGCGCAGTGAGGCTGCTCACAATGTAGCAAGGCTTTATTTTATCGCAATCAATTAACATATCACAGGGATCCCAGCCACAGTCAGGACAACTGCTTGTGATAAGTCAAAGATAAATTACTGACTGCAAATATTGCACAACACCTGATATTGTAGAATTACCTACAAGAGTAAGGACAAAAAGAAAACCTTCATAATTTGTAAAGTTGAATGATATTTCATAGCAATGAATTAGTTCATCAAAGGTATCCAGTGCCCTTAGTTTAAGATACGTAAACTCACCTCGATTGTATACATCGAAATAATGTATCGAAACTAAATCACTCAGTAGAAGTGAAGTCAAATTCCATACATTTTTTATTTACGAAATCGAGGTGAAATTTACGGAATGTTTTACACTCGAGGTATTGGTCACCACACGTCTAACGCGACTAAGTTGCACATATAGTTCCACTCCTTGCCGCATTATCCCTAAATAGGTAATAATGGATGGAGCTTATTTATTTGTAATGCCAAGGTAGCCAACTTATCGATAACCTGCTTGAAATAAAAAAAATTAATTCTCTTCCTAAAAATCGAATTCCTAAATCCCGAAGAAGGGCGGGAAGAGATGCAAGGTTTACGTTCATTTGAAGTTTGTTTTTATTTTATTTTGTAAGTACACATCATGCATGTGTAAATGCGAACTTAGACGAGTGTGAGTAGAGGGCATGCATTAAATATGAATCTTAAATGTTCAGATATTTTTGCAACTCAAATTATAGATTTCATCGTAATATTAGTTTTAACAGCAGACACTTTGACTATGTCGTTAATGGATACAATATGAAAATACAATGAAAATGCTTTTAGAAATATCCTAAGATAATTATTTGAAATCGCAGAACACAGTCCTTGGCCGTAATGTCGTAGACTAAATGAATGCTTCATTCAAATAAGGCAGTAGGTAGCATAGTGGCCGACCTGAGAAGAAGATGATGAAAACGTAAATGAGAAGGACAGGAATAACATGTATCACATGTTTGGAGAAATTGAAGGTTAAATGTTTTTGCTCGCACGTCGCCCTCTTCTCCGCCATATTATTTATTTATAGTTGAACTGTCGTTTACTTTGTTCCAAAATCCAGCTAACAATGTCTACTCTACTTCACCACTTTACTTATACCGTTATTTGCACTGGCATCTTAATCCAAACGTAATCGGTAATACGAGTTTATAGAATGAAAGCAATTTACTTTTTTTCTCTAAATTCGATTAATACATTGCGTAAAGGGTTTACATATTTGATTTTTGACCAGGGGTCAGGGCAGAACAAAGTTCGCTCGATAGCTCAGTTGATAGAGTGCTTGCATTCCATGCCGAGAGCCCGGGTTTTCTTCCCACCGAAGGATAATCAAATTATTTTCCTTTCCGGCGCTAATTTTGAACACAAAATAAAATACCGACAAGGTTTACTTAGCCTTGACAAGAAATGAGGACTAGTCTCCTCGGGAGCTGAGAAGCCTCCACTTTAAATGGGGCTGGCGTACGGCCGGCCTTCTCACCTGTAAAAAAAATAGCTTCCACTCGCCACATGCGACCCCTTCGGGAACAACGCGGCAAACAGTAGGTACTACAATATATTTGTAGTTAAGTTGCATTTATCTTATTTTCGAGCAGAAAACTTGCATTTTTGTCTTTGGTTCAATGAGACTCGTATTGCGATTTCCCATTATGTCACACCCTACACATTTGGTCGGCAAGAGATATTTTCTCCAGTGGCCCATGGCGCCGCTCTCTTCACTGTGCTTGCACTGCCATGAGCGGTTTCACTTTTGAGCGCCGCACTCACTTCCTAGTTTCACTTGCAACTGACACGGTGTGAACCGACCGAGCGACTCGCCTTCCCTGCGTTCGTTCTAGCGCCGCTCACCGCTGGAAGTTACGTCTGCCTATCACTTAGTGAAAACAGAGCGACTATTATGGTTTAGAAATCAGGGAGAGAAAACAAAGGTGGAAGTCGTCCGTCAAAATCTGTTTATTGTGAATTAAAAAAAAAACGTTAGCTCAAACTTTACAAACATTTAAAATTCAACATATTATGATCATTGCCCATTTATTTTGAAAATTTAATGGCTGTTTGAAAAAAATGCACTAAGTTATAAGTACCATAGGTTCCAACTGAGAAAAAGAGTAAAACGTACTGGAGAAGGTTAAACATATTGATTTTCAGACATGGGAAGAAATAAACTATAGATTTTTATGAGTTGTATTTCAAAAATACACAAATAAATAAAGTCATTCTTCACTCGTAACACTGTTTATATTTTAACTATTTGATATTAAAAGAAATACAAAAATTCTCGGTCTTCACACCATTATCAGTACCCTTAGTACGAGTTTCAAAACTTGAGTAAAGTAAAGTTTACGGAAAGTATTAAAGTGATTTTCCTCACAATCTGCTGTTTTTGTTTCTTACACTTAATGGTCTTAGCAAAAGAGTGGTGATGCGCAGTGATGAAGAAAATCAAGTTCAAACAAACAAAAACGGCAGGTTTTGGGGAAAACCACTCTTCAATACTTTCCGTAAACTTTACTTTACTCAAGTTCAACTCCTACTCAGGCTATGATCGCATATACAGAAACATACTTATAGCATCGAGCGACCGTCCATATGGTATTTCCAACACTTTCATACTAGACGAAGTATTCACTTTAACCAGCTCGTCAGTGTAATGATTCGCACACGGCTTTCACGTGACAATATGGCCGCCACTAATCAAGAGATTTATTTACAGATAACGCGAAAAGCGCGCCCGGCCCGGCGGAGAGAAAGGTTGGCGGGAAATGAAAGTGCTGAAGGTTTCACGGCCGAAGCGGCGCGTTGCGAAGGCCTTGTAGAGTTGTAGGTACAATGTATGTGCATGGCACTAGCAGCACTAGCAAACAGCCGGCAACGAGAGCTGTACTGTACCCTTAGTACGAGTTGCAAAACTTGAGTAAAGTAAAGTTTACGGAAAGTATTAAAGAGTGGTTTTCCCCAAGATCTGCCGTTTTTGTTTGTTTGATCTTGATTTTCTTCATCACTGTAACTCTTTTGCTAAGACCATAAAGTGTAAGAAACAAAAACGGCAGATTTTGGGGAAAATCACTCTTTAATACGTTCCGTAAACTTTATTTTACTCAAGTTTTGCAACTCGTACTAAGCGTACTGTACTGTATTAAAAAATGTCGCATCACAAAACAAAATCACACAATTTTTCACGTTTAGAGTCTAAATTAACAATCAACTCTTCAACTCTTACGAGGATAACTTTGCGGTTAATACTAGAAATAATGCGCAATGGACTCAGAGCTCCTAGTATAAGCATTGCATTAACTCACTTCAATTGCGTAAATTGAAAACAATGTATGAAAACTTAATCACGCTCCAAGAATTCCTTCATACATTCCTTACATTTTTTATTTACGCTAGCCAGGTGAGATGTACGTAATGCTTTATACTCGTGGTAAAGATCAGATCCACACGAGGAGGAAGAAAATGGCCAACCTTCGCACAGGACACGGGAATTGGAGGAGAAGAAATCCACCATTAAAGCAATATGAAGATTCCTCATGTTTCCAAAAGATTTTTTTCAGAGCCCGGTTTATTTTTATACTGTGGAAATGCCTCAACACGTTTTGAAGATCTGTAGCTGTTGACAAATAAACAGAACGATAAAGAGATGTACAAAATGAAGAGTAAGAACGCAGTGGGATAATAAAATAATTGCAAATATATTATTCATTTAAAATAAAATTATTTTTTCTTAAACGTAGTTTAATTTTCACAATAATATTTTATATCTCGAGAACTTTCGACCATCAATATTCAGTAATTCAATAATTTTATTTTAAATAAAATGAATTTTCACTGTGTGAATACACAAACCCTACAAAATCTAATATTATTAATTTATTTGTAATATAAAATACTGTAAAAAATGGTTCACTTTGCCAATGTCACCCCTGTTTCAGGGAATGTCGGCAAGAGTTGCAGGGCTTATGTTCATTTGAGGTTTGGATTTTATTTGTAAGTACACAATCAGCATTTGTAAGCGCGAACTACACGTGTTTGTTTGTGGGCATACATCTGAGAGCTTTGAATGAATATATCCTTGCAACTTAGATTATAGATAGATAGATTTGTCGATATAATTTATCAGTGACGTCACAATGTAATTTCACAGCCTCGAGTTGAAGTGGTCACAGAATGAATGAAATACTTGGGCTGTTTTACATCCGTATTCACGAACGATGCTATGAGAAGCGGCGATGCTATGCCGTATGCCTATGGTTGGGTGAGCACTTATCATAGGGTGAGACTGACCAAGCATACTAGGCGGGAATGATAATTTTTACTATACCCTTTGGGCGCTTTCAGGGTTATTCACAACATATTTGATACATAGCTGATCATGGTTTTTGTATGGAAAATTCACGTTAGGTGGCGGTTGAGCCATGATTTGCTGTGTATAAATAACACCATTAGAGGTTAGATTATAGAGTGTAGAAATAATCCACACGTTCACCAATCGGGTTGATTTGATTCTTTATTTATTTGACTGTATGTATGAAGCTTACTTTTGGATTTATTATGACAAAAATAGACATTTAGAAACTTTAGTTAACGTTACAGACTCGAAAACGTAAGTGCATGGGTTTGATTCCCAGCAGTGCAAAAAAAAAACAAATAGTGAGTTGAAAAATACTAATACCTTTAAACAAAACTGATCGCCAAACTGGGTATTGCTCGAGCATTAACACTTTCTGTAGCGACGACAGAGGTCGCAGAGGGCTCGTGAAGTGTGATTCACACAAAAGCAGCGCTCACCAAATGAATCATCCTCTTACTAGTATTTAATTTATATTATTAATATGAATCAACGCTTATTATTGTTCGGTATCATAGCGATGTTTCTGAATACCGGTGCTACGCTTGAGTCTTTGTTAGTAATGCCACAGTCAGGCGTTGCTCGGTGTGTCCTTACCTCGGCCGGCACTACAGCAGTAGGTACATATTATAGCGAGCGGCCTCACTGTGCGTACACTAACAAATAAATACGCTATTTCTCATGTTCATTTCCGCAAACGACTAATCAACAAATATACTCTGCTCAACGCGCTTACATTACATACAATGTTACTTCGCGGCATTAAATGATAACGGACTGTGACGCGTGTTATTAATTGCAAAATTATTGCATACTATAATTCTGCTAATGCAAATTACACGAATAAAACCTTTACCCTAGTGAGGTGTTAACTACTATTTAAACTTGTACTCAGGGTCTCTTATAATCTATAATCTAGGTTGCAAAGATATTATATTAATACCTAAAATTCATATTGAATGCATGCCCACAAACAGACACGTATTAATACGCGCTTACACACGCTGTAAGTGAGCTTACAAAATTAAAACCTGAATCTCTAATGAGCATACGCCCTGCAACTCTTGCCGACCTTGCCTGAAACAAGGATAACATTGGCAAGGTGAACCATTCTTACAGTATGGGTGGTCAGCCACATACCAACCAATAAGTTTGGAAATAATAAGTTTACATAAAGCTTGTTTTTTTATCTTTTTATAACTTTGACTCGTAACGTCAACACATTCAACTACGTTGTAGCACAACTGAATTTCTTGATTGCCCAGATAGATAGATATATAGATAGATTGCCCAGTGGCCCGACGAGCTGTGGAAAGATCTCCGTTCCGAATATCTTAAAACAAAAGTGAAGATGATATTCAGAGGGTAGCAGAGAAGACACACAATATAGTTAGCCACGACAGAACCGATTCGAGATGAAAAGTAAGAATTCAGCAAGTGGACTGTAAGAAGCTGACAAAGCAGTCGAAAAAGTCAAACGTATTTTGACAAAATTTCTCTAGAAGAGAGCTGATAGCTCGCAATATTAAAAACGTCGAATTGGCAAACCACCACCTAATGAATTCATTAAGCACTTTGTACATTATGTACAATTATTTAAAAAACAAAAAACAGGCATTTTAGATGTGGTCAGATAAGTTGAACCAAGTATTGAACTCAAGGCGAGTATCTTTATCCAAACAGGATGCAGGATATACCATTCCTTTATTTACACTCCTCTGCTTTGTTCGCTCAGGTTTGTACGATTATTATGTTCATGTGTTTCGAGAGTCCGATGATATTCACAATCGTGGCGGCGTTAAAAGTTGAACCCATAATGGAGTTGGAACCAATTTCCCAATTTCTCGCAGCAGGTCCAACGTCTAGATGACTATGGTTCTTTATTATTAAGCTATTTACCAACTCGGCGGTGTGAGGTCACAATTTTATAAGCAAAACCTTGATTGATTAACTGAAAAACGTTATCACTTTTGGTCACACTTCAAAGGTCTCTCTACAAGCTTGGTCATCAATACAGAGCGTCAACCGAAGCAAACCCATAAGCATTAATGCTGGATGAACTTTGTTACCGACCATCATATAAGAACATGTGCCATTATTTACCATAGCAACATTATTTTTTGTTAGTTTCCCGCGGAATCGAACCAGGTATTTTTGAGATAACATATCAGAGACGATAACCACTACTCTATGACTGCCCATCATATCAATTACATAATGTAATGTTTGTGTGCGTGGATGGACTTGAGAATATCAAACTTGGCCTTGAACTGTCTAAGGTCACGGTCAGCTGATAAACATTCAAATTGTTATGAAAAAAGTTATTTTCTTTACGCACTAATCTTAAGTTTTTATTTTATTTTTCCCCTCAATTTTTAATGCAAACGTTAAATTTTAGATTACGGATACAAAAACACGTTTTCAAAATAGCGACCATGCAAAATAAAGTACTAAAAATTAAAAATAAATTCTAGTCATTAGAAAAAAAATACAGTAAAAGGAGTGGAAATAAAGTTCAATTCTCCCTTAAATATGAATATGTCACTACATTTCCGATAAAATGTGAGAAAATATTTAAGTAGGATCCTAAGTATAAAAATAATCCTGAAGTATTTTTTAAAAAAAATCATAAAATAAGAAATAGAGTACCTACATGTGCACGTATACCTACTGCAACCAAAAGAGCTTCAAAAAGTTGATGTCAATCATTCAAAATAATATTATGCAAGAGCACATTTTTACACAAAAATTTAGAACAAACAAATCAATAGTTTTTATTTAAGCACTCGTTATCATTTCTCACAGTTTTTAACTAAAAATATTTGAAATTATTGTTATTTAATGAATAATGGAATAAATATTTTTATCACATAACTTTCACAATCACTTTTACTTTCGTGCATTCTATAATATTCATTGTATCATTTTTTGTTGTTTTTATTTAAATTTTTACACAAATCTTACAAAAATAAAAACAAAAGTCACTATTATTAAATAAAAAAAAGTATTTTTAAGACAGGTGGATTTCCAATTATGTTGAGAGAGGGGAGGATTATGAAGTAAGAATAAACGCGCACTGCACGTACAAGTACGTAACCGTCAAAAGCGCTCGTTTGTAAAATACTGAACATTAGAGAGCGATACAATACAGATACAGTAGAGACGAGAAGGACAGAGAGGGCGTGAGGAGAGAGGGAGAGGAACACTTTTCAAGTATCCCGAGTATTGCGTAAATACTAAGCCATCGCGTAAAAAGAAATAAGCAGGAAAACTAAAACACTGTTGTATCTTTCACGTATTATTCTGAGTACGCGATGGTTTAGTACTCACGCAATGTTAATACTCGAGTAGAGCAAAATTGAGTAGGTACCTAATCTGTTTTACTTACAAATAAAAAATGTGCATTCTTCTTTTATAATTAACAAAAAATCCCTGATTTTTATATTGCCTTTTCCCCACTATTGCTAAACCCAAACAGGTGGGTCTTCAACCTCTTCCTTAATATGCTCTCCAGATTCATCTCGCGAATCTGGGACGCGGTTCCATATTGTTGCACCAGCCACCTTAAAGGCTCGATCTCCTACAACTGTCCTAATTTTTCATCAGGGAAACCCTGATTAAACTGCCACATGACGCGGCTGATTGATGTTTTGACGTCATTTTCCTGCGGTTGCTGGAACTATCAGGTTTGGTGTCACTTCTGTCAAAGACTACCATGGCTAGTTTCACTTTAGATGCTGCAGCTTTAAAAAAGGATTTGATGTTGTGATGCTTTTGGCTCTGAAGTCCTTTGGCATCTTTGACTTCCTTCTTCTCAATCTCCTTGCAAAGCACACATATTTAGTAAGCCTCGGTGAATTTTGATGTTTCCATACATGTTTTTGGTAAAACGGTATGATTAAGTTTAAACGTTGAGTATGATACTCTGATTTGTCATCCTAGGTTGGGTCATCGCACACTGGGGTCTCCCGCACGCGGAAGCTGACTATTAACCTTCAGCGTGAGGTCGCCCGCTCGGGGCCACGCTAGTCGCACGGACCACAGTGGACTGAGTGGTATCAACAGCGCTGCCCAGTGGACATACAGCAACGATTCTATGCAATCTCTACCTCGAGTGTAACACATCCTAGTTTACGCTCACATGTCGGGGGGAGTAAAAAATGTATGGATGTTTGAGTTGCGAATTACCTCTCTGGAAGCGTTGCTGCATCTTTCATACAAAGATGCAACAACGCCTACAGTGAGCGTAAATGGCAAAGCTAATATCTATAGATTTTGTACTCCCCACGACATATAAGTGCACTAGTTTTTTCCCAGATAGGTGTAATTGTTCATTCATCTTTAATTACTAGGCCAGTGCGAGAGTTTTCTGAATGTGAATGTCTTAAATTAACTGGCATCTAATACAAACAAAGGTATGAATGTAAAAAGTGAATGGTGCAAAAATTATAAGAGTTTCAGTTTTAATCAGAAGGTTCTACATACATAATTGCTTGCAAAATTTTAACACCACAGACTTTAGAATGAAACACAATAATACATCGATATTTACTCATAATACAAATAAATAATTGCTCCAAATTACAATATGTAAGTATCAGTTTGCGCAATCAAGATATTGAATTTCGTCAATTTATTAAGCCAATCACGGGCTACCGTGACCTAAAGTTTTATTAAACATATATTGTATGTATTAGGTAAATCGTATTAATTGCTGCAAAATGGCGAATTTCTTTAAACTCGAAACATGAAAAAAAATATTAACAAGTAAAAATAAAAAAAATATCTGTATTGATTATTTGTGATGTTTTTGCGATAATTTCCAAGGAACAATAAATATGCAAGGTTGGTGAAATATCGTAACATGAAAATGCATTGTCAGTAAAATCAAGTAAGTTTGCAACATATTTTAGTACAACAATACAATCTTAACAAATAAAATACAACGTAATTTAGCTCTTCACATTGCGGCATTTGTAAAAGAGTATGTCAAAATATTGTCTTTAGTTTACGAAAAGATTTTTTCTTTTACGACATGCTTACATGTAATTAAATTTCACTTCAAGGAAATGGGAACTCAAATAAAATGTCGATTATTTACATTCATCCGAATATAATGCAAACGACACAACAGAGAGACTTCGCACAATGGACTCGTAAAACTTTTGAAAAGTCGGGTCGTAAAAAAAGGGATCGGCATCTCGTACCAATTACCCCAGTGTGCTCCACCCCGAGTACAAAACCTTACAACTTTACAACCGTAGCGCTGACCAAAAATATGTATGGAAAGTAAAACTCACTAGGGACTGTGTATGAAGTTTGAATAACTTTCTGGAAAACACTATTCTGAAGTTTAAACGTTATACTAGGGTACTGCAATAAAAAGAAAACAATTTTCAAAAGCGTCCCAGTAAATAAAGTACTGAGTACAAATGTTTATGAGGGCACATAAAGATATTCGACCTTCTTTCAGATATTGTATGAAAAAGATATTTTATGTACCTACACAAAAAACACAATATACCAGTGCTTTTGAAAAAAATATTAAACTTTCCAAAACATCTAAAAAATAAAAAAAACATCGATCGAAACACATGGCAATGTTATTATGATCTGGCATGGCATGATGATTATTATGATCTGGCATGGCATGATGATTATTATCAGAAATACATTTCGGTACAGACTGTCGTTTATTGTGCGTGATATTTAGTGCTTTTTTATGTTTCCTAACTCAGCTCGCAGTGTTTAAACAAGTTTTTATAAGGTTTAAAAAAATGGCAGACAGTTTTAAAGTAATTTTCTTTAGCACGTAGAACGAACCGAACGGCTTATTCGCTTTAAAATTGAAAGCTATGGGTTTTCAGCCATATTTAGAGTAAACATCAAATTATCCAATAAGATATTCATTTAGCGCGCTCATCCCTTCTTCTTCTTCATCATCCTCCCTCATATTTATACATCACATCCTCTTCACATAACTTAGCATACTAAGCACAGCACAAGTTTTGGATAACCGGTGCTCGCTGCTGTGAGTACATTGTATAGGAAGCGAGCAGAATGTTGGATAAACGCCAAAATTAACAACTTATCTCTCAAGGTGGCGAGATTTTAAAAATACAAATCATAGCCCTGAGATTCTTCCATTGATTAAATGTCATAACATTTTGTGTTTTTTCGTTCGGCAAAATATAATTCATCATCTTGTTCATTTCCTTGCTCTCTGTATCCAAGACCTGGATACTGGTCAAGCATGAGCAAAGCTCTCTCAACACCTTTCTTTGATAGTAAAACTCTCCACCATATTCCCGGCCTAATAAAGGACGGGGGAAATACGACTCTGAACTATACGATGTTTGACGGTATTGGTGCGGTAGGTCAGTAAGTCACCAGACTGCATTGGCTGGGTCGCATCCAGCGAATGGACTGACGGAGCCTGGAAAAGATGGTTGTGATGACGGACCCAAAGAAGCGCAGTACAGTGGGTGGCTGGACGAAGAGGTGATAGACTAGTAGCAGTAGGAGTATAAGATTGAAGGAGGAGGCGTTGGACAAGCAACGGTGGCAGCGGTTGATCAAAGAGGCCAGATCCATCACGGGTTGTTGTGCCATTGATGATGATGTTGATTTTTATGACTCTTTGGTGAAAAAGTTTGCCGACCACTGGTCTAACAGCTTCTGTTAATTAAGAATCATCCGAAATGTTGTTCACATTGAACGCCATTACTCAACACACAATTACTGCTCGAGAGCTATGGGAGATGGCGCAACGCACGTTTGGAAGTGAATTTGTTTTAAACAAGTTTCAAACCCGATTAGCATCTTGAACGAATGCATTTTGGGTTCAGGCGTGTTGAGGTCCGTGGAAATAGAGTTCAGTACCCCGAGTAGAAGCTCTAAATAAGCAAGAAAGGCATCAAGTATAATATCTTTTTTTTTTTGAAAACTCATTGATATTTTTTTCCTCAGGAAGTCTTACGCAAAAGCAAGATCACTTTTTTGCCTGTAATTCGATCGACATCTTACTCGAGACTGATCTACATGCTTCCTAAAAAAGTATTAACCGGTACCTACGGCTCCAGGCACGGAGAGCAACTTCTGCATACCTTTTAATTGGAAAAAAACGTAGCCTGCCCAACATCAAAGACTACAATATTCTTCTATTAGAGAATATTTTACACATTTCTTGAAAATTTTATTCAAATCGATTGGGCGGTAAGGGAGTCTATAGAAAACATACATATATTTTATTTTACGTATTAAAAGCCATAATTTATACTTATGTATTTTAAGGCCTCTTGCTAATACAACCACACCGAGAGTTCCCTCAGGATATATTGGCAGATATGTGCTGCTCCTTCAACAAGGAGTACAAAATAATTGCCATAGATGGGGAGAATTGGTGAAAAAGACTGATGAATATTTCTGCAAGGCAATCTTCGGATTGATACAGGAGAAGTAGAAGATTACAGATGCGTTCAAGTCTACGAGAGTCGAGTCGAGTTGCGTTCTGTTCTACTGCAGCACGTGTCCACTTGCGTCATCTTGCTTGCCGCGTGGATAAACTCAAGTCAATGCACTGTTGCGTCGCCGCGGCGCACGGCACTCTATGCAACTGACAGTTCGCTGCAATCACCAATTAGCTACACTTGAAAATATTCTGGGAACAATCAGCTATCAAGCAAAATGTAGAGGTGAACCGAATCTTTCCGATCATTTAGTGACGGATTTAAGCAAATGAACCATAAAGTAATTTTAATTTCGAGAATGAAAACAGATTTTCGGTCTAAGCTATTTCAGACAGAGCAAGCGCGGATTGTCTGTGGATTACCGGACACACTGTGTGAAAGTTTTCATACATCTAAGTACATACACTCCTTACTTCCGACCCGGTGCCGGTTAAAAAACTTGCACAAACCGGGTAGAAAGATGGTAGAAAGCGTCTAGTGCTAATGCCTGTCAGAGCAACCAATAAAAATAGCATTTTATTAACAAGAATTAACAATAACATTAACAAGAACCCGACCCTGTGACATAATTTTCTTATCATTATTTTTTATTTTATTTATCAGTTCCTTGACTTATAGGTTGGTATGCGGCTGACCACCCATACTGTAAAAAATGGTTCACTTTGTCAATGACACCCCTGTTTCAGGGAAGGACGGCAAGAGTTGCAGGGCTTATGTTCATTTGAGATTGGGTTTTTATAATGTAGGTCCACATGCGGCATGTGTTAGCGTGAAATTATACATGTTTGTTTGTGGGAATGCGTTTAATATGAATCTCAAATGATACATATCTTTGCAACTTCTCACTCATTACTTGGTACTACCTCGTAGTACGCAGATGTCTCAATGTCCACGTGTTTGGCAGGCCGGGCAAAGGCACGGACCGCACGTGTCGAGTTTCGTTGCCCGACACGTGGCACGGGGACAACAGCCCAAGAGGTACAAGGAGGAGCAGAGGTGATGCAACTGAGAGACATGGTGGATGTGATCATTCAGACCTCAGGGCAATGAGATGTCACGCAATAAAAAATCTATTTAAGTACTTGAAGTGGGATTGGTGTTACCTAATGGAAGACAGATTGTAGAGAAGCATTTCCGATTTTCTTACAAAACTTTACACACTCATTACCTTTTCTGACCTCTCCGTAGTAGCATGGAACTTCTTATTTCACAGCTAAAAGGGTTCGGCTTTACTTGAAGAGGAAGTTTCCCAGCTCGTTCTCATTTCTTGTGAGGGCTGACTAAACCTTGCCGGTAATTCGATTTTGGGAATGAAATGGACCCTCTTTGTGGGGATCGTACCCTAGCCCTCAGGCATGGAACGCATGCATTCTACCAACTGAGCTGTCGACCTGACAGGGACGCCATTCAAATATCTATAACTTACGATATAATTTGCGTGGACACATATTTAGTGCACGACCGCAAGCAGACACGTGTGCCTACAAAACAGACCAAATCTCAAATGAACATAAACCCTTCAACTCCAGTCATCTTTCCCTGAAACCGAGTTCGCATTGGCATGAGTAACAAATTTGTACAGCACAAGAGGTCAGCCTCATACCAACCTAGAGAAGTCAAGGAACATTTTACGTGTTTTCTTCCCAATGGTCGGACGCCACGGCCAACGCTCACACGGTCATCGCCCCAAGTATAGAACTTCGCGTCTAAACTCAACCATAGCGTAGCATAAAAAATAAAACGCTCACTAGAGGCGCTGTTAATCTTCCATACATATTTTTGGTACACGCGTTATGATTGAGTGTAAACATCAGGTTATATACTTGGGGTGCAGGAGACAGCACGCTTTATATGCGCGATGGACTCTTTCATAAAGTATACGTCATGCGGGCGATGATGATGGTAGTGATGGCGATGATGATGGGCACATGCATTGTGGACGTTTACTTGGTAAGAATCTTAAATAGGGCATTATACTGATAACAATATGAATCCAATTTGTTAGACATAATTATATGTGAAGTGGTTGGCGTAAGGCTGCCACCAGCTGTGGAAATTAAGTGGTTCTACACACATATATAATTGTCGTAGTGAACCAAATGGGGCTGTGATAGTACAAATAGAAATATAGAGTATCCCTTATTTCTTTATTACTACATCTAATCTAATTTGCAAAGATATGTAACATTGGGGATTCACATTATATGCATTCTCACAAGCAGACACGTACAAGTTCTTCTTTCGGAGTACTTCCTGTCATGAATAATTTATAAGAATACTTAAGAAAAGATCACTTTCAATGGACGGATGCTTTCTCCTGACATTGTACTTTTAAAGTGCATCCTGTCCATTGACAAGAAACGGTTGAGGAATGTATAAATTATTCCTTCACTTCATTATCTTATTATTCATCCATAAAACGGATACGGGAAGCACCCAGACCATTTTTCTCATTTAATTCAAAACATGAAATAGAGAAAGTTTCAGGATCTTCTTACATCTCTCATTTTCTCTTTTCCATTCATTTCTATTCCTTTCCCATCATCCATTTTGGATCCATTATGAACCGTAGAAACGCCTAACATTTTTTTCCCGAAATCGGATAATCATGGCATCCGACATTGACAAGATCTGACAAAGAAATCTAAGGGATTGTTACCTTGGGGTTGAACTGTAGGATCGTCTGAATAAAAGAGTAAAAACGTTGAAATTGCATTTCTGAACATTTTACAAATAAGTTAGTCAGTTGTTCGACAGACTTCATGCATAGAACTTTGGTTTTCATAGCGTCGTTAATGGGTGCAGGTAGCGCGCAGACACAAACGCTGAGAGTTAATTTTGGTTCACAATATTACAAAATGTATCGTAAATTAGGTTAACACCGACGATACTCAAGTATCAAGATGCCATTTGCTAAATTTAAATTCCACGCGGCGCGGCGTCTCATTTGCCGGTAGGTTTCAGTTTTAACCGAGAAGTTTAACTAATAATTCACAAACAGACAAATAGGAAGTTAAAATTGTTTCAGGAAAGGACGGCAAAAGGTGCAGTGTTTATGCTGATTAGAGATTTGGCTTTTCATTTTGTAAGTACCTACACAGTACACACGCAGTTAGTGTAAGAGCGAACTTGCACGTGTCTGCTTATGAAGATGTTAGTTTTAATATTTCTTTGCAACTTCAAGTATGGAAAGATTATAGCAAGGTTTACTTACTAAATATTAATCAGTATTTGCATCTTCGAAGACAAAGAAAACATTCACATGAAGTTAAATGGTTGGCGTTAGGTCCATCCTATTATCCATTCAATATTATCTTCCACAAGCCAATGCCACCCCTCAGAAAGTACAGTTACATACTGAAAATATGCAGCAAATATACATTCTCTTACTTACGTTTACTACATATACTGATGTATCCGCCAGGGAAAATGGAGCGCTTTCCACACACATAAACAGTTCACTCGCGCATGATATCGCACGTTTAATAATAAAGAGCATTAACTCAAAAAACATGAATGTTGGGAATTCACGTTTTAAGTTCAGACATCCAGTACAACTTGTATGGGATGAAAAAGGCGGCCGATGTTTTATCTCGGTCATATTCGTCCAAATTGAACGGCTTTCGCATTCTACCTATTCTTCTCGCATTGTTCTTGCATTTTATTACAATATCTCGATTTTCCCAATTTTCGAGTTATTTCTCTTTATTATTAAACGTGCGATATATTTATAGCTGGTTGGGCGGCGTGCTGTTGATGCGGCTGGCCACCCCGCGGCGTCGCGGCGCTCAACTGACCTGAAGTGCACAGGCGGTGCAACTTAAATAACACCTCCCGCCGTGTCTGTTGGATAAGTCTGCTGCACCTAGCCACGAGCAACGCAGAATCAAACATTATAATTCCTCACTAACCCATAGAGAACAGACGTGCCAAAATCGGGGCGTACTGACAGCCACTCTACTTAATGTCAGCGATGACCATTTGGGCACCAAAAATATAGGTAACAATCTCGTAATTTGTGGATCTTCTGGCAATTTGTGCTATTTTTTTATTCAATTTCTATATACATAATGCTTCTAAGAAAATAACTGGTTTGAGTTGATAAAATAGGACTTTTTCATAAAAAAAAACGTTGTTTACGTTCATTTATTTTATTTCATGGCAACAATTTTGGTAGAAGAATTACTTACCGACCTTCCCTGAAACAAG
This sequence comes from Agapetus fuscipes, assembly GCA_951799405.1. NCBI lineage: Eukaryota > Metazoa > Arthropoda > Insecta > Trichoptera > Glossosomatidae > Agapetus > Agapetus fuscipes. The sequence goes on from OX637362.1 coordinate 319,072, forward strand.
GGTGACATTGGCAAAGTGAACTATTTTTTACAGTATGGGTTACAAATAAGGTAGTAACAACAAATAAAATATGAACCTTACAAAGTGCTTGGTTCATAATGCGCTGGGCTGCAGACCAGTAGTTACCGCTGTCGACATCAAAAGAGAAATTGAGTTCAGGTCACACTGGCGCACGCATTACGGAGGCAAATGGATTCATGTTAGGCTGGTACCTCACATTCTCGTTTCCAGTTGGAACACCGACAATCGTCATGATCTTGCCTTACAAACCTTTACACTTCGTGTGATATCACGGATTTACTTACATGTAGTAATCTTCAGAGTCAATGGTACATTAAAATCTTATTTGATCATTTTAATTCTAATTTCATTGAAATAGAAAAAATGCTATTCACACGATAAATCAGTAAAGGTTTCCGAAATTTCGCATGAATGGAATATCCAGAGGAAGTATGTAAGGACAGAAATAAATGGCGGTTGATCTGTAATGTTGGCGGCTAGGGTTTTGAAAATTAGAATTTGTTTTTTGTTCAGTTTTTGATGTCCGTACATATTATTATTTGCTGATTTAAAAAATGTAATTTGTTGTGTATGTTCCTGGACTTATGGGTTGGTATGCGACTGACCACCCATGCTGTAGATTTTTTTTTCACTTTGCCAATGTCACCCCTATTTCAGGGAAGGACGGCAGGAGTTGCAGAGCGAATGTACATTTGAGATCCTGGTTTTTATATTCTAGGTCCACATACGGAATGTTTAAGCACGAACTTATACGTGTCTGTTCGTGAAAATTCATATAATGGGAATCTTTAATGTTACCTACATACGAGTATATTTGCACCTTAGATTAGATTAGATTTCGGTGATAACTTTCAGCCACCTCCCTATAAGTGAACATTTAAATGTCGAATTCAAAAAGCTGAACAAAACAGCTGATTGAAAGGTGTAGAGAAGGTTGAGAGAGTCCTACGTCCATGAGTGAACTGAGAAATGCTGAGGAGAAAAAAATATTTTAAAATATGGGAAAGATTTACGTTCTCACGCGGGCGGAGTCAGTCACGCATAGAAAGTGTTGTAACGAACAGATTTGCCTCTTTATTATTCAAACGGAGATGACACACGGAATAAGTAATTGATTTTGTTGTTAGTCACTTACTTACTTTAATCTAAACGAGGTCTGATTTATCGCTCACGTACTTGTGTAGCTAAAACATCAAGAAAATTTAAATAAAAACGCGTTAAGTTAATAAAATATAGGTAGTATCAATACTTCACAGACTTTCCCCGGTATTAAAAAAATCCTATGAAAACTTCAATTAGACTTTTTTGGCAATTAAAATGGTTTTTATTTATCTGTATTATGCAAAAAAAAAAACATTATAAGCGCTAGTAAGTCCTAAGACTTCTATGGTTAGTGTAAAGATTGTCTGCAACACCCATTTGATAATTCCACGTCAACTCTAAGGCCAATGGCTCCTTAGGAAGAACGCTCGCGTACATAATTCGTAATGTCATTTCATTATTGAATCGTTATATTTTATTCATGTTCATTTCTACAAAACATAAATATTGCACCTTTAAAAAAATTTAACATGAGGCAACACTGTTCCATTTTACTGGTAGAGAATAGGTAGGTACATGCATATAATATTATGAATCCCCAATGTAACATATCTTTGCAACTTAGATTAGATTTCCTTGACTTATGGGTTGGTATGCGGCTGACCACCCATGCTGTAGAAAATGGTTTACTTCACCAATGTCACCCCTGTTTCAGGGAAGGTCGGCTGGAGTTGCGGGGTGTGTGTCCATTTGAGATTTGGTTTTTATGTTGTAGGTTCACATGCGGCATGCGCAAGCGCGAACTTGTACGTGTCTGCTTGTGAGAATGCATATAATGTGAATCCTCAATGTAGCATATCTGTGCAACTTCGATTAGATTAGATATGATAAAAAATAAGTAATATTATCTAGGTTTTTGGCAGTTACTTTATTTTAATCTATTAAAAATAAGTAATATATATTGAACCTTAAGTCGACTTATTAGTATTACTTCTGAAGACATTTAACAATAAAACCGGAAATTAAAAATTCTTCCAACTGATATTTTTGATGTGTCTCTACTGTCGCACGGCATCGTAAAAGCCTCTGCAGTTTCACAATGCCGCGAAGGTCTTCCATCATTCCCCAAGTCCCGCGAATCCCCAGCAGCCTCGTGGCGCTCGCTGCGGGCTGGAGCTCGCGAGCACAGCTTTCTCTTCGTGGAGCGCTGCGCAGCCGCCTGCACTTCTTCCTACACCAACTTAACAACCTTCTCGTGTCCACAAATACAGCGCGAGTTATGTGAGCTGACAGCGCCGCTGGGAGAGAGATGCATTTTCTTTTCTAGTTTCGTAGTTTATTGTTAGAGAACCGAATGATGTTGGACTCGATAATTAGAATTAGAAATTTACTAGCAGTAGCCGGCGTGTTGAACTACTCCATTTGGGTACATATATGAAATCAATTTATTTCCAGGTTAGGTTAGGTTGGTAAGCGGCTGACCACCCATGCTGTAGCAAATGGTTCACATTGCCAATGTCACCCCTGTTTCAGGGAAGGTCGGCAATAGTTGCAGGGTGTATGTCCATGTGAGATTCGGGTTTTTATATTGTAGGACCACATGGGGCATGTTTAAGCGCGAACTTGTGCATGTCTGTTTGTGAAAGTGCATATATGTAATGTGAATCTTTAATGTTACATATATTTTGCAACTTAGGTTAGATTAGATCTACAGGTAAAGGGAGTAAGTAAACTTACGTAATACGGTATTGAAAAAAAATCATCGTCCGATCGGCATTAAACTTTACACCGTATATTTCGAGGTGGTCTACACGTTTTCTGAAAAAAATGTGTGAATCCGTTGAGCGATTTGATCAGGCATGCAGTAATTTTTCCATAGATTAACATGAAGAAAAAAAGAAGACAGACAAATGTTCCAGGGTAGCTATAAATTTATGTATTTTTTCTTAACAATATTATTTTCTAAAATTTGAATTGATTCAATTTTATACGTGGTCATCATTATTTAAACTTGAAATTCATTCGAAATTATTCATATTTTTAAACATCCAATTTAACCACTGTTCAAACAGATAATAATTATTTGACAAAACTTGATAAAAAAAATCAAGGTCCCTCAGACATACCAGCGGTTTTTTTTGCATAGAATTACGTAACATGCATAATTTTTGTTTTTATTAAATAATAATTAATAAAGAACTCACTTACACGTGTTGACCGAGCTGATAAAAAAATATTGCAGAAAAAACATATTGTTGCGTACGCAGATTATCCGACAACATCTGTTGTCATTTTTAGCAAAGAACGCAATAGTCGTGTACCCTTGAATTTATCGCTAATTTTGTGTGGTTTTGCATGTACGAGTACTTGATTATTATCAAAAGACTGATAACAAAAAAGTCATGAAAAAAATAGCAAACGGTTTATTTCTATAGTCTGTATTTTATAATTATCCGCCATGGAAAAAAGTACCTATAACTTTTCTTCAATTTGTGGAAATGTAGTTTTCTGCACTATTTTAAATTTTATGTTTTTAACCATCAACTATTTTTCATAAAAGCAAAAACAATTAATGATTGTAAAAATGTAATTCATTGCCTATGTTCCTTTACTTACAGGTTGGTATGCGGCTAACCTCCCATTCTGTTGAAAATGATTCACTTTGCCAATGTCACTCCTGTTTCAGGGAAGATCGGCAGGAGTTGCAGGGTGTATGTTTATTTGAGATTAGGGTTTTTATATTGTAGGTTCACATGCGGTATGTGCAATCGCGAACTTATACGCGTCTGCTTGTGAGAATGAAAATAATGTGAATCCCCAATGTTAAATATCTTTGCAACTTAGATTAGATTAGATGAGGCTGACAAACCATACTGTAAAAAATGGTTCTCTCTGATAATGTCACCCCTGTTTTGGCAAGGGCGGCCAGAGTTGCAGGGTTAAGCTCATTTGAGATATGGGTATTTGTTTTGTTTAGACACATACAGCGTGTCCATTGGTGGGCAAGCATCTAATATGAATCTTTAATGTTTTCAAGATATATCTTTGCACATAATATTAAAGAAAAGTGATAGGATTCAAACCTCTAAGCCAGACAAAAAAACTACATTAAAAATACATCATAATCCTCTCAAAAATAACAATAACTTTAAATCCATTTAGTTTTGGTTTACAATAGGACAAAACCTTTAAAATGTAAACAGGTACAAGATTATGATTTAAGTGTTAAGTATGTACCTACCGAAATATGTTTTTTACATTTTGTAAGGGATCGGGATAAAGCTTTTAGCCTAATTTCTAAGCTCCATACCTGAGAAATAAGTATAAACAGTACCCCGAGTATAAAACCTCACATGCAAACTCATCGACCGCGTAAACCAAAAAAATCACAGCGCCCCTAGGTTTCCATTAATATTTGGTTCACGCTACGGCTGAGTTTAAACGTAGAGTTATATACTCGGGGTACAGGTATGAGACGTGGTATAATATTATCGGGTTTTGGAGTAAAAGGCGATAGACAGGGTCACATTGGCTGGCTGACATCGCATAGAGTGCATGCAACGCTGTCTGGGACGAAAACCAGCGCAGGGCTGCCACCGAGGGAAAACTTAAAACTCAAATCTAAGTTATAGAAAAAACAAAAACTATAATGGACCTAGCACATTTCAATTTGGAAAAAAACGACCGCGCTAAAAGACAGGACAGAGAGTTATAACTTGATGATGATGAGTTACAGAGCGCCGTTTCGTGACTACTGTCACTGCAAGGGCGCTTGAAAACTTCAATACAATATGAAGTACGTAGACTGAAAAAGAAACATTCAAGTGCCCCACACTGCATCTACCATTCCTGCCAATTTCATGCGTTTCACAGTGCTGCGAGTAGAAACCAATCCTGAATATATTTTTTATTTACAACGTAGCCGAAGAATTTTTTGAATGTTCAGAGTACATGATTCAAACCAACATGAGACCGGTCGGTAGTCTAGTGGTTAAAGGTACGAACGAACGCGTTATATCCTCGACTGAATTAACAAAGGTTTTTTGTACATAAATGTTAGTAGCTACTAACATTTACAAAAAACCTGGCAGATTTACAGTGAATATTTATACAAGTTCACCTGACATGTGTGATATTTAAAAAACAATAATCCTTACGACAACTTTTGAAAAACAATCTGTGTGCGGGAAGCTGTTCGCGGTCTCTTTTTTTACTTCACAAACGATTTGCAAAGCAAAAAAATCTGGTCTACAAAATATGCAAGTTGACCCTTTACTCTTCTACAGAGGAGATTCACTCTTTAAAATCCCAACGAGGGATTCAAAAAGAGTGAATATTCTTAATCGATGAATAACATTGTTGGCACAAAAACACCTGAATAAATAAATAAAATACTGAGAAAAAAGTGTATTGAATTCATAAAATATGTTTGTAAAATGGAGGACGATCAAAAGAATATTATTTTTTTGTTAAAGGTCGTTCTTACAATTTTTTTATAGATCATTCTTTCTGTGTCAACTTTGAAACTCGCATCTAACTGCACATATACAAGACCTTCATGCCGAAACTTAAATAATGTGGTGGGTGGAATCTATTACTTTTCACAGGTAAGGGAGCCAGACAAACTCCAACCGCTGGAGAAAAGGGAATACGAATAGGTTTTTGTTTACATCAACTTCAAACTTCACAGGAACTAATCCGAGTATATTTCACATGTTTTTTAAATACATACATACATACAAACATGCATTAATACATTCCATTTTAAAGCATGCCTTATAGATAGAAGCTGAATAATAAATTTGTAATCAACTTAATATGACTCACATTGAAAACTAATTCTTATCAATTTGTCGGAGAGCGGGGGAGACGATATGCCTGTATACAGAGTTGCATTTGAAAGAGCAATATTGTATTCGTGTTTGAACAGGTGGTTGCCCTGGCTGTTCGGCAAGGACGATGCGGTTATTTCAGGCGGCCGACACTGTTCCCAGAAGGTCGCCCAAGGGGCTTCAGACTATGAGTATAGGGCGCGCAGTACCAGACGACTAATGTGCATGCACTACATTCACACACAAAACAATCTGAAATTACAAATATTTTGACTCATTTTAGAATTGATATTTTGGTAAGAATGTTCGGATGAGTGCCTTGGCGAGAGCTGCTTTAGCACACGTGAATCACACATGACGAAGTTTCTTTGTTTGTCGCTACAGAGTGGAAAGTAAATTAATGGTTGAATAAGTAAACTGGAGGTTAGAAAGTCGTGTGTGGATTGTAAAAAGTGGGTTGCATTCCCCATGGCGAAATAACAAGATGATCACCCGACGTCACCACATTAAAAACTAGATCAAGAGGAAGACCATGCGACTCTCCAGGAAATATAAAACTTTTATCATTTAATTTTCAAAATATGCCCTGCGCATGGTGGGAAACTCATATGCCTTTACCAAAAGGCAAAAACAAAAATCAAAGGTCCTTCAAGCCTTACACCAAACAGGTCTTGCTTGAGAGTTGGCGTTTTATATAGCGACGACCAAGCCGGCAAAAGTCTTCTGGGATCGATTCACACAAAAACAGCGCTCACCAAAGAAATCACCTTGAAATTTAAGAACTGCTAACTCAGCCTAAATTTATCATGGTAGCTTTCTGTGCAAATAAATACATATTTTCTGTTAGTGTGACTGCCAGGCAAGAACAAAAGGTTTTTTTTACATATTCTTATGAAGACAATCACACCTTTTTGATTGATGGGTTAACTTTGTACAATTAATATAAATTGGATTTGACTTGAAATAAAACTAAACCACAGCGTTTAACACAAATGTACAAAAACTTACACGCTCACTCAGAGGCGCTGCTTTAGTTTCCATTAGTTAATAGAGAATATATTTGGTTATGTTGAAGCATTGTCGCCCAGCGGTTGTCGTACAGATATGTTGATCGTTGATCCATTTTCCGACACAATGGCGGAAAGCGCTTACAGTTCGTACCGGTGCCAAGTACGGAGAAGTCGGAAATCTGGGACACGGCGGGGATTAGAAATTAGTGTTATACGAGAAGGCGGTGTCTCATATCAAATACCTGTACACATATAGATGTAGATGCAGATAAGCAAGACATTGAAATTTAGTAATCTGACTTACCATAATGTACAAAAACACGTAGGTATATTAATTACCATGATGAACACGTAGGTATATTAATTACCATGAGGAACAGCAATTTGGTAGCAACTTAAACCTGTGACTTGCTTTGCTTATAATCGAGGTTTCAAAGATATCGATGGTATTAGGTATATCTATAATCTAAGTTGCAAATATATATTGAAATTCAAGGCTCATGTTTAATGCACGCCCACGAGTAGACATAAGTTCGCGCTTACTCAAGTGTATTTACAAAAATAAACCAAACCTCATATGAACATAAATTAAAAACTTCTGCTGCCTTTCCATGAATCCGCGATAGCATTAATAAAATTACGATATGCGGATCAGCCTTATACCCACCTATAAATAATGGAACTTAAAAATAAAAACCTTCAAATGAACATAAGCCCAGCAACTCGTGAGTAAATATTTTTTTACAGGATGGAGGTTCAGCCTCATCCTAAACCATAAGTCAAGGAACTCACAAAGTAATAACCCTTAAATATACATCCGCCCTTTAACGCTTGCGTACATCAATTTGTACAATACGAGTATGTGAGGTCAACTTCATACAAAACTATCAAGGAACCACTTATATTACAGATGTACCTAGACAGAGTTGATTATTATAATTTTAATTTGAGATTAGCGAAAAGCACGTAAAACAAACTGAATCCGCGCTAATCCTTGACATTCTAATAATTTGGTTAAACGCGGGACCTTGCGCGGAGTTGTTCTGCGGATAACTACAGTCACGCCTAGCAACACTCCGCTCTAATACGCCAAGCTTCCTAGCAATTCAGTTTACCAAATAAAGTATGCAAGCTAATACACTCAATAGAAGCGCTGTTTCAGTTCCCGCACCTGCTATGGTTGAGTTTACACGTGATGTATATACTCGGGGCGAAGTACTCCTTATTGCTTCGCTCACTCTGCTATTGTCTCACCTTCGAGCGGAGCCGGAAGGCCGACTCGAGTACCTAGTTCACTGTGTGCGTACCCCGAGTACCTAGTTCACTGTGTGCGTACCCCGAGTACCTAGTTCACTGTGTGCGTACCCCTAGTACCTAGTTCACTGTGCGCGTACCCTGATTACCTAGTTCACTGTGTGCGTACCCCGAGTATATGACGCGGCGCACTGCGTGAACTCCCACAGATCGCGTAAAACAACATGTATGGATGATAAGGCAAACATTACCCATAGTGATTGGTTTGGTTTCGAGACATTTATTCTATACCCTGAGTACGAGTTGCAAAACTTGAGTAAAGTAAAGTGTACGGAAAGTATTAAAGAGTGATTTTCCCCAAAATCTGCCGTTTTTGTTTCTTACACTTTATGGTCTTAGCAAAAGAGTTATAGCGATGAAGAAAATCAAGTTCAAACAAACAAAAAGGCTGATTTTGGAGAAAACCACTCTTTAATACTTTCCGTAAACTTTACTTTACTCAAGTTCTGCAACTCTTACTCAGGGTACTGTTTACAATGTTTTATACTTAGGCTACTTCTCATGGGAACTCACAAATCCTCACTCCCTCAATTAGCACATCATATTCATTCTATAAGCTTTTTGTCATCTCGGATAAATATGAAGGCCGTAGCTTAGTAGTTATCACCTCGGACTATTGATCTAAAGGTGCGCTTCAAGATAAAATTATATATCTCAGTGTCTCAAAACAAAGCAACCCAACACGCAACGCAACACACACCACAGCACTGCGCGGCTAACGGCCCTGCAACCGGATTAGGACAACTGCCACATCACCAACACCTCTGCGGCACTATAACAAGTGTCATAGACCCCTAGAGTCTCTTGAATCTATAGAGCCTCTCGCATAGGCTTCATTAAAAAATCTAAGTTGCAAAGATATTTCTCATTTACGATTCGTATTAAATGCACGCCCACAAACAAAGCCGTGTAAGTTCACGCTTATAAATGCTGCATGTGCACTTACAAATTAAAATCAAAGCCCTGCAACTTTGACCGACCTTCCTTAAAACAGGAGTGCCATTGTGCAAAATGAACCATTTTTTACAGGATGGGTGGTCAGCCTCACACCAACCTATAAGTCAAGGAATTAACCTCAATAAAAAAATCGGGAACTCTTTTTTAATTAAGCGAGTACTACTTCAAGTACAAAAAATTGCGTACACTCTAGAAGAAGATGAGACGTTGTTGGTTGTCAGCGTGCGAGGAGTATGTAGACGTGGGCATCTTCATCTCTTCCTGCGGCCACTCCGCGCGGTTCAAGCCAAGTCAAGGTCGGGCGTTGGTTTGCGGGCCGCGGCCACACAGCTACATGTATGCGTGTACATGTACGTGCGGAGACTGTGGGCGTAGGCTCGGTCTTAGCCGAGCTAAACTGAGCACTTCTAGCTTGTTATGTAAGGATACAAAGATGGGGAAAATATCAACCATCATCACTGTAGTCTCTATTTGACGATATCCAATAGAATCAAACACTTCCTTATGTATTAACAATTAATTTTAATTAAACTTTCCAGATATTGTGAGCGTTGTGGGAGAGCTTACATTATTCTCGAAGTTCCGCTGGCGCCGCAGCCAGGATGCTTCAGGAGACACTGTTTCTGTACGACGATTAAGGATGAACTTTCGATAATAATGCGAGTTTCTCCACAAAGCATGGTTCACCATCCGAAAAATGTTAAGAAATGTTCATTGTAATGAAAATGATTTATTATTACGTAATAATATGTCAAATGTCCAGTACAAGATTTGCATATTTACATTGCCTTATGTAGTTATAGAGAAACATAAATATTGATACAAAAAATCGTTACTTGAAATATTTTTTCCAGATGAGGTGTTCACCCGTGGCCATGTTTTATCGCTTGCTATTTACCAATATGATTGCTAGATATGTCGAAACTGCAGGAGCTTTATAAAACAGGTAGGAACGTAAAATGCAGCGTTCTTCTATACTAAAAATAAAATGTTCACCTAAATTGCATTTGAAATTTTTACCTTCATTCATTTCTTACATCACAAGCAGGGAAGAGAATAAATGTAGAGCCAGAACTTACCTGAAACCAAAAGAGAGAAAATCATTAGTAAATCATTCGCATAATAATTGCTGCCAATACAAATATGTTAATACTAAAAATGCTACAATAAAATGAAGAGTTACAACCTCAATCGATTAGTGATATCATCAATTATTGACATAAATAGAAACTCTTCAAACAATTTCAAAACCAAGCGCATATGCTTCATTCACAAAAACACAAATCAAGGCCATTCATTTCATTTCTTTGCTTACTTTCTTTCACACAAATAATTTGTTTGTCGTACATTACTCGTTACTAATAATGCTTTGGCACGCACCCTGCTTGAGGTGGCTTGTGGGAGGTAGGAGATTGTGGGAGGTGGGAGATAGGAGGTGGAGAGAGATTGGGGGGAAGAGAGATTGGGGGAGATGGGGGAGAGGGGAGGAATACAACCTTCGCAGAGGCCTTCCTCGCAGGCGCTTCGGCAATCGACCCCAGACAAGCAACCAACCACACAGCATACAATATCATACTAAACTACTGCTGCTAACTTATATTATTTCTATATAATTGTATAAAAGGGGGACGAGAACTCCATGGAGGCAAAACAACTAGCCAACAACTGAGAAGGGGTGAGATCTAAAGTATCCAGTATATAAACTGAGGCTCTTTGATCGCTACCCAGAAATCGTCAGGTTCTTCAATTGTAGGATGTTCCCCCATTCACATAGCACACGTCTGGGGATCAGCTGCGGGACATCTGCAGATTATTCATTTTCATCAAGAAAATTTACGGTATTAAAAAGAAACGAAACATTCGCACGTTGGACATTATCTTTATTTGAATTCATAGGTTAAATATCATACAAAGGAATGTTCATTAACAAAGACACATGGCGGGTACAAATAAGTGTCATTAAGGAAACCAATTTGCAAGAATATGTATCTCATTCCCGCAAGCCTGTGGGATTCCGTTTTTAATTATGTACGGACCGTATTTCTATGTGCGTGTGTGTATTCTGCCAAACACATCACATAATAATCTACGGACCGTATTTCTATGTGCGTGTGTGTATTCTGCCAAACACATCACATAATTATCTACGGACCGTATTTCTATGTGCGTGTGTGTATTCTGCCAAACACATCACATAATAATCTACGGGCCGTATTTCTATGTGCGTGTGTGTATTCTGCCAAACACATCACATAATTATCTACGGACCGTATTTCTATGTGCGTGTGTGTATTCTGCCAAACACATCACATAATAATCTACGGACCGTATTTCTATGTGCGTGTGTGTATTCTGCCAAACACATCACATAATTATCTACGGACCGTATTTCTATGTGCGTGTGTGTATTCTGCCAAACACATCACATAATTATCTACGGACCGTATTTCTATGTGCGTGTGTGTATTCTGCCAAACACATCACATAATTATCTACGGACCGTATTTCTATGTGCGTGTGTGTATTCTGCCAAACACATCACATAATTATCTACGGACCGTATTTCTATGTGCGTGTGTGTATTCTGCCAAACACATCACATAATTATCTACGGACCGTATTTCTATGTGCGTGTGTGTATTCTGCCAAACACATCACATAATTATCTACGGACCGTATTTCTATGTGCGTGTGTGTATTCTGCCAAACACATCACATAATTATCTACGGACCGTATTTCTATGTGCGTGTGTGTATTCTGCCAAACACATCACATAATTATGTACGGACCGTATTTCTATGTGCGTGTGTGTATTCTGCCAAACACATCACATAATTATCTACGGACCGTATTTCTATGTGCGTGTGTGTATTCTGCCAAACACATCACATAATTATGTACGGACCGTATTTCTATGTGCGTGTGTGTATTCTGCCAAACACATCACATAATTATGTACGGACCGTATTTCTATGTGCGTGTGTGTATTCTGCCAAACACATCACATAAGTGAAAAATGACACGGAATTTAAAAGAATGAATTATTGCAGAGGTGTGTGCCCGCGTTCACATAATGATGTTTCATAATGCGCTCAGAAAACCGCGAGGCCGGAAAACCTTGAAGCCGTGTCGGCGCGGCGCAGTGTACACAGTCACACAAAAATAGGAATACGCTATTATGTCAATTTGCCTCGGTAGCGAAATACAACAACCAATAACAATTAACCACTGAAATCTTCTTCAATTTGCATGCAAACTTACATAAATAAAAAATTATGTGAAAAATAACTCCAGCTTACAACTATGAACCATTTAGATCGGGTCCTCAGTTTCCGAATGTATAGGTAAAGCTAAGGAATTGCATGAAAGAAAGCATGAATCACGTAATTTAAACCAATCTCACAATAAACACGCTGAATTTCATCATCATTAAAAGGATTTCATTTTTCGATAAAAAAATAAATAGATCCTAGTAAAGACAACAACGATACGAAATAGATAGATCCTAGTAAAGACAACAACGATACGAAATAGATAGATCCTAGTAAAGACAACAACGATACGAAATAGGTATAATATGATAACATTTTTTAAACCGTGAGCGAAACTACACATTTTTTTTATTCGTTTATAATACTTCTTGTTCTCGACTTATTCACGTAAATAATAAATATACATATTTCAGTATCGTCTATTTGGTGAGTGCTGATATTGTGTATTGTGCAAGCTTGTTCGTCGCTGGTCAGCGTTAATTCTGCGAACAAGGCCCAGTTGCTGCAAGGCTGGGTGAACCTGTCGGACCTTGTCGTGTATATTTTCAAATTCTATTATCTTGAAAATATAATAATACATGTAGATGCGGAAGTGTCCGCTAATCTGTTATTTAATGTGCCTAGTAAAGTACAATGTCAACCATATCAGGGCTATTCAGAGACTATCATCACATAGTTAAGGAATCTGAATAGCTCTGTGTGAATCGTGTCATTTAGAGGTCTGTACTTCAAGTATAAAATTGTGCAATTAACTCAAACACAGAGTTTTACAAACAAATAAGGAAAGTCAAACAGCGCCTAGAGTGAGATATTTAGTTTCCATAAACTTTGACTACAACAATAATATGGTTAACGTACAATTTTTATACATTACCTTCGTCACGTTTGTCAATCGAATCATATTTAATTCTTATCATATGAATTAGTTCTACCATAAATTTTACGGTATCAGTAAATACACATGTCCATATCACACCACATTGTGGAAATAAAAACATAATAATTATTTAATAACAAGCTTTAAATTTTGTTTATATATACATGTACTAGTATTTACAACACAGTATCTAAGATAAATTGCATACAATCAGAAAGCCGTTCTGTTTCCAAACATGTTTGGGTGAATCCCTGTGGTTCATTTAAAACGTGGCGTTTTATATTTCGGGTAAAGGCAACATACAAAATGTTAACGCTCAAGAGTTCAGCTGTTCACGAGCGGCCATCTTTTACCGCTTGCTATCGACCGATGAGATCGCTAAGAAAGACGAGACTGCTCACTCAGGATGACATAGATTCGTGAACCGATTAAAAAAGAAGGTTAGAAAGATATAATGTTTCATAAGGTATCGATCAATAAGATGTGTTGAAATTCAAGTAAATTATACAAATCAATAATAATTACAAGGTGATCATTACAAATGACGAAGTAGCTCATGATCAACGCTGATAAAGGCAATCTATGCTTGTTTATCTCCATACTAATAGATTTACCACCAACATTGATTTGAATATCAATTATAAATCTTACATAATTTGTTAATAAAGCTGTAATCTTTTTTTAATAATTCAATATGAAGTTGGGTTATTAAGGAGATCCCTAATTGTAAGCAAAACTATCAGATATCCGAAATAAAAACTATCCGTAACCGTAACCGAATTCGACACTTAAGTTTTAAATACTTTCGGATATTAACTGAGATTCCAGTAACGAATTTATGAAGGGTCGCCGACCACCGGAAAGACCCCCAATATATAAAGAGAAAACTGGGGTCTTCATCACAAAATAGACACCCAAGTCTTTCGAACAGATCATTGATCTATAGAAAAAGGAAGAAGAAGACGATTTTCTTGCCAATGGTAAGCTTGCGATAAAGTGACACCTCAGCGGATCAAAAAAATAATAAAAATCAAAACGTCCCTTAGGAGACGCTGTTCTGCTTCCCATACATTTATTGCTAAAACGCCATGCTCGAGTACAAGCGTAAAATTTAAACCTGGGGTACTGGCCTCGTTCTTTGTCTAAATGTGGCGATGGGTGACCCACAAAGTTTACTGCGCTAGCCCACAGTCGCGTATCCACACACATAAGCGCGAGCTCAACCGAGGCTCACAGTCGGTTCAAAGCTTGACCCAAAAATCAGCAATTTGTACTTCATATTATTGCATCTATGAAAATGGGAGCGATATTTTGAGGATGGATACTGGATGGCAAATCAATTTTAAGGAATGATTTCTTGGTTGGGTAACATCCAGCAAATGGACAATCGGAGCCTGGAAACTATAGCTGTGGTGATGGACTCAGGGCAGTGGGAAGACCCGAGGGCAAAAGGAATCCTGGCGATAGTCTTTAGCGAGCGAAAATGGATAATCTATAATCGAAGTTGCAAACATATTGACATTTGAGGCCCTTTTTTAATACACTCCTCCAAGCCAATTGTAAGATGCCGCGTGTGAATTCACAATATAAACCAAACCTCGCAGCTCCTGCCACCTTTCTCTAAAACCGGCGTGTATAGGCAAAAGTGAACCAAGTTTTTACAGTCGCATACCAAAAGTAAAATTTACAAAATATAAAGCTACACATTTTTCAACCAGCACTTTCGACAGTATTTGTCACTCCATTATTCTTGGTCGTGTAACTACTGTCCTTCGCAACCAATTACCAAATGTTAGTTGGTCTTCCCCTAAGAACCCAGCCACGCGACGTCACAGCATATTTTGTTTGTGTCAGATGTGTGGATCTTATTATTTTCTTTACAAATCGTAGGTACAGAGGATGTGACAGTTCTAAACATAAAATAAAAACCAGAATGGCCGAACAAGGGCACAAGATGAATTTAACCGAGACAGGGTTGTCCAATGTTCAATCGATAAAATTTATATAAAAAATATATATGAATCCAGCTCGCACCGCCTAAGGAGCACAAGGCTGGCGCAAAACATTAGTGACGTATCTGACTTTCAATGCTAGTGGCCAATAAAACACATAAAATCACTTAAAAAGTGAAAAATCAGTGAACAGCATTGACGGCGAAACATCTATACAATTACTAAATACGAAAAAAAAAACGCATTTCAAACTTGACTCATAAAATGGGCACAAGCTTTTTTATGTTTTAATATTTTTTAGTGTTGATCTGTTAACACAGTGAAAGTCCATTTTTATAAATATTTAAAAATATAAAAAATATAAAGTGAATTAAAACAATGTTTTACCATTTATATTTTTAAATATTTATATTTTTTATGTTTTTTTTTCAAAGACGAAGTGTAAAAAAAATATATTTTTAATTACATTTAAATTTAATTGTTGAATAT
The DNA here is from genome assembly GCA_951799405.1 of Agapetus fuscipes. Taxonomy (NCBI): domain Eukaryota; kingdom Metazoa; phylum Arthropoda; class Insecta; order Trichoptera; family Glossosomatidae; genus Agapetus; species Agapetus fuscipes. The sequence goes on from OX637362.1 coordinate 334,838, forward strand.
AATTAACATATCATCACATTTTTCCCTTTTAACTAAGTTATTGGTATATCCATGGGTATATCACATTTTTCCCTTTTAACTAAGTTATTGGTATATCTAATCTAATCTAAGTTGCAAAGATATGTTACATTGGAGATTCACATTATATCCATGGGTATATCACATTTTTCCCTTTTAACTAAGTTATTGGTATATCCATGGGTATATCACATTTTTCCCTTTTAACTAAGTTATTGGTATATCCATGGGTATATCACATTTTTCCCTTTTAACTAAGTTATTGGTATATCCATGGGTATATCACATTTTTCCCTTTTAACTAAGTTATTGGTATATCCGGGTATATCACATTTAGGATGACTAACCAAACTGTAAAAAATGTAATCTCTTATCTATTGCCAGCATTGTTACGGGTATAGCTTACGTTGATTTTCGAAGTACCTACCTACACATGAAGCATGTGTATGCGAGAACATGAATTATATGTGAGCAAAAGATGTACATCTCAATTTTTTTCTTCTATATTTTTAGTGGAACAATGTTGTAATGATTCATACCATTTTTTTTTAAATAATCAAAACATATTAAAAAAAAAAAACATTATTTTCTTCCTCTTTTTGGATGTGAGGTACGCAGTAAATAAAAATGTTTTAGAAATTGGTACTAATAATTCCTTAAACTGCACAGTTTTGATTACATGGAATAAATAAAGGTAGATTGGATAAAATATATCGAGTGTTGGCTCTGGTGGTAAATGATGTAAATATAAGTAAAAGAGAAAAATTAAAGTTATAAAAGATTCGAAAAAGAAAGCATGTTAAAAAATATGATAAAATCAATTTATACAAAGGACAAGCTGAATAAACTACAAAATTAAAATATATATTATAATTCGCATCTTTCATACGTACAATAAATTTGTAGGGGCACGCACGCGGCGCCAACGGTTGCTAAAAAGAAAGAAAAAACGGCGTGTTTAAAAATGCAAAAATAATTCATGTAAAAACAAACCAACACTCAAAATGGGTGACCCGGTTTAACGCCCGAATGTGAAAACATGTGAGAGAAATAATTCGAGGCGAGACAAAATTCAAAATGAATTTTTGTACATTTTTGTGATTTCCGTGTGCGTTTTCAAATCACAAATACTTTTTATCACAAAAAACACGATTAAAAAATAATTAACAAAAATAGGAAGCTAGTGCCAGCCCTGCCATTGAAATTGTGCTAGAAAGTAAAGTTTTATTTTATTTTTATGCTTAAATTTTTCACAACTTATATTATTTACGTTTTCAGCAGTAACTCTGGGAACGTTCATATTTACAGATTTGTAATCTAAAGAAGTGCTCAGTGATTCCTTTATTACATGAACCAACGGTTAAGAACTATCCGTGATATTCACACACAGCAAATCTATGGATCACTCGCCACTTAAATTTTCAATACAAAAAAATGATGATCTATGGATCAAATGTGTTGTGAATAATCCTGTATGTCTGGTGCACACAGGAAGTTGACTAGAAGAAAAAGAATAACAAAAGGATGACAACATAACCTTACTTATTTTACCTATGAACTGTGTGGTAATTAATTACATAATAAAATCGTGTAATTGGGAACATGATCGCTCATGAAAGTGATAATAATATGTTTTGTAATTAAATCTGGAGTTGTTGACCTTGGGCCGCGTGTAATGCTCAGACCAACACACTCGTCGTTAGACAACATGCAGTAATAGTTTACTAATGGCGCTCCGATAACGCCACACGGAGGTTAGCTGGTGTCAAACTGGAATACAAATAAAAATAAAGTGAACCAAGAAAACAAAACACACATGTATCGATGTAACGACACACATGTATCGATGTAACGACACACATGTATTTTCGAGAGTTTATACTGTCATGTGCGTTAGCAATCACAACTAAAGAAGCTCCAGTGTCGGAAAAACTATACAATAACTTTATATTTCTCATAGCATATCCAAGATGTGCGCCAAATAAATATATTATCATCCCCAAAAATTAAACAAATTCCTTAATATTTGGATTTATTATAAGTTGGACCGGTCCGTAGTCCGTACTGGCAACACTTCGGACTCGTAAATGGAAGGTTGTGGATTCGGATCCCGGCGGAGCACAAAAATATACCATTTATATTTCGAATGTGCTCTTCGCTGGGTTGAAAAATTCATAAACCTTTACCAATGACCGGTCACCAAAGGTCCATCCAGCCTTACAGCAACTGGGTCTTGCTTGAGTATTGGCGCTTTGTAGCGACGACCAAGCTCGTACACCTCTGCGGCACTACAACAAGTGTCATAGACCCCTAGAGTCTTTAGAATCTAGGGAGTCTCCCGCACAGGATCTCTTAAAAAAAAAAAAAAAAAAGTGAAATAATGGCATATACCGCAGTGGCGAACGGTGATTTTTTTCTCGGTGGAGATCAAACCCCGACCCTCTGACATGAGATGCAAGCATTCTACCAACTGAGATATCGACCGAGCTCAATAAGTTATTATTATAGTCCAAAATGCGTATTTTTCAGACACACACATTTTCTAGTGCCAAAATAACTACTTCAAAACATAAGCCAGCAGCGGGAATGATGAGATGTTAAGGAGGAAGGAGTGGTTGGTGGGTAGGTGGTTGGTTGTTAGAGGACAAGGACCCTGGCAGGCCTTGGTTCGAGTCCACGAGGCCCTTCTACAGAACTCGCCGAGCGAGCTGAGCCGTCTTAAAATACATGCCTTGCTTACAAAGCGGATCTAGAGATGCCAACACTACTCGAGTATCATCACTCGGTACTCGACTAATGTCTTGTACTCGTATTCGATCAAATAACTCGATTCGTGAGGTCAGGTTTGTCATTACTCGTGTTATGTTTTCCTCCATGTTTTTGGCTAGATGACTCGACTGAAGATTTAAGATGCTCGGTAAAAAATGTGTATAAAATATAATTGTGAAGAGGGTCATTTCCAATAATGGATTTGGTTACGCAATCGCATGGGCGAAAATTTTAGAGACGTCGAGGGCCCGGCAGGACACAGATTTTCTGGCTGCGAAATATAAGATAGTGGACCGGCATACGAAGTGTAGAGGAGCTGTTCCGAACGGCACAGGACATGTTCGCCGAGGTGATAACCATCGTTGTGACTTGTGGGCCTGTTAGGACACCTGACAGGGCACTGTTGCATATTTGAGCTGAGAAACTCGATAGAACACGCGGTAATGGAAGAATATGTACAACCGAGTAATACTCGATCCCTATAACTCGGTAAAAATTGTGCATAGCACATCTCTAAAAGCGAAGACTGGGAATGGTGCAGGTGGAATTATATTCTAGTATAAAGCGAGATGCAAATGATAGCGATACAAAAACATATCACATGGACTTCACGATATATTCCATGGAATTCATCACATATTACATGGATATCACCATACATCATATGTAATTCACCAGATATTACACGAAATGCACTATGTATTAGACGGATTTTACCATGTATTAAACGGAATTCACATTTATGCACATTCTATTTAATCTAATCTAATCTAATCTAATCTAAGCTGCAAAGATATATATCATTTAAGTTTTATATTAAATGCATTCCCACAAGCAGATATGTATAATTTCGCGCTAACACATGCCGCATGTGGACCTACAATATAAAAACCCAATCTTAAATGAACATAAGCCTTGCAACTCTTGCCGTCCTTCCCTGAAACAGAGGTGACATTGGCAAAGTGAACCAATTTTTACATTATGGGTGGTCAGCCGCATAACAACCTATAAGTCAAGGAACAAGATGATAATGCATCTAGAAAACAAAGCAAACTAAATAATAAGTGGGAAGAAAACTAATAGCTTCATAAATGTTACAAGTCATCCATGGTGAACTGTAAAGTGCAGTCTATAACATCAGTCCAAAGTTAACCGCAGCGTTGAACCAAAAATATTTGGAAACTATAACGCTCAATAGAGGCACTGTTTTATAGTTTCTAAATTTTGAGTTTGAACGTAATATTATATGGTTGGGTTGCAGAGAGGTATTGCCGTATTGGTAGATGATAGACTCTAGTTTCGTCATGGTCTGCCACCTGCGCCGACCTCTAGCACCCTCGTAGGGTCATTTTAAGGTCCGTCTGACAAGATTTGGGTATGAAGGGCCACAGGTAGCGTCAAGGGATTAAAGAAGATAGCTGCGAGGTCTGGAACTGACAAGGATTGTCTTTTGTGCATTTGAGATGGGAAAAAATATATAATATACTCGCTCCGAGATTTCAAAGGTTTAAAATGGGTAAGGGCCGGTATTTTCATATTTTAAGCTAAAGCAGTTTATATAGCATGTTTTACGCCCGAGATATGCTATAGTAACACCAAACCAGTATTTTCATTCGCATTTTGCCTACAGGCTATCTTTAGTATATACCGAAGATATCCGAAGTAATTGCATTGCTACCATCGTGACAAAACTTGAAAAATGTAAAAAAAAAACCTCAAATACTGCATTTGGCCACATAAATAATATGGTCAACAGCCACGAATTTAAGATTTTTTTTGTCTATGGTAGTTTTTTTCACTGTCAGATGCCATATTGACGTCCGCCTGCAATGCACCAACAAGGATGGCGCCCTGTGATAATATGATATGATTTTAAATTATAAGTGCGTAAAACATTTAGTGAGGCATTTAAAAACGGATTTTACAAACTGTGTTGTAGATAGGTTCATAAATCCGTTGTGATTTGCTTGCCAATAATTTCAAACGTTGTGCCGAGTGAATTCTTCCGCGTTCCTACCAAATACTCGGAGACATTGAGGGAGACGAAATATTTTCGATTTGCACCTGCAAACATAATTAGTAATTCTTTCGACATCTGACCCGTTGCTTTCCATGACAAAATTGAAGTAAATATTGTGTGTTTCCTAAGGGAATAATTGCTAAAATTCGACTCAAACTACAAAGCCGGTGTAAATAACAGATGAGAAAAGACGCCATATTGGAATTAGCTATAGCATAAAACGTATGCTCCCCAAGATTGGCTAGCAAAAATATTGTTGCTATTAGACTATTTTCTTGCTAAAGCTTATTTCAAAATACCGTTTTTAAGATTTTAAGCTATGGTAAGTCATTTTTATGCTATTAGGCGCATATGCTAACGATGAAACTACCGGGCCTAAGAGGAAATGCAAGCTGAAAGAGGATATGAAAGTAAAGTAACACAATAATCTGATGTGGTAGTTTGGAGATATAGAAACAATGGATGATGAAAGTCTAAAAAAAATTATAAACAGAAAAAATGTGAATGGAAAACAAACAGGAAAGTGAAGATTGAGAAACGTATGATCAAATTGGAGAAATTGTGAAAGAATGGAATATACAAAGAAAGTTTATGACAAAAGTGCTCTTTGACTGATAAGTTGGTATGAGGCTGACCCCCCGTGCTGTAAAAATTGGTTCACTTTTGCCACCCCGGTTTCAGGGAAAGGCGGCAGGAGTTGCAAGGTATATGTTCATGTGAGGTTTTGTTTATTTGTATGCACGCATGCACAATGTGTAGGCACGAACCTGCATGTGCCTGTCTGAGGGTATGCATTTAATATGAGCCTTAAATATTAACTTATCTTTGTAGCTTAGATTATAGATGGATACAAAGATATACAAAGATAAGTAGAAATGGAGGCAACTCTGCAGTGGTTTTGGCCACCCCTAGCAGAATGGCGACTGAGTTAAATTACAGTTCCTTTCGTTGTTTACTGGCATTTTTAACACACGCTCGTTATCAGCTTGTACATGAATATGAATATTTTGGACAGCTGGCTCCACAGATAACGCACCAAATCCAAACAAACATTTCCCGCCCACTTTATTTACACCAACTGCCATAAATTTACTGGTCCATTCACCTAAAAACAGAGGTCTCCGACCCGATGTATAAACGAAAAGTTCACCAAAAACCAAATTTTAAATTAAGCACGCAGTTTGGCTTTATACGTCAAGGCAAATAACTTACACATGGACCTAAATCCTTAAAAAAATACGTTATGAAACGGCCAGTTGCAAATTTAAAAAAGACACGGTAAGCGAAAGTTTGCACCAAAATGTATGGCAGAGATGAGTGTGACGTGACATGCATAAACAATTCACTTTACTTATTTTTGTACGAAAATCTGAGAACATATTTCAAATACGTTTCCGTTCTATTCTCAGACTAACCACAATAATGCTTTTTTTTAATCAGCAACTTCACATTCCTTTAGTTATAGGTTGGTATTAGCTTGACCACCCATTCTCTTTGCCAATGTCAACCCTGTTTTCAGGGAAGGTCGGGAAGAGTTGCAGGGCTTATGTTAATTTGAAATTTGGGGTTTTATTTTAAAAGTACACACGCGGTAGTGTCAAAATAATGACAATGATATCTAACTTAAAAATACAGAATAACTTTGTGAAGAAAAAGAGGAGAAGTGAGGAATTCAAACTCGATCCATTTCATGAAACAGCAATAATACCTTCGTGGATTTGGTGAGTTGTCCTCGTCCCCTGTGTAACTGCCGTCTTGCCCCTCCTTTGTTACAACGCAACCGTCTCCCCCCCAGTCTGCCTTATTGTACAGGGCGCCCTCTCTTCCGTCTCCACCCCACAAGGCGCTATACTTACTCCGCGTTTTCAAATCCATTCAAAGATTTATTTACGTTATTTTCCATGGCAAAACTGCATAATTACTTAAAAATGAAATGTTTTGTTACTAAGTGCCTTATTTAAATCAACTTGTTCACTTTGCCAATGTCACCCCCGTTTCAAGGAAGGTCCGCACAAGTTGCAGGGTTCATGTTAGATTTGAGTTTTTAGTAAGTACACATGTGATATGTGTATGCGCAAATTTACACATGTTTGCTTATGGGCGTGCATTCAATATGAATTTTAAATTATTAGTTAAAAATTCAAATGGTTAAAACATAGTTTTAATTCACTTATTTACATTTTCGCCTAATGAGGCATCTTCAGGAGCAGATTGAATTTTAAATGTTAATATATTTATGCAACTTAGACCATAGGTTTATATTACTATACCGAGCCTGTATTGGATGCTATATTTGTGACTAGCTTGTCAATTATATACTTGAACTATTTATTTTCACGCAAAAAACATTGATATGGATACACTAATCAGCTTATCTTTTACAATGGAAATGACCTTAAAGAAAAGCGGTAGGATGGTTAGCTCTGCAGAGGCTCTAGCCACCCATACTGAAATAACGACACAATTACATTTGTAGATATGGGCGCAGTGTGCTACGGAAGATGTGGCTTCACATATTTCAAATTCAAAACCGCAATGCATTATTGCAACGCGATACGGCCTGGCGAAGTATGAAATTCTCCTCGGTACTAAATATCCAACTTCCTCTTTTCAAAATTGTGTATCCATTGCAATGTACGAGTATATATATATATATATATAAGGATAATTTATTTTAATGTACACATAATTAAAGAGCGCCGTTTTTGTGTGTGTCACACCTCAAGGGCCCTCTCAAATCACGGATAAGATTTCTTGTAAAGATGTGTCTTTAGTGCTCCTTTAAAGACACCAACAGTCTTTGCCTTCCTCACATTAGGTGGCAGTCTGTTCCACTCCATTGGTCCCGCAAACCGGAAAGCACGGTCCCCAAAATTAGTGCGTGTCTGACGGTGTGGCTGAACCAAGTCCACCACGCCATCCCCTGCAGATCTGAGCGTTTGGCGCCTCAAATCCCTCTCAACGGGTGTAAACATGTCAGCCAAATATGAAGGAGCTGTACCATTTACAGCCTTATACACCATCAGACAAACACGGTAGACCACCCTCTCCGGAAAACGAAGCCAATGCAGTTTCCCTAACAATGGAGTAATGCGAGTAAATTTAGACATCCCGAATATGAGTCTTGCCGCTGAATTCAGCACAGACTGAAGACGGTTGAACTGCTTTTTCGGCTGACTATGGCTGAGTATCCTATAATGTACATAATATATACTTGGCCACATAAATAACATAGCTCTTTCTTGCTCATATTAAAGCAATAAGATTACCTGAGTATGATAGTAAAGAGACCTAAAACGTTGAGCAATAATGAAATAGAAAATATCGGAGGGAGAGGGACTCGACAAAATGCCCGACACTTGTGGGGGTTTTAAAACTCTAGGCCTCGGGCTTTGAGCGCAAGCGTTCTACCAATTTAGTTATCGACCGATCAGGTTCGTATACAATACACCTTATTTTAAAAGCATTACAATTCAGAGCAACTCTTTTTCGACAAAATCCACAAAACAGTAATTAAAGCCCCTAAAGTTTCTATTGTTTTTAATTGTCCTTTAACTGTTCCAAAAAGCAGCTTAATTCACTTAGTGACGTCCCAACTTGGCCATTTCTAGCAACTTTTCCATTCTATAATGCAAAAGTTGTCTTTACAATGGCGGAAACTTCTTTGATTGATCATTTTTCTTTTCTATTTTATTTGCCCTCTCAACTTCGCAAACTTGACTGATAAATTATTTATATTTAAGGCTAACAAGAACAGAATGGCGACTAGCAGAGAAAAGTGGCTAAGTGGCGAAGGCACTGCTATTACAGAGGGTGGCGACCAGCAGGGACAAATGGCTAGCAGAACAAGGTACTGCCTTTTCAAGAGAATGGCAACCAGCAAAGACAACAATAAAAAGTACAACAAGGCACTACCTTTACAAGAGGATGGTGACCAGTAGAGACAAATTGCTAGCATAAAAAAACACTGGCAACCAGCAGAGACAAAATAAAATTCAAATTAAAAAAATATCACGTATTCGAAAAAAAGTACACAAATGTGACAGCGCCTCTTCAACTCTTCGTTCAAAATTTGGAGGGCTTGCTTTCTTCACTTTTTACAAGTTTATACTTGGAGCACAGGTAAAAAACATTCAAGGCCAGTGACCCTCCAAATATGAACATCCTACCTGGCTCCGTCCTTCAACCTCTCCTCAAGGATATCGGGAACACCCGAAACAAATCTGTAGGGACAAGAACAACCCATATGGCCGGTATAAAAGTTTTGATAATCTTGAGACCAGATGGTGTGAGGAACCGAAAAAAATATCATACAAGTAACATCCCCTGGCTTTGTGTGCTCGGCAACAATAATATCATACAAGTAACATCCCCTGGCTTTGTGTGCTCGGCAACAATAATATCATACAAGTAACATCCCCTGGCTTTGTGTGCTCGGCAACAATAATATCATACAAGTAACATCCCCTGGCTTTGTGTGCTCGGCAACAATAATATCATACAAGTAACATCCCCTGGCTTTGTGTGCTCGGCAACAATAATATCATACAAGTAACATCCCCTGGCTTTGTGTGCTCGGCAACAATAATATCATACAAGTAACATCCCCTGGCTTTGTGTGCTCGGCAACAATAATATCATACAAGTAACATCCCCTGGCTTTGTGTGCTCGGCAACAATAATATCATACAAGTAACATCCCCTGGCTTTGTGTGCTCGGCAACAATAATATCATACAAGTAACATCCCCTGGCTTTGTGTGCTCGGCAACAATAATATCATACAAGTAACATCCCCTGGCTTTGTGTGCTCGGCAACAATAATATCATACAAGTAACATCCCCTGGCTTTGTGTGCTCGGCAACAATAATATCATACAAGTAACATCCCCTGGCTTTGTGTGCTCGGCAACAATAATATCATACAAGTAACATCCCCTGGCTTTGTGTGCTCGGCAACAATAATATCATACAAGTAACATCCCCTGGCTTTGTGTGCTCGGCAACAATAATATCATACAAGTAACATCCCCTGGCTTTGTGTGCTCGGCAACAATAATATCATACAAGTAACATCCCCTGGCTTTGTGTGCTCGGCAACAATAATATCATACAAGTAACATCCCCTGGCTTTGTGTGCTCGGCAACAATAATATCATACAAGTAACATCCCCTGGCTTTGTGTGCTCGGCAACAATAATATCATACAAGTAACATCCCCTGGCTTTGTGTGCTCGGCAACAATAATATCATACAAGTAACATCCCCTGGCTTTGTGTGCTCGGCAACAATAATATCATACAAGTAACATCCCCTGGCTTTGTGTGCTCGGCAACAATAATATCATACAAGTAACATCCCCTGGCTTTGTGTGCTCGGCAACAATAATATCATACAAGTAACATCCCCTGGCTTTGTGTGCTCGGCAACAATAATATCATACAAGTAACATCCCCTGGCTTTGTGTGCTCGGCAACAATAATATCATACAAGTAACATCCCCTGGCTTTGTGTGCTCGGCAACAATAATATCATACAAGTAACATCCCCTGGCTTTGTGTGCTCGGCAACAATAATATCATACAAGTAACATCCCCTGGCTTTGTGTGCTCGGCAACAATAATATCATACAAGTAACATCCCCTGGCTTTGTGTGCTCGGCAACAATAATATCATACAAGTAACATCCCCTGGCTTTGTGTGCTCGGCAACAATAATATCATACAAGTAACATCCCCTGGCTTTGTGTGCTCGGCAACAATAACTTTTGTAGTTTATTTGAAAGAATTTACATGATTTTAAATATCTCATCATTTTTTATGTGTCTCCTGAATAAATTTTATAATAAGTAATGCATTTTAAAAATGTACCTATGTATATAATAATGTATTAATCCGGTCGACAACTCAGTTGGTAGAGTGCTTGCATTCCATGCCGAGAGCTAGGGTTCGATTTACAGCTACCACGTCTAGTTGGCAGCTTGAAGTTATCTCAAATGAATTAGTCTTAATTTTATTAAAATGTCAAACGATCATAACGCCAAAGTTAAGAAATCTCGCAATTGTGTAACTTTTTAATTAGAATTAAAATTAAATCTAGGTAAATGATATGGAAGGTCATTTTTTTTACAAATGGCGTCCTTGATCGAAAAGCCAACGTGTAACCAACGTTTGCACGAAAAGTGGGACAACACCTCTCTGAGAGAGAGATACAATAAAAACACTTGCAAGGCCGAGTTTAGTCGAAAAAAACCATAGCGGACGCTCGAGTTTAATGGCTATAATAGTGCCGGCAGGAAAAAATGCTTAACCTCAGCCGCGTGTTTTCGTCCCCGATTTTTAATAAATCATGGAGTTCCCATTAAGCCACACAGACATGGGTCAATGTTCTAGGTTAATACGAATAATTGAAGGCGAATCAATGTGCAAAAATGTTTATCAAAAATTAAGAATGCACAATATTTTAAGTTACATTCGGTCGCAAAGCAAATAAGCTCTACATATAGTTTAACATCTTACCGCGTTGTTCTCGAAGGGGTCACAGGGGTCGTATGAAACCTATTTGTTATTATAGCTAACGAAATTTTGAACAAAACACCAAAGTGAGGATTAAAATAAATGAGTTCGAAGCTAGCAGTATAAAAGTTAAAATTCAAATGAAAATTATTTCAATTTGATTGATACAACTGTGTAACGTCAAATGATAGATTACACTACACATTTTGGGGTTGATTTTTATGTTTTGATTTTTAAAATCTAAAAAATGATTAAATTCAAATGTAAGCAACCCTCCATTCGTGAGGCGCCCTTACACAGATCGCGTGACAAAAATAATCCAAATTACATTTCATTCCTGTTTTAAAGTCAGGGTTGGATATCGAAATGCGTGGGCGGGGGGTGGTCTATACATCAAGCAAGAAACATGATCTTTAAACTCAACCACAGCGTTTTAACAACAATTGTATGGAAACTAAAGAGCGCCTCCTTTGAGCGTTTCATTTTTGGTAAACGTTATGGTTGAGTAGAAACGCAAAGGGTGTAGGGTTCGATTTACAAGACCACCAGCTATTGGCCTGATAATAAAATCGTAATATATATTTTTTTTTCCATTAATATTTTTCAATGTTTCACATACCAATGGTTGGTTTTCCTTGTTCGTCCCAAAGAGTCGAGCGCACTGGGGTTGAATACTCGTACAAAAGCTATTGCACACCTTTTCCTTGAAATATGAATGTTTGCTCCAACATTTTGGTTAGCTTAATTTTTAATCATTAAAATGGAGTTCTACAATGTTTCCGCTAAAACTTTTCAAAAATTTTGGTTAGCTTTTTATAAAATGCAACATTCGAGCTTTAAAATCTCAATAAAGTGAATAAAATACATATTGTCATTCATATGTACATGCCCGCTAAATTACTTCATTTACCTAGTCATGATAAGAAACAAATAATTACTTATAGAGGAACAAGACAACCCTTTCCATATGCAACTAAGATAACAAGCTACCTACGTGTGATGTACTCGTATAACAGAAATTTAACAGCCATTTCACACTAGACGCATTCTGCCCAGTTTGTCTATGGATGTTTCTATCTGGATCGTGTCGGAAGTCAGAAGTGTATGGTCATGTATGAAAGTTTTTATACAGATTGTCCGGTAATACATACACAATCCGGACAGAGTGTATTGTGTCTAAAAGTTCCCTAAGACATAGGTACACACTAGAGTTGCTTTCTGAGATCTGTTGCCGTGGTCTATCGGAGCTGGAGCTTCCGGACGTTTCGCTCATATCTGACATTGATACCTAATATACTAAGCAGGAAGACACACAATTTTTGGAGAGCGTGCATTTGTAGATGCTGGTCCTCTGGCCTGGAACCACCTGCCACATCATGTGAGAGAGTTAGAGGACCATGGAAAGTTCCGGAATACACTGAATACAAACAAATTTCTGGCATCATTTGCACAAGTGCCCTTGGAGTGACTACATCACACAACGGCGCTATAAAGAAATCATCCACTCATCATCATCATCAAGTCGTTCTGCAATACGAAACATGAATCTTTTGTTGCTCAGGAAAACGTTGTGCGTCAGTTGCGTAGGAAGTCGCGACAGCTGATGGGGCTGGAACCCAATATTGTGGGGTCTGCCGCGTGTGCAGGAGCCCCCCCCACTCAGGGTTCATCGTCCTGCGAGTCCCCCAGTGAGCGCGGGAACGGAGGGGCGCTCCGTACCTCACAAACGACGAGTTATCGCGTTTATTTTTGAATTTAGACGACCCCCCGTTTTTGGGGAAGATGAAAGCGTCCCCCGGATCCAAAGATACATTTTGGCTTTAATGCTTTATATCTACTCTTCCTAGAGGCGTAGATTCAGTTTTTATATATTATCAGGTAAACGCAAAGGTTTAGTTTTAACGTAGCGTTTTTGTGGTTCTGGGCCGGAAATTTAGATTTCTGCTGCATTTGACGCGAGGAACCCTTAAAATGAGGGATCATTTCAAAAAAGATCCATCCGCTAACGTTTTTTATTGACCGTTTGTTTCACCTCACAAAAAAATATAACTATAAATTAAGAATTAGTATGCTTTTTGGTTCTATGTGCCAAAGCAAATAATTCAAATTCAGCTCTGCGTCCCTAAATGAAATAAAAAAAGTGCCAACAACTTTAAAACGCGAGTTTAATTTTACCCACCTTGTAGGTCCACGTGCTTGTTGGGGATGCACGCCCCTGCTTTACAGGTACGAAATTATACAAGCAGACAAACGTGGATTATTATCATGCAGTCGATTCAGGTAGATAATGTTGTTCGGAAGATGCCAGTATTCTATGTATAAATTAACGTTTACACTTAAACAATAATGTATGGAAACAAAAACGCTCACTAGATGACTGTTTTAGGGTTCTTACTTTGATTTATAAACGCTACGATTCCGTTTAAACGTGAAATTGTATACAGGCCAACAGAATATGCTATCCTCGGACGTAAAGGATAGGAAGTTACCTTACAATCGTAGGGTTTTCCATTGAGATGAAGGTGACAATAGTTAGTGCAAATGAAACCAATTTATTTTTAATCTTCCCTCATGAAAAGTTCCAATCCTGTACTTTTAAAAATTAGAGGAACATACTTATTTTCACATGTACGGGGCAGGGTTAAGACGATAGCTGAGCTTGAAATGAATGTTTTTTTGTTATTGAGGGATCTCAAAGCTCTCCTCGTTACCGTCCTGCATGTATGTGTCAGAAGGACCCTCAGTACCTACATGGATGCTCATACTAACCTACCTGTGCATGTCTTTTACAGGTGGCGGAAGGTCTTTCTGTGAAGTTAGAATTAAATCGCAGAGTTTAAAACAGTTTTTTACAAGTTCAAAAACTAGACACTTTTGACTTGGCATCTAGAACCAAACTGTAAACGTCTTTAAAATGTAATCTTTTGGTTTTTAACGTCTATAATCTATAATCTAAAAGTAGTTTATTGAAATCAACTATTCGTATGAGTTTTGAAGGAAAACGTCAGGGGGTGTGGAGCTTTATTTGCCTTTCTTATATATTTCTTATATATAGGAGCACTCAAGGCACACTTGTTTAGAAAGTCTTATCCATGATCGGAGAGGGCCCTTGAGGTGTGACACACACAAAAACGGCGCTCTCTTATCATGTGTAATTTAAAATAAATCAGCCTGTTATTATTATTATTATTTCTTGTCTCCAAGTGGCTAATATCTGTTCTACACTCCCTAAAGTAGGCGGAAGGTTTTGCCCCGAACAACTGTTGGTTTCCCCGGGGCATCGCAATATCATGTCAGAGTCGGCAGCTGCACACAAAACCCCTGGATGAGGGAATCCTGAGAGGCGGGCTGATGTATTAGTGGGGAGGGTGGCGTTGTGTACAGAGCAGGAGAGGGAGAAATCTCTCTTGAGAAGATACGGGTAGGAGGTGTGGTCCCCGCACCAACACAAGTACTCCCTGCTATTTTAAAAACAGATTGATTATTTTATTTATTTAATTGATGACTACCGCCATACTATTTTTACCAGCACGGATGGATGGGAAAATTATGAGGTATTATTTGCTCTTGTTTACCTGCATATCAGTACTTCTTTTTTATGTTTATTATAGATAGATAGAAATAAATAGTGTACATCGAAATTTCACAAATATCTATTCACTACTTTTAACCGCTGATATTTCAATTAATATCTAAGCCGCCATTTACATCAGATGGGTTGAACTGAACCCAAGTGTTAACTATGTTGTTCTCTTCGGAAAACATGACTTCAGACTGGATTATAAATTACAACATTTTTATTAGAAAGGGGAAAGAAGTTTAAAGCTTCCTAGACATGTTCCAAAGTATTAACTTCAACAAAGGAAAGCAATGGACTGCGAAAGGTTTTCGCATTGGTTTTACATTTTTTTTCTCGATGGGCAAACGCCACAGCTCTATATGACTCGGGTCCTTAGCAACCCATAACCAGATTTTAGTTATCTTTGTCGTGTGACGTCCCAACTTTTTGACATTTTCCCATGTGTGGACCTCATTGAACTGTAAATGAATACAAGCAACGTTTTCTAGAATCTCATTTTAACCGGCGGGCCTAAAACAAACCAAATGCTGCATACTCTCTGGAACTCCCTCTAGCTCCTTCTTAAGGGGACTCTTGTCGTGCATGTATTGGGAAGATGCACTGGAAGACGCTGCCTAGTATCCCAAGTGGAAAACTTAACGTTTAAGCTCAGCTCAAGAACATCTGTACACCAATACGCTCACTGGAGGCGCTGTTTTAGTTTTCTAGCATTTAAGATGAACCGGCGTGGTTGAGTATCAACGTAAAGCCTGGAGGACAGGGAAGTAGCGACGGGGCAACGACCTGATATAAAGCTGTGGGGGTGACAGGAGTAAGCAGGAGAAATATATATATTTGGAGGGATTTGGGAAATTCATTACTGCGGAGAAGTGTCTGATAAAGTCTGTGCTTATAAATATATTTCTACAATGTTATTTATCGTGACTGGTTTGATTGAACACTCACATATTTACCTTGCCATCGTCGCAATACAAATGCAAGTAAGCCGTACTGTGTCCCTGCTCTTGAGAGGGCAGGTTCTCATTTCGTGTGAAAAAATCGGATTAGAAATGTTGGGTTATTAATCAACACCGAACGGGAAATCATTTCTGATACCCGCGGTGGAGATCGAAGCCTACCATAAACGATACTAAATACACCCTTTGGATTTGAATGTAAGCGTTCTACCTACCGACTAAACTATCGACTGGTTTTATCTTGTATATCGTGTAAGTCCAATGACAGCAACCGAGGATTGTTTAAAAAAAACAATAAGTTTAATATACTAAATGGATAACGTCATTTTCTGTGTTTCCATATTGCATTTATTTCATTTCCCATAAGTCCTCGATTGCCACCTTACAACTCATACATAATCGAATCTAATTAGAATATCATGTATGGCATAAGTTCTTATTTGATGCACAGAGCGCAGACCTACAATGTTCACTGAAGTTCCTGATGCTACTTTGGCTATAGTGATGTGTTGGTTCCCCTCATCTCGGCCCGCGCGTTCAGAGTTTTGAGGTCACCTCGAAAAGCGCTAAAAACTGGATCGCCGCGCACAGCACGCATTCTTTGTCTTTTATACAATCCTTTGTTATGAGCGCGCCATATAATATCATCTGCTACATTATTGAGACAGCCAACGGTGTAACACTTTTTTTTGCAATGCCACTAAAGAGAGATCTAATACATACATATTTAGTTCTCCCTCCCACATTATCATCTACTTTTTTATTTTTTTTACATAGATTTGTGAAGAGGAATGCAACTCACCAACCTATTCTGCCTGGCCAGAAACAGACCGTATTTATATCATCAATTAATAGATCATTATTGTACTTCATGTGATCGTGATTCTTGCTTCTTTTACCAAAGATTGTCGATCACCATTTTATCTTAACTACCTTTGTTATGCAGCTTTATAAAATACAAAATAATTGGAGTTGTCTAAATGACGCAAAACGATCCTTAATTTAAAATTGCGATTTTGATTTTCAGGTCCTTTCTTATAATGGGGTGGAGCAGATACTAAAGTCTTTATAACCTCATAATGAGTCATGATTCGTGAAAGACTAGCATTGTAGCTTATCAGATGCCAATAGGTCGCCTAGCTGAAAGACCTCTTGGAAAGTGGAAAGATTGCTGGACGTCCTCATATCGGAATCCATGAGCCTAAGTGATGATTTTTTGTGAATTATCGATAGAAAAATCTAAATCTAGAAAAATAAGAAGTAGAATTCATTGTACAATGTAGAATAAATCAACCATAGAGCCAACAAATCTTGTCTGATAACCTCAGCGGGAATTAAGCATCATCCTTTAACTTCGAAAAAAAGCTTTGTACCGGCTCAGCTGTCAGTAGAACTCTGCTTGCTTTATTTTTAACAATTTGGCAATTATTATACAGTATGCAAATACTGTACCGGTGTGTCTACTTGCTTGGCCATCGTGGTATGGAAGCGAGTTTCCCTGAGTAGTTTGCTGAGGGGGAGGGGAGGGGGACGAAGGCGGCCTTGCCTGGGGGGGACTCATTCGAACACATTCGGCCATCTTCGCCGAGAAATAATATTAACACTTGTATGGAACCAAAGGCGGCAATCTAGAATTGTTCCGAAAATGAGATAAATATATTAAACACACAGGAAATCACTTTCTCATAATTTCCATAAACTTATCTCATTTAGCACAACAACCTACATTACCGCTTACGGTTCTATGCGACTCATAATTATCTCTTGCAGTTCATCCAAATGTAAGCTTGGTCAGCATCCGCCTTGGGAGCGTATGGCACACACGCGAGCGTTACACTTTTATGTATTTTTGCATACTTAGCGCACGTAAATTACAATATTTATTAAATCCTCTTCTAAGAGCCCGTTCCCAATTGTCGGGTGTCAGATCCGTATATTCATCGGAGGTTCCAGTTGCATAACATTTCGGACAAAATCGGTTTCCGACAAGTGTGAATAGCTCCATACATAATGTTCTGCCACTGAAACTCCGATTAATATACGGATCCGACATCCGACAAGTGGGAACGGGCTCAAGTTTACTCAGATTAAAATTATTGTAAGGATCGTTAATTTCCCCATTTTACGCATAGGTTTTCTTCTGAAAGAACTTTAACATGCAGCATTTGTAAGCGCGAACAGGGCTGACCAAATAAATTTGCAAAAAATTATTCATTTCTTAGTTAGCAGAACACAGTGAACGATTTTTCGACACTCGTAATCTAATTTAGGTATCTAAAATCTCAAGATAAAGTCATAGAAAGACAAGACCTACAATGAAAATGCCTAAAAAGGAACATTCTCAACAATGGTATCAATACCTACCTAATGTACTAGTCTCTTGATTTAGCATTTTGATTTAATTTCAGTACGTAAACTAAATTTACCTATTATTAAAAAATGATAACAAACTTTGTTTACTTCTACTATATTAATAAAGTAGAATTAAACAAAGTTTGTTATCATTTTTTAATAATTAAAATGGAGTTCTACAATGTTTCCGCTAAAACTTTAAAAAAATTTACCTATCTATTTAATATAATATATTTAAATAATTCTTCCTTGACTTATAGGTTGGTATGAGGCTGACCACCCATACTGTAAAAAGTGGTTCACTTTGCCAATGTCACCCCTGTTTCAGGGAATGTCGGCAAGAGTTGCAGGGCTTATGTTCATTTGAGGTTTGGATTTTATTTGTAAGTACACAATCAGCATTTGTAAGCGCGAACTACACGTGTTTGTTTGTGGGCATACATCTGAGAGCTTTGAATGAATATATCCTTGCAACTTAGATTATAGATTATAGATGCGAATTTGTGAAACACAATATCGGCACAAAAAAATACGCTGCAAAGATCGCTGTGTAGTATTACGATTTCTTTAATACACTCGATGACATATTCTCTCATGTTTTTTTCCAATAATGTAGAACATTGCATGACGTTATCGCGGCGTACCAACACACAGTTACTAAAATAGAGTCGCCATAAAAATAAGCACATTACTCATTAATTATTACAATCACTACACTCAGAGTCCGCTCTCTTTCGCTCCGATTTAAAACACGCATCAAAATAAACAGCAGTTCACTTAGTAAGTACACTAGCCGCCACTAAGCTTCACGAACAGTGCAGCTTTTTACCACAATGTACTCGCGAAGGAATCGAAACATAATTAATTTCACAGGTGAGGGACACAAATCTACGGAGGCTCTGTTCACCCCTAGCGGAATAACGACAGAGTTACAGTTCCAGGTAAGAAGGCTAGTCTTACGCCAACCACTTGAAATAAGAGTTTCCCTGCTCTTGAGGAAGCAGTTTCTCGTTTCTTGTGCCGGTTTTGATGCAGTTTTTGTATTTACGCCATTGTTTGGGGAATTCACGCGACGTTTTATACTAGGGTTATAAAATATAACTTTTTATGATGGACATGGCTTCCTATATTTTGTATTGTGTGTGTATTAACACTGATTTTTATTATATTATTAAGAATCAAATTCCAATGAAAACACTGTTTCTTTTCACCAATTATTAAGTTAATTCAAATAATATAACGAACGTTTTCGACTTATATCATAGTCAGGTACACAAAAAACAGTGTTTTCATTGGAATTTAGATTCTTAAAAATATTGTTTCCAATTATACCTACGTATGCTGACACTCAGGGCAGCAAGTAGGTCAGGCCGACTAACTCGATTGTTGTGATTGGGGTTAATAATATGACTCTAAATGACAGTTACACGAGTCATATAGAACCAACAGCGGTAATCTAGCCTTTTTCTAAAATGGGATAAATACATGGCAATGATGAGAAAAGGATTATCTGTGTATCCATATATTTATTTCATTAAAAAACCCTAAATTACCACCTTTGATTCTATACGACTCGCATATTTTCATATCATGCCTTGTCTCTATTCTGAGCTTCACCCGTAGCTCAGCTTCCCTTGCCATTGAGTACTCCATACCGAGAAACTAACTTTTATAATAATTATAGTTTATTCAAGAGTTATAAAGTATTCGATGCGTTGCATATATAATTAAAACTTGAGGTACTTTTTCAAAACCAATTTTAAAATACCGTTAACTCAGCCTTCACAGGAAATGAGAACCTGCAACAACATCGGAGGAAGGGAAATCACCACTTGAAGTTAGGTGATTGGCATAAAGCTGACACCCTTACCTGTTAAAATTAAAAGGTTCTACTGGTCACCTGCCCGAGGGCAATATTTACAAATGTAACAATTTAATTCTTCCAGCGCCAGCGTGTTGATGGCCATGAGGCAGATGGGTTATTAGGGAAACCTGTTGTAAGCTAAAACATCGCGGTAAGAAAATTACTAGATGTGCAGCTTAGTTGCGTTTTGAACTATTATTGTTTGCCTTTCATATTTTGCATTACACGCATAGAGATTACATGACATATACCGTGTTCGAGTGTGACCGAAATAAAAGACACAAATAAAGCGCTCGCGACCTTAATTAAGGAGATAACGCTAAAAAAACGGCGATAAGCGCTTGTTCAGGGGAGGGATTACTGGTGTGGAGCGCTCACCATCTCATGTATTGTAGCAAAGGCGGCAATCAAGGATTT
Organism: Agapetus fuscipes; assembly: GCA_951799405.1. Taxonomy (NCBI): domain Eukaryota; kingdom Metazoa; phylum Arthropoda; class Insecta; order Trichoptera; family Glossosomatidae; genus Agapetus; species Agapetus fuscipes. The sequence continues at coordinate 355,328 of OX637362.1, forward strand.
CGAACGAAAATAAACAAATGTATAGAAATTACGAGTAAGAAAGTCGAGTGGTACAAAATATTACGCTCATTTTTCTAAAAATATTCTAGATTGCTGCTTTTGATTCCCTACAACTCATTTATGTCTTTAAGAATCAAAGGTGGCAATCTCGTTTCTTTTTAATCACATAAATGTATGGAAATATGATAAATTATTTCCCTGTGTTTCCATTACATATTTAACTCATTTTCTACAAATATCCTAGATAGCCGCCTTTGTTTAATGAGTCAATTGTGTCAACAGAGGCGCTAAGTAGCTTTGACCGTGTTCGCCGTAATCTGTGGTACTTTTTAGTCATACAATAAAATAATAATGTCATACCAATTTTATCAACATTACCCATAATATGACATCATAATGCTAAAGAAGCCCATCGTAGATATAAGCGAAACGTCTGGAAGCTCCACCTTTCATGGACTGGGCACTCTCCCACCACCTCCCACCCAGTTCATACAACTCATGCGGAGTTGCTTCACTCGGTGAACAACATTACAATTTTTTTTTCAAGTGGCTGAGGGCCTTCCCGATGAAGTTAATCAGCTAGTGTAACTCTATTCGTGTCAAAGAAAATAAAGTCCTCCAGATCAGAGGCTATTGCATGACTCTAAGGAACCCCCCCTCCCCCGAATTTCGATGTTACTGAAGCTAATGTGCCTGACGGGAAAGCCTCCCTGCAGAAAAGCAACTCTCCGGTGTCTAAAGTATCAATCGATCAATATAACATAAATATATAGATGAAGCATCGGAGCCGTTTGGCGCGCAAAATCACTGATGTCCTAGGACAGTTATAGTCGGCAAAATGCTGCTCACGACGATAATAATTTGCAAGATGTTTTGGCACGTGTTGGCTGTGTTTTTATCCAAGAAACAAAGAAGCGAAAGAGGTACGTAAAGGTAAGAGGTTTAGGCAAATTTGTCGATGCTCTGGCCATCCTTATCGAAATGGCGGCAGAGTAAGACACAAATAAGAGTCTTTTTCTAAAAAATCTAAATCCAAGCTGCAAAGACATGTATCATTTGAGATTCACACTAAATGCACTCCCGCAAGCAGACATGGACAATTTCGCGCTAACACATGCTGCATGTGGACCTACAATATGAAAAACCCAATCTCAAATGAACATAAGCCCTGCAACTCTTGCCGACCTTCCCTGAAGCAGGGGTGACATTGGCAAAGTGAACCATTTTTTACAGTATGGGTGGTCAGCCGCATACCAACCTATCAGTCAAGGAGTACAAGCAATTAATACAATCAAATATATAAAACAAATAAACTCTAAACAATTAAACAGTAACAAATTAAAAAACTACAAAACATTTTTTTTTTTTAATTTAAAAGCCTCAGCTTTAACCGCCAGCATTACAGATCAACCGCCATTTCTTTCGATCCTTGCATACTTCTTTCATTTCATCCAGAGCCATTACCTTTTTCATACTAGCTCTCCTTTTATTATGACTCTGGATATCCCATTCATTCGCTATTTCGAAAATTTGGTCCATCCATACCTTTCTCGGTCTTCCTCTTCCACGACATCCATATTATATATTTTTAAAACCAAAATATTGGATAGCGCCTCCATTAACATGTAAAAAAGGTACAGACAAAACTTTTGGTTATGCGTGGAAAAAGTTGAATAATTCGCGTAGTTCACACACACTTAGCTATCAAGTGCAGAGGTGTGCGGGGATGTATGTGTGCGTGTTTGAAATGAGAGAGTGTCGTACTTATTGCAGCATCGGTCTACAAAAGAGTGTTCCACTAGGCCACCTCCCTCCACGGGGACGGGCGAGCGCTGCGAAGACAGACAACCGACGCGGTAGTGGCTTGATCTGGCAATCAGTTGTTTAGTACAGTTGGTAAGTGGTAAGTGAGTTTACGAAAGTATCCAAGCACACAAACTGAAAATTGTAATGTGGGAAGAAATTTTCAGTTTTGATGATCTAAATTAAGCAGAAATCAATTTAAATTACTTTTCGAACCTCAAACCTAGGGTAATTTTCGGTTCGTTTTCTAAATAAGCAGAACATGCAAAATACCTACTTAGTACTTACGAAAACCTATACCAAATAATAATAATAATATCAGGCTAATTTATTTTAAATTACAAATGATAAGAGAGCGCCGTTTTTGTGTGTGTCACACCTCAAGGGCCCTCTCCGATCATGGATAAGACTTTCTAAAAAAGTGTGTCTTGAGTGCTCCGCGAAATACATCCATAGATTCGGAGTTCTTCACTCCGGGTGGCAGTCTGTTCCACTCCACCGGACCCGCAACACGGAAAGCGCGGTCTCCGAAATTTGTACGAATCTGACGGCGTGGCTGAACCAAATTGACTACTTCATCGCCCGCGGATCTGAGTGTCTGCCTCCTTACACCCATCTCAACAGGCAACATCATGTCAGTCAAATAAGGTGGAGCCAAGCCATTGATGGCTTTATATACCATCACACAAACACGGTAGACCACCCTCTCCGGGAAACGAAGCCAATTTAGTGTTTTTAACAGCGGAGTGATGTGAGCCAATTTGGGTATCCCGAATATGAGTCTTGCTGCCGAATTCAACACAGATTGAAAGCGATTGAACTGCTTCTTTGGCTGACCACTATAAAGCGTCGAACAATAGTCAATCCGAGACACCACAAACGCGCCCACTAGGGTCTTGACTGCATCTGACGGTAAACACTTTTTAACAGATCAACACTAAAAAATATTACTTTCTAATAGCCTTAATTTGGCGTAGTGAAAAAAAATAAGAACCTATTGTGGCATCTATTTGCCTCTCCAGTGTCAGATTCCGATCCAGTAAGACTCCTAGAAGTCTCACTGAATCAGAAGGCTGGATTAGCTTACCTCCTATGGAGAATGGTACTCCGTTCACTAATAGGTGATCACGAAATGATCAAAAAATATGAAGTACGAATGAATGAAATAATTTTCCTAGCCTGAATTTTTCGCCACACGTGGTATATGAACATGCGTTATGTTTAACTATTATGTCAAAACCTAACTCGCTCCACAAAAATAAAGAATCAATCCAATGGGCTGTGGGCAATGGGTGGATGATACCTTCCTTAGCTGAAAATTAAAGTGATCTTATCACTTACGAGTTACGAGTGTGTCAGGAGGTGCATCGTAAACGTGTAGAGACACTCTGGGACATAATATTATTCAACAATTATTTTCATAGCTGTCTTGGTCTGATTGTCCCGCAAGAAGCGATCTTCGCGAGCTGGCTCGGCAGTGCGTAGGCCACATTACCGCCGGCTGAGAGAGACTGTGAATAAAAGGGTTATTGGGTCGATTTCCTTGAGCGAAACGAGACCTGCGAATTGGAACCTCGAGAGATAATGCACTCCACGCCAGTACGTTCACGTTTACAATTCGTTTACGTTGGCCATAAAATGTGTGGAACCTACCGGCGCTGTCTTAGTTTTGATGTGAACGCTATGGTTATGTTTAAACGTGTATTTTATACTTCAGTTACTACAGAATGTGCTTCATATTAGCATGGCGATCATGGCATTTATAAATAAATAAAGTTGTTTTTTTTTCATCATAAAGTTCTTACACATACATAAATGGAGGAAAAGTGAATAATTAAAATTTGCAGAAACAAGTTTAACAGACTGATAAAAAATGGAGCCTGTGAAAATGTAACGATAATTTTAGTTTAATTAATTTAATCTGGTCAGCACCCCGGGTGTGATGTATGGAGTTGAATTAATAAGGCAGAGTTTAATTCTTTTATGTATGAATATTGGAAAGCATCAGTAGGTATATAGTGACAAGGTTTGAATGGCCACTAACTTACCTAAATAGGGTGTGATGATTTTTAAAAGACAATTTTTCGGAACTTCACAGCGATTTTGACGATCTAAATTCATAAAATCATAGTCAAGAATAAACCTTACTTAAGGAATTTCATGCTTTAATAAAAAAAATGAATTCTTTACATGGATAATTAATTACATTTGACAAAACGATCAACATTATTTTTACTCTAAATTATACAAGTTTTGTATACATTCTCCCTGCCGTACGCAGATAAGCATTTCAATACAAAGAATGTTTATAAATAAATGTTTAAAACACGAAAACAGTAGAACTGCGGTTCAGTTAGCAACAAATTGCACGTACAGATACATCGCAGGGAACTCATTAAATAGTACATGTAGTTAATAATATCTACTTGACGCACAACAAGGTTAGAAGTGGGCTGATGGAATTATGAATTTATGGGCGCTTCTCCGATCAGTAATCAACTGAAGAGAGAAATCAATTGAACCAGCGCTGAGTATCTAATGGTTAACTATTCGTTAATTTCAAAGAGAGTTTAGCGAACAAATATTGGTAAAATGATCTAACTATTATTTTAGACCAACTCATTCGGCGTAATCCCTTCAGAAGTAACAAGTAGTGAACCATCTCATATAACCTGTAGTAAGCCTTAGTACCTTAAAGGTTAAACTGAATAAATAAAATATTAAGCTAAAATGGGTTTCTCAGATAAATGCACCGTTTTCCTATTTTCTACCAGAGAATACACTAAGAAAGTGTGAAAATCCTATAATAAAATTAGTTCACTTACTATGAGAAGTTACACCCAATAAAATGTGTTATCCACGATTTCTCAAATCAGTGAAGCAGCGCATACGCAGTTTTACCTTTACGCTGGCGATATACCTAACTGGGATAAAAACATATTTTTTCGCTAAAAAAGAGCCAGTACCTACCTAGATATTGAAAAGGCGTATCTGTGTGTGTGTGTGTATACGACAGCATACGTATGCACGTATTGGTGAAGTGGAAATCTTTTTTTCGACACGAGGTCGCGAATATAGCGCTGACCTAGTAAGTGATGTGGCAGTAGAACTGAATGGATGTAATGCGAGCGTAATATATCGTAGGTGCACAAAACTGAGGAAATCAACGGCCGAACTAACAGCTTACAAAGCTGTGCCAATCAAAGGTAGGGAGTTCGATCCCAGCGGGATTAAAAAAAAATGCATTAAATTATATGTAATGACCGGTCTGTGATAAACGCTGCGGATTCGTAATTGGAAGGTCGTGGGTTCGATTCCCGGTGGAGAGAAAAAAAAGATACACTGGATTTGAAAATCATCAATTTTAGATCTGACACTAAAGGTTCATCGAGCCATATAGAATCAGGGTCTTCCTTGATAAATTGTCGCTTTCTAAGGCGACGAAAAAACTTAAATAAAGCTCTTGAGTTGTGATTTACACATCAACACTGCTCAGAATGGACTCGGAAGAATTTTTCATACGCAAGAAAATTGTGACATTACACAGCCGGGTTGCTAGGCAAATGTTTTTGCTATTAAATGCTGAGGACCCTAGTCACGAAGACGTGTGACGTTTGCACACCGAGAAAGAGTTACTTGAAGCATGATTGGCCGTTTTGAATGCAATCACGTATCAGATGCACAGAATCCCCGCTAAGTAAGCATTGTGAGGTCTTAAGTTCTGAGCGGCGTTTGTGAATACCGGTGCACCTATATAAAATCACATGTATTTTTTAAACACATTTTCTTTATTGTGAAATCCTTTTATTTCTTCTTGATAATGGATGCGACTCGTTTTAGTGTTGAAATATGGAATTGTTACGACGATTTCACCTCAGTCTGGGAATTTTATAGAAATGGCGAGGCTGGTATTCTATATATGCTGGGATGGCGGATTCCTTGAGGCGAAACATTATATTCAAGCAAAAAAATATCCATGAAGAATTTAACTTTTTGTAAGTTAAAGTAGACCACCTCATTTCTTGTTGATGTATACAAAAATGCATTTTGATTATTTATATATTCTTTAAGTTGAAAGGATAATTATACATCTTTAATCTAAGTTGCAAAGATATGTTAACATTCAAAGCTCCTATCAATGCATGCCCACAAACAAACACGTGTAAGTTCGCGCTTACAAATGCTGGATGTGTAATTGTAAATTAAAATATACGTTTAAGATACTCAATGTATGACAACAAGAAGCCACTTGCAGGTTCGTGCTAACATAAATGTTTTGTTTATGCATTTACATAAAGTAAGGGAGCGTTTTTGTGTGTCACACCTCAAAAGCCTCTCCATTATTAGGTTGAAATTGAAATATCTAACGTGTATTAATTTTGCAAATTAAATAGGCTGATTAAGATTTTTAATTATGATTACGGTCGTTAAGACATTTTTTGTACCTACAAATTTCGACCTCGCGCATACCTACAACAATAATTCAACAGTTCGTGTTTCTTCCTTGTAGAAGACACACGCCTTCTGAAGACGTCGGATATGACTGACGAAACGTAGAGAAAATCGTTCTTCTCTTTACACACGGTCAGTAACATCCATTTTTTTAAATATGCTGATTACTTTACCCCATCAGTCTCCTTAGATTAATCGCTATCAGTGTTATTCACACACAGGAAATAGATGGCTCATCCAACGCCTAAAGGGAATGCTCCATACAAAAAAGAACATGATCCGTGGATAATCTACGGATTAAGTACTCTTTGAATAACACTGTCTATGATATTGTGATAACGTTTATTAAAATCATCGCTTTCATCTAACCCACTTTTGCAACTATGTGATATGAGTTGTATAGAATCAAAGGCGGCAATCTAGGATACTCGTATCTTCGGAAATTGGATTCACACATGTAAATGAAGAGAAAATGACTCCCTTTGTTTGCATGTTTTATAACATGCTGTAAACGATTCCTAGATTGCCGTCTTTGATTCATATGTAAGCGACTATGTATCATAATCATGAAATAAGTTAACGTAAGCAATGAGCACGCTGTGACATTGCGGTATCCATATTACAGCGCCGCATCGTTTTCATACAGAAGCTACCTGAGCCCTGCCACGCGTTGCTGAGGCTCAGTCTAGTGCTACACATATCGTGTTACTTCTTGTCGCGGTATCCCCGAAGGGGTCGCATGTGGCGAGTTGAACCTATTTATTTTTACAGGTAAGGGGGCCGGCCTTACGCCAACCACTTCAGTTGAAGTGGGGGTATCCCAGCTCCCGAGAGAGCTGGTTCTCATTTCTTGTGAAGGCTGAGTAAACCCTGCCGGTATTTTATTTTGGAGTTTGAAATAAACACCGAAACGGGAAATAATTTCTGACACCCTCAGTGGGATTCGAACCGAGCTCACCGGCGAGCGAACCGGCATGGAATGCAAGCACTCTACCAACTGAGCTATCGGCCGGACTTTCGGGTTGAATGGAAAGTAGGTAAAGAACGTTTCTCCAGCATTCCATGATTATAAACAAACCTTTTTTATTTCAATGTTAATATTTGGTGTGCATTTGGCCTCATTCTGTTGGGTGGTTTCAGAGTATCGTTGCTGTAAAACCAGCATTAGGGAGCTGTTTTTTTTCGATCGGCACCAAACTTCACAAGAACCTTTGCGATTATATTTTACACGTCTCTCATAAATTTGAATAAAATCGATTGAACGGTTTAGCAGTACATAGGGAATATAGTCATGTATAAATGTAATTTTATTATATTTTTAGGTTGGATATAAACATTATATTAACATATTAACACAGTGAAATAAATATTTTTATTAATTAGATAAGTAAGTTCATGTGAGAATCATATTAAAGAGTTGCACAACGAGTCAGATGTAACCCGAATACAATGTGAATAAAAAATTAACTAAAAAACACGCACTTGCTGACCTCTCGTCTTAACGTACATTTTCAAGTGTTTTCAAGACTTTAGTCGATTTTTAAACATGTCTTCAAAATAAAATACATGAACATGGCATAATATTAATTCATCATTTAAAAAATATACATGAAAATAAACGATATTTTCAATAATAGCTTCTGGGAGTATTATTTATACTAATTTGGCATCATCTCCAGAGATTGGTTTTTATGTTGTAGGCTCACATGAGGCATGTGCTAGCGCGAGCTTGTACATGTCTGGTTGTGAGAATGCATGTAATGTGAATCTCCAATGTAACATATCTTTGCAACTTAGATTAGATTAGATCTCCACACATGCAGTATTCACACATATTAAAATAAAAAAAATATGGCATTCTTGAAAATCTTTCACCGTTTCACGTATGGGATTTTGGTTTTATAATGGGCAACATATTTGACTGACATGCTTTCACCCGTTAAGATGGATTTGAGGCGACAATTTCGGGGGTGATCGGATGAGTCCAGCTGCACTAATTTTGGGGATGGCGTTGAACGTTTTGTGAACCCAATGAAGTGAAAAAGACTACTAGAACTTGTAACGAGATGAATTTGTTTGTTTGGTGGAATGGAACATTAGATTTGAATTTGAATAAAAAAAAGAAAAAAAAAGAATGCAAAAAGACAGAAAAAAAGCTTCCCTGGCGGGAGAGCCACAGGCATGTGAATTTTGGTTATATGTAATCAATATTGCTGTGGTAAATATAATAATATATACATTGTGATTGTGGATAAATAAATTATTATTTATATATTGTGATTGTGGATAAATAAAAGTGTTTATAAAGTTTTGGTTCATTTTCCTCTTTTGTAAGTGATATGGTTCCTGGCGCTATGCACTCAAGCAAAGTCATAATTCTTCAGAGCACGGCCAAACACCTCATTGAAGATCTTATAAATAAATAAAGAAAAACCCTCACAAACTGATGTGAGAAAGGGAAAAACTAGGTTTCTAGGAGCATTAAAATCCTGTATGAGGACTCCATACAACTTACCAATGATAGGTCACAAAAGGTCTATTCAGACGTACTTACATACACTTGGTCTTGCCTGAGAATTTGGCCCTTTCTACTGTCATAAACAAGCTCGACGGAGCTCTTGATGTGCGATTCGCAGAAAAATAGCGCTAACCAAATAAATCATCCAAACTGACTTTAAGGTATGCTGCTCTCGTTGCCAATCTTAGGTATGTCATCGAATCTTTAAAGAATTGGGTGCGAGCAACGTTTTTTGGTTAGAATAGTGGATCGCTGTGTCGGATCGCTCGCCTTGCCGGTCGCAGCCATGGCAGGCGACCGACTGCCACCGTTTCAGAACCATGACACACTTTCTTATGTAACGCGCCGCGCCGCAGAAACAATGTTGCACTGGGAGTACTACGCTTAGTGAGCGATCCGCGCTCTCCTCGTCTCCCGCGCCAGGAGATGCGTATCTCTCACTAATGTGGACGATTGCTGCGCCGAGTAGGAAACTCAACGTTCAAACTGACTAATGCATAGTAACTACCTGTACAGGCGCTGTTTTGTGAACGTTATGTGGTTGAGTGTTACGTACAATTTTAGACGTGAAAAACTAACGTTATCTGAAGCGTTCGACGTGGGATAAAGATTTCTGGCATACAAGTATTTTTAATGTTGCTACAGGTGATTTCACATCGTTCACAAACTGGGGAGAATGAAGTTGGACCAATTACCTGAAATAGCCAGTGAACGAGATATCCGGTGGCATAATAAAAGAAGACCTTGAATGAAAAGGTCATGACTTTAGATGAAATGAAATAAGTATGGAAGGACCGAAAAAATGGCGGAATGTTGGCGGCTTAGGCACTCAAATTATTTTTTATTGTCTTTTGGAATATTTTTATACAAATAAAGTATTTTTTAATGTTTATCCTTAAACTAATAGCTTGGCATAAAAAATACTAATATTGTAAAAATTGGTTCACTTCGCCAATGCCACCCTTGCTCCGGAGAAGGGCGCTAAAAGTTACAAGGTTTATGTTAGTTTGAGATTGGGATTTTTATTTTGAGAGTGCACATTTTCTGGGGAAACGTTGGGTGTTGAATCTAATTTCGTATTACAAAGAGATGCAAAAACTGTGAAGAAAAGTGATAGCCTTATTTAGTTAATCTTCATTCATGAATCCTATTACCAGCGCATTCCACATCTACAGAGAATTGTCGACTAGGCCGTGAAAATGAATGCAGAAATACCCATGCATACATACATAACTAAACTGCACAGCGATTGCTAGAACAATCACAGGAATGCATCGGCATTATATTTTACGATCAACAATTAGTGTTTACCTCTGATTTAGTACTGACCGCCGCAGAAAATACTAACCGGCAAGGTTGACAGATAACACAATATTATCTCACTAACTGTTACTCTACCGTTTTAGCACTGAAGGCGGCTTAGTACCTACCCTTCATTTGAATGGCCAATTTAAATAAGGCACTGAGCTCCAAAATATGCATCTGCAGAAGGCCGACAAGATTATTCTGGATGGATCGTGTTAAGAGAAGGGATCATATCCAGCATGGTAACGAAACGCAACTAAGCTGCACATATAGTGAAAACTCTTTAAGCCACGTTTTCCCAGAACGGGTCGCATTTGGGTTGAAGTAAATAATTATCTTTTCACAGGTATCACTTCACTTGAAGATGGAGTTTTCCAGCTCACAAGTCCGGAGGTTTTAATTTATTGTGAAGGCTGAGTAAGCCTTGCCCGGAATTTGATTTTGACTTTGAAATAAACACCGTAATGGAAAATCATTTCTGATATCCTCGCTGAGGATTTAGCTCTCTGGTGTGGAAAGAAAGCGTTCTACTATCTGATTTATCAGCTGCACGGAAAACGACCCGAAAAAAACATCAAGAATTAAATTTCAGGATACAAAATGCAAAACATAAATATTAGATATGTACACAATATCAATAAATAGTAACAGTTTTAATATCAGAAATGAAGGATCAATTCTTATTACATTGCTCGTTTATATTCTCAAAAATCTTCCGTATACCTTTGACCAATAATCAAATGAGTGAGGTGATATACTGAGGTGAGAAGGTGAGGACGTACGGACAGTAAATCTTCACGTTCATTCCAATGCCGGATGAATAATTGAGAAGTGATATCGTCAACCAAAATGTATGATAAGTGAAACGCTCACACGAGGCACTGTTCCCCTTAAATTCATTTTCAGTAAACGCTGCCGCTGAGTTTTAACGTGAATTTGTATACTTGGGTTACAGACCATGGCGGTGTATTTATAAATATGGTTTGACGATAGAGCCGGGCAGGCAATGCTCGGATAGGAAATGGTACACGGCCGATTATTGCGCGGAGGCTAAGACAGGGTCGGCGCTAGTAGACGACAGAGTGACTGGCGATTCTCACTGGCGAGATTCACTAGCTACATTTTAAACAGTGTTTCGGGTTATGTAACACACCTGTAATGTGAATCTAATGACCGGCCGGCTACTGGGCACTGCGACACGTGCGATCTTATATAATTGCAATCTAAACTGATCTATGCAAGCTTGTAAATACACGCAAACGCAATTAAGCTGCACATATAGTGCAACAGGAGTTATATCTGCAATGCTGTAAAATAAACAGTTTAATAACAATTTACGGATCGACACGGCTATAACTGAAAGTGGTGAAAATCGTAACTAACGTCGCCATCTTTTAAAACTTCACTTTTGCTAGTTCAATATGATGTTAGCTGAATTGCAAAACTTTAAGAAGTATTGTGTTAAAGAAAAACAAAATGATAAGCCTTGTTATATTATCTAGATTTTCAGCAGTTACTTCGTGAAAGTTCATTTAAATACAATAAAATAAAAATTGTATTTTGTATTGTTTGTGTATTAACACTGTGAAAATTCATTTTGTTTCAATTAAATAAAATTAATTTCTGTAATCAAATCATACCTGATGATGACCTTCTAGGTCGAAAACGTTCGTAATTTTGTTTTAAAGATTTTAATCTTTTAAATAAAGTCTATAGTGAAAATAAACAGTGTTTTGCTTGAAAAAATTTCATCCAAAAATTATAAATTGAAATAAAAATTGCTTTGTTTTAATTCACATGAGTTTATTTTTGGACACGACCAGTTTCTGGAGAAGCAGTACCTCCCATCTTCAGGTGTAAATAGAAACTAACACAGAATACAGAATTACGAAGCAAGGATTTAAATTACAGAAGGGGAGGGGGAAGTTGTATGTGGGCGGGGCGTAATAGGAAACATAGAAAGTAGAGGTGAAGTGTTAGGAAATAGGATATTATTTAGGAGATTATTATCTGAATTGAAACTGAAACTGGTCGTGTCCAAAAATAAACTCATGTGAATTAAAACAAAGCAATTTTTATTTTATTGTATGATAACCCTTGATTTAAGGCGTCTTTTTTTTGCAACTAAGCTACGCATATAATGCAACTTCTTGCCGCGTTATCCCCGAAGGATTCGCATGTGGCGAGTTGAACCTATTTATTTTTAATTTTACCTATTACTAATTAACCTATTAATTTTACAGGTAAGAGGGCCGGCCTTACGCAAACCACTTCAATTGAAGTGGGGGTTTCCCAGCTTCAGAGAGGGCTGGTACTCATTTCTTGTGAAGGCTGAGTAAACCTTGCCGGTATTTTATTATGGGGGTTAAAATAAACACCGAAACCGGAAATCATTTCTGACACCCTCGGTGGGATTCGAACCCGAGCTCACGGCATGGAATGCAAGCACTCTAACAACTGAGCTATCGACCGGACAGCGTTTGAAGGCCGCAAAGTCATAATAGCGCCCTCCTTTAGCCGTCATGTACATGCAGTCTAAGCCGTGTACATCTGTAATAGTAAATGTCACTTGGTACTAATGCATTATGATAATGCACCATTCACAAGTTAATATTACATTGTACGTCTAACTGGGACTCGATGCAAGTTAATAATAGCAAGTTATAGTCACGTTTAATGATGTCAATAATCCTCATTCCATACATAAAGGAGGCGAGCGCGCAAATCAACAATCCATCATACCTTCTGCAGGTACTTCAGGAGATCTCAGCTGGGGGAACAATCAGTCTATACCTCTACACCAAGTATACAACATTACGTACAAACTGAAAACTGAATACCACCTCAACACTGTGTTTTAGTTTCAGGACAGACTAATCAGAGAGAAGACGCAACACAACTAAGCTGCAAATACTGTGCAACTTCTTACCGCGTTATCTCCGAAGGGAGGAGTGTAGCGAGTGGAATACATTTATTTGTTCAGGTAACTGGGCAGGCTTTACGCCAACCACTGCAATTGAAGTAGGGGTTCCTTGTTCTTGGAGGGTGGAAGGTTTTTTTTATGTCTTGTGAAAGCTGAGTAAACCTTGATGATATTTTTGTTTTGGGCTTGAAATAAACACTGAAACGGATAATTATTTTGGATATTCTTGGTGGGGACCTTAGCCCTCTAGAATGGAAGGCAATTATTCTACCAACGGATTCCTTGGCTCATAGGTTGCTATGAGGCAGATCACCCATACTGTGAAAAGATGGTTCACTTTGCCAATGTCACCCCTGTTTCAGGGAAGGTCGGTAAGAGTTGCAGAGCTTAAGTTCACTCGAGATTGGGTTTTTATATTGTAGGTATACGTGCGGCATGTGTTAGCGCGAACTTATACGTGTCTACTTGTGAGAATGCATTTAATATATCTTTGCAATTTAGATTTAGATTTTTAGAGCTTTAGACTTGACCAGACAAGAAGTACGACGGACAAATAATTGATGCTATTTAGTATGTAATCGATTTGATCTAAGTACATAAAATGGAGCATTGAGGAAAACCACATGTTCGGAAAATTGTCGGATTCCGCGCATGCCGGCTTGAGAATCGTGTCGCCTTGACGAGACAGACGTCGCTCACATGTGTTACGTTCTTACTCCGCGTACTAACTAGGTAGAGAAGTGTGTCTGGCGGCTGAGTATCCAGTATACGAGTAGAGCTGAGGTGTAACTGATCCATTGATCTAGTTGAGATGTTATCGGTGCTGTATCTATACAACGATCAATCTACACATGCTAACTTAAGATATGTGTTAAACACGCAACATTCTTTACTATTATACATACATGCCGTTGATTCTAACTTCACAGCAAGGCATTCCGCTCACTTGCTGTGGGTCCTTCTGACACACACATTCAACGCGGGTAAGAAGAGGTCTTTGAGTAACTATATCTGGTACAGCTTTTGGTAACCCTGTAGAGGGCATCTAACTGCCTCCGACAATCTGACGACAGGGATTGTCAGCCCCTGTGCGCTCTTGAGCGTCTTTGTAAATATATATTTTGTGAATTGGTTTATTCTACTTCCAAATGTTTGGTATTTGAACACCACGTTCGTTTGGTCGGCTTGGTGCCTCAAGTAGTACCTACGTATTTTAAGTGCGTGAGTGTACACGTGTGTACTTACATAGGGTGTGAATACAAATATTGTAATTATTAGGTTTAAGTTAGAATTACGGTCGTTTGACATTTTGACAATTATATTAATTTTAAAACTCAACAAAGACTGCATACCTTCGAGCAGTGATTTGTGACAATATTATTTTCAAACTCAGTTCATCCTCAGTCGTCGTGCAGAGAGGATGTTCTCCTGAAGACGTTGGTTACGTCGCTGACGAAACGTCGAGAATGATGTAAGTTCTCTCTAAACGGTTCGTAAAATATCCGAGTTAAATTAAGTTTGGAAATTTGTTGAGTTTTTAAATTAAAATAATTGTCACATGTAATTATTGTCTACTTGTTTTGCAAGGTATCCTACCTATCCTAGTACACTATCCTAGTCGGTTTTATATTAGAGTGCATCCTTGTCTCCGGGTTTTTCTCCTGCCAAACATCAACAAGAAATACAATATTAAAAGCGTCCAAGTTCATTACAAGCTTCGATGAACCAATATCGTTGTACAAAAATTGTACGCTGAGTTTAATGAAAATGCTATTAGGGTTTTTAATTCTTAATCAAGCAAATGATTTCCATAGTTGCTTTGTAGAGTGAGTCACACCGACTTATTAATCTCCTCAGTAGACCACGAGCACTAATGCAGGACGACCAGAGGTACAAGGGAATGAGAAGAAGAGCGAGGTCAGGACTGCCTTTGCCTGATAACAGTTCAAACACAATTATCATGGCGAGCGTGCAACTAGATTACGAAATGCTCAATATTGTAATTAATAATTATTGTCGATTTAACTTAATTGATCAATCAAAATAAAAATAAAAGATTATTTTAGTTGGATTAATAACAGAGAAGACGAGAAGAAAACGTCTTTGATTGTACCTCCTTTAATGCATAAGAATACACTATAACCGATCTATAATGTACGTTGTAAGGATTTTTTAACATTTACAATTATTTTCACTTTTTATTTTGTCAGTACTAATTTACAAAATGAAAACCAAAATCTCGAATGAACAAAAACGTAGCAATTCTTGCCGACCTTCTCTGAAACAGGGGTGACTGACAAGAATCATATTTTACGGTATGAAAGATCAGCTTCATATCAACTTTTTTTTTAAATCACTCCATTTGAGGTTTGGATTTTATTTGTAAATACACAATCAGCATTTGTAAGCGCGAACTACACGTGTTTGTTTGTGGGCATACATCTGAGAGCTTTGAATGAATATATCCTTGCAACTTAGATTATAGATTATAGATAGACTCCAGATTTCATGTTTGCACTTTGGAGCACTTGTCCACTTGTTGGAGTGCCGCAGAGTTGTTGGTATGGGTGAGCTGGTGGCAGTCGGGGTCCTGATCGCTGAGCAGCACCTGCGCCCCTTTGGGTCCGTCATCACTATCATATTTTTCAGGCTCCGATGGTCCATTACCTTGACGTGGCCCAGCCAATGCGTTTGGTTATGAATACACCAGGCGGAGGCTCAGCCCATCATTGTGCCCAACCTCTCGACATCACTTTCCAGATATTTTTCATTCAAATGAATGAATAAACAGCCGAAGCTCCGAGTGTGATATTTCATTGACCTGGATTAAGCGCGGTGATGTACCTACATATTTTGAGCACTGCACGGCGCTCACGGAGCGGAGTGTGGGCTGC
Organism: Agapetus fuscipes; assembly: GCA_951799405.1. Lineage (NCBI taxonomy): Eukaryota > Metazoa > Arthropoda > Insecta > Trichoptera > Glossosomatidae > Agapetus > Agapetus fuscipes. The sequence continues at coordinate 371,223 of OX637362.1, forward strand.
TTTAGATTTTGCCATATTTACGCGATGCTGAGCAAATATTTGCCCGCCAGCTCGAAAAGGGGGTTAAATATGTGTATGCGAGAATTTATTTATAGACCGCTTATTCCACTAAGCAAATTGTAAAGTAATTTCAAATCAAACTGTCTTATAAAGTCTTTATTAATACTATAAATAATTAATAAATTTATTTAAAAAAATATACGTAATAGGATGATTTTTTTGCCCGAGACCCCTCAGCAAGCTTGTTGTCATTTATAGAAAGCGCTTATTTGACAAGCAAAACCCAGTTTCCCTTTAAGGCTGGATAAACCTTTTCTGATTAGTCTTCGATAAGGCATATGATTTTTTTCACCATGCGAAGAGCTTTTTCATCGGACAAAAAACAACATAAGTAAAATAACGTTTTTTTTTCAATTTATTTTCAGTTTCTTTGTGGAATAAGTTAATTCATCGATTGACCAATTAAAACAGGTAATTAATTTTAGATTATGTAAGTCAGCTCATTTACTAAAATATTATTTCACTATACGACAAAAATCCTAACCTGGATAAGTATTATTAAAGAAAAACATACATGGAACATAAATAAATACAATGAAAGTAAAATAAAAATGCTCATGTGAAATAAACCGTATGTGTGTGCTGCATAGATACGAATATTTAGGGGGACATTTGTGACAATAGATTTCTGAATAAAAGATATTTTAGTATTGTGTAAAATATGGACTATACAAAACACATCATGGTTGAATGGCGGATGCTTTCACCGAATACTTTAAGTACAAATTCCCTTTGTTAGTTGCCCTCATCCTACAGTACTGGGCACGGACAGCAGCCTCACAACTTCTCTATATTTCTCCATCCTGTTTTTCCTAGTTCGTCAGTCCATCAGTGAGTCGAGAACTTTTTTAAAAACAGACAAACATAAAGAATTACAGAAATGGCATTCTCTCTCTTTTCGTATAGGTAGGTATGTCTATTATCAATTATATAGGTTACAAAGATAATATAAAAAACTCTATGTACCATTGACTTTTAATTTAAAATTTAAATTTTTTGTGTACCTGACGATATTATCGAAAACGTTAGTAAAATTAAATAATAAATAATTATAATAGTGAAGATACAAAACAGTGTTTTTTTAGTTTGTTGATTTGAATCCTTCAATTAAATAAAATATTATTGAATATTATATTAACACGTAAGATTCATATTTGATGCATGCTCATGAACAAACACGTGTAAGTTAGAGCTCATACATGCTGCATGTATACTTTGTATTGTAAGAACAAAACTTCAAAGGAACATAAACCCTGCAACTCATACCGAATTTCCCTGAAATAGAGGTGACAACAGGGTGACAGTATGGGTGGTCAGCCTCATATTCTTATTAGCCCATTAACCAAAAAGAAAAAAACATAGGTTTCTGCCTTTAGTTCTGTGCGACACAATCTAAGCACAATTATTGTAGTATGCATAATTTTTGCTTTGTCTTCCAATATCTAGATTGAAAAAAAATGCTATTAATTTTCACAAGTGTGCACAAAGGTTTTACACCTACCAATTTATTCCAAAGTGGAGGTTGAGTAAACCTTGCCGTTACTAAAGCTTAGCTAATACATGAACACTATAAACCAGGAAATCACGCCTGCCACCCACGAATTCGAACCTTGGTCGAGAACTTTATTTTGAAAAGTTATTTAAACATTACATTTTTTTTGTTTATTTGCCAGGCTGTTCCGCTGGGGGTGGCCAGAGCCTTGTTTATTTGAAAAGATGGAAAAGAGACCAACCTTGCTAGTGCCATCCTAACATTGGGTAATCCAGAGATGGTGGCCTTGAGAATATCCACGATTGATGATTGTCCTGTTACCGGGTCCCAAAATATGCTGGACGAGAATATCCAAGCTGGAGTTCCGCTGGGAGGATTCTCAAATCCAGGAGAGGACAATCCAATCCAGGGTCAGGAAAAGATAGTCAAATCCAGCGTTTGAGAGCTCAATCGAATCCAATTTGTGGTGACAATAGTCAATAGTCAAATCTAGGAGAGGACAATTGACTCCAGGTTGTGAATGTGAGGATCTAGAGATGATAGTCGAATCCAGGGTTTGGAGAGGACGATCAAATCCAGATTTTCCAAGTTTGAAAGACACTCTGTTTTATTGCATACCACTGTATGTAAAGCAAAAATCACTTCTAACAATGGCACAGAACAAAAACACTCAAAACATATATAGCATATTATTAAAACGGAAATATCACTTATTTTACAAAAAATAATAAAGAAATTTACGTTGTAGTGTGTCAGAAAATCATTTTGGAATTCGCGGTTTTTTTTCTATTTGTTTTTTATCGGAATGTTAGCTGTCAGTTCGGTAGCGTTTTGCGGAGCGCTAAGCGAACGGCGTACGTCCTACCAGCGAGATGGCGAGCGACTAACTTGGTATTGGGTTTTGGGGGGCGAGGTGGGGTATGGGAGGGAGGTGGAGAGCTAGGGCAGCGCCCCCATATCTTGCCCTGCTCTCTCTCTACTTCCCTCTCCCTCTGTGTGGTGATGATGTAGATGTAGAGCATGCAGAGAGCATCTCCTCTCTTCTTGCACCGAGATGTCTTTTCCAAGCTTTTCAGGTCGCCGGCAAATGCATTACAGCGAGTGTAAACTTCACCAAAAAATGTATAGGAACTACAACAGCGGCTCTCGTGAGCGAGTAATTTTTCATTTATTTTCGGGAAAACGCTACACTTGAGTTTAAGCGTACAGTTTATACTCGGAGTACTGGAGCATGCATGCGAAATGCAGGATGAAAATCATGTCGTGCGTTTTGTTCATCTTATATGAGAAACTAAATATAGAATAATCGCGGGAATGCATCTTCCACCAATAAAAAAACATAGCTTTGTATGATTATCAGTGAGCTAAGCGACTTGAATTAATGAGTAATGAGGAAAAGGTGGATTTGAATGTGAATTAAAAAAAATATATGATAAAAAACAAATTGTTTGTAGCGCCGTTTAGTGGCACCCCAAGAGCGCTTATATATTGTGTTTTCGCTTTTATCAAACCAATGTGCTGAAACTTCCTGAAACTGCTGAAATTGATCTCTGTTCTCAACTCCAGGGGTAGACTGTTCCAGCAGGATGGACCAGCAGAACTAAAAGCCCTGTCCACTGTTCCTCATCTAATCTAATTGACGTGTGAAGCTATTTATTTTTATGAGAAAATGTAAAAAAAAAAAAATCCACTTTGTCAATGTCACCCCTGTATCAGGGAAGAGCGGTAAGAGTTGCATGTTAGATTGCATTTTTATTTTTTATTTTCTAAGAACACATGCAGCACACTTAAACTTACTGCTTATGGGCAAGCATGAAACATGACTCTTAAATGTAAATATATATCACCAAGTAAAATAATATTTTATTTAATGATTTTCAGGAGTCATAAAAACTGGTATAAGGTAAACACAAAATCTGAGTTATGAACAGTGGGATAATTGCGTTTTCTTGATTGTTTTTTTAATTGATAAACTTTTCCTTCTTTCGCATTGTTGTTTAAGTTTTCCAAGGTCAAGATTTCGCAATGACGCAAAAAATATTTTTTACCTAATTTATTGTAGAAAAGAAAACTCATCTCACGTGTTGGTGATGACGTCAATTCCAGTGGAAATTATATAATCTTGACTTCAACAAATACAAAAAATATTTGTTTGTATTTATTGTGATTTCTTTGAACATTTCACGTTTTTCGTACAGCTCCCTTTTGTGAAAACGCGTGACTGTCATTTACATTTGTTTTCTTTACCATAATAAGAAAACAACAAACACCGTACCAGAAAATCATGTTGGACACTCGCGGAATCGAATCTAGGTTAAAAGAAACGCAACTAAGCTACACCTAAAGTGTAACTTCTTGCCTCGTTCCCCGAAGGGGTTTCGCATGTGGCGAGTGGAACCTATTAATTTTTAAAGGTTAGGGGGCCGGGTTAGAGTTTAGCAATTAGCTACACACGCTAATGCTACTATAACCTATAATCTACAATAATATTAATTTGAAGATGACTTTATTTTTCCTGTTTTCTTTTTGTTCTCTAGCTTAAATTTTTCCCCACAAAAAATTGTTGTCAACCTTATTTTTCCCAGCAGTTGTCCTGGTACATATTTTTACCCAAACAATACACGGATATTTCCCCACTAATGAGGGCGGCACAAAATCGTCAAAATATACGGCAGGCACAAGGCTTACGGATTAAAGTTTATTATTGATTGCTACAGTATCTGGTAACATAAGCGTGTGACGTTTGTCCGCCGGGAAAACATCAAATTTCAAATATATGTAACATTAAGGATTCACATTACTATATGTATTTTTAAAAGCAAACACGTATAAAGTATTTACAGGGAAACGGCAAATAATAGTTTGTTATCGGTCGTTTAGAAGGATAGCCTCATACAAGGTTGACACTCGATATTCAAAAATGGTTCCATTTCTGACAATGCGCATGCGCACATTTTCATTTCAACACGGTTACCCGTTGCGTAATGTAACATCCCGCAGCGTAATGCAACATTACGCAACAGGTGTAGAAATGTATGTCATTGTGATTGCGTTAGCCGTTTTGTAATTAGTAAATTACCAAACGGGAGTAGAAAAATACATTTCCTTAATATTTGCTAACATTTTCGCCCAGCCTTCCACCATCTCCTCGCATCCTCCTATTCCCCAGCTCAGCGTCGCCCATGCATCGCCTATGAATGGTAATTTGTGAAGCCACACTTGGTTTCCTTGCGAGCCATTGACTCTAGCAGGGAGTCAACAAACTCCGCCACCGACCAACAACCTGTTCTCCTCAGGATCAGCGAGCGTGGAGAGCAAAGCTTTGCGTTTCCACTCAACCGCGATAACGTATGGGAACTAAAGCAGCGCGTCTAGTGAGCGTTTTACATTACTTACACTCTTTTGGTGAACGCCGTATGGTTGATTATAAACGTGCGGTGATCTTGAAGCGGTTGCGTCATCGCAAATATAACTAATAGTTACATGGGTGCTAGATGCTTTTGGTTATACTTATCAGAGGTTAGACCAGTGGTCGCCAAACTACGACCCGCGGGCCAAACTTGGACTGCTAGTTTCTAGCTAGGCTATCCGAAGAAAAAAAGGTTTAAAAAATACTATTTACTTTTCCTAAATGGTCTATACAAAATAACTCTGAACTATACGACCTGCACAAGGACGTTGACGAGGTCTGGTATACAATAGCCAGCAGATTGCATTGCCAGGGTCACATGAAGCAAATGGAACATCGGATCCTGGCTCAGCCGAAAAAACAGTTCAGCCGGATTCAATCTGTGCTGAACTCGGCAGCAAGACTCATATTCGGGATGTCCAAATTTACTTACATTACTCCATTGTTAAAAAACTGCATTGGCTTCGATTTCCAGAGAGGGTGGTCTACCGTGTTTGTCTGATGGTTGACAAATCTGTCAATGGTGCGGCTCCTTCATACTTGTCTGACATGTTTTTACCCGTTGAGATAGATTTGAGACGCCAAACGCTCAGATCTGCGGGGTGTGAGGTGGCTGACTTAGTCCATCCGTCCCGTCAGACGCGCACTAATTTTGGGGACCGTGCTTTCTGGTTTGCGGGCCCAACGGAGTGGAACAGACTACCGCCTAATGTGAGGAAGGCAGAAACTGAAAGGAGCGCTAAAGACGCATCTTTACAAAATATCTTATCGATGATTTGAGAGGAAACTTGAGGTGTGACACACATAAAACGGCACTTCTTAATTATGTGTACCTTTTCAATAAATTATCCTTGTATATGTTGAAAAATATGGTTGTGATGACGGGTACAAAGATACTTGCAAAATGAAACCCCAAATCTCAAATGAAAAACCCTGCAGCTCTTACCGCCCTTCCCTGAAACAGGACTGAATAAGTGAACCCATTTTTACATTAACTATGGCTGGTCCACCTCATACCAACCAACCTATAAGTCAAGGAACAACAGTTAGAATGCACTTTTCAGTATTAAAAACAGACAATTAGGTCCTTTTCCCACGGCACAGTCCGGATCTTCCGATTCAGATCCGGTCCGCATCGGACGTCTATCTAATTGTATGTATTTTAGTTTTCACACGTTCGTCCGGCGTTTCCATACATTTCGCGAACGGATGAAAAGATGACCGCATGAAAAGGAGGTAAGCCTTGTATTGGAGTGCTCAGCTCGTGTCCACTGGTTCATGCCGCGCCCCGCCTGCTTACAGAGAGCGTTGTCCTTGGCGAGCAGCGGCGCACAGGTCGTTAGCCACAACTTCAAGGACGAACTCACTCACGGATATATAGATTCAAAGGCGGCAACATAGGATTTGTTTAGATAATGAGAAAAATATATGAAAAAACACAGGGCACAAATTCTCATAACTTCCGTACATTTATATTATCAAATATAACGTTGCATTCAAATATAACGTTGCATTGGAAAAAATCCAACATAAACTAATACGAATTGGAAATCACAGATTCAGAACATCCCGTTTCAATGACTTAATAGACCTCTCGTCGAGGCGTGAACTTGCAGATGCCTGTATTCTACGCAGAATTTGTATGTCTGCACTAGACACACCCCTATTACTGAAATTGATAGACTTCGCGGTCCCAACAGTTAGACGATCATTTTGGCCCTTTTACATTAAGCGTCACGTTACCAATGCAGGTTTGCGAAATCCTCTGCTAAGAATGACTAAAAATTATAACAATAAATTTAAAGATGTCGATCTGTTTCACGGTAGTTCTAATTTATTTAAAAGATCAATTTTAGCTATACTTGAGCAGTGAGTATCCCTTCCCCTTCCCCTTCCTTTCTTCCCTACTACTTCTATTTATATTATTTTATTATTGTTGTTTGAATTTTTTAATGTTGTATTCCGTTTTAAAAAAAAATGTTTTTATCCTTAGTATGTAAGTGAAATTATCTTGATATTTTTGTGTGCTTTTTTTATCACATTGTATTACGCTTACACCGGTAATGGGGTGCAACATGATTTCTTCTTTTGTTAATTTGCCTAATGTGCTATTTTTATGTTGTGCCTGTTGGTGTATGATTGTGAATAAATAAATAAAAATAAATAAATAAATAAATTTATAACATTCTCAAAAATTAAATTTCTGTCTCCGATTTTATACAAGTCGTATGTAACCAAAAGCGGTAATCTACGATTTGTTTCGAAAATGGGATGAAAATGTAAAAACGCGGGAAATAAGTATCTTATTTTAGCCGTATCTTCTTCTTTTGGTGTCACTTTAACCGAAGATCGGCGATCATCATGGCTATTTTGACTTTGGATGATGCGGCTCGAAATATCTCATTTTCAGGAGAAAAAACAAGATTGCCGTCTTTGATTCAATACGAATCATATTCGCATGATATCAAGGGGAATCTCTATACATACATTACCTGTTTATTACAATATTTGAATGGATGGTTCAGATGAGGCAATGTGCAAAGCGCTTTTAAGTTTGGTTCTCTTCGTCGAGGTAAATAGCATAAATATGATATTTTAAAATGAAGCTATTTTTTGTTTAACGTAGTTTTAAATGATATTTTATATTTTAATATTTTTTAGTGTTGATCTGTTAATACAGTGAAAGTCCATTTTTATAAATATTTAAAAATATAAATGGTAAAACATTGTTTTAATTCACTTTATTCTTTTTGTTATGCTCGAATATTTTCGCCTAATGAGGCATCTTATTATATGATTATATTTGTTTAAAAATAGTATCAATAAATATTTATGAAGTTTATACAACGTGTGATTGTAAAAAGACATGTTCGAGTTGTTTACATGTAGGTACGTACTTAAATGTTTTATTTATGAAAAAAATCTTCCATAGTAAATCAAAATATCATTTAAACAAGCAATAGATACAAGTGAACAATAATATTACTATGCATAATATTATTTTGTATTGAATGAAAAAGGTACATCGTTTGTAAAATGAAACTTAAATCACACGGTGGGTAGGCCACGTAGAAAACGTAGACTAGCAACTTTACACAAATGATTATAGTTCTATATAGGTACTCTCTCCAAATATAAAACACTGCGTTCCAACTTAACCTTGCGTTTACCAAGAAATATCAGCAAACTAAAACAGCGACTCCAGTCAGCGTTTACAAGTAACATTTCGTACTTGGGATGAATGGTAAGAACACAAAGAAATCGCCCACCAGAGAAAGAGAGAGAAAGTGAAAGAGGAAGTCTCGTGAGAGTCTCAGGTACTGTTGCCCTGAGAGCATTAGACAGCGCGTGTCTTTATTTGCATTTCTCAATATGGTAGATCTACGTTTGATTGGGCAATTGCTAGGGCTTGTATTACTCGTATTTCTATCTGAGTGAGGTGCATGGGTTTGAATCCAACTTGTGCAAGAAATAATATGATATATGTACTATATGTATGACTTAGTTCGTGTCTCCTCTCTGTTGATCTTTGGATTTGTAACTCGAAAAAAGCTTAATTTCGGTTCATGTCCCCCAGAAATATGAGAGCATCAAGCTATGTGTGTGAGTCTTCCATGGTTATTTTTGCAGGCATTTTTTTGAGGAACCCTGTGCGGGAGGCTCTCCAATTCTTGAAAGTCTTGGGGGTCTATGTCACCCTGGAAGTGTGCCGCAGAGGTGTTGAATCTCATTCAGTGGCATGAATTTCTGTCTCCAAAATCGCCTCCTGGATCTGCTCCATCTGACTATAATAATGGTTGATAATTACAGCTTAATCGGTTGAGCTCCTACTGTCTACGCAGGACGCGTAGGCCCGGTATTTTCAACATGAGCAGATGTGACTTGAAACTGATAAAAAAACTACCCACAGGATTGCAATAAGTGCGTCCTATTCTAACGTTAAAAATACTCGAAAACTCGCAAAGCAAAACTTGCCAGTGTTATTTTTCTTCTTCTTCTGCCACTTGTACAACATATTGGCGATCAACAAAGCTATTTTCACCTTGGATGCTGCGTCTCGTAATAGGGACTGAGTGCTTTTGTTGAACAATTGTTGCAGGTTTATCGCCTGTGATAATTTGGGTTACACGAAAACACCGCAACGGGAAATCATATCCGAACCATCGATGGGAATCGAACTCTACCTCTCTGGTTTTTAATGCAAGCGTTCTACCATATATATATTGATATATATGTATGTATGTAATATTCATATTCCCATCTTTTTTAAACATATTTGACCTGTTTGTAATGGTAAGTGCATTAATATTCAAGTCTTTTTTACTCACCTATCTATCATATTATCTGAACGGTAATGAATTAATTCCAAGGTGCTAATCAATTGGAACATTCTTTTTTTTTTTTTTTTTTTCTCTCTCTTCTTTTTTCTTTCTTGTTTTTTTTTCTGCTTTCGTGATTTTGCCTGCAACATTTTATAATGACGAGCGTTGGGTATTTGTGGCTTATATACGATTATTATGTATTGACTGGTATTTGCACTCAATGTACTCGTCATGAATCAAGCGCGCTTATATTATTATTATGATGATTAATTATGGTTCATATATTATATAAAATTTAGACAATAAGAATTTTATAACAACTAAGTATGTGACAGACACCGTCACTGGAGCATTGATGTCTAGTATGTAATTTATTATGTTTAACTTGTGAAAAAATTGTCAATGATCTGTTGGTGTTTTTACAAATAAATAAATAAATAAATAAATAACTACACTTACAACCGAACTAAATGAATCTCTTGTTTGGCATATTTCTCTTATTATAAACCTTTCACTGAACAACGTTTATGCAGTGTAATTGTAAAGCCCGGTGAAATCTAGTTTTCGCGACATTCATATGTAAGTACCCGGAGTAAAAACATTAAGTAAATACTATCCGTAAGAAATGTATTAAAACTAAAACACTCACCAGACGCGCTATTGTATCTTACGTAATTTTTCATTGAATGCGGCGGTTGAGTTTTACTCAACGTTTGATACTCGATACTTCTAAAGAATTCCACGCGGAGTAAAAGTGGCGTTATATTATATGACTGGCACGACAAAGAAGAAAGAAATGACTCGTATAGAATCAAAGTCGGTAATCTCGGATTTTTTCGAAAATTAGATAAATATATGGAAAACATGAGAAAATTATTTCCTACATTTCCATATAATTATCTTGTTTCCGAAACTTTCCTAGATTACCGCCTTTGGTTTTATACAACTCTCTGTGCGATGGTATGGGAGAGATAGTGAGGCCGAGCTTGCATCCACGGAGGCTCTCTGTACCTCAAATATAGGTAACTCCTATTCTCTTGACGGCATTCCTTGAAACAGGGGTGCCATCGGGAATAGTAAACTAATTTTTACAGTACCTACATATGTTTCGCCTCATACAACCAAATCTGGGTTTGCGACTAGACTATTTTGAAAATAATCTATTTATTCACTTCTGCCTATACAATATCAACATTACTATTAGGGTGATTTATTTGTCTGTTTTTGTGTAAATGACACCTCAACAGCGCTCTGCAAGTTTGGTCGTCACTCGTCGCTATAGAAAACGCCATTACTCAAGCCAGACCCAGTTGTTGTAAAGCTGGATGAATCATTGGTGACCGGTCTTTGGTACAGGCACAAGCATTTGTCAACCAAAAGCAGAGCATATTTTGTTGTGTTCCACCAAGAATCGAACCCACGATCCTCCGAATACTAGGCATGCACCTATATAATTTCTTGTAATTTCTTGAACTTTGTTTTAATGAGCGTCTTTTGTGTGGGAAGGATTTTAATGAGGAAAGTCTCAATACTCGTATTATTTATTGCTTTGGTTACACAACTTAACGACCATTATTTCATATTACACACAAACTGTTGCAGTGCGTTGATTAATTAGTTTGGGCGCTGAGGCAACTAAATATAATGGTTACCTTCATTTCAAAAACTTTACAATGTGAACCAAATTATTAAACATCTCGACAAATTTAATACGAGATCAAAAACAATACTTTCTCATTCTAATTGATCATCATCATCATCACATCATCCTCAAAGGCGCGACAACCCGGGATGAAATTTAGTCTCCTTGATCAACCGTTACTAAATGACACAAAATACCACGCACGGTACAAAATACAAAACTGCACCCTCGAAGCCCGATAGTTTGTTTCAAAATGTACGGAAAAGATAAGGGCGACGTGTGAGCCGCATAAAAAAGTAACGCATATAGGACTTTTGTACAAAAATCTGATGAATATTTGTAATCTTCTAAAAACAGTTTTTCTCAGTTTGACTACTAACGGTGTTATTCACACACAGCAAATCCATCGCTCAACCGCCACCTGACGTGAATTTTTCAAACAAAAAAACGATGATTCATGGATCAGCTAATATGTATCAAATGTGTTGTAAATAAAGTGCCTTTTTTAATCAGCCATTTATGTATCAAAGTCTATTATTTTAATAAATGATAACTCACAATAGAGTGTCATGATGAAAACGTAACTTAATACTCTGAGGATGCTGCACGCTAATAAATGTGAAACGCAAATCGTAAACAGATGCACGGCCTAATAGAAAAAAATGTAAGAATGTGATTTATATGAGAAATACATTTATTTAAATAGGTTTGCAATGCATACACGTGTATTGTGTATCATGGGGTAAGCACCGTACACGAGGCTTTCCCTCAGGGGGGGGGTGGTCGGGCACCCTACCACCCCCACCTCCCACGTGACCTTCTGCCCACCAGCCAATCACAGAGCTCTCCTTGAAGCCAGCACGCGCGACATTGAAAAGTAAATTTAAATACATAATATAGTTTAAATAACGCAGTACAAAATGTGTATGGAGTTCAGTTGCGCATTCTATAAAAAATAATAAAATTTAATGCAATTCAAATATTACCTGAAAAAATAAGTTTCCCAAAGTTTGGGGGTTCCAACAATAAGGTTATTTTTTTATTTTTTTTATTTCATAAAGTGATTATTTAAAAAAAATAAAGCGACTATTTTTTTTAAATGCATCTGAGTTTGTATAAAAATAATATCTGGCTTTGTTTTTAAATTATAGCCCTGCAAATTTCGCGCATTTTCGGTACAACAGGGCATTTTATCAATCAGGGCTATCGAAGTATGATCGATCAGCCCGTAATCTAGTGATTAACGCTGTAACTGTAACTCTGCCATTCCGCTAGGGGTGGCCGATAAGTGTGGCAGATAAGATCTCCTCAATCTCCGCTATAGATTCGTAATCCAAAGGTCGTTGGTTCAATTCCGCGGCAAGCATATAAATTATTTATCAAATCTAAATCTAAGCTGCAAAGATATGTATCATTTGAGATTCATATTAAATGCATTCCCACAAGCAGACACGCATAATTTCGCGCTCACACATGCCGCATGTGGACCTACAATATAAAAAAACCCAATCTCAAATGAACATAAGCACTGCAACTCTTGCCGATCTTCGCTGAAACAGGGGTGACATTGGCAAAGTGAACCATTTTTTACAGTATGGGTGGTCAGCCTCATACCAACCTATCAGTCAAGGAATAACTTTTAAATATGATATTCGCCGGGTTAACAAAATCATATACTTTTACCAAGGACCGTTCAGCAAAGATCTAACCGGCCTTACAACAAATAGGTTTTGCTTGATAATTGTCGCTTTCTATTACGACGACTAAGCGCGCAGAGGGCTCTCGAGGTATTAATTTTTAATTATTTATTAAATACGTTTTCATTTTTTTCTCACTTTGACGGGAAACGTACTTGGTGCCCTTTTAAGCAACTATTAATGAATTTCTCTGTCTGTAGCTGTTCCCTACGTTAGCCAGCGGTGATTTAGTGAGCTTAGTTCAGGTGAACTGTTGGTGCGCCGCCATGCACTTCCTGCATTTCTCTTTTGGACGTGGCTTACATAATTGTATCACTTTCTCACGTAATAATCCGAGTGCTTTCTTCTTCCCGCGCCGCCGACGCGACGTTCACATTGGCTCTGTACTCTAAGAGTGAAACATTGTATTGTAAATAAAGCAGCACCTCCAGTGAGCGTTCTAGTTTAAATACACTTTTGGTAAAACGCTGTGGTTGAGTTTATACGTAAAGTTTTATACTTAAGATACTGTACTGTACACTATGCAGTAGAGAAACAGGGTTGCCAAAACATGGACTGCCTATCTCAGAGAAAAATAATACCTACTCATTCATCCAAGTTTAAAGGATATATTAAAATTTTGGATTTCTTTCAATTCATTGACTTATGGGCTGGGATGAGGCTGACCACCCATCCTGTAAAAAACGGTTCAATATGCCAATGGCACCCATGTTTCAGGGAAGGTCGACAATAGTTTTAGGGTTTACTTTCGTTTGAAATTCGGATTTTAATCTGTAAGTATACATGCAGCATTTATAAACACAAACTTACACGTGTCTGCTTGTGAGTATGCATTTAATATGAACCTTAAATGTTAACATATATTTGCAACTTATATTATACACGATAGATTTGATCAACCGCTGCTAATCCAACGCCTTCCACCTCAAGACATAATGTTATGCATGTTGTAGATACCTATCACTGGAACGCTGGTGTATATGTATGATATTGCTCATAATATGTTTTTGTAAAATGTAGAATAATATGTCATTTATGTTTCTGTATTATATGCTATGTACTTACCAGTGTTCTGTTTGGTGTCTCTAAAATAAATAAATAAATAAGACCCCATGGTCCCACAGTGCGTGTCGTCCCATTTTAGTCCGTCATTATAACCACATTTTCCAGGCTCCGATGGTTCATTCACTACATGTGACCCAGCTACTGACTGACTTTTATTAATTAGAACACATTGCCGTATAGCTTAAAGATGCATCTTACTCACCAATATATTCCCGTCCTTTTTTTTGAGCTGTACAGAAGAAAATTTCGGTAAGTTAAGAAAAGATCCCGGAAAGCAGCCCTCTTGTGTAAAAATCAATTTCCAATCCCTAACCTTCTTCTTCGATGTCCCTACAGCTCATATCTCCCCTTGGCCTCCATCAGCCTTCGCCTCCAGCTCCTCCTGTCTTCCGCTTTATCAACTGTAGTAGTTGGCTTGCATCCTTCCTCACCTCATCCTCCCCCAATCACTAACCAGATGTTAAGTATTATTTAACTCTTCTCTGTATTAGTCTTCAGTATTGTTCACCCCTGCGTGTAGAGAGCAGGTACCGTGTAGGTACTCGTCGCGTTGTTCCATACAACAGAGCAGCGTTTTGTAATAATAATTCAATTCATCATTTTGTATTTTTCTGTAATCATTATTATTCCGGGCTTTCACTTCGCCCGCTGACAGCCGCGCACTCACACCAGATACCAGATACCAGATACCAGGTACCAGCCCATACCTCCACATTCATTGTGTGAGTAGCAGATGGACGATAACCGAAAAACAGTTCATGAGCATCCCACAACGAATACAACTCAAACTTGGTCTAACAAGACATGCGGCACTACATGAAGTTGCGTAAGAATATCTGCAGGAACTAGTCATTCCAACAATTCTGAGCGAGAAGGACCTCCCTCGGCAATCTTTGGAAGTTGCACTAACTATTTATCGATGGCACATTCTAGCCTTGATCTTCTTCAACCTCTGCCTCTAGCTCAGCCTGTCTTCTAACGTTGCTGTAGGTACAGTTCGTAGCCAAATTTCAAATAAACATACACCAGCAACTCTTGCCGACCTTCCCTGAAACAAGGGTGACATTGGCAACCGTGATTAAAATTTGATTCTTTCTTATTCGGTCTTATTCCGAAACATTTTGTCCATAGGTGATCTGTAGGTGTTTTCTTTAATACAAAATTTACTTAAGTCTAGATTTTCAGCAGTTACTTCGTGAAAGTTCATTTTAATTCAATAAAATAAAAATTGCTTTGTTTTAATTCACATGAGTTTATTTTTGGACACGACCAGTTTCGGGAGAAGCGATGGGAGGTACTGCTTCTCCCGAAACTGGTCGTGTCCAAAAATAAACTCATGTGAATTAAAACAAAGCAATTTTTATTTTATTGAATTTACTTAAGTCGGTGGATGATCAAATCTCTTAGATGGAAAAAAGGGTCAACGAAAATGAGAGCGCTAAGTCCGAAATGTTACCTAATATTGTTCGTGTAGCTACACGGAATTAGCCGGCTCTACCCGAGCGCCATGTAGTATCCCTTTGTTTCCTTCCACGCGTGCACAGCGTCTCATTACGCTAGTACCGCCGCTCCCTCCTCCACATCTTCCGTCCGCCACGTTGCGTAACAGCGTGAAGGCATTAAATCGGATTTCACGTATTACGTTACCCCGGTATTCTTTATTACCGGTAAAAGAGAATGCACGTGAGCCCAGCACCCCAACTACAAGACTCACCAACATTGTATGGAAACTTGACCAACGCTTCTATTTAGTTTCCGTAAATTATTGGTAAATGCTATGGTAGACTTTCTACGTTAAGCTGTATAGTTGGGGAACAGCAAAAAAGAGTGCACGTGAACTCGGTACTTGCAGAGACATTAGAAAATATCTAAATGAAATAATTTAAGTTGTAGTAAATGACGAATATTTTAGGTTCATTCTCCATCACTCCTAAATAAAATTATAGTATGTTTCTTTAAATAATTTGACGTAACAAGGGATATTATTTAAGCCTTGAATTATCCTTGAAATCGTTCTATTTTTATTCCTTGTTTTTTTTATGAATTGTCCAACATAACCATAAGACTTTTGAGCTAGGGGTATCTAGAAGGTTGCTATGATCTTTTGTTTATTTTAATCCTCACAAAAGAACATATTATTTCATTGCATTCATATCCATCACTTATTATATTCTTTTGAATTCATTCTAGATCTTATAAAAACGTCTCTTTAAAGTTTTAATCTAAAGATGATCCTTCATTACAACATCCAAGCAGGTACATTTACAAAATATTGACGGAAAAGATTGGACGTCTGAGATAAGTGTGTCATGTCTGATGGCTCCTATACGAGTACACGGACAGAATATGGAATTCTTCTGCAGTCACAGTTGGGTAACACCACTCCCCTCTCACTCAGGCATCTGGAGTAGTTCAGATGGGAACATTATCGAGCTACAATAAACCATTTGGATACAATGAAAAGTCGGATTGTAGTTTTTAGAAAGTCCGCTGCATTGATATTGTGTTGGAAGTAAAAGGCCCCAGGTTCCCACGGCTCATGAGGGTAGAGTTTTAGTTAATGAAGTGATAAGTACATTAGGGCCTCGCTAATCCGGGCAAGCAAAAAACAGACCCTTAGCGGATTATCAACATGGCCTATCTTTTAAATAGGTATAGATAGACAACTGACCACTTACGAACTTTTCCAACTACTATCTCTATGGAGTGGCGCCATGGGAGAATGGTACAGAGGAGAAGTGATTGCAAAATGCCACATCGTCTCAGGCAGCGAGTGCAATGGCGTGGATTAGATTACTTTAGAGAAAAGTTACCTGGATGGTGGAGAGCTGGTGACCCACTAGCGCACTCCGTGATAGCTGGAACAAAGAAAACATCAATTATCATAAATGCATTTTTGAGCCAAAGCCTACCTATTTAGTTCCAAATTATGATCAAAAGGAAGGATCAAGGGTCAAAGATGGGTCGGAAGAAACCAGTTTATCATGCTTTAAAATTCTATCTTAGAAGGATGATTGGAATGAAACGGAGTGATTGCGTGAGGAATAATTTTGTCATATAAGAATAATAGAAGATAATAGAAGTTCATTAAGATGGTATGTAAATGGTCTTAAAATTGGTATTGTCTAAGAAAAACCTTTCGTGAAATCAAGACGACGATTCATATCGTAACCCAAAGTCCACTAAGGAACTAATCACTCCAAACATTATCGATATGGAAGATCGGGCGATATTCTGAGAATATAATACGTCATACATTTTTATATCCGAAACGTCTGACGATAATCTGCGCAAGGAGCATTCGATATAATACTTGTTAGTTATGAGAAAGGACAGGTAGGTGCCGCGTGAGTGTATTGCAGTGGGAAGGGAACGCAGAGCTTTCAAATGCGCTTTCTCCACATCGCTCCAGTGCTGCATCACCCGCATCATCAGCTTATACTCACTCTGTCACGGTATACTCTGTCGCGAAAATAATTCACGCGGCGTGACAGAGGGTATTCAAATGTAAGCACCATATGATCGCAGTGTTGAAAGTTAATTCATCAACTTCAATTGGAGAGAGGAGCTTACATTGCTGACGCAAGATAACGCCTTTGGTATTCTCTATAGAAAGTAATGTGTCAAATAATTCATCATTGGCACAGCCAATAGTCAATACACACCCTGTCAGCCCTCTATACTTGGTATTAAGAAATTCAGCGAAAAGGTGTTGGAGGACCTAAGTAAGTAAGCTCTTAACTAGCCAGTATGTATGTGTCAGTGGGACCTATAGCGCATGGATGCACATACCATGTTGTTCATTTTAACAAGAGGTCGACTGCCTCTTCGTGAAGTTAAAAGCATCTGCACGACAAAACAATACTTCTATATCAGGGGCGAGCGCACGCCATCTCCAAAAGTAAGTAATAGCATAGGTGGTTCTCCTCGTGTGATTGTTGCTAGATCACAAGGAGCTTGAGGAATAAAACAAAATAAGACGAAAGACATGATTACTGCGAATCCACTGCGGACAAAGACACACTAATAATGACGCACTAGAAGAAGAAGACGTTTCCTTGTGCCACCATTGGACGTGTATCATATAACACGACTGACACCTGATGCGAGACTCTTACACAACTCTACTCTGTACATACACGCGTTACAACACGAGTGATACAATTTTGAACAATACGCTTCGCGAGAGCTTAATTTCACTTTGTGTCGAAATAATGCTTTCAAAATTCGATATAAATTGTGAGAGAACTCAAGTACCTGCTTACATTGATGTCGTCACTGCTTTTGTGATTCGATAACAAGATGATCTTTTTACGGGTTCAAAATTGTTTTTTCGGAAAATTTTAAATGCACTAAAATACCAAGCGCGGTAAATTATAGTTGGTAAGTAACAAAACGTTTGGCGGAGATGAAGGCGCCGTGTGAGCTGCATTCTAAAGTTAGCATGTTGATTTTTATTACAAAAAAAATACAAATATTTGTAAACCTTTTCTCTTTTACAAAGTTAGTGGCGTTTCTTCAATAAACAATTAATTTTCAAATTAACGTACATACATTTTCGTTTTAGTTTTTTACACCACAAACTCTCCTTCCGACACTCGAAAAATACATGACTTTGAAAGCGCTTACACGTGCTGTGGGTCCTTCTAACACATTCCTACCAGTGGGGTTTAGAGAAGGTACCGTCGAAAGTGGAAATGGATTATTAGATTGTAAAATTTTGAAAGTACAAAAAGACGTAAATTATTGACAGTACTAAAACTTAATGATAGAAAGGAGAAATTCAAACAAAAAATATGATGAGATTGTTGTTTAAAGATCGATGGTTACCTGGGAGAAGATAAATACAGCTATAAAGTATCAGCGTGGGTGGACGCTAACAAGAAGCCTATAAGCTCAGTGCTACGAGTATAAGACTTCAATTGTTCATCAAAAAAGGCACTAAGTACTAAAATAGAACAACTGAGCAAAATAAGAAAATGCATATAATCTCTGCGATACAAACTGTGCGTAGTATTTAGTGCATTTTTTTATTTCAAAATTCAATTCGCAAAAGAACTGCAATTCATTCAAATACTTGGGTACCCTTATAAATGACAAGAAAACCCTATCCTCAGAATTACATGCTCGAATTCACTCCGGCAATAATGCTTTTTTTGGACTTAGAGGGCTATTGTTTTCAAATGCCTATCCCGCTCCACAAATTCAAGATGTACACTTCCATTGTTCGGTCAGTTGTGTTGTACGGATGCGAAGCCTGGAGTTTGACTCAGAAACAAGAGAAATCTCTCCAGGTCTTTGAGAACAAAATGCTTCGTCGCATTCTCGGACCTGTATTTGAAGATGACAGGTGGCGTATCCGGACCAACGCGGAGCTGATGTCCGTGTTTCAAGACCCAAACATAGTGTCGGTAATGAAATCTAGAAGACTCCAGCGGGCCGGACATGTAGCACGTGCAGAGGACTCCAGGATCATTAGAACAGTCTTGGATGGAGCCCCCTCAGGTGTTAGACCACTCGGACGTCTCAGGATGCGGTGGGCATACAACGTTGAAGCCGATGCCGAAGTTCTGGGAGTGAGGGGACCTTGGAGGGAAGCAGCACAAGACTGAGAGTCCTGGAGGATTGTGGTGTGGGAGGCCCTGAGCTTTCAAGGCTTATGAGCCGAATAAACTTCAATTCGCTGTATTTAAACCAGTTTGTAATAAATAAATTATTTTTATTTATGTTATTTGCCTAAACATGTAGAACCAAACTGGTTACTAAAATTTAACATAGTGGTACTTAGTGCCTAATTAAATCAACCATTCCGTTACGTTCACGGCGCACCTAGTGAGCGTTTTAGTTTGTTAAGTATTTGGTAAACGCTGAGGTTGAGTTTTATACTTGTGGCACTCTATATCACGGACCGAAGAAAGGCGTGATGCCCTCGCATCTCTATAGAGAAGTAATGGAAGAGACGGGGGTTTATGAGCTTGTTAATTTCAACAGCTGGTTATAAAATGAATGGCTGCGCTTGAGGATGATGAGGATGGTAATGAGGTATAAATTAGTGATGAATATAGCTTATGTTTTACCTATCAGACAATTTTTAAAGTAGTTTGAATTTGTAGATAGGAGGTTATACTTCTCCCGATACTAGAGTGCTTCAAATATATAAAACTCAAAAGTGAATTACAAAAATTCTGAATTTTGATTCAAATTTATAGTTTGCCTTTGTTAGGAATATAAAAGCGCCCTAGAGCTGGTTTAAAAAGTTGGCGTAAGGCAAGCCTCCTTACCGGTAATAGGTTCCACTCGCCACATACGAAACCCTTCGGGAATAACGCGGCAAGAAGTTGCACTATATCTGTTGCTTAGTTGCGTTTTTAGTGCGAGCAACTCTTTGAGTAAAAAAAAAAGGCTTTTTTGGCATATGAGCTTCATCGTAATTAGGCCTGGAAAGTAAGGCATGAGAGAGAGTGCATGTGTGCAGGAGTGCAGGAGTGCAGGGACCGGATGCGCCTGGCACGGGAAGTGCACCAGACCGTCCAGCAGGCGGCCTGGCTGCAGGAGAGCGCGCTCCCAATACTGCAACACTGCAGTACTACAGTGACCTCATTACGTCAAGCAACAACACTCCAAAAGAAAGCGCACACAAAGGAGCAACTGAGAGGACAACTTATTTGCCAATTATATTCGAGAATGTAGCAGAGGACAAAAGGAATACCTATAGTCCTATACGAAGCGTATAGAATCAACGAATAGAAACAAGGGCAACTCGTAGAACGGCTCACATCCAACCATTTGCAGTCGATATCAAAACTATGAGAACTTGGTGTTTTCACGACTCATTCCTTTGCCAAACTGCCCGCTTATGGAATGAGTTACCGGTATCTGTGTTTCCACCCCAATTTAACCTTCTTCGAATTCGATATTAATTGCCATTTTCTTTCAGTTTCTCAAATGAAAGCAACGCAACATACACCACAGCACTGCGCAGTTAACGGCCCTGCAACCGAATAAGGACAACTGCAACATCTCCAACACCTCTACGGCACCTCAGCAAGTGTCATAGACCCCTAGAGTCTATTGAATCTAGGGAGTCTCCCGCAAAGGTTTCCTTAAAAAATAAAAAACAGTACGCTAGAGTTTTTTTTTACAAAAATGACACAAATATGTAATACATTTAATCATTCGAAACGCTGCGTCGCATCTCGTATCAGTACCTCAGGTTAGAAGATGGCACATCCGTACATTAAGCAGCTTGTAAGAGTAACACATCGTGTCAGTAATGAAATCCAGAAGACTTCAGGGGCCGGACATGAAGGGCGTGTACAGGAATCCTGAATAATCATGCCCCTCCCTCCGCTTTAAGACCACTGGACGTCCCAGAATGCGATGGGGTGTCCTGGGAGTGAGGGGGCCACGGAGAGAAGCTGCACAAGACAGAGAGCCCTGGAAGATTGTGGTAAAGTAAACCCCGAGCTTTTAAGGCTTATGAGCCTTTTGACCATAAAAATAAGACGACTTTTACTGTTCCTAATGGACTTCATGAATTATTTTTATTACTCATAAATTGATAGTTGTAATGCACGGTCTTTACCCATTAGATCCACCATTGTGTGTCTTTAACGATACGTCCGCAATTAAATAGAAAACCACCTTGGTTACTGGGCGCCTGCACATTCGGCACGAGCAGCCATTTCGCCGATTCTCCACGGTGGGAGGAGAAGCTAGACAGCGAGCGCGATCATTAACATTGCATTGTGATCGGAAGACGAGCAGCTTTTCCACGAGCTGGTCGTCGTGATCGGAGAGGTGTGCTGAATGTGATTTATGATCGACTTGTGTGGAACGGTGGAAAGCGTAGGAGTAGTTAGCACAACCAGCCTATACAAGACAATATATCAGTGGTGTCCATACTTGTTTGAATGAATATTGGCACCGAAACTTCCAGAGGCATAAGAAAAGAGAGATTGCAAAAAAAAGGTTATGTCTCTGGATTGAATGAAAGAAGCATGGAAGGACCGTAAAAATGGTGGTTGATCTGCAATGTTTTTAATTAGAAATGTTAATTTATTTTTACTTTCGTATTGCATTTATAGATTAATTCAATTAATTGTTGCTTCAATATAGTTTATTACTTTTTTTTGTTCCTCAAGGTTGGTATGAGGCTAACTAACCATACTGTAATTTTTTTGTTAAATTTTTCCAATGTCGTTTTAGTGAAGTTGCAGGGTTATGTTCATTTAATATTTTGGGTCTGTTACGAGTATTTTGTAAGTCCACATGCAGCATGTGTAAGTGCGAACTAACGCGAGTCGGCTTGTGAGCATACATCAAATATTAATCTTACAAAAATTCAAATTACATTATAGATACCTAGATACGTCTTGCTTTTCTTTCATGTTCTTTAGTTAATTTTCGTGCAATCCCTCGTCATATTTTCGGCCATCGACAGTCTGGTTACCGCTGTAGTCCAGAATATAAACATGCAATAGTGCGAATACATACGCGAACGCGTCGTCGTGCGCCTGCCTACCTACATACACACATACATCACTCACAAGTCACAACTCTCACCTTTTGTATGAAATTATGCGACTGAGACGAAAAGAAAATGGCGTTTTCTAAAACGGAGAAAATACCATCAAACGGTTTTCTTTTGTGCATTAAAAACGAGCGAAATGCAAAAAAAATGTGTAATGATAAATTGGTAGAAAATTCGCGAGCATTAATGTGTTAATGCCGCGAAACGAATCAGTGCCAACTGAGCGCAGAGTGTATCTGAATGATTGATTGAAAAAAGGCACTAAGTACCTGGTTAAGCTAGCGAAAACACGACAGTGCTCAGGAGAAAGTCAGAGGTTCATTTTATCAAATTTTCGTTCTAAAATAAAGAGAGTAACTTGTTATGCAGCTCACACGACGCGCTTGTCACACATTGTTGTACAAACTGCTGTTGGTCTCGTGCGAGGTCTTTTGCGCATTGTTAAATTTCCAAAATCAAACTTTTTTTTTTAAGAAATCCTGTGCGGGAGACTCCCTAGATTCTAGAGACTCTAGGAGTCTATGACACTTGTTGTAGTGCCGCAGAGGTGTACGAGCTTGGTCGTCGCTACAAAGTGCCAATACTCAAGCAAGACCCAGTTGCTTTGTAAGACTGGATGGACCTTTGGTGACCGGTCATTGGTAAAGGTTTTATGAATTTTTCAACCCAGCGAAGAGTAAATTTGAAAATATACATGGTATATTTTATTGTGCTCCGCCGGGATTCGAACCCACAACCTTCCCATTCAGAGTATGCAGTGTTACCACTGAGCTACTGACCGGTCTTGTAGTTTTTGATCCATTTTTTAGCACGGGAAAAGATTATTAGAGGCTCGACATCGAGAGATTCAGAGAAAAGCGGTTAAACGATCGATAGACCGATATACAGCTCATTACCCTGATAGACCGATCGACAGCTCGTACCTTGATAGACCGATCGACAGCTCAGTCCCCTGATTTACGTAACATTGCGTACACTCTCCTCGATAGCATTAGTACAAAAATGTAAGATACAAAGGAGCCCCCGAATTTATGGTTGTTATTTTCCTTGATATCTAAAGTTTAAACGCAAAGTGCACACTTCCAAATGTTTATTTTATACTTAGTCTAATCTAATCTAATCTAAGCTGCAAAGATATATATCATTTAAGATTTATACTAAATGCATTCCCACAAGCAGATATGTATAATTTCGCGCTAACACATGCCGCATGTGGACCTACAATATAAAAACCCAATCTCAAATGAACATAAGCCTTGCAACTCTTGCCGTCCTTCCCTGAAACAGGGGTGACATTGGCAAAGTGAACCAATTTTTATATTATGGGTGGTCAGCCGCATAACAACCTATAAGTCAAGGAACATACATGACAAATTACATTTTTTAAAATCAAAGAATAAAAATAACAATATATACATGGACATAAAAAAGTGCCTTATTTAAATCAACCATTCATTTATAAGTGACTGTGATTGTACTAGATATGATATCGTTGTTAGATTTGAAAGTATGAGATCGCTTTGACGGAGAAGATTTGAAATCAATGTTGTACGCGTGGAGCAAACTCAAAATTTCCCTCGACCGACGTCACAGGCTGTCATACAATCATCACAATACACATATCGACGGTTAAAAAGCAGTAGGGCATAAACGACATTTAAACTAAATTGTTCAGGAGAGCAGTTTATAGTTTGAGATTGCAAAAAAATGGCATAACTTTTTATTTTTTATCATTTCGTTAAAATCAAAACAGCTCTAAAATAAATAAAAATTAAGGCATTTATTGGCATTCCTATTAACGTGGTTTAAGATTTTTTTATGTCACAAGCGCTTTTAGGACAAAAAAGGCCAAAAAATATTGTAGGTTACACCAAAACCATACTTTGAAAACGCAGTTGTTTGCTTGGGCATAAACAACACAAAAATCATCGTAGAGCTATGGGAGTTAGCGCATTAGAAAGAGCGGAAAATTTCAAGTAGGATAACATTCATAACGCATTTTTGACCAAAATGTCGCTTATGCCCTACGTCGATATAATAATCTGGGATTATATTTTACAGCATTATGAATTATATGCCCAGTTCGAGCACATCAGATGTCAGCTGAGCGCACACAACTATAGACTATTTAGCCAGTCAGTATTACAAGTTCGGCCATTTACGTACTAACTCAATCATAGCGTTTACAAGTATATGAAAACTTAAACAGCGCACCTAGTTAACGTTTAGTTTCAAAACATTTTTTTGCAATCGTAAGTCCGGTAAATAGCTCAGTTGAAAGACTGCTTGCATTCCATTCCGAGAGCCAGAGTTCGGTCCCTATCGAGGATGACAGAAATAACTTCTCGATTCGGCGCTTATTTCAAACTCAAAATGAAAAACCGGCAGGGTTTATTCAGCATTCACAATAAATAAGAACCAGCCCCCTCGGAAGCTGGGAAACCCACACTTCAACTGAATCTGTTGAAGTGGAAGGCCGGCTCCCTTACCAGTAAAAAATCTTTAAAAAAGTGTTATCTGTAGGCTGATACATGTAGGTTCCACACGCCACACGCGACCCCCTCGGAAACCATTCAGCAAGAAAATGATGTATATATGCAGCTTAGTTACGTTTACGTTTGTGGGGTATTCAGTCACTAATATTATTTGGAGTATGAACAGAAAACAGCTCGGCGATCCGGAAGAGAAGCAGGCGGAAAGCGAGAAAGGAAAGCGCGGCGGTGATGCAACGATTGGAGGAGGGACTTTCATATTTGACAGAGCCGCTGCTGCTTGGATTAGCGGCCCGGCTGCCATGTGGGCTGGGAGCCTCTTCACGAGGAGTTTCTCTTTCCCGCCATGATGTAATGGCGGGCTATCGGTTACGTGTCGCGCTTATTATTTCGTAGGATGAATACGGCTTTGTAAGGCCTTCTTCGTCCCTTAATTGTAAATCATAGTATCAAGGTTGATGAGAAAAAGGCACAAATGGTCACCCTGAAAAAAATGTTAAAAAGTATTTGAGATGGTTAGAAATATTTATCACATTAAGAGAAAAATCAACGCAGCAACATTTTTTACCTTATGCTTTATACTTTTGGTCCTAACTGTCATTTAGCATCGTGGTTTAAAAAAAATCAAAATCCAATTTGCAATGCCTAAACTTTTTTTAGGGTCTCAGGACCGTGTTTAAGTTGATATTTTTATGTAGTAATATGCATGTCATAACTTTGTTAGTTGATTTATGGGTAGGTTTGAGGCTTGCCAGCCATACAGTACAAATTGGTTCACTTTGCCAAAGTCAACCCTGCTTTAGGGAAGAGCGAGCGGCAAGAGTTGCAGGGTTTGTTACATGATAATTAGAGATTTGAGCCTTATTTCGTTAGTACACATACGGCTATGAATCACAAATGCTAAAATACTTTTGAAACTTACATTATGGATAGATTATAGAATATTGTTTTTTACCTTCTTCTTCCTATTTTTGATAATCATATTTTATCTGTGCATTGGAAGTTAGATTAAAGTGTAAGCGTAACATTTTCTACTTGATGTACTGTACCCTTAGTACGAGTTGCAAAACTTGAGTAATGTAAAGTTTACGGCAATTATTAAAGAGTGATTTTCCCCAAAATCTGCCGTTTTTGTTTGTTTGAACTTGATTTTCTTCATCACTGTAACTCTTTTGCTAAGACCATAAAATGTAAGAAACAAAAACGGCAGATTTTGGGAGAAATCACTCTTTAATATTTTCCGTAAACTTTACTTTTCTCAAGTTTTGCAACTCGTACTAAGGGTACTGGAGATGAGAGAACTGTGAAGTAACGCACAGCCGGAGTTTAATTTTTTCTCCGCCAACCAATTATTGCAAGCGTATTAAGTGTATGCAGACGAGTGGCCGCGGCTCGCCAATGCCAATTTGCGAATTAATTTATTATCCAACGTGTTGATTTTAATGAAATTTAATGGAGAAAATCTGCATGCGAAAGACATTAATATTGCAAACACCATTGCCCCAAATAACATTTTTTTTTAATGTAAATCATTCCGACAAGTCACCGGTCTATTGGTTAACGCTACGGACTAGCAATCGGAGCACAAATCAATGATCATTTAGTTTTCTACTATGCCCTTCGTTGCGTTGAAGAATTCATATCTTTTCACCAAAGGTCCATCCAGAATTACAGCAGCTGTGTCTTTTTAATGTAATTGGCGCTCTCTATAGCGTCGACCAAATATTGCAGAGGGCTCTCAAAGTGTGATTTACACAAAAACAGCGTTCACGAAATAAATCAACCCATTTTTCTTCCTCAAATTCGAAAAAATCCTGGATTGCCGTATTTGATTCTATACAACTCAATGATCCAGATTTACTATGTAAATACTCCTACAGCATGTCTAGCCGCAAACGTACACGTGCCTGCTTATCTATCTTATGTCTGCAACTTAGATTACTAAAAGACGAATCGTCAAGCAATAACCATATTACAAAACTTCAAATAGAGAGTTCAGTTTCTTACTAGTAGAGGTTGCCAAACATCGTTGCCTCTCGCTCACTGATCGGGTCTCGTCGCGGAGAGAGAGCGGGATAGAAAGTTGGAGATAGTGTGGGACAATGCGATGACTGCAATACTTACACTTTCACAGAGGGCACTACCAATAAAACAAGACTGTTCATGATGATGATGCTGATGAATATTCCATGGTGCCGTTTCATGCTTCCAGAAGGTTAAAATGACTGCCGAAGATTGAAATACATACCTCATCAGTATAAACATCGATTACTTCAAAAAGTGCAAGGCAGAGGGATCCAGAGAAGACGCAGATATTGGTGGCGGACTGTCGTGTGCTAGGAGGTAGGAGTATGGGACTAGGGGAGGAGTAGCTGGACAGGCAGCGGTGGCTGCAGTTGATGAAGGAGGCCAAGACCCTTCGTGGGTTGTCGTGCCAGTGAAAATGTTGATGAAGATGAACCAAAATGACTTAGAATTTTTTAAATGGTATCTATAATTTAAGCTGCAAATATATATTGACATAAGGCTCATATTTAATGCATGCCCACAAGCAGGCGCATGTAAGTTCACGCTTACAAATGCTGTATTTGTACTTAAAAATTAAATCCAAACCTCTGATGAACATAAACCCTACAACTTTTGCCGACCTTCCCTGAAACAGGGGTGACATTGGCAAAGTAAGCCATTTTTTACAGTATGGGTGGTCTCTCAACCCATAAGTCAAGAAATATACAGAAGAAACATATTAAGTTGTAATAAACTAAATCAAATTGATTATTTATTCATTGATGACGTCAACCTTTGTTAGCCTGTTTATAACCAGGACGAAAATGGTTGGTGGATTGCATCCCTCTTAACAAATATAGTTATGTATTTTGTTATTAAAACTAAAACAGAAAAGGGAAGTCGAGGAGTGTCCGGCACCATGTTATTGCTCTTTTACACTTAAACTATGTTCAAGCCTCCAACTTATATCATTATTATTACACGAGCGCAGTACGCTAAATATACAACTAAACGTTTAAACTCAACCATGGCGTTTACCAAAAACTGCACGGAAACTATAACGCCCACTAACAGCAAAGTCTTAGTTTGTACATTTCTCTTGGTTACCGCTACGGTTGAGTGTAATACTGGAGTAGGTGCAGCACAAGAAAGCCAAATAAAAGCAAGTGACTCGCTTTGCCACGCTCTCTCAAGCTAACAATATAATTTCTAAAAACGAAACATGCAGATAGCTAGCTGGCTGGTTGGATCGGTGAAATTCGCTTGGAGCGGCGCGCTGTGGTGATCTCTTTCACTTCGCATTTTGCAACATGGCCGTTGTGCAAACCGAGGCATCTCGCTCCACGTAACGGCCGACGTGGAGAGTTAAGTGTTTGTCAACGCTCTCAGGTTGCGTAAGCTGTACGGCGGCTTTTAAAGTTTGTTTGAATTATTTTTTCAGTACTGTCGATAGTTTAATTGGTAGATGATGATTCTTTGACTTATAGGTTGGTATGAGGCTGACCACCCATACTATACAAAATTATTGACTTTGCCAATGTCACCCCTGTGTCAGGGAAGGTCGGCAAAAGTTGTAGGGCTTATTTTCATTTGAGGTTTGGATTTTATTTGTAAGTACACATTCAGCATTTGTAAGCGCGAACTACACGTGTTTGTTTGTGGGCATACATCTGAGAGCTTTAAATGAATATATCCTTGCAAATTAGATTATATAAGATTATTTAAGATTACAGATTATAGATAGATGATGATGGATTGATGACTAATAACGGAATATTTTCGCCAAAAGTTATGCCATATGTTTTCTTGCTTTAGGTGCCTTTCGAAGCATTCCATGGTCCTCTATCGCTCTCAATACTTTCTTATACATTAAATATTTTTATAGTTTATTTTAAATTATTTCTAAAAAAATATCGGATCATACAATATTCAAAATATATCCTTCACTTAGGTAAAGCTGACATCGATCGCCTTGCAACCTTTTTTTTCTAATACTCACATATTTCAAATGTCTACAAAGTTTCTTCTTTGCCTGAAATCAGATTTTGGGCAATTTTTCAGGAAACGTATAGATTACCATCCAATAGACAGCGTGGAATGTAATGTCGATCGGATTACAAAAAACAAAAAAAACGGTCCTGTTGCTACGTCCGGCTGCCTCCCTTAAATGTGAAGAAAATCGCATACCCAGATGGCGTAGTGAAACACGCTGAGTGTTAGTATATTAATGATGAACTAAAATAACTAAGAAAGTGTTGGTAAAAAATACAACTAGTGAAAGTACTCCCCAGGTGAGAAATACGAAAATCATCATAAACACTACACAACATTTAAAGACCATAGAGTAATGATTACCCGCCAATATACTACACGAGTGTGAGACGGTGAATGGGCGCTAGACGTGCCAGTACATGACAACTACACGAATTCGTAGTGAATGAACGGTTACGGCATTCTCAAATGGTTTTATAGATAGTGTATAACGCAGCGGTCAGCAAGCCGCGGATCGCGAACCATCAAATATGGCAATACAACTGGGCAGCCTTACGGAGATGCGAGGAAATTTCAACAGTTGCTTTCAACCAAATTCCTAAAATAGCAAATGGATGGGGTATCCAGTCATAACAAAGAAGAGCTTGCAAGAAAAATACGTTAAATGTACGTTGTTTAAGGTATTCTGTATCTAAAATACTTTTTTTTATTGTTTGGTTAATACAGTTAAATATATACATACTTATTTTCGTTCCTGAACTTAAAGATTGGTATGAAACTGATCATTCATACCGTAAGAAATTGTTGAATTTTCCAATGTCACCCCTGTATCAGATAAAGGCTGAAAAGTTGCAGGGTTTGTATATTTTCGAATTATTATTGGCCTATGATATGTCGTTAGTGTTTTACCTTTGATTCTGTTGATAGAAAACCATGACGGTTTTTTTCACTTGTGGCATGAATGTTTTTCCAGTTTCCAGTTTAAACGACGTCTTACCACGTGGTTTTTAATAAACGAGTACAAAACGAAATCCACGTTTTTGATGATATCTGGTATTTGGCTCTGATACCCAAATTCATCAAGAAATTAAAAAATAATTAAGTAAGTATCCCGCATGAATTTAAATGGCAACTATATTTTACCGTAGAGATTTTACAGCTCCACAAAGGAAACTACAATTAATGGATTTGATTTTTATACTCCTCTAACTTATCTAAAATGCTATTTCAAATATGCTAAGAATATCTTAAATGGTTCACTTTGCCAAAGTCACCCCTGTTTCAGGGAAGGTCGGCAAAAGTTGCAGGACTTATGTTCATTTGAGATTGGGTTTTTATATTGTAGGTCCACATGCGTCATGTGTTAGCGCGAACTTATTACGAACTTATTGCGAACTGTTAGCGCGACTGAAGATGGATCTGAGAATGGCGGTACACAATGGCATATTGTTACCAACTTTGATGTATGGAAGTGAAGCATGGACAGTGAATGATAGCGAAATGAGTAAAGTATGTACGGTGGAAATGAAGCATTTGAGAAGTATGACAGGAAAAACTTTGAGGGATAGAGTTAGGAATGAATGGGTAAAAAAATAATGTAATTTGAAAGAGGATGTGAAAGTTAAAGTACAAAAGAATGTGATGAGATGGTTTGGGCATGTGGAAAGAATGAATGATGATAGACTGACAAAGTATGTATACAAAGAAAGTGTGAAAGGGAAAAGAGGGAAGGGACGACCGAGAAAAGTATGGAGTGATCAGATTGTGGAGATTGTGAAAGAATGGGATATACAAAGTGAGCGTAAAAGAAGACAATGCATGAAAAAGGTGATGGATATGAAGGAATTGAAAGAGGTATGTCAGGATAGGAAAAAATGGAGGCAACTCTGCAGAGGCTCTGGCCACCCCTAGCGGAATGGCGACAGAGTTACAGTTACAGTTACAGTATACGTGCCTGCTTGTGGGAATGCATTTAATATGAATCCCAAATGATATATTTCTTTGCAACTTAAATTCCGATTTAGATCTTGAAATTTAAGTGTTGTTGATAAAATTGCGCATTGGGTTGTCGACCGCCGGTCATTCAAATAAAATGCAATAAAGCTACATATTTCACAAGACGCTCGAAAATCCCCGCAGCTCCGAGTGTAGGAACAAATTCTCGCGTTATTTATGCACTTCTGAGTCGCGGAATAATACTGGACAAATACGATTTCTCATGTCATAACTCACTTGCGTGGCATACGACGCGTTTACAAGTTATGATTATTGTAATTTACAGCTTTCGCAACGAAACTCAGTCCCTCCCTTCAGTTGCACTTGTCGGCTTTTGTGCGGTCACGTTTATATTCTCGATCAATTTACATTCATCTCATTTTCATTATTTGTCAAACTCTTTCGATCCACTGTTAAACCTTGCATTCTTTAGTTGCTCCTATTTTCTATTCAACTCTCAGTTTTTATCTGTTCCTGAATACGACTCTTTGTTTTACAGTTTTCCTAGTCATTCTCGAATCTAAATCTAATCTAAAATCTAAATCTAAGCTGCAAAGATATGTATCATTTAAGATTCATATTAAATGCATTCCCACAAGCAGACATGCATAATTTCGCGCTTACACATGCCGCATGTGGACCTACAATATAAAAAACCCAATCTCAAATGAACATAAGCCCTGCAACTCTTGCCGACCTTCCCTGAAGCAGGGGTGACATTGGCAAAGTGAACCATTTTTTACAGTATGGGTGGTCAGCCGCATACCACCCTATCAGTCAAGGAATACAAGCATTCTCGAATCCTCTTTTTTATAAACGGATCTCGTGCAATTCCAGCTAAGTTTGACAATCTCTCTCAGTCTCCTACGCCAGTACTCTGATTAAAAAGTTGGTATAAAGCTGACAGCCCAAGATTTGAAAAATGGTATACTTTTGTCACTGCTACAAATACGTATATTAAGAATTATTCAATTTTAAAAACATTCCTTTAGTTGGAGTGACGCCACCTAAAGGGCACTTTTATGTGTTGAAGTTTCTAATAAACAAATGAGTGTATGCAACATCCTTAAACTGCTAACATTCGTCTCTGTTTTCATGTAGACTAGCCGAACTAAAGCCCTGTCAGCGTAGCACGTTCTGTTCCGCCGAAGCTTATTTATGGCGTCTGCCATATTTGATAGAATTAGCGCAGTTCCCACAAACAGGATTCATACTCATGTTATCTATTACATGTAACAGGTGAGAGGCGACCAATATTGAAGTGCATGCGATTATTTGCCGTGAAAGTTTTCTTTTTACAATACACATTCTACAGTACGAGTACCTATGCGTGTAGCAATAGTATCAAAGTTTACCTGTTTTTACAATAACATGTAAAGTGAACCTCACAGAAGACTAAAGATTATGAAGACTGCACTTGTTGCCTCAATATTACAAATATTACAATGTAAAAACTCCGGTCATTGCAATACATACAGAAGCATTACAATGTGTATACATACATAACTCCTCTGTTCTCAGTCACCCTTGAAGCAGTCTCAAGGTTTGTAGGGGCGAGTTTTTGTTCGCGTGGCCGAGCCAGAACTCCCAAGCATACAACTTTTTAGTTTAAACTCAAATGTACGGAAAGTAAAACGCTCACAGATGTGCTGTTTTAGTTGCATATATCTTTCGGTGGAACGATCCGGTTGAGTTGCATTGCAATGCTTTATGCTTGAGCTGGAGGAGCAGCCTTCACCCTGCTCGTGTCCTCCGTGGGCAGGGCCGCTTCCCTCACACACGACGTGACCAGGGTTCAATACCTCGTCGCGCTGCTTCATTATTAGTATATGTGTAGACTCCGGTGAGGTTACGCTGCTGGGATTAATGGCGCGTGCGTGCTCGTGCACTTGCAATGGAGGCGACACACAAAGGGAACAACAACTTGTGACGTCAATGGGCATTGGGTAAAAAATTGTGATTGATTTCTACGGACATTATGGACCGTCACATAGACCTGAACGTCATTCCACTTAAAAAATATGGAATCCGTAATATGAAATTCAAATGAATTATAAATAGACAAATTGATTGACGACGGATTCCAGGTCGAAGGAGTACATCTTGATTGAAGAACCAGATATAGCGGTTTTGTAGAATCCTAATTTGGTGAAGCAGTATCGAAGCGACAATTTGTTATGAAGATCGCCAATCCTTGCTGAAGAGGCACAAGAAGCAAAAGAACGAATTTACTTTTTGTGCGTCAACTGCACATACATGTAAGTAATACATTGCGTAAACACTTCACCACCGAATAAACAAAGAAATGTTTGAAAACTAAAACCAGTCAATAGAGGCGTTTTCGTATCTTCACATTTTTTCTGTTAACGGCCTTTTTTTACGCGATGGTTGAGTATTTACGTACTGTTGAACATATTACTTTTAAATCGAGAGTTTTCCCTGTTTTTGAAAAAGTTCCATCTCATTTCTTGCGAAGACTTAATAAGCTTTGCTTCGACTCTGAACTGGGTGAGAAAAAGAAAGGTTGTTTCGAAAGTCTCAAACTATTGCAAGATCATATAATAATGAACACACGTAGTCAACTGTCGCCCACGTTTAACTGAAAGTGGGTGCATGACTAGCGCAGCAGTGGATACATAAGTACAAAGAGCAGTGAAGGGAAAGCCGGTGGGTGAAGGTACGGTAGGACAACCGCGCGCCGAGTCGCGAGCCATGCACAAGCCACCAGGCAGATGTCCTACACTCTACACTGCAGCACGCTTTCATTGCAATTATTGCCATGAGACGCCACACTCGTTATTCGCAAGGAGGCTTTTTATTCGCAAACGATGAAGGTAAAGGTAGCAGACCGATCGCGGAACTGGACATTACCTGAGATGACACCGCGTCCACCCGACTTCAAATGGTAAAATGAATCTCTCTTTAAGCGTACTGTTTTCCTACGAGGACCTCAATTTAAGTATTTACTTGGATAGGAAATGGCGAAAACGATTGGATGAACATGCTTCAAACGAATCGAAGGCTTGAAGAATAAAATAGCCCGGTGTTTAAAGAGCATAAAACGGGAAGACGTATCAACATTAAAGTGAAAAGCTGTTGATGTTGTCCGGTCGATAAATGTCAGCCGACTAGATTGTCTGGGTCACATCCAGCGAATGCGCCATCGGAGCCTGAAAAAGATGGTTGTGATGACGTAAGGTGGCTGGACAGAGTGGAGGCAGACTGTCGTGCGGAGGGAGTAGGGACTGGAGGGGGAAGGCGCAGAACATCGTTGATCCCACCCCGGGTCGTCGTGCGATTGATGATGATACCGCACGCTTAATAATAAAGAGAAATAACTCGAAAATTGGGAAAATCGAGATTTTGTAATAAAACGCAAGAACAATACGAGAAGAATAGGTAGAATGCGACAGCCGTTCAATTTGCACGAATATGACCGTGATAAAACATCGACCGCCTTTTTCATCCCATACAAGTT
The DNA here is from genome assembly GCA_951799405.1 of Agapetus fuscipes. Taxonomy (NCBI): domain Eukaryota; kingdom Metazoa; phylum Arthropoda; class Insecta; order Trichoptera; family Glossosomatidae; genus Agapetus; species Agapetus fuscipes. Next base: position 405,407 of record OX637362.1, read on the forward strand.
GTACTGGTTGTCTGAACTTCAAACGTGATTTCCCATCATTCTTGTTTTTTGAGTTATTGCTCTTTATTATTAAACGTGCGATACAGTGAGCTGTTTTTCCTATTTGTTTCGTTACACATCTACAAATAAGACGGTAAGTACCTAATATGGAAAATATGGGTGAGTACCTATGCCATTAAATTTTTAACAGTTTCTTAAAAAACGGATATTAATAAAGCAACTCGGAACATCATGATCTGCCTAATTCCCCTACGAACCTGCAACATTTACGAAGCGCCTTAACAAGGCAGGTGCAGGAAAGCGGCATTTTGAGAGTCAGGTGTGGAGCGTACTCTTAGCATACAGAGTTACAATCAAACTTACCCATAGCGTTTACTAAAAAGTGTATCATAATCAAAACGGCGCCTCCAGTGAACGTTTTACTCTTCGTATTTTTGCAACGAATCGTTGTACCTACACATTTATGTATGTTTTAGTTTTTATGTAATAAAAGTGCCTGCAGTTGGATTGTTGCGAAATTGAATTGGCGCGTTTCGGTTGCGCGGTGAAATGCCAGCGTGCTCTCCTTTATAAACGTAATGTCATGTTGAAAATGTAATTTTGATAATAGTAACTCACATATGTGCATGTTGGTAATATTGTCTATGAAAGTAAATAGAAGAAGAAGAATTAAAAATGTTACTTCCGGAATAAAAATAAAAGAAGTCAACATGTGTTTCTTTTCTCAATAAATAAAACTAAATAAATAAAATACAAATCCACTTATAAATAAATAAAAAATAACAAAAGGTTATGTGCCCAGTACGATCACACAAATTGGCCAAAACTTCGACGTTGTTGACAGTTGACAGTTGAAGCGTGTTTCGTGGAAGCGTGGTGCGAGTCTGCAAACATGGCTCTCAATGAAGAAAACGAAGAACTAAGTGGAATTCAAATCCTTAGGGATAGCTCTACTTACCAGATATGGAATTACGAGATAAAAATAATGTTTGGAGCTAAAGGTCTCTTGGATATTGTAGAAGGAAACGAAATAAAACCAGAAGATAGCAAGCCTGATGAAGTAAAGAAATGGATCGTCAAAGATAACAAAGCAAAATTTCTAATTATGAAAACCTTGGACAAAAAAATTAAAGTGCACTTGGTGAATTGTGAAACTTCAAATGAAATGTATAAAAAGCTGGAAACCATTTTTAAAAAAGACACAATACAAAGAGTACAGTCCTTACTTCAAGATTTTTATAATTTCAACTTTGACAAAAGCAAAGATGTCATTAACAATATAAGTAACATACAGAACATAGTCTACCAACTTAACAAAATGGACGGAGAGACAAGTAAAATAAGTGATGTAATGGTTATCAGTAAAATAATGACAATTCTTCCACCAAAATACCAATATTTTGAAGCAGCATGGGACTCGACAGCAGAAAAAGAAAGAAACATGGAAAATCTAATTGCCAGACTAGCAAAAGAAGAGGAGAAGCTAGGAAAAGAAAAAATACACGAAGAAAAAGCAGCTATTAAAACAACTTTTAAGAAAAATTATAAAGATAATAAAATGTCAAAGATCAATTATATAAAAGGCAAAAAGAAAATTTGTGAGTTCTGTAAAAGAGAAAACCACCAAGAAAATGAATGTTTCTTTAAGCCAATACCTGGCAAAGATCTGTGCATTCACTGCAAGAAAAACAATCATGCCAGTGAAAAATGTTTCTTCAGAAACAGAGATAGAAATGGAGGAAAAACTGCTTTTCTTGTGGAAACACATTTATCTGTAAAGAATCAACAAGAAGCTGACACAATATTTGCAGTGGATAGTGCATGCACAGGACACATGACTTATGAAAAGAAAATTTTAAAGAATACCAAAAGAATTGAAGAAATAAATATCAAAGTTGCAAAAAAGGGTGAAAACCTCAAGGCAAATCAGCAAGGATCCGTTGAATCGGACAATGTGATTCTGAATGATGTCGTTTACGTCCCGACATTGACCAGAAATCTATTCTCAGTTGGACAAGCAACCAGCAAAGGTGGTGTTGTTATTTTTGACAACGAAAAAGTAAGAATTATGAAAGACTGTGAAACTGAAATAAAAGGTGAAATAATACTTGAAGGAAAAAAGACTGACACCGGTCTCTACCTTGTTGACCTAAAACAAACAGATGAAAATAGCTTTGAAGAAGAAGTCCTACTCACAGTTAATCAAGAAGATGTAATAAAGAAATGGCATAAGAAGATGGGACACCTTAACTTCAATGACATGAAAAAACTCGCCAATTTGTGCGAGGGTGTACCAGATATTTTAAAGAAAACAAATGTGATGCAAATTTGCGAACCTTGTGCAATTGCAAAACTGGTAAGAAGCCCATTTGACTCTGTCAGGAAAAGGGCGACTAGGCCACTTGAAATAATCCACACAGATCTATGTGGAAAAATAAGCCCTGAAACAGAAAATGGTGAAAACTATATACTTACATGTCTGGATGATTTTTCCCATTTCCTGAAAGTTTACCTACTTAAGACAAAAGATGAAACAGAAGAATATCTTAAGGACCATATAGCTGAAGCTGAAGCACATTTTAACCTTAAAGTGTCAAAAATAAGATGTGACAGAGGAGGAGAATATAGAAGCACTAGCTTCAAAAAGTGGTGCAAAAATAAAGGAATAGTCATTGATTATACCATAGAAGATACTCCTCAGCTGAACGGTAAAGCAGAAAGAATAAATCTCACTATCATGAATAAGGTGAGAGCAATGCTTAAAGAATCAGGACTAAACAATACAATGTGGGGATATGCTACAGAAACTGCTACCTATCTCACTAATAGAAGCCCAACACACGCTGTTGAGGTAACACCGGCACAGATCTGGTATCGACAAAAACCAGATTTAAATAGACTGGAGATTTTTGGTACCGAAGTGTTTACCAAGAATCTAGGAAGACTGAAGAAATTAGAAGATAGAGCCAAGAAAGGTATTCTCGTGGGATATGCCATGAATGGATACAGAATCATGGATCCTATAACAAAGAGAGTCTACATTTCAAGAGATGTAAGATTCACAAACCAATTTCCAAAAGAAGAAGATCCTGAAACAGTTATGCTGTCAATCAATGGAGAACAAGAAAATAAAGAAAATCAAAGTGATGATGAACAAGAAGATGAACAAGAAGAAAACATTAACGAAGAAGAAGAAAATATAAATGATTATGAGAATGAGGAAGCACACCAAGTCAGACCTCAACGACAAATAAGACTACCAAATAGATTTCAAGACTATGCTATTCTAACGGAAGAAGACATTCCTAACACCTATGAAGACTGCATCAAATCGGCAGAAAAAGAAGAATGGATAAAAGCTATTGATGAAGAAAAACTCTCTCTTGAGAAAAATAATACTTGGATGTTAGTGGATGAAAAACATGCAAGAGGTAAAGAAACGATCACATCAAAATGGATATTCAAGGAAAAATCTGATGGAACAAAGAAAGCAAGATTAGTGGCACGAGGATGTCAACAGAAAAAAGATAATCTAGATTTTCAAGATATATACAGCTCAGTTGTGCAAACTACTTCATTGCGTATACTGTTGGCACTTGCAGCACAACAAGATCTAATAATCAAGACATTTGATGTAAAAACTGCTTTCTTGAACGGAGACTTACAAGAAGAAATATTTATGAAAGTTCCAGAAGGATACAATGTACCAGGTAAAGTATGTTTTCTAAAGAAAGCTCTTTATGGACTGGTACAGGCACCTCATCAATGGAATAAAAGATTAACAAATTTTCTAAAGAAAGAAAATCTCATTCAACTCAAAACTGATCAATCAGTTTTCAAATTGAATGGATCTGAAAAACAACTGTATTTAGCCATACATGTAGACGATGGTTTGATAATTGGCACTAATGATGAAGACATAAACTATTTGATAAAAAGTCTGAAAGAAAGTTTTGAAATAACTGTAAATGAAAAACCAGAAACCTATCTCGGTTTAAAAATAAGAATAAGTGATGAAGGAATTAATGTCAGTCAATCAGAATATGCTGCAAAAGTTGTGAAGAAATTTTTGAATGAAAACTGTAAACCACAGACAACTCCCATGACAAAATTGAAAGGTAGACAAGAAAATAATGGAATAATCAATTATCCATATAGAGAAGCTGTGGGAAGCTTGCTCTATTTAAGCACAAAGACAAGAATAGATGTCACATATGCCGTGAATCAGGCAAGTAAATATCTAAATAATCCAACCAATCAAGATATCATCAACGTTAAACGTATTTTAAGATATTTAAGAGGTACTTTAGATAAAATAATAGATTATAATTTAGATATATAATTAAAGGATTAACAAAAGTTTCACCGACAGTAGGAAGGAATTTTGGAGGTGGATCAATGCGGATAGAAATAAATCTTCTGCATTGACCACTCCGGGAGTCAAAAGTGCTGCCGGTGAGATGGTATGGGAGAATGAAGAAGTATGCAAGAGATGGAAGAACTATTTTCAAGAAATTTTTGGCCAGGGTGAAAGAAGAATTTATGAACAGACAGATGAAGAGAATGAATTGAAGATTTTGAAAGAAGAAATGAAAGTGTCTATTTCACGTCTGAAGAATGGGAAGTCTGCTGGGTTTGATGGTATAAATGGTGAAATGTTGAAAGCAGGAGGTGAATGTGTGATAGATTGGATGTTTGAATTATGTAAGCTTTGTGTGAATGCAGGAGTAGTACCGATGGATTGGACGAAGGCAGTCATTGTTCCCATTTACAAAGGTAAAGGGGACAAAAAAGACTGTCAGAACTTCAGACCAATCAGTCTACTCAGTATACCAGGAAAAGTCTTCTGTAAGGTGATTATAAAAAATGTGATTCTGACTACTAGCAAAAGGGTTTCCGATATACAGTCCGGCTTTATGGCCGGTAGAGGCTGTGTTGATCAGATTTTCACTCTACGACAACTTGTTGAAAAACAATTGTCGGTGAGGGGGAAACTATTCACGGCCTTTGTGGATCTGGAAAAGGCTTTTGACTCAGTGGACAGAGGTATGTTGTGGGATGTTTTGAAAGCATACGGAGTGAATGGAGCTCTACTCAATGCGGTGCATGCGAACTATGAGAATAGTATGGCTTGCATTCGTATTGATGGTGAGTATAGTGAATGGTTTGAAGTTTTTAAGGGTGTAAGGCAAGGATGTGTGATGAGCCCATGGCTATTTAACATAGTCATGGACAAGTGTGTTCGAGATGCTAGACTTGATGATTGTGGATTAATGATAGGAGAGAGCAAAGTAAGCGTTCTACTGTATGCGGATGATGCAGTCCTTGTATCTGATTCAGCAGTGGAATTGCAAATGATGCTCTCTAGATTGAACGAAGCTTTGAAAGGTAATAATTTGAAGTTGAATGCAAGAAAGACGAAAGTTTTGATTTTTGAAAGAGATGATGAAAATATGAATTATGAATTTAAAATTAATGGAATGAATGTTGATGTTGTAAATGAGTTTGTATATTTGGGAAGTAAGTTTGAAAAAGATGGAAGAATGGCCGGTGAATTTGAAAGAAGAATAATGAAAGGCAGGTGTGTACTGGGTGCGACCGCTTGCATCGCCAGGAACCAAAATCTCTCAAAAAATGTTAGATTGGCGGTGCACGGTGGTATACTAGTGCCAACCTTGATGTATGGAAGTGAAGCCTGGACGGTGAGTGAAAGGGAAATTAGTAAAGTCCATACAGTAGAAATGGACTATCTAAGAAGTATGATTGGGAAAAAACGAAGTGACAGGGTGAGGAATGATTTTGTAAGAGAAGAATGTGGTGTAAGGGAAAGTGTGAAAGTGAAGATTAAAAGAAGTATGTTAAGATGGTTCGGGCATTTGGAGAGAATGAGTGATGAAAGATTGACGAAGAAAGTATATGTTGCTAGAATAGATGGATGTCGTGGTAGAGGAAGACCGAGAAAAGTATGGAAGGATCAAATCTCTGAAATAGCGAATGACTGGGATATCCAGAGTCATAATAAAAGGAGGACTTGTATGAAAAAGGTTATGACTCTGGATGAAATGAAAGAAGTATGCAAGGACAGGAAGAAGTGGCGGCTAATCTGCAATGTTGATTTCTAATGTTGGTGTATTCATTTGCTACATTTTTTGCATAGGAAATTTTTGACTTTTTTTGTATAGATTTCTTTGTAAGGTTTTGTTCTTTTTTATATTTAAATGTAATTTATTATTCATTCATATTCCTTGACTTATAGGTTGGTATGAGGCTGACCACCCATACTGTAAAAAATGGTTCACTTTGCCAATGTCACCCCTGTTTCAGGGAAGGTCGGCAAAAGTTGTGGGGCTTATGTTCATTTGAGGTTTGGATTTTATTTGTAAGTACACATTCAGCATTTGTAAGCGCGAACTACACTTGTTGGTTTGTGGGCATACATCTGAGAGCTTTAAACGAATATATCCTTGCAACTTAGATTATAGATTATAGATTATACTTTAGATACAGGAATACAATATTCTGTTTCAAAAGAACAAGATATTCATCTAGAAGCATACTGTGATGCTGACTTTGCAAATGATGAAGAAACAGAAAGACTTCAGGATACATTATACTGTTTGGTGGTGGACCTATATCTTGGAACTCAAGAAAACAAACTGGTGTATCACTGTCCACAACAGAATCAGAGTACGTATCGGCAGCCACTTGTTGTCAAGAAATGAAGTTTATTAAAAATTTCATCGAAGAACTACTGAAGAAAAATGTGAGAATGACACTATACATTGATAATCAAAGTACACTTAAAATGATTAAATCTGGTCTAACAACCAGGAAAAGTAAATACATTGATGTAAAATATCATTTCATCTGTGATGAACTGAGCAAAGGCTGGTTCAATATAAAATGGTGTGAATCAAAACAAGAGCTGGCAGATATACTTACTAAACCTCTGAATAACCCAATTTTTTCTTCTATAAGAGACAAGCTAATGTATAATGTAAATGTTAATATAATAAGTCATGATACTGTTTTTTTTAATAATGTTTTGTATATCTACTTTCAGGGAGTGATATCAAATGTTTATTTCAAAATGTATTATTTAAAGAAGTCAAACAACTAGTAATAATTCCTAAATTCATAATGTATGCAATATATGCAATATGCTCGTTAAGGGAGTGTGTTGAAAATGTAATTTTGATAATAGTAACTCACATATGTGCATGTTGGTAATATTGTCTATGAAAGTAAATAGAAGAAGAAGAATTAAAAATGTTACTTCCGGAATAAAAATAAAAGAAGTCAACATGTGTTTCTTTTCTCAATAAATAAAACTAAATAAATAAAATACAAATCCACTTATAAATAAATAAATAATAACAAAATGTCACTTGACGCATAAGAATGCCATTAAACAATTACTTTTTGCTAGGACTACTACAGTACTTATTGTGAAAAATTTTGCGATCAAACTCAAGTCAAAATATACGTAAACCAATACAGCGTCTCTGGTGGGAGTTTTAGTGTTCATCCATTTTTGATGAAAAGCTACGGGTGAGTTAAACGTTAAATATTTTGCTAGGAGTTTTCTTTTGCGATTAAGCTGAGCTCAATGTACAGAGCTTCTATTGGGCACTTTAGTACATTTTTTGTTGGAACTCTACGGGCGTCAACTGTTTTAGCAACGACTGTTTTTTGAAATATAACACGGCATGACACCAAATATAAATTACCACTTCCAATACAGCCATGACACCTTAACCTTATATGAAAAATGTAACTCAGAGATCTTCGGTTATTTTATGTAAAATTTGCTTTAGAAAAATCTCATCAATTCCGTACGCAAACCTTTTTCCCGCGTTGCCCCGAAACAGTTACAATTGAAAAATATTTACTTTCACGGGCTTGAGCGCCCTTGGAGTGACTACATCACGAAACGGCGCTATAAATCAATCATCAACTCATCATCATCATCATCAACGAGGCTGGCCTTATGGCAGCCACTACTACACTTGCCCTACACTTGACCGGAATCAGCAGAGTGAGAAAAAGAGAAGAGCATGCTGAAGCTCTGCAGAGGCTCTGGCCACCCCTAGAGGAATGGCAACAGGTTACAGTGTGAATGAAGAGACTGATGCATGTCGGGGAGACGAAAGAAGTGTGCAAGGACAGAAAAAACTGCGGAGGTATTGGCCACACCTAGCGGTATCGCACTTGGATACAAGTACAAGTACAAGTACTTATATTGAACAAATTTTATGAGTTCGCGCGGGAGGTCGTACAATGGCTCGGAGAGAGACAGAGAGAGAGGCACAAGTGTCGGTGTTGCTGTCCTTGTTTCCCTCAGGAGACAGCAGGGAGTCTGGTGTATTATATTTGCGCGGATGTCGGATTGTACAGCTTGCCATCACAAGGGCCGGGTGCATGCGGTACCGTACACGTTGTAGGGATGCTAACATAACGCTGGCATACTCAGGAATAATACACAAATAATGCAAAAAAACGCAACTAAAGACTGTAATTAATCTCCACATATAGTGTAACTTCTTGCCGCGTTATCCCCAAAGGGTGTCGCATGAGGTGAGGGGAACCTATTTATTTTTACAGGTAAGGGGCCGGCCTTACGCCAACCAATTTTTTTGAAGTGGGGGTTTCCCAGCTCGTGAGGGGGCTGGTACTTATTTCTTGTGAAGGTTGAGTAAACCTTAAATTTTGAGTAAACCTAAAATTTTATTTTGGGGTTTGAAATAAAAAGTGAAACGGAAAAGCATTTCTGGCACCCTCGGCGGGATTCGAACCTGAGCTCACGGCATAAAATACAAGCACTCTACCAACTGAGCTATCGACCCAAATAATGCAACAATAGATTTAACCATTAATAATGGAAAACAGTCCAAAGGCTTTCTGCAGGCGTGCGGTCAACTCAAGAAAGACCCGAATTTACTTTTACACATACTGCACGCAAAAATGCAATTAACCTACACATATAGGGCATTTTCTCACCACGTTGTTCCCGAAGGTATTGCATGTGGCATGTGGAAACTTAACGACAGTGGGGGTTTCCCAGCTCCCGAAGCGGCTGGTTCTCATTACTTGTGAAGACTGAGGAATTATTGAGCCTTTGGAGGTTTGATATAAACAATAAACTACCAACGGGAATTCATTTCCGTCACCCTTGGTGGGGATCGGACAATCGACCAAGCATTCTTCAATCTGAGCTATCGACATTTTTACAAAATAAAGGTAAATCTGTAGGAAAGCATTTTTTTCAAATGGGAACTGACAGAATAATCATTCGGGTAATCCCTATTAGCGAGTACTTACATGCCCATGCACCGCGCATCGCTGAGCCCAGATATGATGATACCTACACACGGCGTATTGAAAAGGCAGCAGATGTAGTTCGCGGAGCTGACACACCATGCAAATAAACATGAGCTGGTGGACGCGTCCGTCTCTCTGTACCGCGTCTCTCTTATAGAGGCGACTTCATCGATGGACTCATTTGTACATACGTGTGTGTACGTAGATTCACATTATGTAAATTTTAAATTAAGTTGCACAGATATATTAACATTTAAAGCTCATATCAAATGCATGCTCACAAAACAAACACGTGTAGTTCGCGCTTACAAATGCTGAATGTGAACTTACAAATAAAATCCAAAGCCTACAACTTTTGCCGACCTTCCCTGACACAGGGGTGACATTGGCAAAGTGAACCATTTTTTTACAGTATAGGTGGTCAGCCTCATAGCAACATATGCATCAAGGATAACCTAATTTGCAAAAAATATAAATAAAACATGTAAGATTGATCTTTCTTTAAATAGGTATAAATTATAATGCATGCATTCAATATGTACACTTCCATTATTCGGCCAGTTGCGCAAACCCATCCTCATACCCGTTCCGTGTGTTGTATGGATGCGAAGCCTGGATCCTGGCTTAGAAACAAGAGAAATCTCTCCAGGTCTTTGATGCTTCGTTGCGTTATCGGACCTGTATTTGAAGATGACAGGTGGCGTTCCGGACCAACGCGGAACTGATGTCCGTGTTTCAAGACCCAAACATAGTGTCGGTAATGAAATCAAGAAGACTCCAGTGGGCCGGACATGTAGCACGTGCAGAGGACTCCAGGATCATCAGAACTGTCTTGGATGGTGCCCCCTCAGGTGTTAGACCACTCGCAGACAACGTCGAAACCGACGCCGAAGTTCTGGGAGTGAGGGGACCATGGAGGGAAGCAGCACAAGACAGAGTCCTGGAGGATTGTGGTGCGGGAGGAGCCTTCAAGGCTTATGAGCCGAAGAAAGTAAAAGTAAAGTAAGTATAATGCATGCCTACAAGCGGACACACCTAAATTCGCGATAATACATGCCGCTTGTGTATGTACAAAGTAAGACCCCAAACTTCAAATAGATATAAACAACATATTATAAGAATAATTTAGCTGTTTCCGTGTGTTTTTTGCAAGCTGAGACCAGTTACTGTAATGCTGAATGGACCTATATAATACGGTGGCCGCTATTTGGGAAAGGTACATAAACTTTTCAAACCAGTGGAGAGTGCATTTGAAAATTTAATGAACACAAGCCCTGAAAATCTTGCCTCTGAATCATGGATGGCATTAGCAAAAGTATAATTTTTTACAGTATGCGGCTTGTCAGCCTCATAACGACTTATAAGTCAAGGATTATACTTACATTAAATTGAAAAGGTTAACACTAAAGAGGTCGCTATTTCAAAATCTGAAGACAATTTAAACAATCACAAGCAGGCACACAGATAATCTGTAGCGATATCTCTGAATCAACAGTTTAAAATATTAATCTCCATTATGTTATTTAGTGTTGGCAACAACTCAGTATTAGTGTGATGGCGATCTGTGTTGGTGAATACAGTTACACAGGGCGCTCACACCAGGACAGCGCACAACAGAGGACAGTAGTAGTAGTAGTAACTGGAGGAGGAAGGCGGTTCATCAAGAAGACCAAGACCCATAGTAAATGAAAAAAAAAATCCTGTTAACTACAGAATAGGAGGCTTATAGGGTCGCACGGCCGGCTGATGATGCTGTAGTAATCTTAAAACAATCGCTCTTGCACCAGTCGTTTGAAGTTCGCTAAAAAACAAAAAACTAAAACCCAGATCACTGGGCAGCGCGTGTAGCATGAGCAGGAGTAGTGAGAGGAACGTATTTACAGTCTGCCTTGCTCACTATTCTACTCACTCCGCGTTCAAACAGGGCTCTCAAATGTATCAAACTTACACCTACTCTATTGCATGGAAAAACTGACATTGAACCGCAGTAAAAAATAAATCCACTTTCCCTCTCTCATAAAAAGGTTTTAAATTTATTTTTTACACTATTAAAATGTGGGTTTAACACTGGTTTAAGGTTCAACCTAAATGTTAAATAAGGCCGCTTTGGTGCCCCACAAGACAACTAACTTTTTAACTTATTTCTAGCAACTTAAGAACTAACCGCTCACCACTTATAACTTCCTACTAACCTGCCCCGTCTACTGCAGACACTAGAGGTGTTGTTTCGTCGTTGTGTAACCGTTTCGCACGATCAGAGTTCACATTTAGAATTTATCAGCTCAGTTTTAAGCGCTCTGGAAAGTTGCATTGTTAGAAATGTGCTCAGCATTGAACGTAGAAAGGAAGGCGTGCTAATTTTTTTTAATAACCTCTTTTCAAGATTTTTGAAAGGCCTTTTTAACAATTTATCGCAGCTTTTCTTTTCATACTTGTCTCTTAATAACACTACGCGACAAGTAAGAAAAACTGTTGAAGGAAAGACTGTAGAAAGAAAAGCGCCACTTTCAATCCATTTTGTAAATACTTGCAGGAAGAAAACGTAAAAATGTTTGTATCCTAACGTGCAATTTAAATTACAAAGCCTACAAAAAAGAATAACCAGATTTGAGAAAAATTGTCGGTCTGTAAGATTTAAAATGGTGCAGCACAGGTGTTCAGATGTGAAAATATGTTTATTTTTTAAACTTAAACTAACAACGAAAAATCAAACGCATGCTAATATGTAAGTAAGTATGAGTCTGGAATTCCGTACTTTAAAAATCGTTTCATTTATCCCAATGCCGGCCCCGTTTCAAACAAAGGCGGTAAGAGTTACAGACTTTCTAAATATGGGTTTCACATTTTTAAAACAGGTCACAAAATAAATTATATTTGTACCACAAATCTTAAACAACGGGGTTATGCAAAAATCACGTCCATGTATATATTGTTATTTTTATTCTTTGATTTTAAAAAATGTAATTTGTCATGTATGTTCCTTGACTTATAGGTTGTTATGCGGCTGACCACCCATAATATAAAAATTGGTTCACTTTGCCAATGTCACCCCTGTTTCAGGGAAGGACGGCAAGAGTTGCAAGGCTTATGTTCATTTGAGATTGGGTTTTTATATTGTAGGTCCACATGCGGCATGTGTTAGCGCGAAATTATACATATCTGCTTGTGGGAATGCATTTAGTATAAATCTTAAATGATATATATCTTTGCAGCTTAGATTAGATTAGATTAGACGTCAGCAATAAAACCAAGATGTTACGAATTGGATTAAGTTAACGAAAAAAACGCGTTAATAATGTTAATGATATCACGGCGGCTGTTACTTCTGAGGTCTCCATAAAGCAGGCCGTTAATTAACATTAACTCTGTAATTAACGTTACGTTAAGCATTTTTATTCGCCAGAGAGAGAAAAAGGTTTCTCGCGGAAATTGTTTTTTTGCGTAGAAAATATTAGCGTTTCTCTGTTCGCGTTCCGGGCGCGCAAAAAAAAACAGATTCCATTATTTTTTCTTTAATTTCAAGTAAAAATTGTTTGATTAGGAAACCCATAGTATGGGCTGCAAGCCTCACACCAAAGAAACAATTTCTTATTTGTTAGACTAATTCAGTAAATAGACACTTCATTAAATTTCATGGTGACTTAAACAACATCATTAAAAATAATATATTAAATAGCCGGAGGATGAGGCTGACCACCTATACTGTAAATAATGGTTCACTTTGCCAATGTCACCCCTGTTTCAGGGAAGGTCGGCAAGAGTTGCAGGGCTTATGTACATTTGAAATTGGGTTTTTTATTTGTAGGTCCACATGCGGCATGTGTGAGCGTGAAATTATGCGTGTCTGCTTGTGGGAATGCATTTAATATATCGCACGTTTAATAATAAAGAGAAATAACTCGAAAATTGGGAAAATCGAGATTTTGTAATAAAACGCAAGAACAATGCGAGAAGAATAGGTAGAATGCGACAGCCGTTCAATTTGGACGAATATGACCGAGATAAAACATCGGCCGCATTTTTCATCCCATACAAGTTGTACTGGGTGTCTGAACTTCAAACGCGATTTCCCAACATTCATGTTTTTTGAGTTATTGCTCTTTATTATTAAACGTGCGATATATCTCAAATGATGCATATCTTTGCAACTTAGATTGAATAGTCTTGGAACGCTCTACCATACCATCGATATATGTATATTTCCGATCGTTTGCTCTATTTCTCCGATCCAGATTGTACGTCCGTGAGTTATTTCGCCTCGCACACTCGCCGTGTCTGCTGCAGGAAGTATTGGGGTTAGTTTAAGAGAAGCGGCCAATAATGATGATGATGATGACGTTTACGTTAGAAAACGAAAACCCGGTTAAGTTGATCCGGCCGCGCGCCGCCCTTTCTCCAAACAGATCGCGGCTCCGAAGTCTGCGAGCGAAATCCTACTTACTAAAATGTACACAGCAATTAATACTCAACCGTAGCGTTTAACAAAAACTGGGTGCATATTCAAACAGCGCCTCTAGTAAACGTTTAAGATTCGATATATATTTTTCTAAACGTTATGGTTGAGTTTAAATGTAAACAGTCTACCGTCACATATATAATAATCAACTATGACCTGCGGTACTAGAGTACATATAATTATGACAATTTCTAAAGCCGTGAATCATACGTAAACTCTAATCCGCTCTCGTTGTACAGAGAGATACGAGTATACTGAAAGTTTCTGGAATCTTCATCGTGATCATGAAATAATCTCAACCCTGCGCTCACTCCGACTAAACTAATACCTTCACCATTTCGGCACTCTCCAAAGAGTTACAATCCTGTTTTTTTCATAGCTGTTTAGAGTGTTTTCATTAATTGGATTCTTTCTTTACGAAAAACAAAAATAAATGAAACAATATAACTATCAAAATGAACAGTTTTAAAAGTCTTGGCAACTAACATTGTAGACTAGTAGTTATTTTTTGGTCCTTACACGCGCCTCCTTTTTCATTCATACAGAATAATAATCTGTTTTATGTAAGCTCTACTTTTATCATGGCTCTGGATTCATTCGCTACTTCAGGAATTTGTTTCATTTGTTTCATTTATTTCTTTCTCGGTCTACCTCCACTAGGACATCCATCCATTCTTTCAAGATTTACCCTTAATCCTATATTATTATTATTATTTTTTTTTTTTTTTTTTAACAAACAACACAAATACATAAAAATATACATAATTTTAAGAAAAATGAAAAATATATATATATAGCGTACTGTGTCAATTAGATGTTAAAACTAATAATAAATGTTTAAAAGATTACATAGAGATTAAAAATATGGAGCTTAAATAATATTAAAAATAGAAAAAAAAAAAAAAAAGATAAGAAAAGAAAAAGGAAAACAAAACACCAATCATTTAAAAAAAAAGTCAATCTTCTAAGTTTCTACAGTCAATGCCTCATTCACCTCTCTTAAGAATGACCTCTTGGATAGGTGAAATATATCGATGTGGTTAAAATTATCATTATAAAAGCCGAGAATCCTTCCGAAGATGGAGTTGTATCCATAGTTAGTCCGGTGAGTTTTGATTTTTTCGTAAATGATACAAAATTATGACGAAGTTCTTTTAGTATGACCCACGTGCGATCCAAATATGCTGTAGAGATTCTAGAATCTAGATAAAGACGTGCATAATGTATTATTTTTCGAGGTTATATAAAAAGATCTGTATTATATTTTGTTTGTGATCACAATGTACTTAGAAAATGGAGTACTTTGAATTGAATGGTATCAATTTAGACCATCTTGCGGTTTAAATATTTCTGTGATAAGAAATAAGAATAATTTGACATTTTTTGTTCCCGTCGCGAAATATCAACAGCTAGAATGTATTAGGAACATAAGAAGGCGAGGAAGGCCGAGGAAAGAAAAGCTTTACCAGATAAGCGGTATGGCAAAATATAAGTGAATGAATATTAAAACAGGAAACTGATAAAAATAGTGATGGATAGGAAAGAATTGAAAGAGATACAAGGATAGGAAGAAGTGGAGTTACAATATTGAATGTTGGATTAAAAATAACACGGAGTACGATAGTAGTCAAACTGAGAAAAATGTTCTTACAGGAGAATCTTACAAATATTTATGAGATTTTTTGCCCAAAATCAGCAGAGTATCCAAAAACAGCTCACACGACGCCCTCATCTCTGTCACACATTCGTTTCTCTATAATCTATTATCTAAGCTGCAAAGATATGTTAACATTTAAGGCTCATATTAAATGCATGCCCACAGACAGGCACAAGTAGGTTCGCGCCTACACATTCTGCATGCGTACATACAAATAAACAAAACCTCACATGAACATAAACCTTGCAACCCCTACTGCTTTTCCCTGAAACCGGGGGGGCATTGGCAAAAGTGAGCCGCTTTTTACAGCACGGGGGGTCAGCCTCATACCAACCTATCAGTCAAGTTTATCGTGCGTGGTATTACAAACCTTTTTCAATTTCCAAAATTCAACACACAGGGTGGTAAAAATCCCTCCCTCTGGAGGAGGAACAAGAAAGGTGGATGATTTCAGACCTGTGTTAAAGCAATAAGAAAGATAGAGCCGTCTTTAAATTATTTGCTTTGTCAAAGAGAATCAAACTGCATTCTAACTTCGTTTAAAATATAATGTACTAAGAGCATTATTTATATCAAATATTCATTTAATGACCGCTCAAAAAACAAAATCATTTGAAAGGTTTTCTTAAACGACGTTAAAATATTATTACGCAAAAAAAAAGATGCATTGTCGAGACAAATCGTGTTCCATGGTTCGGGTTTTAGAATGTTCCAATCTCCGAGCGGAGAGAAACAAGAAAGAAGAAAGTCAATTAATCGCAAATCAGTGAAAGCGTTTATAGAGAGAGAGAGAGAGAGAGAGAGAGAGAGAGAGAGAGAGAGAGAGAGAGAGAGAGAGAGAGAGAGAGAGAGAGAGAGGGAGCACTAAGCGGCAAATTCATTTATTTGCTTAAAAGAAACGATTCATTTATGTAATATTTTCTAAATAAAAATGTGACAGCTAACTACGTTTAGAAAAACATGTAACGAAACATTTTGTACCTAATAAGAAAAAAAGAGGTGCCAGAGAAAGCTAACATTTTAAAATAATTTTCTCTTCAATCTGTGATTCATGCAATAAAAACTCATATCAGCTCGTGAACCCTGATATGAGAACGTCCAGCTATCTTTCCACCTTTTAGGAAATCTTTCATGACTTATTCTGGAGACTGGATCTGCTTCATCATACTTTGTCCTCTATTTCTATTGAGTTAGTTTTCCTACAATTATCACTTTACGCGATGTTATATATATATATATATATATATATGTTTAATTTTAAGTTTTCACGGATATTATACATGTTGATAGGTTTCGATCCGAAACGTCGGCTATAAAATAGCAAATTAACGGATTACCCGAAAACCTATCAACATATATATATATATATATATATATTTGGATGACTTCTTTTTCTTTCTTCTTTTGGGCGCCGTTTAGTGGCTCCAGCCACCCCAAGGGCGCCCACCGCTCACTCTCTTCTTGTGAAGATGGTGGTCTTCAGCTCCTTCCTGAAGCGCTCCTCGCTGGTTTCCGTCCTCAGCTTCAAAGGCAGCCGGTTCTGTTCGGCGATGTTATACTAGGAGTCTGGTTTACAGGAAAATGGGAAGCGTTAAATCATATTTGATAACCTGAAAGGGATCGAACCAAAGTCTCTCCCTCCGAACGCGATTATTATAACCACTGAGCTATTTACTGGACTAGTAATAAAATATTTCTACACTCGAACAATAAAAGACAGTAGAGTGTAAATTTGAAACGATACAAAAAACTTACACTAAATTTAATTTAAAAAAATCGACAGTGTTTGACTAAATTGAGTCATATACTCGTACATACAGTCAAAATCAAAGGCGGGAATCTGGATTTTGTTCTTTAGTTAAATGAGATAAATCCATGAAAACGGGAAATTGTTAGTTCATCATTTCATTACATTTATCTCATTTGCGAAAAAAGTCCTAGATCGCCACCTTTGATACCGATTAAATTTCATATTATAATAGCTTTTCTAGTGTTGCGGCACATTCGACAATTTCACGGTTTCTGGTTTTAAAATCTTACATTCGGCCGTTTTTTTTTTGCCGGCAACTAGTAGGTAATTTATTATCTGTTGCTAAGTGGGCAATAAGTAAAGACTTACCCCCGTATTCACGATCAAAACTGATTTAAGTGCCTTACTCAAGCGCTACACTTACTCAAGGGTCGACATTCTGGAGCGTTTTGTTTCACAAAGAACACTCAAGCAGTAATCAACGTAGTGCCCAACCCCCAGGAGACGCACGGGTTTGTCATTGGCTCTCGAAAAAACCCAGCTCTGTAATTGGTCAGTACCTTCCGACCGATATTCGGCGTACTTCACTCTTATCATTGCCGCCTCTTTCAAATTTCAATGTCATATCAGCTTTGCATAAAACTTGACAACAAATAAGTACGTATAACGCAATTACTAATTTAAGTAAACCGTACGTACGAATTTGTTTGTGTACAATTTCTATTAGTTTTTAAAAATACATTTATGTAATATCCAATGTAAAGTGTTTTGATCGATTTCAGCGCCAAAAAGATGTTGTTTTCTCCAGCGGAAAAGGAGCTGCTGGTGGCTCTGATTAAAGAAAAACCTGTAATAGAAGATAAAATAACAGATCGAAGAAATCGTTGGCTTTGCAACCCTCAATGAGCAACGGCAAAACTGTATACAGAACGACGCATTTTTTCAATCAAAAACGTCTTCTAAATTCTTCCTCTTCGTAATACGTAAATGGGTCTTTACAGTCTCTGATATATTTTCTTGGGACACTATTTTTGAACAAAACAATGTTATTATTCTCGTTGAAGTCAACTGTATCGAAAGAATTCATTATTTTATGTAAATAATTCACAACCAAACAAAAAATGTGCTGATGAAATGCGGCGGAATATTTTGACAGTTCATCTGTCATTGCAGTATGGTCCTAGACCATACCGGAGAACAAACCCAATTCTGATGGTCAAGCAATGTAAATGAACTCGTCAAAACAATGTTAATACACTCGTAAAAATCATGTTTATAGAAAGAATTCATTTTTTCATGTAAATTCACAATCAAACAAAAAATGTGATAACAATGAAATATGACGGAATATTTTGACAGCGCTTAAGCGTTGGTTAATATACGTGTCGACCTTACTTACCTGAGTGCTAGTTTTTGGAGCGCTTAAGCGCTAATTTTACCTTAAGTATTGTTCTTGAAATGAATTTCCCCAATCTAAGTGCTAGCTTGCCCTTAAGGAAGTGCCAGTTTTGATCGTGAATACGGGGGTAAGTCTCTGGGTAAGTGGCCTCACGTTGCTGTGGCGAGCAGAAAGTCATTCAAAAACGGTCACTAAACTTGGGCACATTCAACTAACTCGAGACTAAACAGAAAGTTTTACTTTATAATTGTTCATAATTTTGTATTGTTCCTTGTTACGGGTTAAATTTACTTAAATTTATTCTTAGTAAATTTCCTACTCTTCACTTAACTATTTGTTTTTGTACATATTGTTCCTAGTATACAACTTGATAAATTCACAAAGCTATTCTTTATAATTTTTCATATTTCTCCTAATTCTACTGTGTGTATAATATTCATTTTGCTTTATATAGTCTCCCATTATTTTAAGATTTCAGTTTCTCTGAGGATGGCCAAGAGGCCGAAACCGGTCACAACTCGTTATTTTTGTTTGTAACTAAATAAAAATAAATAAAGTAGAACTAAACAAAGTTTGTTATCATTTTTTAATAATTAAACAGAAAGTCTCTTGAGAATTGATTATGTATTATTCTAAAGTGATGCAAATGTTATATTTTTGGAGGAAGCATAGATTTGTTGCAATGAAAAAAATATCGTCATCGTGAACATCAGTAGCACGATAACTTGGGGTCCGTGGTTCTAGGTCACCGTGATCAACCGCAGCCACCGCTGCCTGCCCAACGCGTCCCTACTTCAGTCCCATACTCCGACCGCACGACTGTCTTCCAACAATCTGTTCGCACTGTCCGGCGCCCCTTTGGATCCATCATCACAGCCATCTTTTTCAGGTTAACCCTTAATTCTCTACCATCGCGTAAATAGAAAAAATGTATGGCAAATACAAGAGCACTCCAAGTGAGTGAGTTCATTTTGTAGATTTTTTTTAAATTTACGTGATGGTGAGGATTACATGCAATGTTTTATACTAGAGGTACCTACTGGTGTTATCACTAGTTAAAATAAGATGATATACGAAAATCTCAGCTACAATAATATTTTTAACGTAAGACTGGCTCCTATATTGTGTAGAAAAATGGATCCATATTATCTTCTTCAACATTCAAATGCTGAACATGATGACTGAAATTTTTTCACCACAAATAAATGAGGATATAAATCTTCGGATGGAATTCCACGACGCTTATCTCACCAGTGTATAAAAAAAGCAGCGCCTCTAGCGAGTGTTTAAGTTTCCATACATTTCTTGTGCAACGCTATGGCTGAGTATAAACTTACGTCACCTACAGCTGGCAGACTATTCTTGTCTCCACAACACCCCACTTAGCGACCCGGATTGATAACATTTATAAATTCATCCAACGCTGCTATAAAAAAATACGCAGATAATGCTGAGTTGCTGTTACTGTATCTACCCGCCTTTCCGCTAGTGGTGGTCAGTACAACTGCAGATGTCCTCCACTTTGTTCTGTCCTGGCACTCTTCTTTCATCTCCTCGACATTCATCCCTCTCTTCATGAACGATCTTCTCTTTTTCTCACTACAGATTCCAGTCATTTGCAATCTCCTTTATTTGATCAGTTCCATTCTTCCCTCCAGCTTTCTTTTGAGATTCCTTTCACACACTGTTTTTCAATCGTTCATCGTCCATTCTTTTTGTACGCCCGAACCGTCCTCATTGTATTATTTTGCACATTGACTCTCATATTTTCGTTTACACTGCACTCATTCAACATCCAGTCATTTTGAAACCTTACCAGTTATTCCTCTTATGTAACTTTCTACTGAACGTTCTTTTCTCAGTTCGCTTTTATTCCCCGCCCAAGTCTCACTTCCATCCCGTCTTAAAAGCTCCATAGCTTGTATAGGTGCCACTACCCCTGCTCCTGTTGCTGTTCTTGCCAGTGCGGGCAATAATGGACATTTATTGAGCAAAGTGACATAGACGGCAAAGAACCAGAGTGCTCTTGCACCGGTGATTTGAATTCTACCAAACACCGACAATTCCGGGATCACTGGGCATCGCGTGCAGCATGAGCAAGACCAGTGGGAGAAGCGTGTTTACATTATGTTGTGCTCCCTGCCCCTGCTCGCTTCCCGTCCGATCAGGGCTGAGTGTAAGCTCGTCATACGAAACACACGATGCATGTTATTCTTATCTCCTGATTTATCACAGCGAGCGACCAGATATACATAATTTGTACATGTTTTCATGCTTATCGTAAACAGCCCCGGATCAAAAGTGAAATTGGCAAACGCTACTTATCTATTTTCAATGAGGCCAAGCGCCACACGGGAGGAAGTCAAAAATACATAGTTTTACAAGTGTAAAATGAGGTTGAGTCACATACAATAGTTACTTCAAAATATCTACTTCTTTAAGGATTATTTCACATAACGAGGTCTGCATATTTATAGACATACATCGACAATTTTGTGACGTCACACGGCCGGGTTGTTAGAGAGAAGACAAACCAATACTTTGTTCTTGGTTGCTTAGGACTGTAGTCGCATAAAAGTGTGCACTTTCCCGCCGAGAATTTAGTTTTGAATTCAAATTTGAGGATTGTGACTCTCTGCTGATTTCATCTGGGACACTCTTTACAGCTCCTGGAACGGAGAGGCCTCCAAAAATGTTCTTCGTGGACTGGATTCATCTACCTTCATCGAAGAGAGGCAACAAAAGGTTCATCCCGCCTAGTAGCAACTGGGGCTTACTTGAGCCGCCGACTATAGCGACCATAGAGTTAGTCAATGATAGCGACACATGAGGCCAGTGCGGAACGAACCCTTTACCTTCCGATGTCAAATCTGAAGCGTCAACCACTAAACTATGACCGATCTTAACTGTTGAAGCTTATTCAATATTAAAATGAGAGAGTGAAGCGTGGGTAGATATGTACATGTGCGACTTGTAACCGTAGTCACATTACATCTACTTATAGTGCTGCACAGTTTATACTGAACATGGGTGACAGTTGAAGGAGGGCGCTGTTCTGATGTTAGAGCCTAATAACTGGTAAAATCATGAATGGCGAGATAACCTAGGATGGATTTTGTCCTCTTTGATTAATCGCAGCCAACGCCTTCCTCCTGTCTCACACCGCTCCGCTCGGCTGTCTGCCACTACATTAATCTGAGTCTTTCCACTCCTCTGCGTCACGTCCTTACAACCCTCTTATACAGACTCCAATGGTCCATTCGCTCGATGTGACCCAGCCAATGCAGTCTACTGACTGTTATTGATAGGACCACAACAACTTCTTGGTACATTTTGTACAGTTCAGATATGTATCTTTTTCGCCACATGTTCTTGTCCTTTTTTGGGATTATTTTGAATTTTCCCTTCAAAAAATTGAGAGAGCTTTGATCATGCTCGGTTAGTGTCCAGGTATCGGAGGTATAATGTGTGAAGACAGGTTTGATAAGTGTTTTATTAAAGAGGGTAGTGTTACGACTCCGTGACAGTAGTCGTGACTAAAACTGTGAGGATGGCATAAGCCCATTGATTTTATCAGTTCTTTTTTAACTAGATTTTGTAGGGTTTCTTTTTTAACTGATAAAATCAATGGGCATTATTTAGATTTCCATACATCTTCAACATTAAAAACACGGTGACCTATCAAAAGTGACGTTTTACAAGATGTTGGCGTCAGTTCCGCCTTTCTCCACGTTCAGTATAAGCCGTGTAGGTCTGTACGTAATATTTCATCTATTAATTTACATGGAAATTTCTAAAAGCCACTCAGTTTCAACATGGATTTTTATTTTACGGTCATTCTGTTAGCATTTCGTAACATTTCTTCTATTATTCATAGCCTAGCGTTGCCCCAGATTCACACACTATTTAGTAATACGAAATTCATCTCTCATAACCCACTTTCAATTTATTTTTATTTCAATTGATTAAGAAAGCATTTTTTTCTACTCTAACATATAAAAACTACAAGTAACTTCTTAACATCATCATCGTCATCTCATTGGCGCTGCAACCCGGTGTGAGTCTTGGCCTCCTCGAGGACTTGTATCCACCTTTCCTTCCACGTCACTTGGTCACCTTTAGAGCTCTCAAGTCACGCTGCACATTCTTTAATTCAGCAAAGAACATACATATTTATTGTGCTCCACCGGAAATCGAACCCACTTCTTTCCAATTCAATAAGTTAACAAATATATTACGGACCAACACATGCATAGAGAGTAAACTTCAAATGGTAATACTCGTGTCTTTGAGACCTAAATGATAAATTTACTTCTTATTCTTATATTCTTATTCTTATATTTACTTCCTTTGTATAGACCAGGCATTTGAAATTCGCGGCCCGCGGAAACATTTAAAAATACCCCAATCTGGCCTTTTCAATTTGACGGTCATGTTTGAAATCGAGTGCGTTTCATTTCCCCTTGAACGATTTTCATTTGATGGAAAACTTTAATCTTCTGTCCTTCGCGGCCCCCAAACATGAACAAAATAGATCGCGTGGTTCGCCATATCATATGACTTTTACGTGCCTGGTGTAGAGACTAGAGAGGTCACGGTTTGACACGGTTTCGACTGTTTAGTTTATTATTTTACTGGTAGGATCATCGCGCCCACGCCAACCCAATTACATGATTGGATATCAACTAGACGCTCACGAGCAAATCAGCATAATTATTTGAGATCGTTAATCTGCTCTATAGAGCGCTGGCTATTCACTAGGACTAGACTATACAAAGTATGCGACGTCGATTTTCTTTTTATTTATTTTAAAAATGCCATACTTATATGCATAATATGCCACTCACAGCTTTCCTCAGAAACATCATCGAAGTAAG
The DNA here is from genome assembly GCA_951799405.1 of Agapetus fuscipes. Classification (NCBI taxonomy): domain Eukaryota; kingdom Metazoa; phylum Arthropoda; class Insecta; order Trichoptera; family Glossosomatidae; genus Agapetus; species Agapetus fuscipes. The sequence goes on from OX637362.1 coordinate 428,867, forward strand.
TATCAAAGGAAGACGAGCGAAGGTTGTCCAGGATCTGGAGTAGCTCAGGGTGTCGACTCCCATCCACAACAGAGACAACCGGCTAGCGCAACAATTATTCAAATGATGAAAGGATAAACATTCATGAAGTTCAGCCTTAATCATCTTGTTGAAGGGGCGCCTCCTGATGACGTTGGCTACGAAACTTGCAGTAATACTCATACAGGTATAATCTCATTTATTTGATCCATTTATCAATTCCTCATTCATCCCCTTCTCCTTTATAGTACAAATGATCAGTGTAGATGAGACGAGAGCCGCATTTCTTAAATAACTGAATGCCTGGACGGCCGGTCCAACAATTTTCTCTTATTACAACAAATTAGAGTGAATTTCTACTGCTAAGCGGATCTATGTGTAAGCACGTTCGTGATCATCTCCATTACATTAACGTGCGGGCATTGGAAGTAAGAATTAAAAAATAAAATGATCAAACATATTAGAATGGAAGTGTTTCGTGGAGAGATAGAGTAACATGGAGGATGCACGAGACATAGAAACAATATGATAATGATAAATCAAAGACTTGCTACAAAGATTCATCCAGCATAGCGCTCTCGAAGCATTTAGAGTACTATTGTGATTTGATTCACACAAAAACCGCGCTAACTAAATGAATCAGCCGGAGATGATAGTCGGACGAGCCTCTCCAGAAACAAAGCCAAAGCAGTTTCCCTAATTTTTTTGGGTGATGCGAGTAGATTGTTCCACATTTGGAATCTGGCAGCCACTAAAGTGAAAGAATATTTGAGTGAAACGCAAAAAAAGTATCAAAGCGGTGAATCAACGTTTGATGAAATAGATCAGGGCTGGAAGTCTCATCTACACGGTAATTCTTACCTACTGAATATCGGTAATATTTGTATGAAGACTAATCTGCTGTTCACTTGCGGCCATCTTGTATTAACAGGTCTTAATACAAATATTACCGATATTCGGTGGGTTAGAATTACCGTGGTGATGAGACTTCCAGTCCAGAGCATACATACAACGGGTTGCGCCAAAGATGACGATAATGGAGTCGGAACGTTTTCGGCACAGATGTCCAAGTCGACGCCCTTGTGTAGCAACAAATAAGAAAATATTAGTTAGCCGTACGTATGTAAGTACGTACGTACGCGTCGTACGTAAAGTACGATGAGATGGTTCGGACATCTCGAAAGAATGGATGATGAACGACTAACGAAGAAAGTGTATAAAGGAAATGTCAGAGGAAAGCGCGGAAGGGGAAGGCCGAGGAAAGAATGATTAGACCAAATAGGTGAGATTGCGAAAGAATGGAACCTGCAGAATGAGAATAAGAGAAGAGTAAGTATGAAAAAGGTGATGAATATTGAGGAAATGAAAGTGGTTTGTAAGGACAGAAAAAAGTGGAGGCGCATCTGCGGAGGTACCGGCCACCCATAGTGGAACGGCGGCAGGATACAGTACAGTACAGCCTTCTGCATAGCAACTTACGGCCCAGCAGACCACTGTTCCGTCTATTGTCCAATGTACGGACCTAATTATAAACAACTTCAAATAAAATATTTCCGTAGATCATAAAATATAATACATCGACTATTGAAGTTGAAATGAAATAAAAGCATGGCAAAGATCCTCCGTGTCATGTGATGTGGGCTGCTTGTGGTACGCGCCGCATTGCGTGTCATTTGTGGGTCAATGATCAACTTGTGTGAGCTGCTCGGGTGATGGCCCCAACACACATCCACACACAAGACTGCCCCCCTCTCCCTCCCTCACACTAATTGTGCGCTTCATAACTAAACACACACATTCATCATGTGAAGGTGTAACACATATGAGGCATCCTACATTTGGATTAATATTTTAAATGGTATGTTTACATTAACGTCTACAGAGAAAAGAGATTAAAAGTATATTTTCCATGTATTTTTAATTTGAATTTCACTTTAGTCGGCATGTATAAGATGACCCTGAAAATAACATTTAAAATATGACATTGAATCTTTAATTCACTTTTCACTATTCCTTACAAAAATCTCTTTGAGAGCTCGCTCCCACTTGTCTGGTGTCGGAGATTAACCGGAGGTTCCAGTGGCAGAACATTATGTATGGAGCTATTCACACTTGTCGGAAACCGATTTTGTCCGAAATGTTCTGCCACTGGAACCTCCGATTAATATACGGATCCGACACCCGACAAGTGGGAACGGGCTATTACAGGGTTTGATGTTTTAACGTTGGCTTATATGACTTTAAAAGTTTAAACTAAAAACAAAATCTACCTGCACGATTTTCATAAGTTTGTTATTTTCATTCAACATGAGGTCGTTAAGTTTGAAACACCCGGGCATTTTTAGCTAATAAACAGAAAAATTAAGGTTCATCATTATACGACGAAAGAAAGGAATTGAACAAGAGCGACAGTCAAAATTCTAACAGTTCCGTCAACATAACATCACTTCGTAACCACGCTGAAGAAGCCCATCGCAGACATGGGCCAAGCTTCCGGGAGCTCCAGCTATAATAGACCACAGCAACGAATCCCGGAAAGAAAAGCCCCAGTGTCAACTGCCGGCTTAGTAAGCTTAAAACTTCAACCCAAAAAACTAATTGACGTTTTGATAAAAATATTTTAAAGGTTCAACTCATCTCGTTCATGTTATAAATAAATAAGTATAGCTACTAGTTATATAGAGAGGCGGTTGTTTCACGATTACGTCCGTGGCAGCCTTGGTCTCTGAATAAATATTTCTGTGCCACTTTCGGGGATTTCGCTCACCTTTTTCATTTACCTCGAATCACATGTTAGTAAGAGAAAATACATCGGCCAAGAGACGCATTACCTCACACGTAAAAACGACTTTGCGTTTTTGTCATGATTATCAAAAAATTAAAATACCGATTAATGGATTTCTTTCCAACATATTCGAGTTACAACATTGGTGATAATCCAGTCAGGTAAATAGATAGACACTATCTTTGGAGACCGTGCTTTTGCTGTAGCTGGTCCTCAGCCCTGATATTGGTCGACCCACAAGATTGAGGACAATGCAAATAGGACGTTTATTGTTTAAGGTCTTCAGTCTCGTATATGTTCTTCAGCCAGGATGGGCGGGACTGAGTACTGTAGAGGAGCAGTTCAGAGATACCCAAGACCAAGGACTTTCAAACAAGAGTCAACGTCATAAAAAGAAGTAGAAAATCTTCACGAGGTATTGACGATCCGTAATGGTTTATTTTCTAACAGATTATAAATAAGAGAAGAGAGAAAATGTAATAATAACTATAATAATTATTACTACAATAAATTCTTTCCGATACTTTCATTTTGTGCTATCAAGGCGACATGAAAAAAACCAACATTCATTTTTGGTGAGCTTTAAAAGAGATCAAAAGTGAATGTCACTCCATAGTACCTACGTACAAAAATAATCTTCCGACAAATTTATATTAAGTTTTATAATGGTAGAACTACAAAAGGTTGAAAGTGATTTGTCAAGAATGCGATGGTTTTTTATTGTGAGCAACTGATTTCATCAACACGATATGAAACTAAAAGTTGACTAATGTACCATCTAGGAGAAAGGACTTTCTTTTTATTGTGAAATGAATTCTATTTGCAAACCGCTTTCCATTTAGGCTTCTACATAAGAAGAAGCCAAAAAGTTATAATTATGTATGTCTGTACTTATTGTATGTCTGTACTTATTGTATGTCTGTACTTATTGTATGTCTGTACTTATTGTATGTCTGTACTTATTGTATGTCTGTACTTATTGTATGTCTGTACTTATTGTATGTCTGTACTTATTGTATGTCTGTACTTATTGTATGTCTGTACTTATTGTATGTCTGTACTTATTGTATGTCTGTACTTATTGTATGTCTGTACTTATTGTATGTCTGTACTTATTGTATGTCTGTACTTATTGTATGTCTGTACTTATTGTATGTCTGTACTTATTGTATGTCTGTACTTATTGTATGTCTGTACTTATTGTATGTCTGTACTTATTGTATGTCTGTACTTATTGTATGTCTGTACTTATTGTATGTCTGTACTTATTGAGCGAAATGTTTTTATGAGAATTTTCTCTCCTAGCTGTCTTGAATTATTTCTATAAGACGGAGTTGGTTGTAGTTTTCATTGTAAAACAAAACAGGGTGTATGGTACACCAGCTTTTTGGTGGTGATGGTTGCAGAAGTTCTTTCACGGCTATTCATGGCATCCTTCTTAAGGTGATCCGAGTATAATGAAATGATTTAGCTGGGGTTCATTTTTAATTAAATTGCGATTCAAATTTATTTTTAGCACAAGATTTATTTTCCACAATATAGGTTACAATGTACTGTTCACTCTTCACTCTCTGCTTATAAGTCTTCGCATTACAATGGTCAAAGCGACTCTTTATGTCTTACAGAATCTTTGCTCGTATTTATAAGTGCGGCAGAGACGATTCTTGCATGTTCGAGAGTATGGTAGATACTTCCATAATAGCTGGTACTCGAACATTGTTCTACAGTCCACACTATACCAGAGACGTCACTCCACCAACCAGTATGCCTAGGCTAATATGTTTTTTTTTTAAGTAAGCGCAGTTAAGTTGGAATCTGACGCTTATCATAGAAATTTTCACCACCCATACTGTTGCACAAAAGAGGTACAATCTTGTGCTTGCCAAATCCTTGTTTTAGGTTCTTTAACCAGAATGTTCTCCTTCGACCTGGAGCCTGTCGTCCCCCAATACTTCCCTGTATGATGAGATGAAGGAGTGTATACTTCTCACTTCTCATTATGTGGCCAAAAAAATCAATTTTCATCTTGACGGGCATAACACGGACCTTGGTTCTGGTGTTCACACGGAAAGAACCATTTCTTCTCATTCCTCATAACGTGTCCAAGCAACACAATAAGTTTTTCGTTTTGATAGTTCGTAGGCGCCCTCTACTGGTGTTCATCCAACGCGTATTAGTTTTCTATATGTCATTCACAAAACTCATTCGACCATATTCATAAGATTAGTTAAAGATTAGTCCACTTTTTTGTATGGAAAAACTGGCATTTAGCCGGATTGAAAATTGAAACCTTTTTATGAATAGGCACTCTCCCAACACCTCCCACCCAATTCATACAACACATGCGGAGTTGCTTCACTCGGTGAACAACATTACAATATTTTTTTCAAGTGGCTGAAGGCCTTCCCGATGAAGGTAATCAGCTAGTGTAACTCTATTCGTGGAAAAAGAAAAGAAAGTCCTTCAGATCAGAGGCTATTGCATGACTCTAAGGAACCCCCCCCCCCCCTCCCCAGAATTTCGATGTTACTGAAGCTAATGTGCCTGACGGGAAAGCCTCCCTGACGGGTATTTCGCGAGGAGCCATCTGATTGGGATTTACTCGTAGTTTTGATTTGAAGTGTAATCTGGGTTTGTGGAGCTCTAGCGTGTCGATGGCATACACTACACGGCACACTGTACACAGTTTACACGGCACACTGTACACGGCACAGCCTTCTGCTCAATGAAGTTTTACCGGCATTGACCCGCAATAGGTACAATTCTAAAAATTTGCGTTCAACCTCAACCATAGTACTTCACCGAAAATATGTATAGAAACAAAAACAGCGTCTCTACTGAGCGTAGTAGTTTTAGTACATTTATTGAGTAAGCTCTACGGTTGATTTCATTCGTGAAGTTTCATACTTGGGGTTCTGGCATTGACCTGTTACCGCCGCTTGAACCCGCCTTGGATATCGACTGAATCACATCAGACTTAACGCAAATAGGGTGCACATCTATTGCAACTTCTTACCGTGATTTCCCAAAAGGAGTGGAAACACGAATAGGTGCACTGACAGTAGATTATGATTGATCTGATTTATAGAATTCAAATCACGTTTTCTCCTTGTAGCTAGATTATAATGTAAATTTTCTTTGATTTTAGTTATAGGCTTCAATAGAGTGCATGATGAGTCTTTTCCAATATCTATCTATTATTTATCCAAATATATTTACACAATTTACAGTGGAAAAAAAAAAGTTGTTTTCTAATTTATTTAACTTTCCATTTGGACCAAAATTTTAACAAATATTTCCATTTGACATAATGATTTATTTTTAAAGATAATTATGCGTTAGAACGTCATTTTTTTATTCGGTTTACAATAATTGTAAATTCTTCAAAGTTACATCGTTCATATTATTACGACCTGTCGGAAATTCATTCTCTCAGCGGCTCCACTGTAATAAACATCAAATGAACGCTAGCAAGCAAGCACGTGTAAGTTTGTGCTGAGACATACAGCAGCGCACTAACAAAATAAATCAATCAGTAACAAAATAAGTCTGTATGAGAATTAGTTCATGATAATTTTCGTGCAGAAAAGGTGCCTCCTCATGAAACTAAACAAAAAAGAAATATGAAAAAAATGTGGTGTATACAAAGTAATTTAAAAAGTTTGTTAAATACCCGAATGTGTAATCCCTTATCCCTTATCTTTATAAAAAGCAACGGCCTCCCCATACAAAATAATTGTGCGTTAATGGCATTCAAACTGAAGAACTCCTGAACAGATGCACGTCATATTCACAACAAATATTGTTCAGGACTTGGGATGTGCTTCCTCATCATTAGTAGATTTTAAATTGTTGTTTTTTAAATAAATAAACATGATCAATCACAACACCTTTTTATGTAAAACCTATGCGAGAAACAAAACTCATTTTGACATTCGAATTTCAAATAAATTGCCAGCACTTCAACATAGGCTTCAAAGTTGCCATCGTTGCCATTGCCAAGTCGATTCTTTTTCGGTTGAATTCCGTTGAGTACCTACCTACCTATATTTTTTATTCATTTCAAAATTATACTTCAACCAGTTATAACATGTATTTTTTAGAAATAATGACGATCGATTAGGTCAACTTTTTATATGAAACCATACTTATTGCGGCATTTAATTTTTTTTAAGTATTATTACAATATACAATCTAAGTTGCATAGACGCATTAACATTTATAATTCATATTCAATGCACTCCTGCACGGAGACACGAGTGAGTTTGCGCTTACAAATGCTGCATGTGTATTTACAAATAAAAATTTCAGCCTCTCATGACCATAAGCCCTGCAACTTTTGCTGACCTTTTCAGAAACAGGGGACACATTTGTTAAGTGAACCCATTTATGCGATATGGGTGGTAAGCCTCATACTAACCCTTAAGTCAAGGAATTTGAGTTTGAAAAATCCTTAAACAACGGTAATCTTAATTTATAATCTAAAGTTGCAAAAAAAGTTATTTGATGATTCAAATTGAATGCACGCCCACAAACTGGCAAATGTCATTTCACGCTTACATATAGTTGTGGCGCTTGATTTTTTTTAAATATTAGAATATATAATCTAAGTTGCACAGATGCAATAACTTTTATAATTCATATTCAATGTATGCCCCCCTGGAGACACGAGTGTGTTCGCGAATATAAATGCTGCATGTTAACTAACAAATTAAATTTAAGGCCTGTAATGAACATAAGCCCTGCAACTTTTGCCAACCTTTTCAAGAACAGGGGAAACATTTGTCAAGTGAACCATTTTTTGCGATATGGATATACAGGCTCACACTAAAATATAAGTCAAGGAATTTGAGTTTGAAAAATCCTTCAACAACGTTAAATTTAATTTATAATCTAAAGTTGCAAAAAAAGTTATTTGATGATTCAAATTGAATGCACGCCCACAAACTGGCAAATGTCATTTCACGCTAACATAAAGTTGTGGCGCTTGATTTTTTTTTAATATTAGAATATATAATCTAAGTTGCACAGATACAATAACTTTTATAATTCATATTCAATGCATGCCCCCCTGGAGACACGAGTGGATTCGCGCTTATAAACGCTGTATGTGAACTTACAAATTCAAATTAAGGCCTGTAATGAACATGAGCCCTGCAACTTTTGCCACCCTTTTCAAAAACAGGGGAAACATTTTTCAAATGAACCATTTTTTGCGATATGGGTATTCAGGCTCATACTAACCCATAAGTCAAGGAATTTCTAATCTAATCTAAGCTGCAAGGATATATATCATTTAAGATTTATATTCAATGCATTCCCACAAGCAGACATGTATGATTTCGCGCTGGCACATGCCGCATGTGGACCTACATTATAAAACCCAATCTCAAATGAACATAAGCCCTGCAACTCTTGCCATCCTTCCCTGAAACAGGGGTGACATTAACAAAGTGAACCATTTTTCACAGTATGGGTGGTCAGCCGCATACCAACCTATCAGTCAAGGATTTGAGTTTGAAAAATCCTTAAACAACGTTAATCTTAATTTATAATCTAAAGTTGCCAAAAAACTTATTTGATGATTAAAATTAAATGCACACCCATAAGCTGGCAAATGTCATTTCACGCTAACATATAATTGTGGCACTTGATGTTTTTAATATTAGAATATAAATCTAAGTTGAATAGATACATTTTATAATTCATATTCAATGCATGCTTCCATGGAGACAAGAGTGAGTTCCCGCTTAAAAATGCTGCATGTGAACTTACAAATTAAAATTAAGGCCTCTCATGCACATAAGCTCTGCAACTTTTGCCGACCTTTTCAGAAACAGGGGGAACATTAGTTAAGTGAACCCATTTATGCGATATGGGTGGTGAGCCTCATACTAACCCTTAAGTCAAGGAATTTGAGTTTGAAAAATCCTTAAACAACGGTTATCTTAATTTATAATCTAAAGTTGCACAAAAGAGATTTGATGATTCAAATACAATGCACACCCACAAGCTGGCAAATGTTTTTTCACGCTAACATATAATTGTGGCACTTGATGTTTTTAATATTAGAATATTAATCTAAGTTGCATAGATACATTTTATAATTCATATTCAATGCAAATCAATTCAAATATAATTCACACGCTCAGACTGGCAAATGTTTTTTCACGCTAACATATAATTGTGGCATTTGATGTTTTTAATTTTAGAATATAAATCTAAGTTGCATACATACATTTTATAATTCATATTGAATGCATGCCCCCAAGCAGACATGAGTGAGTTTGCGCTTACAAACGCTGCATGTGTAATTACAAATAAAAATTTCAGCCTCTCTTGACCATAAGCCCTACAACTTTTGCCGGCCTTTTCAGAAACAGAGAAACATTCGTTCAGTGAACATTTTTTTAAAGTACCTATGGGAGGTCAGACTCATACCTCATGCTTCATACAAGATACTCAGAACATGAAAGAACTAAATAACCCTTTTACCGCAATTTTTTTTCAAATTACTTCTTAAAGCATTTAATTACTATGAAGGAGGTGTGAGGAAAAATTATTGCGAAGCCAGACTTACACTGCCCGAAGGGCCTAGCAGACAGCCGTGCGCAGCATGGTCAGTCTGCTAGTTAATTATAATTATTTTAAATGAGACTGTGAATTAAGCTTTTTTACGTCGCCAAATAGTGCTGAAAGGAGCAAAGCGTCCCAAGAAAAAAGTTTACCGGAGTATATTGAAAATATCGCAATATGCAGAAAAAGTGTCCATCTTTCCTGCAGTGGCTAAAAGCATCTCGACGCGAATATACTGCACGAGCTCCGACTGCCATATTCCATTTCAGTTTGAGAATACCTAATACCTCCCCCTCCAGTCTCAATACGATGATATTATATTGGCAAAGCAACTGCGAATATTCTATACACAAATAAATGCATGGAGAGGAATGACTTGCATTTCCAATGTGGCCTTATGCCCCCTGAAGACGGTTATAGATGAATTTCATGTTTGCATGTACACATAAATAAATAAATCAGAAGTGGATGTGAGGACAAAGGTACAAGGTGTATCTATAGAGGAAATGAAAGACACAAGAGGAAAAAAGAGAAGACTGAGAAAGGAATGGCTTAATCGAAATTCTTAAGGTATGGGTTGTATACGAAGAAAGTGATGGATTTGAATGAATTAATGTAACGGAGACTAGGAGTGACCAGGAGAGGCTTTGGCCACTCCTAGTGGAAGGGCGACAGTGATGTATTTACAGTACCTGTCACCATTTTTTTAGGATATAAAACCATAAAATAATTTAAAACAAGGCTACTCATGTGGTGATATACATAACTGTAACTCTTTCACCATTCCGCTACAGCAAGCCAGAACCACCGTAGAGCCTAAATTTCTTCCTACCCCTGTATATGCCTCCTTTGATTAATTCGTTAAAATACGTTTCATAATTCTTTAAAGGAAATACGATCTTATCAACAAGGACATAAATACGTTTATGTTAAATAATCCTATGAATATCGTGGCTGAAGAATCTACGCCGATGGTTTTACGAAAATAGAAAATTCCGTTTTTGAGCTTCAGCATAATATTAAAATACTTACCTAGATGCGAAGGTAACATAAACGATGTACTTCATTGTAATCATTATTTACTCTTTACTATCGAATTAATTGCAATGAAATTTGCTGTATCATTTGAAAGAATGACTCCGATTTCTGCCGCACGCCCGCCGCGACTTCATGCAAACATGGCATGCATGCGCGACTGTGTTGGGGCCCTGGAAGCGGTCAGCTTGCATTATGCAACAGTGGAGCATGCACTTCCGATTTGTTTGTGTTTTTTTGTTGTAGTTTATTGCCATTGAAAACGTGAGAATAAATTTCAACACTGCACTCCAACATTCCTGATCTATATTCTTTTCATTATTGATTCACAAGCAACGATGAAAGTTTGAAAATCGTTAAAAATCTGGGCAAAATACATATTTTGAATAAAATAAAAATATATACATTTACTCTACATTGCTCCGAAAGAATAACATTTAAGATTTACATTTAATGCATGACCAAAAGCTGACCCGAGAGCATAATTTCGCGCTCACACATTCCACATGTGTACAAAAATTAAAAAAAAAAAACAAATAAACATAAACCCTGCAACTTCGGTGACCCTTTCCAAAAGGGTGACATTGGTAAAGTGAAAAAAAATTACAGTAGGTAGGAGTGGTCAGCCTTATACTAACCTGTTGGTCTGACAACAAAAAATATGAAATATATTATGAACTATATTCTATAGGTATTAAAAAGCAGACAATAAAGATTTAAAAAAGCAACATTACAATTTTTAAAGCAGTAGCCTAAGCCGCCAACATTGCACATCCACCGTCATTTTTTTATACAACAACAATTCTCTACTCATAACATTTAGGTGAAACTTGAATATAAGTACCTACAATTTATGTACTCTATAAGAAATTACTATAAATATTTTATCATTGTATTCTGTTACCAAGCGGCCCTTTTGCAAAAGCCTTCAATTCCCAAAAGCTACATTACTCCACACACACACACACAGACCCCGCCATAAAATATAATACCCTAGTAGGCCTGGTTGTTGGGCTCAGGAGGGATCCTTGAGTGTGGGAGGCTTGTCCTTACCCCGAACAGAGGCGGGGGGAGGAGGGGTGGAAGGGGAGTGGGAGGGGGGGTGGCCTTGACTCACTGAGCGGACAAGGCTACGCCCGAAATTATTTTCAATGCGATTCAGACTAAGCAGACCTTTACTCAAGATTAAGTTTAAGCTACATCAATTATACTGTTACGAACTATGAATTTAAAGTACCTACGCGCACCTATACATGTACGATAGTGTGGGTAGAACAATCTGGGAGTAGTCCATGATGGTGGTAGTGCATAGAACGGCGTTCTGGTGTGAGCGAGAAAACGAAGAATGATCGGGAATATGCGAGAAAGATCTCTTTTGTACCTATATATAGGGACTGCAATGGTGCGGAGAGCGATTAGTCGCTCCAAGCATCTTGCCGTAAAGACCAATAGGTATACGCAGAGACCAATATAAACTCCTAGCCGGTTGGTCGATAAATTTATCACAAATTTAAATAAACAAAAACCCTGTTAGTCTATAAGAGACTCTGAATAACGGGTTTTGTATGGGTTTAGAAAACCGACGACCTTCGTGCGTCATCCGCGAACTTAGCAAAATAAATATAAATGGCCACTTCCTAATCTAATCTAATCTAATCTAAGCTGCAAAGATATATATCATTTAAGATTTATACTAAATGCATTCCCACAAGCAGATATGTATAATTTCGCGCTAACACATGCCGCATGTGGACCTACAATATAAAAACCCAATCTCAAATGAACATAAGCCTTGCAACTCTTGCCGTCCTTCCCTGAAACAGGGGTGACAATGGCAAAGTGAACCAATTTTTATATTATGGGTGGTCAGCCGCATAACAACCTATAAGTCAAGGAACATACATGACAAATTACATTTTTTAAAATCAGAGAATAAAAATAACAATATATACATGGACATAAAAAACTAAATCATAAAACCAAATTCACTTTAACAAACCCTAGCCGCCAACATCACAGATCAACCGCCATTTCTTTCTATCCTTGCATACTTCTTTCATTTCCTCCAGAGTCATAACCTTCTTCATACAAGCTCTTCTTTTATTATGACTCTGGATATTCCATTCATTCGCAATTTCGGATATTTGGTCCATCCATACCTTTCTCGGTCTTCCTCTACCACGACATCCATCTATTCTACCAACATATACTTTCTTCGTCAGTCTTTCCTCATTCATTCTCTCCATATGCCCAAACCATCTTAACAAACTTCTTTTAATCTTCACTTTCACACTTTCTTTTGCACCACATTCTTTTCTTACAAAATCATTCCTCACCCTGTCACTCCGTTTTTTCCCAATCATACTTCTTAGAAAGTCCATTTCAACAGTATGGACTTTACTAATTTCACTTTCATTCACCGTCCAGGCCTCGCTTCCATACATCAAGGTGGGTAAAAGTATGCCACTGCGTACCGCCAATCGAGCATTTTTAGAAATGTTTTGATTTTTGGCGATACAAGCTGTGGCACCCAGTACACACCTGCCCTTCATTACTCTTCTTTCAAGTTCACCTGTCATTCTTCCATCTTTCTCAAACTTACTTCCCAAGTATACAAACTCATTTACCACATCAACATTCATTCCGTTTATTCTAAATTCGTAGTTCGTATTTTCTTCATTTCTTTCAAAAATCAAAACTTTCGTCTTACTTGCATTCAATTTCAAATAATTACTTAGCAGAGCTTCGTTCAATCTAGAGAGCATCGTTTGCAATTCTACTGCTGAGTCCGATACAAGAACAGCATCATCCGCATACAGTAGAACACTCACTTTGCTCTCTCCTATCATTAATCCACAATCATCAAGTCTAGCATCTCGAACACACTTGTCCATGACTATGTTAAATAGCCATGGGCTCATCACACATCCTTGCCTTACACCCTTAAAAACTTCAAACCATTCACTATACTCATCATCGATACGAACACATGCTGTACTATTTTCATAGTTTGCATGCACCGCACCTAGGAGAGCCCCATTCACTCCGTATGCTTTCAAAACATCCCATAACATACCTCTGTCTACTGAGTCAAAAGCCTTTTCCAGATCTACAAAGGCCGTGAACAGCTTCCGCCTCACCGACAATTGTTTTTCAACAAGTTGTCGTAGAGTAAAAATCTGATCAACACAGCCTCTACCGGCCATAAAGCCGGACTGTATATCGGAAATCCTTTCACTAGTAGTCAGAATCACATTTTTTATAATCACCTTACAGAAGACTTTTCCTGGTATACTGAGTAGACTGATTGGTCTGAAGTTCTGACAGTCTTTTTTGTCCCCTTTACCTTTGTAAATGGGAACAATGACTGCCTTCCTCCAATCCATCGGTACTACTCCTGCATTCACACAAAGCTTACATAATTCGTACATCCAATCTATCACGCATTCACCTCCTGCTTTCAACATTTCACCATTTATTCCATCAAACCCAGCAGACTTTCCATTCTTCAAACATTCAATAGATACTTTTATTTCTTCTTTCAAAATCCTAAATTCATTCTCTTCTGTCATTTTTCTAAACAAAATTCTTTCGCCCCGACCAAAAATCCCTTCAAAATATTCTTTCCATCTCTTACATACTTCATCCTTCTCCCATACCATCTCACCAACAGCACTTTTGATTCCTGGGGTGGTCAATGCAGAATCTTTATTCCTATTGGCACCGACCCATCTCCAGAATTCCTTCCTACTGTCGGTGAAACTCCTGTTCATTTTTTCATCAATCTTTCTCTGTTCATTCGCTTTGCTTTCATAAACTACATTCTTCGCCATTTGCTTGGCTATCTTATATTCATCTTCTAGCTTTCTATCATTCCTGTCTTTCAGCCACTTTTTGTAACATTCCTTCTTCACTTTCACAGCCTCTTTTACTTTAGCATTCCACCAGGCATCCCCTTTCAATCTTCCACCTTTCGTTTCTCCACATACTTTTCGAGCACATTCAATCATTCCTTCTTTCATAAACTTCCACATGCTTTCAATATCTTTTTCATTAACATTCTTTTCAAGTTCATTCACACTTAACTTTTTTTGTATTTCTGATTTATACTTCACTTTCACATTTTCATCACTCAGACTTTCTACTTTTATTCTTGGCTTTCTTACTTTCTTCTTACGTTTCTTCTTTCTTACTTCTCCAATCATTATTTTAGCGCATAAGAGATAGTGGTCACTGCCTATTTCAGGCCCACGATAGACACGGCTATCTCTTACGGCTCCTCTCAGTCTTTCATCCACACAGATGTAGTCAATGATTGTGCGACTTCCCACAATCTGCCTTGTGTACAGATGCACATCCTTATGTCGAAACCATGTGTTTGATGCAAAAAGGCTGTGCTCTGCACACAAAGCTATCAGGTGTCGCCCATTATCATTGACTACACCTCGTCCACTAGGACCAACAATTTTCACACACTCATCTCTTTGCGTACCTACCCATCCATTCATATCTCCCAAAATTATAATGTATTCATTCTTCTTGCTTTCGCGCACAACTGCATTCAACTCATTCCAGAATCTCATTTTCACGTCCATACACTCTGAATCTACAGGTGCATAACAGGCCACCAAGAAAATTTTCATCCTGTTTGTTTTGAGTTTAACAGTCAAAACTCTTGGAGAGATTCTTTGGTAGCCCGTTATGCATCCTTTTACATTCTCACTTATAACCACACCCACACCCTGTCTTTCATTCCCATCTTCCACACCTGACCAGATATACAGTTCACCATTCATTAATACTTTTTCACCATTCCCTTTCATTTTTGTCTCTGTCACACCCATCACTTGTATTCTTTTTTCATTCATCACATTCACGATTTCCTTCTCCTTACACTCATTCATTCTTCTGACATTCCAAGTTCCAAACACCCATTCATTCTCTCTGAGCAAGTTTATGGCGGTTTTTCTGCAGAGTGGAACTGCGTTTATATTGGCGAACATGGGGTTTATTAATTACAAAAATAAACTAATTATATTAAATAATAACAATTATTATATAAAGTGTAAGTACATAAAAATGTCAAAAATAAAAATGTCAAATATTTAAAACAATCAAATCATTATCATAATCGTTAAGGTATTAAAAAAATTATTAAATTATAAATATAAAATAAATCGGGCAAATATCGGGGGGGAGTCGGCAAGCTCCTTGCCGGAGTAGCTCCTGGCAGGCTGTCCTCGCCCATGCCCGCGTCTCTACGCTGGGCTCTCTTGCCGTGCAACACCCAGCCTCCTGTAGCTTGGCACTCCTTGGGGCTCTCATCAGAGTGGTCGTCGCAGTCGTCGTCCTTGTCACACACCCAGGTGCAGGGAATGCAGCGCCCGTTGGCGCACTGGAACTGACGGGCGGAGCAGCCGGTGGTGTCAGATATGTGTCCAGCGCCAGCAATCACGTAACAAGTCCCAGTAAACAGTGCACAGAACGAAAACACAAACCACATTTTACATCCAAAAATCAATGCGAGGGCAGACTGCCTCTCGTTGGAATACATGTCGAGAATCCCGCTACAATTCACTGTTCACACTTGAATTTTTGTTTGGAGTAGAATACACAGCTTGAATTTTATTTGGATTTGGAACGCGTACGCCGATATCTAGTATGAATTATTGACTTCAATGCCTCCTGATACTCAGTATTAGCCGTGAGCCAAATACTTACTGCAGAATATTGTTTATTTTAATCAATTTTGTGCAATCAGATGTGCGCAAAAAAAATACAAACTGCACATAAGACAATCGTGATCTCATCTTTATTTTAATTAGTTTGTAAATACTCTTGTGATTCAGGGCAAGGCAAAATGGACTCAGCACAAATTTTAAAATATACCTTTTTCTCGGCGGGCAAACGTACTGCATCTATGTGACAAGGGTCCTTAGAAAACAACAATATAGTATTCATCAAATTATAAGTCCATTAAAAATGTGTTTGAATTCATTAAACTTATATTCCTTAACTTGTAGGTCGGTATGCGGCTGACCAGTGACCACCCATGCTGTCGAAAATGGTTCACTTTGATAATGTCACCCCTGTTTCAGGGAAGGTCGGCAAGAGTTGCAGGGTATATGTTCATTTGAGATTTGGGTTTATTATGTTGTACTTAGGTTCACATGCGGCATGTGCAAGCGCGAATTTCTACGTGTCTGATTGTGAGAATGCATACAATGGGAATCCCCCATGTTACATATCTTTGCAACTTAGATTAGATTACAAACAATGTTCCAATTGATTTATTTAAACAGAAATTATGCACTCAACTGAACTGCTTTCGCTTTATAAGGCATCCAGGAGCCAATAAAAAACAAATAAATATTTTTTGCCCGATCCTCAGAAGCTCGGTCGAGTAAATTCACATTTTTTGTATTTGGATTTTGTGCCGAGTCATGTATTTATTGTGACGTGTATTTGCCTCGACGCAGTGCACGTCCTTGCCATGTCTTATCTACAAATCATTGAGTACGCTGAAGGCTTTGTGGACAACAGATTAGCTGCCATTATCAGATATGTTGTTATCTTTGAAGTCAATACCACTAAGGTTATAACAATATCCGTTGAAATATGCGCATATGTATGTACAATGGTTAGTCTTGCTTTGTTAATTTCAAAATTCTCTAAACCACGAAGGTTGAAGTAAAACAAATACTAAATGAGAATGTATCTACATATTGAAATAATTTAATAGATTCTGGAAAAAAACTATTGTTAGTATACGAAAGGTTAATTGAAAATGCACCAATATTGTTAATGTGGTAAAACTGAGAAAAAAATTAAAACGTATAAGACAAGGATACAAATATTTATCAGATTTTCTACAATATTCATCAGAATCTGTACAAACATTCCAATTCAGTTACAAAACAGTTCACATCCTCTTACACTATTTATTTCTATATAAATTTCTAAAATCTTTCAGCGGAAACTTTGTAGAACTCCATTTTGAATTAAAGAAAATGAAAATAAACTTTGCTTTATTCTACTATTTTTTATATTTTAATTTGTTAAAAAAACTAACAAAATAACGAGTTGACCGGTTTCGGTCTCTTGGCCATCTTCAAGTAACTAAAGTCTTAAAATAGTGCGAGGCTGTTAAAGCAAAATGAAATATAAATAAAAATAGTAGAATGAGGGAGAAATATGAAAATTTACCAAGAATAACTTATGTAAATTTATCAAACTGTATACTAAGAACAATATGGATAAAACAAAAAATTTAGTGAAGAGTACTAAGAATAGCTTAAGTATATTTAAACTGTATACAAAGAACAAGATAAAATTATGAATGATTACCAAGTGAATTTTAAAACCAAATTGAGTAAATGTATTTACCAATACTAGAAAATTTAAAATGCAAACAAAGTTTATTTTCATTTTCTTTAATATTTCTGTATACGCTTTTATATAGAAAAAACTATAAAACTTCTCCTAAGACAGAATCTACAGGCCGAAAGAAATATTTTTTTATAAATTTTTTACACAAACTGTGAAAATAATACTAGCGTGCTCATTAAAAGTTATTTATAACAATTTGCATCTGTTATAAATGGTCAATAAAATTCCAATTCACTAATTCACTAGTGGATCAGAATGTTCAGCAATAAATACCTACAAAAGTAATTGTATTAAAAACATTTTCAGTGTAAGTAAAAAGGCATATTATTTAAATCACCAGTTTTCACTACTTGACCTTCATAAAATAAACATGTATTTTATGCAGGGGTGATGAATCTCCTGTAGCAATGGGTGGCCGTGGGTTGAAGGTTTAGACTTTAGAGGGTTGTTGCCAAGCAGGCTGTATTATCTGCTTCCCGCGGTGGCCTTGGGAGCTGCTGGGGCGGGTCTATCCGAAGCCTGTACGGGTATTTGGGCACATAAGCCTCAGGGGCGGAGCCTTGAAGACCTGGAGGTGAAGGGGAGGGGGTGGGTCATGGCCGACTTCCGTACAAACATCTCGACAAAATGATAATGCCAGGGGTGAGAAAATACGCTAATATATATAAGCTAACATTTTAAGCGCGTGTAATCTAATTCAGCTGGGAAATTATCTGCGATGATGAGAATGTTATTTTTAGAAAAATAAAGAAGGACAATCTAACAGAGCCATGAGGAATTTTCAGTTTGTGGTAATGGTTCCTTTAATCTACCAAGAAGTATTTTTTTAATGTTACCACGGAACTTCGATATTTCTGTTCTCTTTTAATGCATGTATATGAATTTCTTGTTTTTAGACTGAAGAATGCAACCAATCAAGGGACACAACAACTTTTCAGAGAGCAACTTCTATGCTAGCATTCAAAATGTTTTATTTTCACGGCCGAGGGTATAGACTTACGCCAATTGAATTTGACCATTTTACATGTCCGTAAGAAGACGTTCCAATAAGACTTGGGTGAAAGGCACTCAACCCAACGACAAAATCATACGTAGTACCTCCGGACTTGAAACTAAGGTTCTGAGAAAAATAAAATATCCTTACATTTTTTTTATTATCTGAACTATAACATGTTTCTTAAGGAGTTTATACAATAATATCTCATACATAATTATCTGAAAATATGTAGAAGGCTTCGTAAAAAATAAAACGCTTTTAAAATAATAGAGGAATTTTAAAACGTCTAGGTACCTACTCTAATTTTCTTTTCTAAAATTTTACACTTGCTTTCCAGGAATAAATTTCCAATATTTAAAAGAAAACTTTAGATTTCACAAGACAGTTAATTTTAGACTTTTCAAAATAATAATACGTAGTATGTACGTAGGTACCTACTTAAAAATTCCAATAACTATGAGATGCTTATTTTCATTTCATAATCTTAATATTAAGTAAATTTTCTTAAGGATTTAATAACGAAGTTGTAATGATAATTGAATAAATGGCTATATTTTTAAGGCGCATAGAAAAGTGTCAAGATTTTTGTTAACAAATGAATCGTAATTAAATAAATGAAATGAACATATTACGTCGGGAACCCAGTTTACGGAAATAAATCTAAACATCATTTTGGAGAGCGCATCCATTCTTTGTATAATTTTTTTACCTTGTATTGTATTTATTTTGAAAATATTTTTAATTTTCGTAATCAACATCTAATCTAATCTAATCTAAGCTGCAAAGATATATATCATTTAAGATTTATATTAAATGCATTCCCACAAGCAGACATGTATAATTTCGCGCTAACACATGCCGCATGTGGACCTACAATATAAAAACCCAATCTCAAATGAACATAAGCCCTGCAACTCTTGCCGTCCTTCCCTGAAACAGGGTGACATTGGCAAAGTGAACCATTTTTTACAGTAAGAGTGGTCAGCCGCATACCAACCTATAAGTCAAGGAACAAACATCACAAATTATATTTTTTAAATCAATAAACAATAATATAAACATGGACATTAAAAAAAAACTAAATCATAAAACCAATTTCACTTGAATAAACCCTAGCCGCCAACATTACAGATCAACCGCCATTTCATATATAATTATATTATAATTATTAAAATAATATAATTATTATTGATTTGCAGATTTTCTGATGACAAAAATAAATAAATAGGTAGATCAGGGTTAAAAATTAGCGCGCAAATGATAAAAAATGCAAAGATAGCTTAAAATTCGTCCTCGAAAGATAAAAAAAAGTCATATTTGGACGTATTGTTTTGAGAACACAATGCCATACTGACTATGAGACAATAACTCAAGTACTAAAAGATTGTTTTCAACTCAATCCCAGCGTTTACACAAATTACCGAAGACTACAAATTGTCTCGGGCGTTTTACTTTCCATACATTTTTTGGGCAAATGTAAAGTAAAATGATTAAAATGCTGATTAGCCATTACGTAAGGTCAAATTTCACAATCAATAATATTATCTATACGGAAATTGATAGCAATGAATATAGATAAAATATAATTACATGAACAATTAATGATAAATCATGGTCATCGGGGAAAGATTACATGACCATGTTTGGCAAAATTATAAGATGGCTGGACGGAGAGGTGGCAGATCGTCGTCCGGAGAATGCAACAGAGAAAGGCAATGGTAAGACAGCGTTGGCTGTGATTAATCAAGAACACCATGACCTATCCGGGCTGTTGAGCTAATACTGCTGATAATCAATAGTCTACGACCGAGCGAAATCTAGAAATTAACGCCTTAGAACCGTAATCAGTAAGTAATGGGTTCGATTTCCAGAGGAGCACATTTTTTATAAAATCTAATCTAATCTAATCTAATCTAAGCTGCAAAGATATATATCATTGAAGATTTATATTAAATGCATTCCCACAAGCAGACATGTATAATTTCGCGCTAACACATGCCGCCTGTGGACCTACAATATAAAAACCCAATCTCAAATGAACAGCAGCATGTGTAAGGTCACACTTACACATGCTGCATGTTACAAAAAAAAAAAATGCCAAATGAACACATATCCTACTAATCTTACCACGTTTCCCTAAGAAATGGGTGACATTGGTGGAGTGAATCAATGTTTATTGTACTTTCGGTAAGCTTCCATATCCATCAACATATTCATTAATTTCCTTCTTCTACAACATTCTGTATTTCCCATAACATAACAATTTCTCCAATTCGATCAAGCCATACCTTTCTCAGTCTTTTTTTTCCTCTTTTCTCAGCTTAGATTAAAAAAAAATCAAATCAATTTTCCCGTGCCGGGGATCGACAATCTATAATCTATAATCTAAGTTGCAAGCATATATTCATTTAAAGCTCTCAGATGTATGCCCACAAACAAACACGTGTAGTTCGCGCTTACAAATGCTGATTGTGTACTTACAAATAAAATCCAAACTCAAATGAACATAAGCCCTGCAACTCCTGCCGACATTCCCTGAAACAGGGGTGACATTGGCAAAGTGAACCATTTTTTACAGTATGGGTGGTCAGCCTCATACCAACCTATAAGTCAAGGAATCAATGGTATTCGATTAGCGCGGCTAAGTGTAAGTGTCGAGTGCGGAGTACGCAAGGTTCGCCCAGCCTTCGTGAAACTTTGTGACCCACATAAGCGCGGGTCATGTAGCGTATTTTATGTATCGCAACCTTCCTTCTGATTGTTGCAAAATGGCGGCGATCATCGACCAAAAACACGGCGTGCACAAGAACAAGACAAATAATGTGGGCAGCGGCTCGACACAGAATACCCGGTAAGTAACAACCGTGTGGCATTTTCAAAATTCCTACTTTTCGGAGATTTTATCTGTAGTTTTCAAAAACGATATGCACAGTTTTAAATTAGAGAAGAGCAAGCATAAAAAGGATTTAACTTCGGGGAAAAAAATAGGCAAAGTCAGGAAAACATAGTGGTTGAACTGTTATCTAGGCGGCTAAGGCTTAAAAATTTTAAATTATCATTTTAGTTGTTATTTTGTCTTTCATATATTTTTTTCATTTCATTTCAGCCATTATCTTTTTCATACAAGCTCTCCTTTTCTATGTTTTTGGATATCCCATTCATTCTCTCAAAAATTCGTTCCATCCGTACCTCTCACGGTCTTCCTCTACCACGACATCCATTCTTGCATTATATATTTTCTTCGTGAGTCTTTCGTCGATCATTCTTTCTATACGTCCAAACTATCCTAATAAATCCTTATATCCTAATAAACTTCTTCTCATCATCTCTATTACACTTTCTCTTCCACCACACTGAGGAAATTGCATCATATATTTTTTTCGCAACTTTTTAATCATTCATTTTCTCCGTAAGTCTAAAAGATCTAAGCAAACATATTTTTATCTTTTTTTTCCCCACTTTCTCTTGCTCCACATTTTCCTCTTATGAATGAATTCTTCATCGTATCACTCCATTATCTCACTCTTCTTAGATGTCGTGTTGGGACTTTGCTATTTTGTCACTCTACTGCAAACTGTTGCTGACTTATTCATAAAAAGGTTTACATTTTTAAACCAGTTTAAAGTCAATTTTTCCATACTAAAAAGTGGATCCAACTCTGATTTTAGGTTCATCCAATCTAATGAATAAGGCCGTTGATGTCCAGGCGGCTGGATAAGCCTATGCGCGCAATATTCGCGTAAAGTAGGCCCATCTAGAACCACTATGAAAGGAGTTTAAATCATAATAAAATGGGCCACATTACAGCGCGAGATCGATTTAAAACTTGACCGGGCTTTGGATCCGCAACAGCGTATGTAGAGCAGGAGAGTAAATTCACTGAACGATTCAACTATTCTGACACAAAAATAATGAGATCGTGGATAATTCACGCAACTTTAATAGTGTAATTAAACTTTTTATGACATACAATCAAGGAATCTTTAAAAAGTAAAATTCGGTATTATTATTTTTTTTAAATATAAGTTTCTTATGAAACAACGTTGGCTACTGCATCTGCATCAACTGTAAAAATATTCCTTCATTTCTTTGGAGTTACATATATGTAGGTATGTAGGTAGGTACATATTTTTTAATAAAAATGAAGAAAAACTACCCATGCAAGTTTATCTAGAGGCCGACTAAATATATATTTAGACAAGTTTGAAAAGATTTTAACAAAGGAAAAACAATGATTTTCTAAATATAATCTATAATCTATAATCTAAGTTGCAAGGATATATTCATTTAAAGCTCTCAGATGTATGCCCACAAACCAACAAGTGTAGTTCGCGCTTACAAATGCTGAATGTGTACTTACAAATAAAATCCAAACCTCAAATGAACATAAGCCCCACAACTTTTGCCGACCTTCCCTGAAACAGGGGTGACATTGGCAAAGTGAACCATTTTTTACAGTATGGGTGGTCAGCCTCATACCAACCTATAAGTCAAGGAATATGAATAATAAATTACATTTAAATATAAAAAAGAACAAAACCTTACAAAGAAATCTATACAAAAAAAGTCAAAAATTTCCTATGCAAAAAATATCATTGTTTAAATACTCCTCGAACGGACATGACCAAACGTACAAGTTGATTATTTTTTATTTTTAGATATTTTTTAGGAACTCGAACATACAATGCAGTTCTTGTACATTTTGCGGTGTAGTGCCTTATGACCGCAGCGATTTCTTACAGTTCAATAAGAAAATAACAATTTCAACGGACATCTTGAAAAAGTGGATCTATAATCTATAATCTAAGTTGCAAAGATATATTAACATTTAAAGCTCAAATCAAATGGATGCCCACAAACAAACACGTGTAGTTCGCGCTTACAAATGCTGAATAAATCCAAACCTCAAATGAACATAAGCCCTACAACTTTTGCCGATAGGTGGTAAGCCTCATACCAACCTATAAGTCAAGGAATTGAACGAATTGAACGGATGATGAACAAATAACGAAGAAAGTGTACAGAGGAACTGACCAAATAGGTGAGATTGCGAAAGAATAGAACCTAAGAATAAGAGATGAGTATGTATGAAGAAAGTGATGAATGTTGTAGAGATGAAAGAGGTATGCAAAGACAGCCAAAAGTGGAGACGCATCTGCGGAGGTACCGGCCACCCCTAGTGGAACGGCGGCAGGATACAGATCTTTCGCCAACCATTGTTATTGAAGTGGAGGTTTCCCTGCTTCTGGGAGGGCAGGTTCTTATTTCTGGTAAACGCTGAGTATACCTTGCCAGCTTTATGATTTGAAAGAAACACGGCAACGTGAAATCATTTGCGACAGTTTGGTGGGCATCAAACCCTAGCCCTCCGGATTTGCACTATCAACCAAATACACCATCAAGTAATAACAAAATTGCTTATCACCAACTCAAAACCCCTTTTTAGTTACAACAACACATGAAAGCGACCGTTGATGTTCCACGAGCACACACTAGTTGTGAAATAAAAGTTAATAACGTGCGGTCAGATGGAAATGAGAAAGATCTGTTTGTTGTCCCCAATTATTAACATTACGGTCTAACTCAACTGCAGCGTTTCCCGAAACTAAGACATCACCTCCAGCTTCGCTAGGTTAACGCCATGGTTGAGTTTCAGCGATCAGTTTAATACTTGGGAACAAAAACGAGGTCAAAATAAATCAACGCGTCCTCGATATTTCAGAAAAAATAAACACCATTTTGAAAAGTGTTTTACAAGGAGAGCCGAGTTCTGCTAGGAGTGACTGTGTCGGATTAAGAAATATGACTTTAGCCGCCCACTTATTGTTGTTTGGAAATGCAGGGTACGAGTATTTCTATTAAAGGTTACTTTCAAACATTTTGCAATAGTTTCATAACCGAGACGAAAATGTAACGCGGAACACGCCAGTTTTTAATGCAGTTCACACCTTTATTACAATAATTTGACATGTCGTCATCATCATGATCACAATATATGTAAAAACTCGTTTTTTTTCCAGAGTGACAACATTTTTACTGATGATCGACAAAAGTTGCAGTGTTAACGTTCATTTGAGATTGGGGTTTTTATTTTGTGAGCATACATGAAGCACGTGTAAGCACGATCTTAAGCGTGTCTACTTGTGGGAATGCATTTAATGCAGATCTTAAATGCTTTATGGTAATATATCTATTCAACTAATAATAAAGGTTTTATAAGTGAAGAGAAGTTGTATTTAGTTGTGTTATTAATAAGGGCACATATATTTTGATTAAGTGCGCAGTTCACATAACACACGTTGATATAACTGACGGCGGATATTTCAGGTCGTAATTACTGATCTGTCAATCGCAAATAATTCCCTAATTGAGCTTCAGTAGCGTGAAGGACCAGGATAGAATTGCGCACAAGGTAGTAGGTACATACATATTACATTTACATAAATACGAGCACACACCTGAAACAGGGCAACTCAAATTTATAGCTAACTAAGTGCCTTTTCACACGACCCGGTTTCGTACACCGGATTTCGGATTTAATCGAACAGGAAACTAAGCCGGATCGTATGAAAGCTATCATACATTTATGCCACCAACATCAATCGCCACTTTCTCTAAGTATATCAAAACAAAGGCGAGTCAACACTATGTGGCTTGATCCTGCTACAAAGGATCACGACATCAGTTGCCACCTCCCCAGCACCAATAGCTTTGTGGCACTTCGACTTCCAAATAACAAACATGAAATCTGAAGTCCCCTACTACAAAACCAGTTCATACCAGGATACATGAAAAAAATGCCAACCAAAATGAACCTCAAAAACATATTGTGGCAGAAAATTAACATGTTCAGTGTGTGGACACATGTGTCATGTTCGGTACAGGTACGGGTGTGAGGGCACTCACGCTGATCAACCCAGAACACAAGCAGCCGCCATCAGACAATCAATTATGTAGACACGTGTGCGCGTGCTGCGTGCCGGATAGTGCGCCGCATGTGGGGAGGTGACAAACTACGTACTCGCACGTAGTGTTTTAAATGTAAAGGATACTCATGAACACAGATACAAGCCACCTACACGAGAAAAAGACACGGGGAAGATAGCGTTTAGGACATGTTTAGGTTCCAAAGTTTGGATGGCATGGGAGATGTCGAGTCAAAATCATAGAAAAAAAATCGGAGCTTTTCAATGCAGCAGGGCCTCGCTAAAGCCAGACAGCCAAAAAACTGACCCTAGACGGATTATTCAGATGTCCGGATACTCAAATAATTACCTTAAAATTATGAGGAAATTTTATAATGGCTTTTCTATTTCGGCGTTTCCTCAATCGGAAAAAAATGCTCTCTGAATCCCTTCATCACCTTCGTATGTGTCATTTTTTCAGCTAGAATTTCAAAAATATGGCATGTCTAAACAATGAAACTACTTATAATACACCCACACGTTTTCCTGTGTCGCAAGGATAAAAGTATGATACATTATTAAGGGTCACACCCGTACAGAAGGTTACTGTGAAATAGGTTCGGCGCTCCGATGTATATTCGGGTACAAGCTCTGTGGGTGGGGGGTGGGGGGGTGAAGGTCTCCCGCCTTATGGGTCACGGCTGCTGCCAAGGCGAGCGTACCACCCCCCCCCCTCCCTCCCACTTCCTACCCTTACAAATAACCTGTGTTCAAGTTTTTCATACAGCTCCACTGCTTTATATTAATGGACTAGAAGTCTGATCGTTGGTAAAACTTTAGAATTTCCTCAGAGTCCTCCGGTGGTGTGAGACACAATTTCGGTGTTTGTGTTTTAGAAAACATGTCATGGCACAAGTAAGGTATACTCAACCAGCAACCTTCACAAGAAAAAAATAAGAACCATCTTGTTCAGGAACGAACGCGAAACGGGAAATCATTTCTGACACCCTCGGTGGGATTCGAACCCGAGCTCACGGCATGGAATGCAAGCACTCTATCAACTGAGCTATCGACCGGACCACGTTCAAGAGGCACGTCATATTTATTTTCTTTCATATCTACATGTGTGAGCTAGTTTTACGCTGACTTTTTGGCTTAAAGTGAAGGTTTCCCTGCCCCCGAAGGAGTAGGTTCCCCATGACTAGGGTTAGATGAAAACACCGAAGGGGAAATCATCCATGATAATTTCAGACTCAAACCCAAGTCTTCTCGCTCCGAACACCCTAACAACCGATTAAGCGATTGACTTCATCTTCTCCATTCTAATCCCAATTGCTGAGGGTTGTGACCCTTGCAGTAGCAATCACTCTTTTCCAATATTGTCCCTTGACAGCGATCCACCATCTGCGTTTTCACTTGATCAGTCTGTCGTGTGGAAAATCTTTTTATCCTTCTCTTCCTTTCTAAGGATCCGATCACCACCAGCCAATCCAGGCTACCAGCTCCAAACGAATGGACTCGTTGACACGATTCTGAGACGATAAACATGCTTCTTGACGAACAGGGAGATTGAGAAGGAAATGGAGATATATGATGTAAAGAAAAATGCGATATTTTCGCGATTGTGTTGATGTGTGTCGCGTCGGCTTTCTCAGCGAAGTGTGCCGCTTGCAACACTGGCTGGGAAATGCGCGCACACAGGTGATCGCGTTTTCGTGTTCATTGGCACAGTTACTAAACAGCTCTTTCCAACAACTACTAAGCTTTGCGTTTCAACTCAACCATAGCGTTCACCAAAATGAAAACACGCTCACTAGCGGTGCTATTTTAGTTTCCATACATTTTAGGTAGAGCGCTACGGTAATGCCTTACACTTCGAGCACGGACTGAAGTAATTAATATAAATATCTATATTTCACAAAAGGCATTACACTACCAGGTATGTAGCGTAATACACATTTGACAATTCCATGAAATGCATCTTGTAAGATTTATTTCAGTGAATCAAAATTCTGGACTGAAATGAAATGCAAAAGGATACATTTTCATGTCCGATAATTTTACGTCATAAGCTGTGATGAGTTATTTTGCTTGCGATTATTTCCCCTCGCTATTAGGGTTAATAGGGCAACGTTCAGACCACACTGAACGATATCAGAGAGATGACACTCTCCGTGCAATCTTTCCTTCATTGATTCGTCCCCATTCTGCCACAGGCATTGTTCCATATAAAATAATATCCATCGACATATTTTTCTCATAGTTTGCTGCAGCATACCACACCAAGAAAAATATTTCTGAAAAAATACTTGTTATTATTCTTATTGTAGGTCTGCTCATCTGGTTATTCGAGACTCCCGCTTGTGATGCAGAAGACCAGTTGTTCTTCCATGTTTTGGGCGGTCATCCTGGTGCAGGCCGCCTGGTACCCATCTCACATACAACGCTTCAAGTTTTCCTAATTTCATTTCTGCGATCTAAGTGGTCCCTTCAGAGCCGTCTCCTCTTCCTACTCCATAGGCCATGTCTCACTTCAGTGTCACTCATACAATAATAATTAATCAATAAGCTAAGATGCAATAATAATTACAATGAAGAGTTATATTAAATGTATTCCCATAAGCACGTTTAAGTTCGCGCTTAAACATGCCGCCTGTGAACCTACAATATAAAACCCAATCTCAAATGAACATAAGCCCTGCAACTCTTGCCGACCTGCCCTGAAACAGGGATGACATTGGCAAAGTGAGCCATTTTTTACAGTACGGGTGGTCAGCCTCACACCAACCTATGTCAAGGAATCCGTCGTCGAATCGTACTTTTAAATACTAGGAAAAAAATATCGGTTAAATTAGTTGATTGTAAAAATACAGTACATTTTAGAGGGAGAATATAATACACATTCCTTAAAAATCGGCTCGGCGCATATTCTACAGACAAAATAATGTGACGTCACACGGCAAGTTTACTTGTTAATAGGTAAACAATTAATTTGTTATTGGTTACGATTAACGAAGGATCTTTGTCACAAAGACCAGAGACACGCTCCTCTAACTGAGCTATCGACGGGACGATTTTTCAGGATTACAGTGCTCGGCGTATGATATGATTGAGCTTGGAATATAATAACAGTGGCCTTGTCACGGGTCTACCGCCCCCCCGACCAGAAGTGGGCGGCGATCGATACCCTGGGCGGGAGGGGGCGGAAGCCCGCGGGCGACGACCAGCCAACAACCACTAACTAAACAGGTCGTCATTATTTACTTTTGGGCACAACAGGTAAGGGAACAGACTGTCCTTAGTCTCTCTCGAGGTAAAAAGTACGCAACTGAGCTGCACATACAGTGCCACTTCTTAACACGTTGTAAAAATTGTATGGCGTGCGGAACTACTTGAATTGGGGGATCCCAGCTCCTGAGAGGGCTAATTCTCATTTCTTATGAAGGCTGAGTAAACTTGTAGGTATTTTAATTTGGGTTTAAAATAAACGTCGAAACCCGATGAAATCATTTCTGAAGCTCTTGGTGAGGATGGAACTCCAGTCCTCTGACATAAAACACAAGCATTTTACAAACTCGGCTAGCGAAGGGACTAATTAATAACTATAAAAAATAATTAATTAATTTAAAAAAATGCAATTTTAATGAGTCATTGAAATTTACGTATAATTCATTTGAGTAAATTGGTTTATAATTTGAATAAAACATACTTTCACATGTCGGCATGCATTTAACAAGAATCTATGTCCATAATTATATATCTCTGCAACTTAGGTTATAGATTACAGAGACTTGGCTTTTGATTTTTCATAAAAAAATGAATTGGTGAATCCTTTGCTTGACGTAAAATCTAACCTTCAAACTTACGGATTCCATTCAGGATATCTCCGATAGCAATTTTGGGAAGTGAAATCAGACTCCAGAAGCGAGTCTCAAATCAAGGACAGGCACGAGCAGTGGGTGGGGGTGGGGAGGTGGGGGGGAAAAGCCCACGCGCCATACACAACGGGGGCAGGAAGTTTGATAGCAAGAGTGAAGTTGGTAGGAAAGCTTTAGCGGTACTTAGCTCACTGGGAGTTCATGTATTTATAATTGATGCTATGAAATCGGTTATGGTACGCCGGATTTTGATAATTACTTAAGGACGATTTTCGTACACCTCTTACTTGGGAATAGACTAAGTATTATATCATATTTCATATTAAACGAGCATCTTGTGGCATCAGATTGAAGAGATTGCGAAAGAATGGGATATACAAAGCGAGCGCAAAAGAAGAAAATGCATGAAAGAGGTGATATGAATGAATTGAAAGAGGTATATATATTTGGATAATATTTTTTTTTTTAAAAAAAAGGCATGTAAGGGTATAAAAGGTATGTAAGGATAGCAAGAAATGGAGGCAGCTCTGCAGAGGTTCTGGCCACCCCTAGCGAAATAGCGACAGAGTAACAGTATCTTGGTGTTCTTGGAACACCTACAAAATGGTACAAAATATAAACTTCTCATGAAGGACTTTTTTTTTCAGTTTTCTTTTCATGTAAACAGTCGTCCTTAGCCTTGACGTAAGCATTCGCCATCTTTAGCTAAACTTCCCGCTCGATGACTAGATATCGCTAGGGACTGGAAAATTTCGCGATCGCGATAAAACGAATTTATTCGCGAATTTTGGGATTTTTACGAAAATAACGCGAAATTTGAGGTTTTACGCAAATAACGCGAAATTTTAGGTTTTACGCAAATATCGCGAATTTTTGTATTTTTTGAAGGAATTGTGCGAAGTTTTACAACATATTTGAACAATCGTACCTAATCTTTGGAATTTTCTTCTTCATTATGCACATTTCTATTGTGATAGAATGACATTTAGGTACAACATTTAGGTGCATTGACATTTAGGTACCTACTTAAAATAAAAAAGTCTATGGTTGTTTGGTGTAAGCGTTGCCAACTTCATACCAATCAAACCCGTTGGCCACCTTGACTGCGCAGTTGACAGCTAACATACTCTGTGTTGCTAAACACGTGCTAACCTTAACAACGAATTCGCGAATTACTGAATTTGAGTTACAGTGAGCATTTCATCGATGGAGTTTGTTTGAGTGCCTATTTCAATAATATAGTTTATTGTATTTTTGCTGTGACACGGACCGTAATGCGTTTTTTTCACAATATCGTGACAGGAAACTTTTGGAGTGAATTTTGTTGTGTGGCTGGACATTTAATACGTTTTTTTTTCAATATTGTGACAGGACACTATCTTTGAGTGAATTTTATTGTGTGACAGGACACTTAATACGTTTTTTTTTCAATAGTGTGACAGGACACTATCTTTGAGTGAATTTTATTGTATGACAGGACACTTAATACGTTTTTTTTTCTTCAAATTGTGACAGGACACTATCTTTGAGTGAATTTAATTGTGTGACAGGACACTTAATACGTTTTTATTTAATATTGCGACAGGACACGATCTTTGAGTGAATTTGGTTTTGTGACAGGACACCCAGTTGTATTATTTTGTATTGTGAGAAGACACTTTTTTTTGTGAAAGTATTGTAGTATTTTCAAGATGCCTAAAGTAGAAATATCAGCATACGTTCGGGCTTCACAGTTTACTGTGCATGGTTTTTATGCAGTGGATGACAAAGTTGTCATGTGTCGCTTATGCAACGCAACAGTTTCGTGGGAGAGAAAGGATTCCTGCGAAAAACATGTGCAAGGTGCAAAGCACAGGAAAATGAAAGACAAGCTGAACTGTCCTGGATCATCCAAGCAGACTTCAATCCTGACATCGATGAAGGAAAATACTTCAAGGAGTGAAGCTGTTGCTGGATTGGCCAAGAGCACAGTTGAGGCTTTCATAAAAGCCAACATCCCTTTGGAGAAATTGGATAACCCTCATTTCAGAGACTGGATGCACCAAAATATGCAAGGTATGTACCTACATATATTTTAGCTGGGTTTAAAATACTAGTATTTTCCTCTTCAGTGAATGTATCAAGTTAAAAAATATTTTAAGTATTATATTCAGATGATTCATTTGGTGAGCGCTGTTTATGTGTGTGTCACACCGAAAGAGCCCTCTGCAGGCTAGGTCACCATTATAGAAAGCGCCAATATTCAAGCAAGGACCAGTTGCTGTAAGTCAGGATGGACTTTAAATGACTGGTTTTAGGTAAAGGCAGATGCATTTTTTCAACCCAGCTAATAAAAGCATATTTAAATATAAATGATAAATATTCTGTGCTCCGCTGGGAATGGAACCCATGACCTTGCAATTTCTTTAAACTTGCTATAGTCTGCAGTGTTAACCACTTAACTATGACCTATCTTACTGGTGAGTTATACCCCGGAACTACTATCTCATCGATTAATGTAATTAATACTATGGTGTTGTATGTTTTCCAGGTGCTGGTGACTTGCCGTGCACTAAAACGTTGCGGGAGAAATATGTTGGAGCAGTAGCCGCAGACAGGATCATCCAAGTGAAAAACAAGCTCCTCAACAAGAAGATTGATGTTTACTGTGACGAAACGACGGATGCTGTTGGGCGTTGTGTTTTCGTTATTTTATTTAGATGCATGAATGCAATAAATACATGCACGGAAATCCATGTTGCGGGTGTGCAATTTTTAGAGGCAGCCAATGCCACTAATTGTGTGAGGGCAATTATCGATGCCCTCAAACTATATAATATTGAATACAATAATGTTAGAAGCATTGTTACAGATTCGGCGAGGTATATGACCAAATGTGTTGACACACTAAAAATTGTTGTTGGGGAGCATTTGTCCCATGTACAGTGCTGGGCACATAAGTTAAATTTAGTGGGAAATATATTCATGAAAGAGCTTGCAGAACTCAATAATGCAGTCTGCAAAACAAAATCACTTTTTTTGAATACAAGGAAGAGGAAGCATTTATTCTCTTCCTTTTTAAAACAAAGACGGGGAGTGGACTGCCCCATTTTTCCAGTCCCCGTAATAACCAGGTGGAACTCATGGTTTAAGAGTGCGTTCTACCTGGCAGAATATTTTAGGGACATTATTGAGTTCTGCAAGACTGATGAACTCACAGGAATACATAATTGTGGACTAGAATTTTTTACCGGCCTGACATCGGAAGAAATTCTGATAACAGAATGTCAGGCTACTTTTGTGCTCGAGCACTGTACAAAAATTGTAGAAACAATAAAATATTTGGAAGGGTCCTCATATCCAACCTCGCTCCAGTTGGTTGGCGTACTTGAGGAAATCAAAGGCGGTTTGAGTCACGTCGTAAATGGTGTATTTTACGACAAAACTCAAACCGCCATTAAGAGAGTTAATGATGACTCCCAAGTACGCCTTAAGCAAACTGGGGAGAAGGCCCTTCAAAAAATTAGGGATCTAATCCAAAATGATCCCAATAAAAAAAGTTATGAGGACCTGACAGTTTTGTGTCCACAAGTGGTCATATCCTCAGAAATAACCCCTGCGTTAGTGTCTCAACTAAAATTTATTTTCAACGAATTAAGTGTTGAGACGCTAACAACGGGGTATCATAATTATAAGAAATTAATTGAGAGACAGATTGCTTCGGGAGTCAAAATTGATGTCATCAAGGTGTTTGAATCGCTCAAGGTAACGAACAATGATTTTGCAAATCATTGTTTGGAAGCGATTTGGATGCCTTGCTCTAATGTAGACTCCGAGAGGTTCCTCTCTTCGTACAATACTGTGTTAACAGATCCAAGAAGGAACCTCAACGAAGACAATCTGTCAACAATGGCAATTTTTAATTTTGAAAATTAATTTATTTAAGTATGTTGCAGGGTATTTGGTGTAATATTGAAGTATTAAAACTTTTTTAAATCAATGTACTCCTTTTGATTCAGATGTTTTTAATTCTTTGTTTTTGTATGTAAATTTCATTGTTTTTATAATAAATTGTAAATATTAGTAATATCCATTGTTTTACAATTATATCAACCCTCATTTTGATCAAATCAACGCCAAAAAATAACACCGAACTTCCCTGTTTTTGATCAAAAATAACACCGAATTTCCCTGTTTTTGATAAAAAATAACACCGCATTTCTCAAAAAATAACACCGAAATCAGCAAAAAATAACACCGCTATTTTCCAGTCCCTAGATATCGCGCTACATTACAGGCAGGCAAGGGTGAAGGAGGTTCAAGTGGTGTGACCGCACCAGGGCCCCGGGCCAAAAATAACAACCTTTTCGGGCTTGAAAGAATATAAATCACACAATTAACAAATAAAAAGATGATAAACTTCGTTGGAGGCCCCTGGGCAGGGAATTACAAAGTGTTAGAAGCATGGGAAGGCGAGAGCAGACGATATGAAGACAAGAACTAATTTATTGTAAAAAGTTGCAAACCTTGCATTTGGGTTTTCTGAAGCTTCAAATCTTTCTAGATCAGTTAAAACTATCTCACGTGAGATCAATTAAGTACGGCAACAACCTCTGGCTCAAGATTGTTCTAAAAATTCACAAAAAATCAACATAATAATGCGTGGGCCCTAAGACACTTCATTCGTGTGTGATATAAAATGAAAATTTTGCAGTGCAAGGCCCAATTAGACGTATCGCATTCTGCCCGGATGGTCTATGAATTACCGGACGAACTGCGTAAAAGCTGTCATACATCTCAATACACTACTGAGTTGCGACCCGGCGCTGGATAGAAAAAAAACATACTAATCCGTCAGAATGGTGTCAGAGTGCGTCTAGGTGAAATGACTTTATAGGGGGCCCAAGTTTTTAACAGCACCAGGGCCCACAGAAGTCTTACGCCGGTCCTGATGATAGGAAGGGTGGTTTAGTACGTAGAAGAATGCGGTAAGCTTGCCATCCGTACAACGCAGAACGTGATATAAGGAAAAACGGCGGGCTTTTATATAATAATCTATAATCTAAGTTGCAAGGATATATTCATTTAAAGCTCTCAGATGTATGCCCACAAACCAACACGTGTAGTTCGCGCTTACAAATGCTGAACGCGTACTTACAAGTAAAATCCAAACCTCAAATTAATGTAAGCCCCACAACTTTTGCCGACCTTCCCTGAAACAGGGGTGAAATTGGCAAAGTGAACCATTTTTTACAGTATGGGTGGTCAGCCTCATACCAACCTATAAGTCAAGGAATATGAATTATAAATTACATTTAAATATAAAAAAGAACAAAAACAGCCGCAAATTCCTACAGCTAATACAATAAGCTAGTAAAATAAGCTAATTAAAGAAAACGATGAATACGTCAGCAACCTTAGTTCAAGGATATATTCAAAATTTAATGTACCTACGCCTACAAACAAAAACATGTATGTGAACTAAAAAATAAGACTCAAACGTCAAATGAACATAAATTCGGCAACTTTTCACTAAAAACTGGGGTGAAATTGGCGAAGTAAAACATTTTTTTACAGTGTAGGTGGTCAGCTTGATACAAACCTATAAGTCAATGAACAAAAATATAAGTACATATCTTTAATTACAACATACTCGTATAAGATCCATTATCACGCTTCAATTTTTCGCAACTCAAATAACCGGTATTCCCAAAGTTTCCCGCCATTCTCTCCGCTTACAGCTCAACCCCCCGGCATAAAATTCCCGTGAATCCTATCATTCTGTAGCACCCCTCACCCCCCTCCCTCCCAGCCCTCCCAGCTGGGGGGTGGGGTGGTGCTTTGTCTCCCGCACCTTCCTCAGCTTATCGTGGCGCAGCCTGTACACAATGGATACATACCGGGAAAGTGTACGAGGCCAAAGCTTTCTAGGGATTCTCCAAATTTTCCCTAGAAAACCTTTCTTAGATATACTGGATAGGATGTCCCAACATTTACGCAGAATTTGATTTTTCTTCCATATGTCGAGGCGATGCATTCCATGCCGTGAGCTCGGGTTAGAACCCCACTGAGGGTGTCAGAAATAATTTTCCGTTTCGGTGTTCATTTCAAACCCCAAAACAAAATACTGGCAAAGTTTACACAGCCTTCACAAGAAATGAGTACTAGCCCCTCGGGAACTGGAAAACCCTCACTTCAACTGAAGTGGTTGGCGCAAGGCCGGCCCCCTTACCAGTAAAAATAAATCGGTTAAACACGCCACATTCAACCACTTTGGGATAACGCGACAAGAAGTTACACTATATGTGTAGCTTAGTTGCGTTTTTTTTGCGTTGCGTTGCGATACGGTTAAACTCGCCACGTGGATCTCTTCTTGGACAATGCGGCGCAAAGCTGCACTGCACGCGCAACTGAGTTATGGAAAATTTCGGCAATAGAAGGCGTGATGGCGTCATTTGGAGAGAATGAATGAGGAAAGACTGACGAAGAAAGTATATGCTGCGAGAATTGATGGATGTCGTGGAAGAGGAAGACCGAGAAAGGTATGGATGGACCAAATTTTCGAAATAGCGAATGAATGGGATATCCAGAGTCATAATAAAAGGAGAGCTTGTATGAAAAAGGTTATGGCTCTGGATGAAATGAAAGAAGTATCCAAGGATCGAAAGAAATGGCGGTTGATCTGTAATGCTGGCGGTTAAAGCTGAGGCTTTTAAATTAAAAAAATATGTGTTGTAGTTTTTTACTGTTTAATTGCTTAGAATTTATTTGTTTTATATATTTGATTGTATTAATTGCTTCTACTCCTTGACTGATAGGTTGGTATGCGGCTGACCACCCATACTGTAAAAAATGGTTCACTTTGCCAATGTCACCCCTGCTTCAGGGAAGGTCGGCAAGAGTTGCAGGGCTTATGTTCATTTGAGATTGGGGTTTTTATATTGTAGGTCCACATGCAGCATGTGTAAGCGCGAAATTATGCATGTCTGCTTGTGGGAATGCATTTAATGTGAATCTCAAATGATACATATCTTTGCAGCTTAGATTTAGATGCTATTTTCCGGGTTATTACATACATAACCGTATTATGTGTACCTTCTGATTCAATGTAGAAAATTCCGATTACTAAAAATTGTGTGTTTAATTTTGGCACACCCTACACCAATCCACCCCAAGGTTGTACTCGCAGGGAATGCGTGTAGGCACATACTGAACACGGGTTATTGTGTGCGTGAGTGTAATTTCGGTAAAATATCTTATCGGGCGCTTGTACACATCAAATTACTATGTAATTTGTTAATTGAAAAATAGTAACATGTATATTTTTTATGAGTAACAATACACAGCTCAGAGTAAAGTTCCTCCATGTATGTACTTCCATTCCAACGAGTGCTTTGAAACGAGTTACAGCCTATTCATTTATCTAAGCTGCACATTTCAGAAATCAACTTTTAACTGCTTTATCCCAAATAAGTTTTGGGTCGATAGCTCAGTTGTCAGAGAGTTATGGTTCTATCCCCATTAAGGGTGTCAGAAATGATTTACAGTTTCAGTGATTACTTATAGCCCAAAAACAAAATACCGGAAACGTTTACTCAGGCTTCACCAGAAATGAGAACCTGCCCCCTAGGAAGCAGGGTAGCCCCCACTTGAAGTGAAATGGTTAGCGTAAGACTCCCTTACCCGTGAAAATAAATAAGCTCCTATTTGCAAGTGGAATTGCCGATAACTGTCTAGTGAGAACCTTTTTTTCACGAGTGATCAGAGGTTACTGCTCTACATTATTAAATGTTTATACATATCTTCAAAGTCAATTATTGATTATAGGCGGTTCTCGCCCTGCGGACCGGATATTGTTTTCTAGGAGCCGGAAGACGTTTCACCTATGTCCGCATCGCACCTCCTCAAAAGGAAGCTTGCAATAAACCTCCCACGCACACAGGGACGATATTGATCCTTGACACGATTGTATTCTACAAGAATATCGACTATCAAATGATATAATATGTCTTTTCCAATGAATTCAGCAAAACTGTTTTTTTTTTTTTTTAAGGAATCCTGTGCAGGAGGCTCCCCAATTCTTGAGAGTCTTGGGGGTCTATGTCACCCTGGAAGGGATTATAACGTAATATCGATAAAAAAGACTGAGCATTCCAACTTTTCTTCTGTGCTGGAGCGGCTGCAGATCGGATGTCAGAGAAGGATCATTGATCAACCTCACTGCCCTCCTTTGCACAGAATCAAGTTGGTCACTCAACTTCTTGGACATACCACACCAGAGATGGCTGCCATATTCGATAATGGGGCGGATTTGGGATTTATACTGAGTCAATAACTGGGCTGAAGTAAAAAACCTACGGGCTCTGTATAATATGCCGAGTCGCCGGAAAGCGGAAGTTAAGCGAGACTCAATAGCATCATGGTATTTTAACTCTGATGACAGAGAAACACCAAGAAGATTTAAGTGTTCATGGTTAGAGAGGGAGACATTGTCGAAAGTTGGGAGATAGTTGTTTGGAATCCTTTTTAAGGATATCAGACATGCTTGAGTCTTTTTGATGTTGAACTCTACAAGGTTGTCAGCGCCCCAACGGCTGACAGCCCAGAGATCTGTGTTTTTTAAATATTATACCAACATAAGCTACGAAATTATATCCCGGCAGAAATGCTTTACCTCCCCTCCCGTCAGGCGGGCTGAGCTTTCCTTTATCTGTAAATGCAGTAAATACAGGTGAAATCCTCGACTCTGCCATCCCGACACGCTCTGCTCCCAAAGTACCCAACCATAAAGCGTCTTACCAAACATTGTAAAAAGCGCCTCTAGTGAGGGTGATCATTTCCATACATTTTTGTACACAGGCTGTTTTTCCGTTTTTTTTTCACCGGTGTTTTTCCGGTTCACTTTGCCAATGTCACCCCTGTTCCAGGAAAGGTCGGCAAGAGTTGCAGTGTGCAGTGTTCATTTGAGATTCGGGTTTTTATATTGTAAGTCCACATGCGGCATGCTTAAGCGCGAACTCATACGTGTCTGCTTGTGAAAATGCATATAATGTGAATCCCAATGTTACATGTCTTTGCGACTACGATAAGATTAGATTTGCAAGGATGTGCATAGCATTTCAAGCGTTAGTAGGCAAGAATATCTAATTTTCCCGCTTTTCGGAGGATTAGATATTATTTTTTGATGAAAAATCTGTGCTGGTACGTAAACATGTGTGTGTGAGGAAAATTAAATTATATTTTTACATTATTTAAAAGCCGCGCTTTGGCAATTGTCACACCTCAGGGGCCCTCTCCATCACGAATAATAATCATGTGACTACCTTGCATATTCAAGGTGTTTTTTGCCTTAATCTTGGGATTTCGCCGCTGCATTTTAGGTAAAGCGCCATGATGGTTTACTTTACCATGAAGTTGTATACTTGCGGCACCTGAAGCTCCCCCTGTCCTCTCCTTACCTACAAGGGGTGGGGAGGGGGGTGAGCCGGGGGGAGCTCTCGAGTTGGTTCTCCGTTTATTTACTTATACATAGCGAATCCTGCCACCCTATCTCAATCTATAATTGAAGTTGCAAAGGTATATTAACAGTAAAGAATCAATTTAATGCATGTCCACAAGCAGACACCTGTAAGTTGGCTCTTAAACATGCTGCATGTGAACTAACAAAATTAAAAAAAAAACAGAATGGGAGGAAAGCTGTACGCAATACCTGTGGAAATAAATTAACTCAAGATGACATGGTACCTATCCAAAAGAGATAAACGGAGACTAGACGCTTTTGAGATGTGGTCGTATAGAAGACTACTAGGAATTTCCTGGAGAGACCACACTACAAATGAGGAGGTTCTCCAAAGAATCGAAGGAGGAAGGCATCTGCTCAGGACCTTGTCCGAAAGGCGTGCAAGATGGATCGGCCATGTAATACGACAAGTGGTCTCTTGCATGCCATAATGGAGGGGATGACCGAGGGGACCAACTCTAGGGGACGCCCACGCCAAGAGTACCTGGAGGACCTGCTGGTGGACGTGCGCTGCTCATCATATGCAGATCTAAAAAGAGCCGCACAAGACAGGGAAGAATGGAGAAGAAGAGTAAAAGATATTCCTGCAAACCAATCCTAGGATTGAAACTGGAGAAGGAAGAAGATGTCCAACGTGTTTAGTGAAACACACCGTCTTATAAGTAACACTAATAAACTTAAGATGGAGGTTCCTCCAAAAATGTTTATGTGACTTAGTAGCCTCATGAAAATAAAAAGGGAATTAATAATATGAAATTGTTACATTTGTATCCAGCAACCATTCCGCTAGGTGTGGCCAGTCTCTCCGCAGAAGTGTCACCACTTTGTTCTGTACACTTTTCATCTCCTCGACATTCAGCACTCTCCTCACCAGGCTCTTCTTTGTTTCTCCCATTTTCACTTTTTCATTAAAATAATATGTACTTCAGCAATATTGTTGGTTATTTTATAAATATTGTTGTGTTCATTGTTGAACGGAAATTGGGTCAAATCGAAAATACAAAATAGCTATTTGCAAAATTCCCGCGAAACAAGTGCACCTGCGCGTCAATAATTCTGAGGAAAAGGCGGGAAAAGCGCTCCGGGATGTTGTTAAGCAAGCGTCCATTACAAACATTTCCCATTTAGTTGCTCCGCTTTTTCTGAGCTTTCCTTTGGTTTTGTATCATTTGCACAAGCGCTCTTGGAGTAACTACATCACGAAACGGCGCTATAAACAAATCATCAACTCATCATCATCATCATCAGAAGTCGTGAAGTATATGGGGATGAAGGCTTTTCACATTAAGTAAAGGACGGAGAAGAGTGCAGCAAAAGGCGGCATAATAAGCTGTCTGGGTTATCCCAAACAACCAGTTTTTTTAACCTTTTTACGACTGCAAAATTTAGGGTGGGCAGGAATCTACAATTTGTGGGTGTGTGAAGAGTAAAACTCAAATTTACGCATATCTCTGTAACTAAGATCACAGACAAACAACACTACAAAAGCAAATACATTTTAGTTGGTACCTGATCGAGGTCACTTTTTGTTTAAAAACCTACATTTGTCCCTAACAGTTGAAATAAAGGTAATTTATGAGTAGTAAACAATTTAAAACGGCAATCTCTGATTTCTTTAAAAGTGATATAAATTAAGCGAAACACAGGCAATCATTTTCTCATCATTACTATATATTAGTCCCATTTTTTTTTTAATCCCTAGATTACCATCTTTGATTCCATGCCACCAATTTTATCTACGTCGCATGAACAGCTTTATGCGCGTATTCTCTAAAAATAATTTAAACACATTATTCAAATGATTTGGACCAAAATAATGACCAGAACTCAAAGTATACAACTTAACCATTACGTTTTACAAAATGAATGAAAACTTAAATGGTTACCAGAGACGCTGCTTTAGATTGTATACATTGTTTCAGTAACTAACCGCTATGGTTGAGTTTAAACGTAATATTATATATTGCAGTATAGGCTGGACAAGTGTAGGTCGACACACACAATGGCTGAGATTTGACAAACGGAAAAATGTCGCTTTACAAACGAGAAGCGACATATTAACGGACTAGAATTTCACCTTCTGTCCTAAAAATGGCGGCCCTCACAGTTCCGCCTCATTCGGATGACTTTAAACAGTCATACATACATGGCATGTAAAGTGGACAACCTCATACAATAGTGGACACCCTCATACAATGGTGGACAGATTCAGACATTTTTTTGAAAAATGTGCCTTAATTACCACGTTTCATGAGGAAATAATTTTTTAACAAAGTTTTTTACCAAAATACAGAGCCTCGTTGAATTGATTCTTTCAATTCTACCTAATGATGATACACTTTGTCAATGTCACCCCTATTTCGAGGAAAGGCGGCACGAGCAGTGTGTCTGATCCATTGAGTCTAATCTTTAAAGATTTGGGTTTTTATTGTGTTAGTAGGCATGCAGCATGTGTAAACAAGAACTTACACATATCTCTTTGTGGGCGTACTATAATCTATAATCTAAGTTCCAAGGATATTTTCATTCAAAGCTCTCAGATGTATGCCCACAAACAAACACGTGTAGTTCGCGCTTACAAATGCTGAATGTGTACTTACAAAAAAAATCCAAACCTCAAATAAACAGTGTATACTAATCAAGAAAGTTGAATGTTAATTGATAATTCTATAAATAATATTAATAATTCCTATTGACTTTGATTATAGATAGTGTGAGGACCGATTAAATTAGAACTTATTTGTTTTTATACAAAAAAGTGAAAATAAACAAGAATAACTAACTTGTTACTTACGTAGATATTTTTGAAACTTTGATCATTTCATTAAATTGATCATTTTTTCTGGTACGAAACCTTCACAGCATTTGTCATTCCACGGTTACAAGTTCCGGCAGTTAGGTCTACAATAATAGTGACAAATGACTGCCCAGACCAAGTTGCGACAGGATAAACGGGCAACGAGTGGTGCGCGCCGGAACTAGGCACAAAAGCTGACGATTGTTCGTCACTTGCATTTTCGTGATTTGAAATCGGCGATGAGAGGTGATGTAGAGGGAAAGGTGGCAGCAACTGCTCGAGGAGGCCAATACCCACACCGGGTTGCAGCGACAATGATGATGATGATGACGGGTGCATTTTGTGATTCGTGTGCTATAGATGCTTCCCTTAAAAAATGTTTTTACTTTTCATAAATTTTTGGTAGAACGATATGTTTAATTTAGAATGTAAAGATTTATCCTGGTTATGTCATTATCATCAGTACCAACGACACGAAAACCAGGGGCGGCTCTTGATCTTCTTGGTCTTCTTGATCAACCACACCACCGTTACTCGCCAGTTGCCCAACTCCTTCTTCCTCTAGTCCCATACTTGTCTCCACTCTCAGTCTGCCACCACTCCGTCCAGCCTCTCCAATCTGGGTCTTCTCACAGTCCTGCGCCGCTTTTGGTCCGTCATCACAACCATCTTTTCCAGGCTCTGATGCACCATTCCATGGATGTGACCCAGCCAAGGCAGTCTGCTGACTGTTAGGGACCACATCAACATCTAAGATACAGGTCATTTAGTTTCTAAATAAGAAATGTAGTTACGGCAGTTCGGTAGACATTACGCGAGTCAGTGGGGTAGTCGCTAGTCACAATAGATATCTAATAACGACGACGCTAAAGCGACAATGACTTTGCGTTACTTAGATACAATTTTTTAACCATTAAACTTTTATATTCGATCCCGTGATTTTTTTTTTTGCAAAAACGTCATTTAAATCTTTAAACAAATGACCAATTATAATAATCTAATGCCCATTTGAGTTTTTATGTTGCAGGTTCACATGCGGCATGTGCAAGCGCGAACGTGTACGTGTCTGTTTGTGAGAATGCAAATCAAGTGAATCCAATGTTACATATCTTTGCAACTTAGATTAGATTAGCGGCTCTCTGGTGGTCCTGTTGTATCTTCCATACAGTTTTCTATTTACACGATCGAGGGTAATTTCCGCAATGTTGTACAGTAGGAGTACTGTCATAATGCATTCAGGAACTGCTCCGCACTTCCTACCTTTCTAAGTTAATGGAGGCAGCTACGCTGAGGCCCTGACCAACCCTAATGGAATGGCGACAGAGTTACAAATTACAGAAGTAAAAACTTATACTGTGAGTACAGTCATCTGTCTTATCACTAGAGCATGTGATAAAAATATTAAAATCGGCACTGCAACAAACGTTATGTAGAGATCACTATGGTTAGTTTTCCAAGTATGGCAGCCAAAGTGGGCCACTGTATACTTAATTCCCCACGACTGTATCCGTAACGAGCGCCAACTTAGCGAGAGGCGAACAATGAGAAGATAGTGTGCCCCCAGTGTGCTGAATCAAGTTTCAACTTAAC
The DNA here is from genome assembly GCA_951799405.1 of Agapetus fuscipes. NCBI lineage: Eukaryota > Metazoa > Arthropoda > Insecta > Trichoptera > Glossosomatidae > Agapetus > Agapetus fuscipes. Next base: position 472,336 of record OX637362.1, read on the forward strand.
CATAGCGCGTTACCAAAAATTCATGAAAGCAAAACAGCTCACTAAAGGCGCTCTTTTAGTTTCCATACACTCTTGCTTCAACGCTATGGTTGTGTATGAACGTTAAGTTAATACTTGGGTTACTGTGGCATTCACAAATAATAGACAACTTAGCGAAATCTGGTCCAAACAATGAAGACGTGAAAATATGGTATCCAAGTTGTAGGGTTCCGCAAGTTGAAAAACGGTGTTTTGGAGTTAAAATATGTCATTCGATACTATACGTGTTGATAAACTCCCGTAACTCAAATAGGTTTCAATAATGAAGTGAGAGGTACATGTGGCATCTTCCTCTGTTCAAATTATGTGTCTGCAATAAACCTAAAGGTGTTATGGCCGAGGGGGCTAAGCGGGCTGATCTTTCTAGCGTATTTGGAATAGAATAACGTTGTTTCGATCCCCGCCTGGGTCATTTGACCATAACTTAGACCCTGGTTCAACTTATGTTATTGGGTCTAATCTAATCAAAGTTGCAAAGATATGTTACATTGGAGATTCACATTACATGCATTCCCACAACCAGACACGTACAAGTTCGCGCTCGCACATGCCTCATGTGAACCTACAACATAAAAACCAAATTTCAAATGGACATACAGCCTGCAACTCTTGCCGTCCTTCCCTGAAACAGGGGTGACATTGGCAAAGTGAATTTTTACAGCATGGGTCGTCAGCCGTATAGCAACCTATAAGTCAAGGAACATTGGGTAATTATTAATTGATAATTCAATAAAATAAACAATAATGAAACTATTCATTGATGATATTAATTCCTGTTTCTGGCCAGGTAGAATAGGTTGGTGAATTGCATTCCTCTTCACAAATCTATTTTAAAAAAACCTTAAACTCATTTTGTTCAATTTGGTACTTTTTAGCGTGTGGCACTCTAGATTGGGAGATACGAAAGGGATCGAGAAAACAAATAAAAAAAATGTTTCCTGAATATTGCTCCCGTCCAATCAGATCATTAGGGCAGTTGGTAGGTACAAAAGCAGAGGACTAGGGTTCAATCCCCACCATCAACGGTGTCAGAAAAGATCTCCCGTTTCGGTTTTATTTCAAACCCAAAAATCATAAAACCTAAGCCTTCACAAGAACTAAGAAGAGGAGACGCTACTTATATAAAAAATGACTCGCAATGGACCAACAGTTTTATTTTCACGGTTAAGCGAGAGAACCTCTTAAGAGTATGATTTTCCTCACATGCAGGTTTTTTTTCTCGAACTTTTCTACAAACATTTTTTTTTAAGAAATCCCGTGCGGGAGACTCCCTAGATTCTAAAGACACAAGGGGTCTATGACACTTGTTGTAGTGCCGCAGAGGTGTACGAGCTTGGTCGTCGCTACAAAGCGCCAATACTCAAGCAAGACCCAGGTGCTGAAAGACTGGATGGACCTTTTAGTGACCGGTCTTTGGTAAAGGTTTACGAATTTTTCAACCCAGCGAAGAGCAAATTTGAAAATAAAAATGGTATATTTTTATGCTCCGCCGGGATTCGAATCCACCACCTTCCATTTACGAGTCCGAAGTGTTGCCACTGGACTACGGACCGGTCCAAGAAACAATATACCTATGTCATCATTATGTTCTACAAATCAGATATGGAAATGAACTAGATGTGTTTTTTGTTCGGTTCACGGTCCAGCAAAAACGGGGAAGAGTCGCTAGTTCTCAGATCGTTGATCATGACTTTACGTTAATACTCAACCATCGCGTTAAACAAAAGGCGTACTTGAACTAAAACGCTCTTTAGCAGCACTGTTTTGCTTTTCATATATTTCTTTTATAAAACCCTGTGATGTAGTTTTGCACTAGGGGTGTATCCAGATCGTTGATCTGTTAGCAGTTAGACAAACAACGGTTACATGAACTTGATTATATTGTCCGGCAGAGATATCGACCGCCAGCATTGTAGTTATGCGAACAAAACATGACAAATAAATAAGACAAAGGAAACGCAATGGTTTTGCCAATCATACTCATAAAGTGATTCTGTTGCAATATACGAGTATACGTAGCCTTTCTTTGCGTTGCATTGCTGCAGCGCTTAATAGTGTTTGGTTCTTCTGTCTAACAATTAAAGATTGATTTATTTGAACAAATAGAAAGGATGCATTGCCCGGTCGATAGCTCAATTGGTAGAGACTAGAGGGCTTGCATCCCATGCCGAGAGCTCGGGTTCGAATCCCACCGAGAATGTGTGTAATGATTTCCCGTTTCGGTGTTTATTTCAAACCCAAGATTTACTTGGCATTCACAAAAAATGAGTACCAGCCCCCTGGAGCGCTGAGAAACCCCCACTTCAACTGAAGTGGTTGGCGTAAGGTCGACCCACTTATCAGTAGAAATAAATTGGTTCCCTCGCCACATGCGACTTCTTTGGGGAGAACGCAGTCAGAAGTTACACTTTATGTGCAGCTTAATAGGGTACAGCATGTATACCAATAGAACATAAATTAAAGTAAAAATAAAATAACTAACACAGCCATAGATACATTCTTCTATATCTCCATACGTTGTTTAAGACGGCGGTCTTGAGTCCTTATCCCTTCAATCCTTCCTTGCATGATACTACAAAACTGCCAGTATTTTCCGGGTATGACAACGTGTAAGCTTTTTCTTCTTGATGATAGTCAAGATTTCTTTACTAAATAATAATTAAAAATATTTTTCTTTATGAACAAAACACAGTTTTATTTTCACTCCTCAAAATGTGCACGCCTCTATAAAACATCATTTCTTTGTTAGTTTTAAAGCGTCGGAAAGCTCGTTGTTGACCCAATCACGCCAAGAGTGAAGAGATCCTCAGCATTTTCCGGTTAACACTCATTCCAAGCGCTTCTATCTCGCTCCCCCGAAGCTTGTAACAAAGTACATACTTAATTATTACAGCATATTAATTAACTGAGTAAGTGTAAGTTACGTGAAGTGGGCCCGCAGTTCATATCTGGTGTTGTGCGCTAACTTCGCTTCCCCGTGATGTATTAAATTTTCCCCACAACGTTATTAATTTCCCCACATTTGCATATCGTATATCGCAGGAAGCACTCGACTCCAGAGAATATTGTGTATGCGAGTTGCTCTCACTTCCCCTTCATTTATTGAATTTCTGAATATACTAATTTAAATTCATAAGAATATTTATATTTTTAAGTATAAATCTATTTACACAGTGAAAGTCCATTTTTAATTATTAAAAAATTCAAATGGATAAAAACAGAGTTGTAATTCACTCATTTATGTATTTTTTTTTGCTCAAACATTTTCGCCTAGTGAGGCATAAGGTATGGATGGACCAAATATCCGAAATTGCGAATGAATGGAATATCCAGAGTCATAATAAAAGAAGAGCTTGTATGAAGAAGGTTATGACTCTGGAGGAAATGAAAGAAGTATGCAAGGATAGAAAGAAATGGCGGTTGATCTGTGATGTTGGCGGCTAGGGTTTGTTAAAGTGAATTTGGTTTTATGATTTAGTTTTTATGTCCATGTATATATTGTTATTTTTATTCTTTGATTTTAAAAAAAATGTAATTTGTCATGTATGTTCCTTGACTTATAGGTTGTTATGCGGCTGACCACCCATAATATAAAAATTGGTTCACTTTGCCAATGTCACCCCTGTTTCAGGGAAGGACGGCAAGAGTTGCAAGGCTTATGTTCATTTGAGATTGGGTTTTTATATTGTAGGTCCACATGCGGCATGTGTTAGCGCGAAATTATACATATCTGCTTCTGGGAATGCATTTAGTATAAATCTTAAATGATATATATCTTTGCAGCTTAGATTAGATTAGATTAGGCATCTTCAATAAGAATAAGTTTATTATGAAAAATAAAGGAACGAAATTCCCAGCCGTCAAAACTACAGATAAGCCACCACTATTTTTCAGGGTTTGCATGCTTCGTTCATTTCATTCAGAGTCATGATCTTTTTCATGCTCGAAAGATAAAAAAAATAGACATTTTATGTATTTTCGAAAGAGACCACCTCAAACATCTTGAGACGAACAAATTGTGAGTAATATATGAAGAAGCAAGATGAATTTTGCTTCGATACAGTAACCCAAGTGTTAAAAACTTTACGTTTAAATTCAAGAATGTGTATGGAAACTAAAACAGCGCCTGCAATGAGTGTTTGAGTTTCCATACAATTTTGTTTGAACTCTAAGGTTGAGTTTAACGATAAGTTGTATTACTAGTGGTTCGAAATGATGTATTATCTCACAGTTAAATCTTACCTTGATTTATGAACACAAAAGAAGACTCGAGATTCTGAAAAAGAACAATAAAGAAACATTAAAAATATGATAAATAAATAAAATATAAAATAATATTATCTACCCAAACACAGTGCGCAAGATTTGGCATCTCCAGATAAAAAGTGAATTAAAAAACAAATAGACCAGAATACGAAAGGGCCGCGGCCCTTAATTAAGCGGCCGAATAATGAAGTAATCAATACATAATGTGGCAAGTAATTTTAATTATAATATAAAGATATCTAAATACAAAATGTACACAAAGGAAAAAAATAGATCTCCAACACGCTTTGCATACTAGAGTAAGGAAATCAATTGCATCTCTGATACAAATCTTTGGACTCGGGCAATGATGGTCACAGAGGAGCCCCCCTGGGGGCACGATCCTCAATAATAAAACCAACAATTTATTCATATTTTATCAGATCAGTTTTGATGGAAAGGGATAATGTTAGACAATACGTTAAGACGTCATTCTAGATTACAGTACACATTTAATAATGTTAAAATCAGTGATACATATAAACAACATAATGTCCGCCATCAATCGCGAGGGATATGAATGATAGAGCCGAGTATTATTGATGGCTCGAATTTAATGTAATACTCCGTCTCTCCATGACCTCGCCTTGCATGTCAGGGATGGAGGTACATGGCTTCCGAAGGCACGAACACATCAAATCAATATATTTGTATTTAAAAAAAGTCTTATTAGAAAAACATTTTTCGAAAGTCTAATAATCCCCACAAAAAAACCTTTTTTATAATAGAGGCTACAGAAATCATACAATTTAATGAGATATGATTTGTGGTTTACACAGTAAAAGCTGATTTTATTAATGTCATTAATGAACTTTCAATTATATCAATATCATCTTCATCGCTTCACCTTCACGATTAAGAAGCCCATCGTAGACATGGTCGAAATGTCCGGAAGCTCCATCTCATACAGATCCCGGAAAACCAATTTCCAGTATAGGATTTTTTTTAATTTGCCGACCAAAATTACTATAGATAGTTTTCGAAATATCCAGAAATATTTATTTTAGTTTTAGTTTTTTTTATATGCCAGCAGTTTAATTTAGCTGCTCATTTGAAACAACCGCGTTTCAGTATATTCTCATTTCTCACCTAGTTGCGTGGCAGATATTCTCTAGTTGCGTCCCACTTGTCTACGGGCGTGAGCAGCACCCTTCTCTTTACTCTACTATAAAATTTACGTTTACCAACTAAATCATAGCGTCCACCAAAAATAAGTGTGGAAACTAAAACCCTCACTATACGCGCTGATAGATTTTCTATGCATTTTATATTAAAACGCTACGGTTGAGTCTATACGTTGAGTGACACACCAGGAGCCAGGCCAGCAGTAAGGGCGGTTCGAACGGTGCGATCGCGCCAGAGCTTTTTCGTTCAAGGTGACCCCAAATACTTAGAAACAAAAGTATAATAATAAGATATTGTAGGGTTTGTGTATTCACACAGTGAAAATTCATTTTATTTTAAAGTATAATAATAATTTTAAGAAAATAAAAATAAATTTGCGAAAAAAATATTTCAACGTTTTACTCTTTGGAGTATGTTGATTTCAGTATGGTGGAGTATGCTGCGCCCTAGTCATGACACCCAAAAAAATATTTAACCGCAAATCTGTAAGCGGGCCTTTTTCTAAGTGGCCCAGGATTCTTTCGAACTTCTCAGAAACTTGCACTACCGATAATAACATGACATATAATTTGCTTCTATTCACTTAAAACACCATTGGTTCTTTCTGGTTTATTATAAGTAAACAAATATATATGGGGTGTGGGGCCCCATATAAATATACATAGATAGTTTATTTAGAAGGTACACATAATTAGAGAGCACCGTTTCTTTGTACATCACACCTCAAGGCCCATTTCAAATCACGGATAAGATATTTTGTAAAGGTGCGTCTTTAGTGCTTTTTTTTTTTTTTTTTTTTTTTAAATAATTTATTCAACAAAACAGGAAAATACATTAAAATATATAAAACAATAATAAAAATATATACAATTGATGTTGTACCTTCCCAATTACAATGTTGACATTAAATATAAGTATTAAAAATAAAAAGAATATAAAAAAGAATATAAATATAAATACTAATGACAGTAAGATATTTTTTCATACAATGTTGACATTAAATATAAGTATTAAAATAAAAAAAAAGAATATAAATATAAATACTAATGATAGTAAGATATATTTTTTTTTTTTTTTTCAAACACAAAATATAAAATATAAAAACCTATTAAAATAATCATGATAACCGTAATGACACCAAACAATAAGAGATAAAAACAGAATTACATATATCAAATCAGCCTTACATTCACTTGAACATGCCAATATTTTTAATTATAATTTTAATTTTTCCCACTCACTAATACCTACACACTGAAATTCTAGTCAAAATTCATTATATTTCATGAACACGTTTCTATTATTATTACAATTACAATTATTATTATTATTATGCTTCTCGACACTTTGCCTTCAAACCGCCAGTAATCAGGAAAGCATGGACCGCAAAAATAGTGCATGCATGACAATGCGGCTGGACCAAGTCAACCATCCTACGCAGAGAGAACGTTTTGGTCTCCAACCCATCTCGACACGTGGGATCATGTCAAATATGAAGGAGCCGTACTATTTGCAGCTTTGTAAACCTTCAGAAAACACGATAGACCTCCATTTCCCGAAAACGAAGCTATCCCTTCCCCTGCACCAGGGCCCCGGCGGGCTTTAACCGGCCCTGCTTCGGCTACTGTTCCAGCACATTCGCCCACTTTCCAACTGCTTTGCGCTTGCTGAAGTTTCCGCGCAGATTACTTACCGCAGATTCGACCCGGTCAGCTCGGCGACCGGCTTTTGTTTTCCAAACTATTGTTTTATTTTTGTGATTCCGATCTCAAACAGAGCATGAGGTATCATCGCGATACCTAGGCGAACCGTTAACCCTTACTGTTAATTCTCCTTATAATGCCTCATCTATTGAAAATCTGCGATTCCTATGTGGCTATTTTGACTAGATCAGATTGGTGAAAATGTGAAAGAATGGGATATACAAAGCGAATGCAAAAGAGAGAAATGTACGAAGTAGGTGATGGATATGAATGAATTTAAATAGGTGTGCAAAGATAGGAAAAAATGGAGGCAACTCTGGCCATTCCTAGCAGAACGGCGACAGATTTACAGTCAGGTACTGGCTGTTAATTTGGAACAACGATTTTTCTATTATCAAATTGTCGATGAGATGTTTTCATTATTTGTATTCCTTGATTTGAATCAACAGGTCCGTAATCTAACGATTAACGCTTCAGACTCGTAATGGGAAGGTATTAGGTTCGATTCCTCGTCGAGAATTAAAAAAAAAAAAATCCAAATATGCTGCGTTGAAAAATGTATCTACTTTCTCCAACGACCCGTCACGAAAGATATATTATGTATTTGAGGATTAGGAATTGGCGTTTTCTACAACGGCGCCTAAGCTTGCAGAGGATTCTTGAAGTGTGATTCACACAAAAACAGTACTCGTCAAAGAAATCTTCATAACATAAATGAATTATTAATGGTTAAGTAAGAAGCTGACCACCCATAATGTAAACATTATTTCATTTAACGAATGTCATCTCTGTTTCGGGGCACGTCGCGTCGGCTAGAGTTGCAGGATTTCTGTTCATTTGAGGTTTAAGTCTTATTTTGTAAGTATACGCAAACTTACACGCGTTTGCTCATGGGCGTCATTTATCATGAATCTTTATTACTAATACACCTATCTTTGCAGAGAAAAATATGATAGTTGTAGCTTATAGGGGAATTGAGCGCAGAGAGCTGTAACCGAGTTTCGCCGGGTTTTGCAAGTGTATCAGTTAACATGAATGCCAGCTTAATTTGATTAGAGTTATTTCTGAACCAATTTCTTGGGCCACGTGGGACTGCCAGCCAGTTGTGTAAAATAAGTGCTATAATATACGTGTGAGTAGAAGGTGCCTGGAGAAATCACCATGTTAGTATTTCGTATACGTATTGCTAGTTGCACACATGCAGATGGAGAGTAGATTAAAATAAGGCACAAACAGACGAAAGTGCATGTGATACTTTAAAATCTAATCTATAATCTAAGTTGCAAAGATATATTAGCATTCAAAGCTTATATCAAATGCATGCCCACAAACAGACAAGTGTAATTTCGCGCTTACAAATGCTGAATGTGTATCTAATCTAATCTAATCTAATCTAAGTTGCCAGGATATGTTACATTGAAGATTCACATTACATGCATTCTCACAACCAGACACGTACAAGTTCGCGCTTGCACATGCCTCATGTGAACCTACAACATAAAAATCAAATCTCAAATGGACATACACCCTGCAGCTTTTGCCAACCTTCCCTGCAACAGGGGTGACATTGGCAAAGTGAACCATTTTTTACAGTATGAGTGGTCAGCCTCATACCAACCTATAAGTCAAGGAATATAAATATTTGAGAAGATAATAAATATTATCTAAGAAGTTAAGAAATATTTTATTAGATTTTCGGAAAACAAATTAATGGAGAAACTTTTAATGCAGCTCACACGACCCACATCTCCACGTAACTTACATTTTCCTAAAAACTGTATTTTATAGTGCGTGGTATTTAGAGACTTTTAAAAATTTCCAAAATCCTGCAAGTAGTTTTGAAACCAGTTAAGGTGTCAGAAGATTTTTTAGGGACTTAGGGCCGTATTTACATTATGTGCATTGGCGTATACGGTAGGATTAAACGGCATATTACGGTAGGATTAAACGGCATATTACGGTAGGATTAAACGGCATATTACGGTAGGATTAAACGGCATATTACGGTAGGATTAAACGGCATATTACGGTAGAATTAAACGGCATGTTTCGTGTAAGCTTTTATTTTTCGAGTCTTAGGGCCTTATTTTAATCAACCATTCATACATCGATATTTGAATCGAAGGCTGATTATTTTGTTTTCGTTAAAACGTCCTAGATTGCCGCGTTTATTTCTATACGACTCGTACAATAGAAGCAGCACTACAGAAAAATAAAGTCTCTAGCATAATGTGAGTAGGACTTAATCACTTTATAATTCATCATTTCATTTCCATCATGAGGTCATTTTTATTGAATTTCACATGCGGCCCTTTATCCACGGATCCCTTACAAACATAGCCTCGACTCATTATGTCAAGGTGCAGTACTTGTACACAGCTCAACCTTAGCGTTTAACAATAATATGCTGGAACTAAAACGCTCACCAGAGGCGCTGTTGAAGAGCCCATAAATATTTTGTTTGGACGTAATGTTCCGTATTAGCGATACAGTAGCAGAGTGGTACAAGCGTACAATTGACTGTTTGACATATAAAGGCTGAGGAAACCTTCGAGGAAGATCGACACACAATTATACATTTTTTGTGTATACACATCTTGTACCAACAAAAGTATAGCGCAGATACAAGGTTTGTAGTTGGAAACGCTCCTGTGCTAGTTGTACGTTACACGCGAGGGGAAGACCAGGAAAATGATGCAGTGATCAAATTAGTGAAATTATAACAATTAAATGATTGCATTTTTTCATACTCCTGTAGTACATGCAGAGGACTTCAGAGTAGTACTTGCCACATCACTCCTCATCTTCAAGCTCTCCATTGGCTAAAAGACCCTGAGATGATCACCTTCAAAGTCGGTTTGCTCAACTTAAAAGCACTGCGTAGGAGTGCTCCGGGGTACCTGATGGAGCTGGTGTCTCCAGCAACTACAACCTCGCGCGGACAAACACTGAGGTCAGCTGCATCAAGAAGCAGCTGCCTTGACATCCCTGCAAGAAAGCCCCGCACTATTTTTGGAGACAGGGCATTCAAGGCGGCCGCTCCAATGACTTTGAATGCTATTCCCGCCTCACTGAGGGAACTGGATTTGGAGAGACTGTTCAAAAGACGTCTCAATACTCACCTCTTCGTCCAATCATATGGACGCGCCTTTGCAATGACACACTGTCATAAAAGGCTATAAATTTTGTGCTTCATTCATTCAGTAAGAAATGTATTGGATGGCGCCCCCTACATTGTCAGACCACTCGGACTTCTCAGGATGCGGTGGGCAGACAGTGCCGAGGCTGACGCTGAAGTCCTGGGAGTAAGGGGACCATGGAGGGAAGCAGCACAAGACAGAGAGTCCTGGAGGATTGTGGTGCGGGAGGCCCTGAGACTTCAAGACTTGTGACTCTATAACCATTCAATTAAAGTTGGCCAGAGCTTCTTCAGAGTTGCCTCTACTTTATGCATACCACTAACAACTAATTCATATCCTCAACTTTATCATACGTTTCATTCACTTTGAATATCCCAATCCTAATCAAGCCATACATTTCTCGGCTTTCCATTTCCTCTTGTCCGCATGTCCACACCACATCATATACTTTTTCAGTTCGCTTTCTTTCATGAACACCCCTTGAATTCAAGCATGTACTCGTATTTTATCAGTACTCGAGTAGATATCTAATCTAATCTTATCTAAGTTGCAAAGATATGTAATATTGGGGTTTCAGATTATTTGAATTCTCACAAGCAGACACGTACAAGTTCACGCTTGCACAAGCCACATGTAAACCTACAACATAAAAACCCGAATTTTAAAAGGACATACACCCTGCAACTCTTGCAGTCCTTACAGCATGGGTGGTCAGCCGCATACTAATTTGATATATCAAATGTAAATTAGTATCAAATAACAACTTTCATTCACACATAATGCAATGACAATATCAATTACCCAGTTAATGGAGTATTGGCCACACTACTCATACAATAATTACCCGTGGTAAGCTGGCGCTCACGTTTCCTAAGAAGTGGGAGACCATTGCCTCACGCCATGGCCGAAAAGCGCGCAGAGGAAGGTGGCGCTACCTGACACCTATGCGTGAGTTACGTCCACCCCGTAGAAATATTATAAATCAAACTTAGTGACATGCAGGTGTGCGGTCCTAAGATATTATTCATTTTTGATAAAGAAAGAAATAACATTTTGATATGGATTTATTCAGCTGGAAAAAGGATCTAAACAAGTGTCAAGATGTCACTTGGGTAAATAATAGAAAACGTCTTTTGGTGGGAAACACAAATAAAATGTATCCCTTCAGCAGCGTGAGAATCTTGAAGAGACACCAGGAGTCTGGTGTGAACCCCCACCCTTGTCCTTGAAACCAGAGGTTATTACACCCACGCTTAGCCCACGCCACAGAAGGTATAAAAGCACCTGGCGACCCCAAAAAGGTGTCATTCCCCATTTTCATTTCTTCCAACCTGTATTTGTTTCTTGTAAGATTAATTTGTCTGTATTTGTCTCTGTGTAAAGTTAATAAAGTATTTTTTTTACACACACTGCAAGCCGCGTACCGTTATTGGCGCAGTCGGTAGGATTAAAATTGCCAATCCTAGTGGATTTCTGCAAATCCAGTTAATTTTAAAGTAAATTTAGAAAAATAATTTCCCCTCCCCAAAACGACTACGATATCGACGGCTCATCGACGACTTATCGACAACTGTTTGGCGTTCGGCGGCTTACCGGACGAGAGGGCGAAACCAAGGCAAAGGTGACCTGCAGCTGGACTTCAGGACGACAGGAACTTCAGCGACGGCTTATCGAAGGAGGACCTCCTGAGGCCACCAGGGTGAACTTCAGTTCTCTACACCACCAGGACCAGCTTAGCAGCGAGACGAGGATCAGCAGTACCGGCCCATGACCACCGGAATGCTGACAACGACGGCGATCGTGGCACTGTGAGTTTTTGAGAATTCCACTTGTCCAACAATCCCGTTACCTCACAGACAATTCCTTACACCCCTAACAAATACATTCTTCCCTTAAATTTATTGATACGTATTAACGTTTATTAACATTTATATACATTTATTGACATTTATTTACTTGTGTACGTGTATCCTTAAATTTGAATTCTTGTGTGTCCTTTGGAAAATATAAATTGATTTAATTGTTTTAAAAATGGCGACCAACGAAAACAACGTTGTGGTCCCAAGTACGATCTTCGATAATTTGCGAATCCCAGATGCTGTAAAAAGCATCCCTTGTTTTGATGGCACCCCAAGCCAATTAAATAGTTTTCTCAATCACGTAGATAGAATTCTCTCGATTCTACCCGTACTTGACGGCAGTCAATACGGCTACGTAATATTTGGAGCACTTAGAGCAAAAATTGTTGGCGAGGCCAACAATATTTTGAATCTTTACGGTTGCACAACAAGTTGGAACACCATTAAAGCCAACTTGATCACTCATTACGCCGATAAACGTAACGAGATTTCCCTAATTCGCGACCTACACCAACTAAGACAAGGTAATGAAACTGTGGAAAAATTTTACTCTAGAATCATTGATATATTCTCAACATTAAACAACAATGCTGAATTAAACGAAGAAACAATTGCAAAGATAGCTAAACAAAGTTTTTACAAGGATCTATGCTTAAACGCATTCCTAGCAGGGTTAAAAGAACCCCTGGGTTCAACCATTTGGTCTATGAAACCCCAATCTTTACCTGAAGCTTTCAACCTTTGCATGGAGGCTCAAAATGTATATTACTTACGAAGTAATTTCAACCAGCAGACGAAGCATGAACAAGTAAAATTTACCCAAAACAATCCGAAATATACTCAAAGTGGCAATTATTCTCGCTACAATCATAACAACTTTAAAAATAATAACTTTCCTAACAACCAATTTAGACCTAATAACCAATTTCGTGGTAATAACCAATTTCGCAATAATCATTATAATCATGGCCAATATAATAATAATAATAATTTCAAAGCTAATTATAAACCATTCAATGTATTCAGCCCTAGACCGCCTCATTTCCAAGGCAGATCCAACGATAGTGGTTTAAACCGAGTCCACCAACCGATGGACACATCCAGTGGAAACTCCAGAGTTTTCCAAAGAAACCCGACTAACGGGATATTCAACTTAGAAAGTCAAAATAAAAATATAACCCCCGATAGAAAAATCGAGCTAGATCCATACTATAGTGAAGCCGACGAAAATTTTCCACGTCGTGCCTCGAAAAAGCAATCGGATACTTAGATCTTAATAGTCATATCCTAAATTATAATAAATTACCTTATATTAATGTTAAAAAGAAAAATCACCCGGTATTAAAGTTTCTCATTGACACAGGTAGTAGTACTTCTTTTGTAGATCCAGCTATAGTCGCAAAAGAAAGAATAGAAAAAATCTCCCCCATTACGATAACAACTGTTTTTAACAAACACACATTAGATAACCAAATAACTTACCAATATATAGAAGAGTTAGATAACACGGAACCTTTAAAATTTATTTTATTCAAATTTCATGCTTACTTTGACGGCTTGATAGGACTAGATATCCTCCAACAATTAGAAGCCAAAATAGACTTAAAAGGAAATATTATGACAACTCCAAACACAACCGTGAGATTACACTTTAAACCTAATTACATGTCTAATCGATTTACAATCCCAGCCAAATCATCTAAAATGTGTAAATTACCTGTAGACGTGAAAGATGGTGATATCCTTCTACCCAAAAATTATATCACAGGAAAACTTAAAATACTTAATGGCATATACAATAGTACAGATTATTTTAGTAATATTCAAGTAATAAACGAAACGGATGAAAGTCAAGATTTTGTCATAGAACAACCTTTGAAGGTAGAACAATTAAAAAATAATTATCTAGAATTTAATAATTACAATTTTACTAACGAAGTCGACAACATTGAAAATAAAGACATTGAAAATTTAATTCGAATTGATCACCTCAATATAGAAGAAAAACGAAATATAATTACTCTATGTAAAAAATATGAAGACATATTTTTCAAAGAAGGCCAGAAATTGACATTTACCAATAAAATAAAACATACCATAAAATTAAAAGACGATATTCCTATATATACAAAAAATTACAGATACCCCGAAATCCACAAAGAAGAAGTTAGGAAACAGATAGCTGAAATGTTAGAACAAGATATAATTAGACCCAGTATTTCTCCATGGTCTAGCCCAATTTGGATAGTCCCAAAGAAGAAAGACGCTTCTGGAAAAACCAAATGGCGACTAGTTATTGATTATAGAAAACTTAATGAAAAAACTATTGACGATAAATATCCCCTCCCGAACATAACGGAAATTTTAGATAAACTCGGAAAATCTATTTATTTTACAACCTTAGACTTAGCGTCAGGTTTCCATCAAATTGAAATTAACCAATCTGATAGAGAAAAAACAGCACTCACTGTAGATAGAGGACATTACGAATTTAATCGCTTACCCTTTGGATTAAAAAATAGCCCAAGGACTTTTGAAAATTTAATGGATCAAATTTTGAAAGACATAATTAATCGCGGATGTCTTGTTTATATGGACGATATTATTATATACTCTTCTTCCCTTCAAGAACATTTAGAGACAATGACTAAAGTATTTAATAAACTGAGAGAAGCTAATCTAAAAATACAATTAGACAAATCGGAATTTCTAAAGAAAGAAGTAGCTTTCTTAGGACATATTGTTACAGCTGACGGAGTCAAACCCAACCCCGATAAAATTAAAGCTATTAAAAATTACCCAATACCTAGAACTCAGAAACAAATAAAAGCATTTTTAGGACTTATAGGTTACTATAGAAAATTCATAAAAGATTTCGCTAAAATAACAAAACCTATGACCAAATGTTTAAAAAAGGATTCTAAAATTACCTTAGATGAAGATTACAGTAATTGTTTTGAAAATTGTAAAAATATCTTATGTAACGACCCTATTTTGCAATACCCAGATTTTACAAAAGAATTTAATTTAACAACAGACGCGAGTAACGTAGCACTTGGCGCAGTTCTCTCACAAGGAACAATAGGCAGCGACAAACCTGTCTGTTATGCAAGTCGCACCCTTAACAAATCCGAACAGAATTATTCTACGATTGAAAAAGAACTTCTAGCCATTGTTTGGGCAACAAAATATTTTAGACCATATTTGTATGGCAGAAAATTTAAGATACTAACAGATCACAAACCTCTTACATGGTTAATGTCACTAAAAGAACCCAACTCAAAATTAGTCAGATGGCGGTTGAAATTAGAGGAATTCGATTATGAAATTATTTACAAAAAAGGAAAAATAAACACCAACGCAGATGCTCTTTCGAGAATAGAAATAAATATTAATGAAGATAAAACCCCACTGAGTAGGTCAGGATCAAAAGAATCCCTTGTTGTACACGTTGACGACGACCACAATAGCATAGATACGGTCCATTCAGGTGTCGAAAATATTAGAAAAGGGATAGGTTACACAGAAAGTGCTATTAATGGATTCAACGAACAAATAATATTTATTGTTGACGAAAATATAAAAGAACCCAAGAATAACTTTAAAAAACTATTCAAAACTAAAAGGAGACGTATTTTTATTCAAAAGGAATATTTAGAAAAAGATATAATAAATTATTTCAAAGAATACTTCAACCCAAACAAACTGACGTGTATTATTTGTGAGAACGAAGAAACGTTTAAAATTATTGGCGAAGTACATAAAAAGTATTTCAACGCCTACAATATAATAAAAAGTAAGGTGTTATTAAAAGATATCGAGAATACGGACGAACAAGATGAAATAATAAGAAACTATCATATTAGTAATAATCATAGAGGAATTACGGAAACAACTAACCATTTAGCTAGACAAGTTTACTTCGATAACTTTAAATCAAAGATCGTGAGAACAATTAACAATTGTGACGTATGTCAAATAAATAAATATGAGAGAAACCCAATAAAACAAAAATTCCATATTACGGAATCGCCTAAAGGACCATTAGATATATTACATGTGGACATCTATCACATGGATAATGCTTATATTTTAACATTAATTGATAAGTTTAGTAGATTTGCATATGCAAAAATTATTGAAGCGCGTACTAGTATAAATATTATCGAAACTATGTTAAACTTTTTTGCGGAACGTGGAGTCCCGAATAAAATAATTACCGATAATGCTAGAGAATTTATGTCTAATTTGTTCAAGGATACATTAAAACTTTATAATATAGAGCACCACGTTGTTGCTCAGAGAAACTCAACAGGAAATTCCCCTGTAGAAAGATTTCACTCAACATTGACGGAAATCTATAGAATAGTAGATAGCGATCAATCAAAAAGTAAATCAACGAAACTTGCACAATGTGTTATAACGTATAATAATTCAATACATTCATCGACAAAGTTTACACCTTTTGAAATTATCAACGGCCATTTAGAAAAGAAAGGAATTTTGGATGTCGAAAATGAAAACCTAGTAATAGATGATTACTTAGTAGATAAGAAAAATAATTTTAAAAAGATTAGAGATAGAGTTTTCGAGAATAATCAATTAAATAAAGAAAAAATAATAAATAAATTAAACGAAAATTTACCGGATCCTAAAGAGTTTGCGGAAAATGAAATTATCTTCCAACGAGATAATAGAAGAAAGAAAAATGACCCCCTCTACAAAAAGAGAGTAGTAAAGAAAAATCTAAAACGAGTAATTAAAACAAACAACGCAAAAATACATAAAACTAAAATTAAACCTAAACGTAAATTTCAGATTGTGCGCGATGACGGCGCAAGGCCAAGAAATCGAGATTCATGATTACGAAAGGAATCAAGGAATCCTGGTTATGGATATCGGAGAGAGTAAGATGATCTCCAGTTACGATAATCTAATACATATAATTAATCTAACTTTGTATGAAGAAAATATAGAGATGCTAAGGAAAAACATCAATTTATTCAATAATGATTCTAGAATTAAAAATAATGATAACCTTAATATAGCGACTAACATACTATTATCTAAGTTTAAAGATCTTGAAATGAAATATAATATGATTAAACCTTATGCCAGAAATAAGAGAGGCCTAGTAAATGCCCTCGGTAGTGTAATAAAGGCAATCAGCGGTAATATGGACGATGCTGATGCACAACAAATCAACAAAGAAATTGAAATTCTTAAACTTAATCAACATAACATTGTTGATGCTTCAAATGATCAAATTAAAATTAATGAGAAAATGAATGAAAGATTTAATAAAATTACAAATCATATAAACTCTTACCAAGAATACTTGGATAATTTCTTAAGATCTAATACACTAAGAATTAATAAAGTAAGCATAGCTTTAGCATTTTTGCAAATGATTAATCAATTTAGTTATAATATTGAAATACTAAAAACTCACTTAGACGAGATTCACACATCAATTACCTTGGCTAAACTTGGAATAATTTCTAAATATATAATTCATCCTGATGAGATGAACCAAGTAAGAGAACATTTAGATAAACAAAATGTAACATTATATTCATTTGAAAATGTGTATGAACTTTTGCAATTACAAGCATATTATAATGATACTAATATAATATTTAATATTAAAATACCTAACTTTGACCCAATTCCCAGTAAACTATATCATATCAGATCCATTCCAATTAACCAGACTAAAACCATCATTACACCTAAACCTTATATTTCCATGAACCAATTCTCACATCAATTCTACGATGAACCCTGTGCATATTTGGAAAAAGTGTTTTATTGTGAAAATAAAGTTGTGTCTGAAAATTCTAAAGAGCAGTGCATCACGAAGTTGACCCAAAATGAAAGTGCAAAGTGTAATTTGACGGAATTTGAAGAAGGTGAAATCATCGAACTGTTCGAACCCAATCACTTGTTAATCTCAACTGAAAATTACATTGATATGTCTTCAGACTGTGGAACTTCAAAGAAGAATTTAACTGGAGTTGTAATGATTACTTATAAAAATTGCAATGTAAGAGTTAATGGTATATTGTATCCAAATATTGTAACTGTTGAAAATGAAAACTTGAAACTAATATCTAATATGTTCATACCTATTGTAATAAATAATAATACCGATTATTTTGAAGAGAAACTACTAACAAAAAATGTTAAGAATAGGAAAATAATAGGATTAGTAGAAAATAAGCATAAGCGTTATTCTTCGCAGCATAATTTTATATTTTATACATTATTGTCAATCATTTTTATATACTTTACATGTAACAAGATATTGAAAAAATTGTCAAAGAAAAGAAAGGTGCAAATTTCATGTGAAAATAATCCAAATGATCCACCAGTAATCTACCAGCCTTTATCAGTTACGAAAGTTGTTGCAGCTTTTCCATGGGAGAAAGCTTCATCTTCGGTGGGAGGAGTTACGTCCACCCCGTAGAAATATTATAAATCAAACTTAGTGACATGCAGGTGTGCGGTCCTAAGATATTATTCATTTTTGATAAAGAAAGAAATAACATTTTGATATGGATTTATTCAGCTGGAAAAAGGATCTAAACAAGTGTCAAGATGTCACTTGGGTAAATAATAGAAAACGTCTTTTGGTGGGAAACACAAATAAAATGTATCCCTTCAGCAGCGTGAGAATCTTGAAGAGACACCAGGAGTCTGGTGTGAACCCCCACCCTTGTCCTTGAAACCAGAGGTTATTACACCCACGCTTAGCCCACGCCACAGAAGGTATAAAAGCACCTGGCGACCCCAAAAAGGTGTCATTCCCCATTTTCATTTCTTCCAACCTGTATTTGTTTCTTGTAAGATTAATTTGTCTGTATTTGTCTCTGTGTAAAGTTAATAAAGTATTTTTTTTACACACACTGCAAGCCGCGTACCGTTATTCGTGCGCAAACTGGCTCAGTACTGGGCTAGTAACTACAAATCTCAACTTTACATTCACGTGAGAGCTGTACCCTGAATACGAGTTGCAAAACTTGAGTAAAGTAAAGTTTACGGAAAGTATTAAAGAGTGTTTTTCCCCAAAATCTGCCGTTTTTGTTTGTTTAAACTTGATTTTCTTCATCACTGTAACTCATTTGCTTAGACCATAAAGTGTAAGAAACAAAAACGGCAGATTTTAGGGAGAATCACTCTTTAATACTTTCCGTAAACTTTACTTTACTCAAGTTTTGCAACTCGTACTAAGGGTGCAGTATAGCTACAAAACCTTTCCTTTACAGCGATGGTCGGCAAGAGTTACAGCGCTTATGTTCATTTTAAATTTGATTTTTTATGTGGTACGTTACATATGGCATGTGTAAACGCGAACTGTAAATACGAACGTATCTGGTTGTGGGCATACATTAAATATGGATCCTAAATGTAATATCCCTTTGCAATTATGATTATTGACTACGTTAAAATTTTCAAAGTTTTCAAAGACATAATGAAACGGACTCTAATACAGCTTAGCGTAAATGGGCTTACAAGAGATGGAGTTGAACCATTTCCATCTTACCTTCAACCTCTTTAAATCGAAGACCAGCAGAAACTCATATCAAGTCAATAAATAATCCTTTAATTAAACTTAATATTATCGTCTTCAATTCCCACTTTTAATACTATGGTTGCGTTTGCACGTGAGGTTGAATAGTTGGGTAGGAGGCGGCCGTAGTACCTACGCGTGAATTTCGCTTTCTATAGTAAAAGTGGGGCATATCATTTTAAAACGCCCGCGAAGGTAAACTGCACGCGGACCGCTCGGTGCACAGATTTCATGGCAATTATTGTGAGAGAAATATCCGAGGGAGTAGCTGCAATAAACGCATGCAATCGTTTCATTCGACCCAATAAACAGAAACAGTTACATGTGAAGTAAGCCTCTGCAAAAATGTGTCTTCAAAGGACAGATGTAGAAGGTATTCCAAAACAAGAGATCATGCAAGAATTGCCAATATTGTAAATTAGGGGAAAGGTCGGGGAGATGAAGACAAAGCAGGAGATATTTAAAATCAAGAAACTTAGTGTGTGCAATGGGATTCAAATTACAAAAGACATGCAAAAACATATTTTGATCTAACTAAAAGAAACAGAAAATATATTTTGTTTAATGAATGTATGGATGTAGAAGGCAGATAAAACCATGGACTCCAATTAGAAAACACATTAATTTGAAAATAGTTTTTTTCCTCTGTGAGTAAACATCACAGGTCTATTATGGTCGATGCGATGTACGGTCCTTAGTAACAAATAACAAAATATTAACTTTACTTTTCTCTAGCAACCCAGGATATATTATGATATCTATGGAATATGTTACGAGTCCATAATGTAGAGAATATGTTGAGAAAATAAATCCAGAAAGAAACAAAGAATGCACAAGACTTAAGGAGGTTGTAAGGCACAAAGCCTGTCGGACGTCTTTATCAAGAGATCAACGATCTTCTTGAAATCTACAAATCTGCAAAGTAAAGATGAAGAAAGTTATGAGATATAAAACCAATAATAGGTTAAAGATTGATGATTGATGAATAAACACAAGGTGAAGACCATCTTCAAACCTACCAAGCAACTGGCAGCCTGTCTACGCTCCGCCAAAGACCAGAGAGACATGCTCTCTAACCCTGGTGTATACAAAATACCATGTTCCTGCGGAAAAGTATACATAGGTACAACGCTACGCAGTGTGAAAACGCGCTTGAAAGAGCATAATAGGAACTGTCGGCTAGGACAGG
Organism: Agapetus fuscipes; assembly: GCA_951799405.1. Classification (NCBI taxonomy): domain Eukaryota; kingdom Metazoa; phylum Arthropoda; class Insecta; order Trichoptera; family Glossosomatidae; genus Agapetus; species Agapetus fuscipes. Next base: position 493,269 of record OX637362.1, read on the forward strand.
TAGAAAAGTCGGCAGTTGCTGAACATGCACTGCAGGATGGCCATGACATACAGTTTGCCATGACGGAGGTTCTTAACACAACGAGACACTTCTTTACTAGACTAAATCATGAAGCTATAGAAATTTTTAAACACAAAAACAACTTCAACAGGAAAGAAGAGACCTCAAGGATGGATAAAACATGGTACCCTGCACTTCGCCTTTGTTCAAAAAATCCGCCAAAATGCAACAGCACGCACAGAACCAATGAGAGCCCAACGGACACAGTACCCAATCAAGACGAAGTGATTCCGACGAGCACCAATCATGTTCCGTTGACGTCATCGCGGTCCAATAACGACGTTGAGGACGCGCATGCGCTGTTGGGATGCAGTGGCGGCCCCTTCTTCCAGAACCATGACATAAACACAACAATAACCAACCCACAGGCCGTTGACAGTTCCGTGCTAAGGAAGTCAGAACGCCTGAAGAAAAAATACGCTGAGGAGGCCCATCGCAGATAATGGGCGAAACGTCCGGAAAAAAGTGTAACAAAAAAGTGTAACAAACTTCCGATAGAACATGGCTACACAACCCGAGAAAAAAAAAAAAAAAAATTTTAAGATTGTGTCAGGTTAAAGATTGTTTTTTTAGATTACCACCAAAAGGCGATCAAAAGACTTTATAGTCTTATTGCACAACACTGATAATTCACCGTATACCCTAGTTATGTTAGAGCATTAAACCAGCTACACATTGTCATTTCAGCACTGTAAAAATGAACATACCGTGGGTAACAGTATTAAAAGCATTTGTGAGTAGGCGAGCTATTTCTTCACAAGGGGCAAAGCAATTTTCTACAACATACTTTTAACAATTGGAATGTAAATCGACAAGTTTCCAGTCGACAAGACAGAGACTGGTGCAAAAAATGTGTAACCAGATAGTAACGCCGCGCTACAACGAAACTAGACGACTCAACGGACTGCATTTTACAGCAGCACAGAAAATGTAGGAAGTGGATCCAATCTGTAAGCCCTGGAACCAACCCTAAATAACGTACTACAATGTCTTTGAGAGATCAAAAAATAACCTTCATTGCAAAACTTGCACTATCTAAAGATGTGGCTGAAAGAACGTGACTTTGATGGGAGAGATTTGTAAATACGAGTATATTGTCTTGTTGTGCTAGCCATCTTAATCTTTGCTGGTCGCCGTCCTATTGGATAGGTAGAAAAACACTCATGAGCGGCTTCAGATCCTGGAAGTATGCATCATGTTCTTAGGCAATCTCTTTTCCCCCGAGATTCTTCCTATGAATGTATTGCTGAGTAAATGCTGTATCTCATCGTGGGTTGAAAATAAATTCAAAAGATTGCGAGATGTAAATAGACGGCTCCGGAGTAGGTACTTACAAGAACTAGTGCGACCGAAGGTTATACAGGAGAGAGGACTGACGCTGCGCTCGGCAGAGAGGGGCTCCAAGACGTTGGTGAACGAGCCAACCAGGAAATTAACCACAGTGTTTGACAATCGTGCGTTTGCTGTTGCGGGTCCCTCTTCGTGGAACCAGCTGCCACCGGAAGTTCGAGCATCAAAATCCAGAGAAAACCTTAAAAAAAAACCTCAGACACACTACTTCGCCGCGATAACACAAAAAGCGCCCTTGGAGTGACAATCTTCACGAAACGGCGCTATACCAAGTCATCATCATCATCATCAAACGAATAGATTAACGAATCTCTAAGGAAGACTATTTCAATTATAATAAAAGTAAATCGATATTAAATTTATCAACTCCTGCATATCATACGTGTTTGATATACACTATGCCTACCGAAAGTTATATAGTTTACATCAAAAGTTTTCCACAGTGAATCTGCATCCTAACTTCTAACCAACAGTAATATCACATCACGAAAGGGTTGTCATCTAGCCCCACGCAAGTATTGACAACAAAACAAGGAAACTGTGTAATTTGACTGCAAATTTCCTGACGCCAGTTGCATAATAAGCGCTGAATGCATTTAATGGAAATGCACACAATGCCGATATGTATCAACACGGCACGCGAGGAAAGTTAAACTGCGGTGCGGTGCCGGAATCGATAGCAAATTATGTCACACTGTTCCACAAGCGTACAGTGCCCCAGCAAAGTTTGTAATAAACCAACGTGTTCACTAAAACATAGATATAAACTAAAACAGCACATTTGGAGGGCGTTTCAGTTCATATTTTTTGTGATAAAACTCTATGGTTGAGTATAGACTTTAAGTTTTACACTTGGCTTACAGAAGTGGGCCGAGTTCCGCAAAACAAACGTGTACTGAGAGGGGGGAGGGGAGAGGGGAGCGCATGGTGTTACGCAAAACAAAGGTACAAAATCCATTTGACCAGAAGCGCTATTCTGCTAAATTCCTTAAGAGATTGCGATTCGTGTCCAAAATTAGGTGTACCTACTGTGATTTTTTATCTATAAAGTTTTTTCAGCTCCGACTTGGATTGATATCCAAAGTAAGGAATTTAGCAGAATTGCGCTTCAGAGCCATTTTCGAGAAAACCACGCTTAAAAGCCATTTATTTTGTTGTTATCGATACATTAGCTCCCTATGGTGTCTAATCTAATCTAATCTAATCTAAGTTGCAAGGATATGTTACATTGGAGATTCACATTACATGCATTCTCACAACCAGACACGTACAAGTTCGCGCTTGCACATGCCTCATGTGAACCTACAACATAAAAACCAAATCTCAAATGGACATACACCCTGCAACTCTTGCCGTCCTTCCCTGAGACAGGGGTGACATTGGCAAAGTGAACCATTTTTACAGCATGGGTGGTCAGCCGCATACCAACCTATAAGTCAAGGAACACACACACACGACAAATTACATTTTATACATCATTAAATAATAATATCCAAATACAAAATATCCATTTACAAACAAAAACAAATTCCAATTTAATAAACCCTAGCCGCCAACATTACAGATCAACCGCCATTTCTAGTGTCACCTATGATTTATGATGAAAAGTCCATGAATTCCAAAAGACCTACAACCGTTAGCAAAAAAATAATTAACGAATCTCTTCTGAGATCTTCCTGGGGGACTTCTTCCGGTTGGGACCCCTTCAAGAGCGATACGTGGGATCCTATCATTTCCCTTTCTATTTATATGCTCCTACCAGTATCGTCTACAGCTACGCTGTCTTACGAATGTCTTCGGCCTACACTTTTTCCTAATTTCGGTGTTGCGTATTGTATCTAGCAGGGTCTTTCTGGTAATGCATCGTAGTATTTTCATCTCGAAAGAACCCCTAAGTGATGTTGTCCTGGGGAATCTACTCTAGTCTCTAGGGCGGATTTGGAGATCGATCTTACACATGTTTTGTACATTCTTAAAGAGTAAGACGAATTTACAAAAAGGCACCTAATTTAATCTAAGTTGCAAATATATGTAACATTGGGGATTCACATTACGTGCACTCTCACAAGCAAACACGTACAAGTTCGCGCTTGCACATGCAAAATGTGAGCCTACAACATAAAAACCAAATCTCAGATGGACATACACCCTGCAATTCCTGCCGACCTTCCCTGAAACAGGGGTGACATTGGCAAGGTGAACCATTTTCTACAGCATGGGTGGTCAGTCGCATACCAAACTATAAGTCAAGGAACTGAAGGCGCAGGTACTGAAGGAAAAGTAGATGCAGATTGTGATGCACCACCATCCCAGCTATGCGCTCACGGCGGAGAGCTCCGAGCGCGCAGTCGTGTTCTGATTGTTGCGGGAGAAAGTAGGCGAGAGCAGACTGGGCCGCGAGCAGCAGCGCCAGCGACAGCGGTGGCGCAGGCGACACCGATAGCTGCTACCTGCTACCTGCAGAACGTTGACTCACATCACCAACACTGCAGTCCTCAACAACCATCGTGTAGACTGCGATGTATCTGTCAAGTTTTTTTTAAGGAATCCCATGCGGGAGATTCCCCAGATTTCAGGATACCTAGAGGTCTATGAAACTTTTTGGGAATGCTGCAGAAATGTGAGCGTTGGTGAGCTGGCGGTTGGTGTCCTGATCATTTACATCAGGGTTGCTAGCTGCGAAGTGTTATGTTTTTTGTTGCGTTGCCTTTGCTTTGAGAGACTGAAAGGTAGCGGCGATTGATATTGACTTTGAATAACACAAGGTTAAATTGAGGTGTGAACACAGATTGCGGTAGCTCAGTCCACAAACGGGCAGTTTGACAAACTAATGAGCCGTAAAACACCCAGGTTCTCATAGTTTTGATGTTGACTGCCAAGGAATGAATGTGAAACGTTATACGAGTTGCCCTTGTTGTGAAAAGGGGAGGAGGAATAAATGAGAATATTGCATCAGAACACACACCGTTATAGCACCGATAGACGAGGCTGAGTATTTAAACTATCTTTCTATACTCAAGGGAATGTAGGTTGGCTGCGAGAGTAGGAGCTTTGATGAGTTTCACCGCTCTTCACTGCACAGAATCAAGTTGAGCATGCATTCTTTGAAATACCTGACTAGATTTGACGATTGCAGTCAATGTTTACTCCTGTTTAGTTTAGATATTATCAGTTTCCATTCTGGACAGCTGGTCACATAATTAAAATGGACGACGTCAAACCCATTCAACGCCTATCCAGGAAGAAACTAGAATGGCCAAAAATACAATGGATAGACGGTGTCAACGCAGATGCAGCTAAGGTAGACATACATATCTGAAGAGCAAAGGCGATAAGCAGGCGGAAATAGAGAAGAATCCTGGATCCAGCAAAGGCCCACCCAGGGCTGTCGAGTTCATGATAAAGAGTTAAGAAATGCAAAGGTATGCCAAATAAATGAAGACCATTTTAGCAATGTGGGTATGAATTAAATATTAATATAATATATGGATATAGTTTCAACAGGTCCTGGAAAGCAGCTCTCCAATGTCAACCGCTGGCGTGGAATCCTAAAACTTTTAGTCAACCGCCATTTTATCGGTCATCCTTACGTACCTTCGTGAATTTCCAAACCAATCCGCAATTTTAATGTTCTTGATCAGGAGTGTACTATAAAACTCAAATTGTCTGAAACCAGCCAATATTAAGTGTACACTTAATTTAAAAAAAAAAAAAATTAAAAGCCACGGCACACATTTCGTTCGCGCGCTTATGGTTGTCAACAACCTGCTTGAGTGATATAAGAACGTTGAGAAACAAGACGATTGAGTAAAAAATATGCTTATTGGTTGATGCGCTTATCCCAAATAAAGTGATTTTCCACCACATAGACTACTGACACCTTTTCCATACTAGCATTTGAAATAATCTCGTTTTTTTCATAATACTTGGACAATGATTTTTTTTCAAACAACTGACAGATTTAAAATTACAAATATGAATTCTGGAGAAAATTTAAGATGGCGAAGCGGAGCCATGGTGGGTTGAGAACCTTAAACTTTCACATAACTATTGTTGAAACAAAAAACAATGAAGATTGGATGATTCCCCTTCAAATCCTTACGTACTTTCCCATTCCTCCATAGATTAATGTCTCCAATAAATCCATCAAATAAAACACAAAGTGAAAACAACGATAGTAACCATTACCTTATGGTAACAAAACATTTGGCAAGTAAAGTATAATATGCTGTAAAAACAGTAGAAACACTTCTGTCAATGTCACGCGTGTTAGTAAGAAAAGCGCTAGATATAAAAGAGCTACATAAATTTGAGGTTAAGATATTCACATGCAGCATTTGCAAGCGTCCGTCATGACGGTCAATGTCCATGATTGATACATCAACCATCAACGATAAAAAAGATCTACTCCACAAAACCCAGTGGCGAAGAAGTGTTGGAAGGCCAAAACTCAGATGGAGCGATGGAGTGGAAAGGGGTTTGCGAGCTCTGGAGGTGACCAATTGACGACGAGAGATGATGGAGAGGGAAAGATGGAGGCAACTCCTCGAGGAGGCCAAGATCCACACCAGGTTACAACTTACATGTGAGTAATTATACACGTACATAGATTTGGAACCTTCAAAACAAAAGACACGTTTAAAACACGAATTAAATACTACCGAAGGCGTCTCAGTGAGACGCCTGATTTTAGGCAATTCGGTCATTCCGAAACTTCGCAATAAGGAAACGATTTTTCGGCATTTTCTGCGGAATCTTCGGCCGCTCCGCTCAGACCTCATTCCGCGCAGGGATTGTGACATGTGCGCCAATATTGCCCGCCGTTGCATAACAGCTGATTTCAAAACCTACCTACTCGGTAAAAGTGAACCAGCGCTTCGCTCAATTTCTATTCGATGCATATTACACTACACTCCAGCTAGCATTTCATATTATTACCTGCTCATGACTTTATTATTGGTACTTTATCATATACATATTTAAATATATTTTATGATGAATTTACGAATGAACTTGCTCCTTAACTGATAGGTTGGTATAAGGCTGACCCCCCGTCCTGTAAAAATTGGTTCACTTTTGCCAAACCCCGAAACCCTGACTCATGTCGACTTACCCTGAAACGCAGGTGACATTGGTAAAAGTGATTTAACCCCCGTTTTCACCACTCCTCCTAACACATTCCTTAGGTTTATACGTATGGTGTATAAATAAAAACCATTCTAAGCTCAAGTAAAGTCTGAGGTAAATGTAAGTAGGATTGGTGAAAACGGAGGTTAATCATAGGCAATAACCACACGCAACGCAAAAAACGCAACTAAGCTACACATAAAGTGTAACTTCTTGCCGCGTTATCCCCGAAGTGGTCGCATATTGCGAATTGAACCTAATTATTTTTACAGGTAAGGGGGTCAGCCTTACGCCAACCACTTCGGTTAAAGTGGGGGTTTCTCAGCTCCCGAGGGGGCTGGTACTCATTTCTTGTGAAGGCTGAGTAAACCTTGCCGGTAATTTATTTTGGGGTTTGAAATAAACACCGAAACGGGAAATCATTTCTGGCCCCTCGGTGGGATTCGAACCCGAGCTCACGGCATGGAATGCAAGCCCTCTACCAACTGAGCTATCGACCGGACGCTAAGTGCAATCTGTACTTACCTATCTTGTCTGTAATGTAGGTACCTACAGAACACGCAGTATAGTACCAGTTTTGCTTCCATATAAAAAATAGCGAGCGTTTCGCAACTGTGTGAGTTACGTGCTTTTCAATTTCTATACGCCGACACAAAAAGCAGCTGCACAAAAGATTCATTATACCGCGGAGAAGTGTGTCAAAATAATTAAAAGGGCACCGCAGTAAGGCATCCGGTCTACAGCTCGCTTGTTCAATCAAAAGAGGTCCAACACCCTTATTCACTAAAGATGCTTTGACAGCTCAAACACTGCGCGTTGATTATAAGACAACAATTGGTAATTTTGAATGCAAAAAACATCAATCAAATACTTAAAATTCGCGCATAGCATTATGAGCTTCACAGCATTGCTTGTGAATGAGGATGGTGCAAATTTTCTAATAAATTTGACAAGATTTATTCTTTTGAGTCACGAGCATTTGATCAAAAACTTAAATACAACAACCCAATTTTCGTTTCAAAGAAGTTTTCGTTTTTAAAAGACGTCTTTCGAAATAAAAAATATGTCGCGTGATTCATAAATTAAGTAGGTACAATTAAAACAATATATATTCATTTTATTTACCTTACCTCATTTATATTTAGCTCAAATTTATGGATTGTCATTGACTGTTAAGGACAAAAGACAACAATTCTTTTTTTTCCCTTTTTTTAAAGATATTCAAATACAACAAAATCCTTTCCTACAGGAAAAACTATATTCTACAACACTTGTTTTTATCTAATTTTTTTATACCGCACAACAAGTTTAAAAATTAAACCATCACAATAATCATGGCTTACTTTTTTCTTCATAATTAATCCATTAGAGTGGCATTTTAATGTGGTAATAATAAGAATATAATAATATGTAGATGGTGTTTGTTGGTCACCCTATCAGTAGGTCAAGCCCGCTCGCCGGCCCAGTTCAAGTACCCGAGCCTAGCTCGCACGACAACTGGCGGGCCGAGAGTCGGCCAGAGAGTAGACTGGATAGTAGGCTAATATGGATTTATACGAAATACGATCGGGACAAACTAGAAGCATTCAAGATGTGGATTCGAAGGAAGATGACCAAGACATGATGGGTCGAAAAATAAGAGAGCTTACAAGTCACATTTTGAAGAGAAAAACCAAACTAATAGGACTCCCGATTAGACAATTCACAAATCTTGAAGGAAAAACGGGAAGGAAAAATTTTGGGAAGACGAACTATGCGTCGCTCATGAACTTCATACTTCCAGGATTTGAAGCGGCTTATGGATGTCTCTTTCTATTCGCAGCTCTAGAGTCTAGACGATGGTAACCAACAGAGACAGATGGCTGGTATAACAAGACACTGCCTTCAGAAAATGATGGTAGATTTTAATTAGACTGTATTAGAAAAGGTCCATTCATTATTCCACTACCATTATTCTATTAAATCTAAAAATAAAAAAAAATATAAAAGATAAGTCTCTCAAGCCAATTATATTTATTTTAGTAATTTATAGATTACGTTTATGTACTTTAACATCTTCACTTTTTTTTAAGCACCTTTATTTACTTTTGTTTCCCTTATATATTTACTGGATGTTCCCTTCGTCATTTGTTTTGTATTTTCGAATGATTATAATTGTTGCACTAACGCTTTACTGTCTTATGCTACTGTTACATTTTTATCTACTGTCTTTTTTGCACTACCATTTTTGCACTAGTTTATGGTTTTACACGGTTATTTTATTGTTTTACACTATTTCATTGTTTTACACTACTATTTTATTGTTTTTCACTACTGTTTTATTGTGTTACACTTCTATTTTATGGTTTCACACTATTATATTGTTTTACGCCACAACTTAATTGTTTTATACTACTGTTTTATTGTTCTACACTACTATTTTATTGTTTTACACTATTTTTACTTTTATATCTAATGTTTTACACTTCCTGTTTATTCACTTTTACATTTGTTTTACTTCAAGTATGCTATGTCTTGTAATTTTGATGGGTCTCACTCACACTTCGTATATTATAACACTTTATTCGGTAATACGTGCTCGGTGCTCTAACCTAATTATCTATATATTTCTTACTCAAATTAATTCACAATTACCAAGTTTTAACCACACAGTTTTATATAATTATAATTACGAATTATCTATAATTTCACATATCGATGTATTCAGTATACTATCAGAATGTTAATGGCTTGAGATCTAAAACTCACACGCTGCTAACCAACATATTAAGCGATGATTACGACATAATATTACTGACGGAAACATTCCTTACGGACGGCATCTACGATGCTGAACTTATTCCCTCTAATTACAATGTTTATAGAAGGGATAGGGACTATGATCGAACTCTTCAATCGAAAGGTGGGGGAGTGTTAATATGTGTCAATAAAAACATTAAGTCTCGAGCACGTCCAGAGTGGCATTCGCTGTCGGAGGATCTCTGGGTAACCATTTCCACCGGTAATGCGAATCCCGACTTACACATCGGTTGTGTTTACATTCCTCCAGGGCCGACACACAACCTAAGCCTGCGTCAGCATATAGATAAAGCTTGTGAAATCTTTACTGAAAATGTTATTGACACATTCTTCATCGCTGGAGACTTTAACCTGAGCACAAATATATTCCCTCTTCCTGAGGGTAATACTCCTGATGACGAGTTTACACCTTATAGTGACCCATCTACCTTCATTGTACAAGATTTTATGCCATTTTCTGACCTTAGACAGTTTAACGGGCTTCCAAATGTTAATGGCAGAATTTTAGACCTAGTTTTATGCAACAAGAATGTGACGGTTGACACCCCTTTGTCTCCACTCGTGCCCGAGGATCGTCATCACAAGTCTCTATGTATGCGGGTGACGCATCATAGTGGCATTCTAAGCTCCTTACGTACGAGTACCCCGAGAATGGTGTACGTATACAAAAAGGCCGACTATACAATAATTAACAATGCTTTGTCTATGGTCGATTGGGACTCAATTCTGGATTCGGATGATATTGATGAGATGGTGGATAATTTCTACCGTGTGGTAAATGAAATTATTGATGAATTTGTCCCGAAATCTCGATTATGTAGCACCAATATGCAGTACCCTCCTTGGTATTCCAACGCTTTGAAGAAAATCTTAAAAGAAAAACAATTGTTCCATACTAAGTTTAGGCGTTACGGAAATCCGTTGGACTACTCCACATTTTCATTACTAAGAAGTAGATTCAAACAACAGGAAAAGATATGCAAGCGTAAATATTTGAACCACATGGAGACGTCTATTAGAAATGACCCCAAAAAACTATTTTCCTTTATTAAATCAAAAAAAGGCGAAAGCTGTATTCCAAATGAAATGAAGTATGAAAATGAAATAAAAAATGATGCTGCTGGGATATCTGACTTGTTCCTTAAATACTTTTCCTCCGTTTTCGTGGAAGATGATGGTTTATCGGTTGCACGTCAATCTGGTGATTCATTTAATGATTGCTCCACTATCTCGTCCATAGTCATCAATGAGGATAGGTTATGTGAAAGCATTCGCTCATTAGACGTGAGGAAGGGTTGTGGTCCGGATGGTTTGCCGGTTATTTTCATAAAAAACTGTTGTGATAAATTAATTAAGCCATTAGCAATAATATTTAAAAAATCACTTAGTCTGGGTGTTTTTCCACGTAAATGGAAATATGCGCACATAGTACCAATTTACAAATCTGGAAATAAAGACAATGTTGAAAACTATCGCCCTGTGTCTAAGTTATCTATATTTGGGAAGTTACTCGAAAAAATAGCATATGATCAGATTTTCTCCGCGGTGAAAAATGCAATTGATGTAAATCAACATGGGTTTTTACCAGGCAGGTCCACCGCATCAAATATGGTACTGTTTACGGAAAAAATTCTAAAGATTATGGACGCAGGATCTCAGGCTGATGTGATCTACACTGATTACTCCAAATGTTTTGATAAGATTAGCCACAAGATCCTAATTGCCAAGCTGGAGTGGCAAGGAATACACGGTGACCTACTCCGGTGGCTCAAATCATACCTGTATGATAGAACAATATCTGTAACGATTGGGGGAATCACCTCCAAACGTGAACGGGTCGTCTCGGGTGTGCCGCAGGGTAGCCATCTGGGTCCTCTTTTATTCTTAATTTTTATAAACGATATAAGACATTGCTTCCTCAATTCAAGCGTCTTACTTTATGCAGACGATATGAAGATTTTTTCAGAGGTGGCATCCGTGAGAGATTGTGTATCTATCCAAAGAGATTTGAAACGCTTTGGTGAATATTGTATCGTAAATAAACTTTCTTTAAATGTTTCTAAATGTTGCATCGTGAGGTTCACTAGGAAAAAGAACCCATTAGTCTTTGAATACGAGATTCAATCGGAGTTCGTGGAACCTGCCGATCAAGTACGTGATCTGGGGCTTGTATTAGACAACAAATTGAGATTCAATTACCACATAGATAGCATCATTAAAAGATCATACAAACTGCTTGGGTTTGTTTTGAGATCTTGTAAGCCATTCCGAAACACTGCAGTGGCATTATGTCTTTATAAAGTTTACGTAAGACCAATACTTGAATATGCTTGCCAAGTTTGGAACCCGCAATATATCATCTATGTCAATAGATTAGAGGCCATCCAAAAACGCCTCATCAGGACACTCTTGTACCGAGACGGTCTCCATCGAGAGCTTGCCGACTATCATACGGCGCTGCAATACTATGGTTTGTTTTCGCTCCAAGCGAGACGGAGTGTTCTGGACCTAATGTTCCTATTCAAACTCATCCGGGGTAACGTGTCTAGCTCCGAACTCCTGTCTGAAGTGGGAATCCGAGTGCCTAGGATGACGTCAAGAAACACCAAAATCCAGCTCTATATTCCGTCTCACAGAACAAATTCATACGGAAACTCATTCCTCTTGAGAGCTTCGCGGTTGTTCAATGAAAAGTTTAGTGAACTGGATATTTTTTACCAATCGACCAATACTTTGAAAAAGTTAACGACGGCCATACTTTGCCCTTAATTCTTGATTAATGATGTAAAATAATAATAATAATAATTGTAATTGTAATAATAATAGAAACGTGTTCATGAAATATAATGAATTTTGTCTAGAATTTCAGTGTGTAGGTATTAGTGAGTGGGAAAAATTAAAATTATAATTAAAAATATTGGCATGTTCAAGTGAATGTAAGGCTGATTTGATATATGTAATTCTGTTTTTATCTCTTATTGTTTGGTGTCATTACGGTTATCATGATTATTTTAATAGGTTTTTATATTTTATATTTTGTGTTTGAAAAAAAAGAATGAAAATGTTTTACTATCATTAGTATTTATATTTGTATTCTTTTTTTTATTTTAATACTTATATTTAATGTCAACATTGTATGAAAAAATATCTTACTGTCATTAGTATTTATATTTATTTTCTTTTTTTTATATTCTTTTTATTTTTAATCTAATCTAATCTAATCTAATCTAAGTTGCAAGGATATGTTACACTGAAGATTCACATTACATGCATTCTCACAACCAGACACGTACAAGTTCGCGCTTGCACATGCCTCATGTGAACCTACAACATAAAAATCAAATCTCAAATGACTTATATTTAATGTCAACATTGTAATTGGGAAGGTACAACATCAATTGTATATATATTTATTATTGTTTTATATATTTTAATGTATTTTCCTGTTTTGTTGAATAAAATTTAAAAAAAAAAAAAAAAAAAAAAAAAAAAAAAAAAAAAAAAAAAAAAAAAAAAAAAAAGGTCTAAAGTAAGAAAATAGTTTAGGCAATATTGCTTAGATTGTTATGAGTATGATGATGATTTGGGCCTATCATCGCGTATATCTAACAAATATATGGAAATACAATATCACTCTTAGTGAGTGATTTAGTTTTCATATATTTTATTTTTATTTTATGCTCCAATATTTTCGCCTTTAAAGGCATCATCAGGAGCAGTGACACATGCAATAAAAAGTGTTTGACATGGATTTGAAAGCGAAAATATTCGAGCATAAAATAAAAAAAACAACACAAGGGTGGGTACTGTTCAAAAGTGGTCAGTATAAAAAGAGGACATGTATAAAAAAAGTGACCGATATAAAGAAATTTAAATTATTATGTAACGCCTCTTGGCAAAATGACGACAAAGTTACAATCTTCAAACACAATTAGTAAGATATTGTTTTCTTAGATGTATGAAGTGCGCTCTCCTGATTACTCGCTCGCTGTGTTCACCATGTAAGCCAGGCCGCAGCCAGACTAACCGTGTCACTCTACTGAGCAGCGAATATAACAATAATAAATAGAGCAAGCTATAGCAGAGTGTCGAATGCGCAGCGCCTGGGCGTGCGGTGCACCGTGTAGTGTGTACAGGTACTCGGAACAAAGACTCGCTGTACGGAAACACATGCGGGGAGTAGTAAGAGCAAGTAGGAAGGAGTAAATGAACAACTTGGTAGCTTTGTTATTTCGGAATCTCTTTTCAAAAACACAACACATAAAAATATGTAATTAAAAAATGTCAAATAATCCGCATTATAGAAAAAATATGATGTACAACACAGATAAAGGGATTTGCCGGAGAATTACTTTCCGTGATCTGTTGCCGTGTGTCTGTAGAAACAGAAGATTACTTCACTTCACCTTCCCGCTGAAAAAGCCCAACGCAGGCATGGGCGAAACGTCCGGAAGCTCCGACAAACCACGGCAACAGATCCCGGAAAGCAACTTCCAGTACCAACAACCGGCCGCGTTAGCTTAAAACTCTTATTTAAAAATATGATAAATTTTATTAAAGAAATGTAGAAATGTGCAACTATTCAATGTTTTACTTCCAGAATGAAATATTTACTTACACCCTGCGATTTCTTTCTGAGAGCACCTAATGGTTTGCAATAATGGCAACACCTCGCCTTAGTACCTACATACCTCAAAAATACTATAACTCTTTTTATTTCATGATTTAGTACTTCGTAGGCAAGTGGAATCACAGCGTGTTAGTGCTCGTCTACTCGAAGCCACATGCTGACCGACCATTGTCTACTTATCAGGTGTGAGCGCTCGGTGTGTCGGCCTTGATTAGGTCGGTTAAGGTCTGTCCACAAAGGAGGTGAGTCTATTGTGCGCGGTAGGTGTAACACAACAATTAGATTGGGTAGCTACTCCCTGCCAGCTACACTAGCTGCCTGATGTAATGGGAGGCTGACCTCAGGCGTCAGGGAAGTGACCCTCGCGCGGGGGACACCGATGTTAGCTAATACTTGCGGGTGCAAATCACTGATCGACCATTGCCAATTAGGTCGCTAATACTGCGTGCGAATTAACAGCGCTGTAGTGAGGTTGGGGCTCAGCACGAATCTGAGCAAAACAAACTGGTGAACACCATCTATAATCTAAGCTGCAAAGATATGTTAATAAGTAAGGCTTATATTAAATGCGTGTCCACAGACAGGTGCACTTTACCCACCTCCACCCACCAAGTTCATACAACTCATGCGGAGTCGCTTCACTTGGTGATACTTCACTTGCAATGTTTTTTTTGGCGGCGGAAGGCCTTCCCAGATTCGCGCCTACACATTCTGCATGTGTGCATCCAAATAAACAAAACCTCAAATGAACATAAACCTCTCAAATCCTGCCGCCTTTCCCTGAAACCGCGGTGGCATTGGCAAAAGTGAACCAAGTTTTACAGCACGGGGAGTCAGCTTCATACCAACCTATCAGTCAAGAAGCACAAAAAAATATAAATGATTTACAAAAAATACTTAAAGAAACTTCTTAGAAATCATGAATTTTGCTAAACAGCCGTCAGAATCACGTTGGGGTAACTGTCCAACTAAACGCGGCAAATGTGGAGAGAGTGAGGAGAATTAAGTATCTTCGTAGCATCCTGGAAGATAACGTTGCTTCCGAAACTGAGGTTAGATGTAAAATAGAAGCTGCATATAAAAAAGGAGTATAATAATAAGAAATTAGTTATAAGGATGTCACCCCCGTTTCAGGGAAGGTCGGCAAGAGTTGCAGGGTTTATGTTCATTTGAGATTGGGTTTTTATATTGTTGGTTCACATGCGTCATGTGTTAGCGCGAACTTATACGTGTCTGCTTGCGGGAATGCGTTTAATATGAATCTTAAATGATGTATATCTTCGCAGCTTAGATTTAGATTTAGATATATTATGTACCAGCGTGTACTTATTTCTTCATTCAGATGATCTCATGTACTATTCACAATCGCCAGTTCTCTATTGTGTCCACGTCGAGTAAACACTGTGACTGGGTAAACCTTTGTGTATAGTTAAATATTTGCTGTCGATAATGAACATAAGTAAACAGCCTGGCGGTGCGCTCGAGTTAAATCAGAACCAAGGCTGAGGATTTGTGTTAATTAAACAATAACGTGCGGTGGGGAAGGAGGAAGCGAGAGGTGAGAAGGAAACTGCGTGGGTGTGGAGTCCACATATTTAAATCGGGGGGAATATGACGTCAGTCGGCCGAGTTGATAGGCACTTGTGATTGCATTATGGTTTAATTGTTGCTAAGGATCTCAGTTTCGAATCAGACCACCACATTCCTGGCGCTGTCTTATCTAAATCTAAGTTGTAAAAATATATATCACTTGAGATTCATATTAAATGCATTCCCACAAGCAGACACGTATAAGTTCGCGAGCATGTGGACCTAAGATATGAAAACCCAATCTTAAATGAACATAGGCCCTGCAACTCTTGCCGACCTTCTCTGAAACCGGGATGACATTGGCAAAGTGAACCATATTTTTACAGTATGGGTGGTCAGCCTCATACCAACCTATAAGACAAGGAATCATCCGGCTGTCATCCATAAAAAATAGAATATCACACTGGAAGCAAGACATTCTGTATTATGTAAATAGATTGAAAAGACGCTAAAGCGTGACTTCGTAAATTCCGTATATTCTACGTTTTTTAGGGTTTTGTGGTTCACACAGTGCAAGTCCATTTTATAAAAATGAGTTATTAACCAATATAAAACATCAAGAAAATAATTTTAATATATTTATTGTTTTTGAAATGAGAACATTATTCTGCTATCGTGTAGTAAGCCAATACCATAATAATCTATAATCTAAGTTGCAAGGATATATTCATTTAAAGCTCTCAGATGTATGCCCACAAACCAACAAGTGTAGTTCGCGCTTACAAATGCTGAATGTGTACTTACAAATAAAATCCAAACCTCAAATGAACATAAGCCCCACAACTTTTGCCGACCTTCCCTGAAACAGGGGTGACATTGGCAAAGTGAACCATTTTTTACAGTATGGGTGGTCAGCCTCATACCAACCTATAAGTCAAGGAATATGAATGAATAATAAATTACATTTAAATATAAAAAAGTATATAAGTATATACTTTATAAGTTAATGCTTAGAAATTAGCAATTAATGAAACAAATGAGTCACGACCTTCAGGAAAATCAGCCATATGTCATGGCCGGTGGTCACTGCAGCCATCATTACGGCCACTTCACCTACTTCACGGCAACAATCATCCACGCTTATTAAGATACATACCAATGGTGTATTAACAATACAAATACAAACGGGGCTATTCTTAGACATTTTAGTCGTCGGTTGAGCCCACGCTTTGACAAACTAATGGTGCCTGCGCTGGAAGTTTCATCAGCACGGTCATTCTTACCTATTTTGTAATATTGGTATTAAAACAAATCAGCTGTTCACTTGCGGCCATCTTGGATTGACAAATCTTCATACAAATGCATCATTAGTTTGTCAAAGCGTGGGCTCAACGGACGACTAAAATGTCTAAGAATAGCCACGATAGTGTCTATTATGTAACACCTTAGATTTGATACCAGGGCTAGCAGTCTCATCACCACGGTGATTCTTAACTACCGAATATCGGTAATATTTGTATGAAGACCTGCCAATCCAAGATGGCCGCCAGTGAACAGCTGATAAGTCTTCATACTAATATTACAGATATTCGGTAGGTAAGAATAGGGTAGTTGCAGTGGTAGGGAAAACGGTTGAAAATAATATGGTTCTGTAGAGTACATTTCAAGGATCACAACCATATATTTTTTGTGTAGTAAAAATAAAAATAACATTGATAATTTAAAAAAATTAAATGCGGTGAATTTTAGTCGCGTCAAAACGCAGCGTGTTCGACTTCGCGAATCTTGACGTCAAAATGACGTCAAGATTCCCCACTGGGCCCGCCGATACCTACACTCCGAAAATGCATCGCCGTCATATCTACCTAAATTAACAAAATGACCTTTTTTCTGGAAATCAAGAATACGCTAATTTTAAAGAGCTGTAGTTTAAAAACTAAGCAAGATATTTTTATTTTGAAAACGCAGATGCATTTTTAAAAATGTATTCTACCATTTTATACAATGAAAAAAATATGTGATACTTCCCTGGTGATGAGACTTCTAGCCCAGAAGTTTTTATATGCAAATCCTACGATAAGCAAATATGTATATAAAAGCATGATATTATTTTCATAGGGCTTTGTACTGGGTAAATGTATCATTGTTTATCGGTGTTATAGCCGAGGGAGTCAAGTGGTAGATCTTTCTAGTGTATTTGGAATAGAATAACTTTGGTTCGATCCCCGCTTGGGTCATTTGATCATAACTTTGATCCTGGTTCAACAGATGCCATTGGGTAATTATTAATTAATAAATAATTCATTAAAAATATACAATAATGAATTATTAATTGATGATGTTAAAATATCTGTTTCTGGCCAGGCAGCAAAGGTTGGTGAATTGCATTCCTCTTCACAAATGTATTTTTTTATTTGAAAAAAATAAATCAAACGCAACCTAGCTAACTTTTTACCGCGTTGTCCCCAAAGGGGTCGCATATGGCGTGCTGCGTGTGGAACCGATTTATTTTCACATGCAAGGGGGCCGGCCTTACGCAAACACCTTTACTTGGGGGTTTCCCAGTTTCCAAGGGGGTAGTCTTTCATGTTGGCATCAACAAATATACCTTGCAGGTATTTTGGTTTTGGGTTTGAAGTTTGAAATAAACACTGAAACGGGAAATTATTTCTGCCACCCTTGGTGGGGGTCGATTCTTAGCCCTCGGCATGGAGTACATGCGTTCGATCAATTGGGTTATCGACCTCTCATTCATTAACAGATCTAAGATAATTATAAGAACTATTTGCCAATGTCACCCCTGTGTCAGGGAAGGTCGGCAAAAGTTGTAGGGTTTATGTTCATTACGTAAGTACACATTCAGCATTTGTAAGCCCGAACTACACGTGTTTGTTTGTAGGCATGCATTTGATATGAGCTTTAAATGTGAATATATCTTTGCAACTTAGATTATAGATTCCACTTTTAGGCAAAACTGTAAAAAGTTTCACCACATTTCACTCCGAAATACACAGATGAGATGTGGCCATTGCAGATGCGATCTCGCAATGTTCTGCCGGTGATCAATGTACAATTTTCATTTCGGATGTTCTGAGCGGTTTTTTTAGCTTATTCTGTTAATATTATTGAATAAATTTACAGAACTATTAAACTTTAGAGCTTGAAGAGAATACTTGTGATGACGACTCCAGATGAGGCAGGGCAGTGAAAGAAAGTGATTGTTGAAGGAGGCCGATAATTCTCCTAGGTAGCCGTGTCAATGATGATGATGGAGAATGTTTCTCAATATTTTTCAAAACAAAGTAAGGATGGGGCGTTCACGATTCAATAACAGCGGCCGTTATGACTGAGTGTGGGTTTGAAATATCGCAATTCTGGCTTCAGTACGAGATATTGTAAATGGTGCACGGAGTTGCAAAACAATGGCACAAGTATGTTTAAAAATTAACGAGCACAGGTGGGGCACTTTCGCTTCGGACGGGTGTACTCCCATCGAAAAGATGTTACGCTTAGGGCCTGTTGCACCAAGCTCCAATCAGACAAAAATCAAAATTAGGTGTGATTTCAACCTTTCAAATCAAGCATTTGGTTGCATACACGTAAATCAGCTGATATCCATTATATTTCCTGTTCAACTTCCATCATATTTTTACCCACTTCCGATACATATTTAACCGAGGGCCTTACCAGAATGAAGCAATCAAATTTGATTTGTCAATTAAATATTGATTGGAGGTTGGTGCAACAGGCCCTAAGCATACATGCTGATTTTGATAATCAATGGACTCATTTAAATACTGGGGAGAAAATGTGACGTCGCTAGGCCAGGCAGGGCAGAGAGTCACAACAAGAAATACGAGTTTACTGAAGCGCTACGTCCTGCATTCAGCATACTGCCAACTGAACACGTTTCACAATGCTGGAAAATAGAAAATTTCGCTAAGTACCGTGGTCAAAAAAACCTGGGGAAAGGATATTTATTGTTAATAATAATAATAATAATAATGCAAAAAATTTATAGCGCCTTTTCATGACTCTTGGTCATCCCAAAGACGCTTGCTCATATGAGCGCGCGAAGAGGTGGGTCTTCAACCCTTTTCTAAAAGTGCTATCCAGATCCATTTCGCGCAGATCATCTGGGAGGCCGTTCCATATCGTTGGAGCAGCCACCTTGAAGGCTCGATCTTCAAAAACGGTCTTATTTTCCCTTCTTGGAAACTCTATCCGACTGCGACATGATTCTGCTGATCGCAGAGTTGCTGAATCGTTGATTGTATCAAGAATTGTTCGGTTATGAAGAGATTTAAAAAAAATCAGAGTATCGCTATTCCTGAAGAGATATTACCCATACCGGGATCGTATAAGGGTATCTGCTACTTTCTGGTAGTTTCACATACAATTTATTTTGAATTTTAAATTATTTAATGAATAATGAGCTTACCTCGTTGCGGTGAAAAATGAGGTGATTTTTTCTTGTACACTAATCTGAAAACAAAAACATTAAAATAAGTTAATTAATAGTTTAAGTAATAGTTTGGACAATAAATTAAAACAGTAAGGGTATTTAAACAGATGTGCATGAGCCATGTCGTCAAGGTAGCCAAAGAGGATCGTTGTGTGGCTTACCAGGGCTGGAAGTCTCACCACCACGGTAATTCTTAGGATATGTAAGGAGGGGCTGGACCACAGGGGTGCTGCGAGCTTGGAAGAGGTCTAAGTTCAAGAGTGAATAGGCTGGCTGATGTACAGGCAAGGAGAGAACCAGGATATTTTGCTAAAATGACATGCAATTTGAAAGTAGACACTCAGACGGATTTCATGTCTCAAAAATACAGTATTAATTATTCATAAGGGAGATGCCCGAACAATGAACAAGAGCGTAACTAAAGACAACAGTGTAGGTACTCAATTATGTGCTTTATATTCATAGCCCTTAACGACTGCTATTGTAAACCAAGGATTTCTCTGAAATAAATTAATGCTGATGACTTTTCTGAAGCCCGGTATTTTCAACGATTGGCATAAGTGCGTCCTTTATTGTACGAAGTAGCTATGCTTATGTTGAAAATACCGGGCCTAAGATTAAAAAGGAAAAGAAAAGGTTGCAGGTTTTTTTTTCATTATAGATTAGGGTTTTTATTTCGTAAGCATAGATACAGCATACGTAATCGCAAACTTTCATCAGTCTGCTCATGGGCGTGCATTAAATATTAGTCTTAAACGTTATATATTTGCAACTTAGATTATAGATTCTATTTGCTTCTTCCATAGCACGCGCCTGATAAATATTTCGAAAAGAATATTATGGCTCATGGAACTTTCAGTGTATATTAAACTATCATTTTACTCGATAAAAATCCTTTCCATTGCCGTATAGATTCATTTTTTATGCGAGTAAAAACGCTTGAGTTATTTTATGTGGTTTGGTGATACTCTGCAGAAAATTGCATGTTCACTGCGAAACCTCAAAACTAATTATGGAAGTGAACATTAATACACGACCATAGTAATCGATGACATACTCCACTTCCTTTCAAATGTAACCTCCTTTATGTCCGTCCTCGATACAGCCCTTAATCAGGGCGACCCTTGCAGTTACAAAAATGGAGCTATTAAATTATAATATACACGTTGATGTGAACTAATTCTTTTTAACCCCTAAAAAATTATAAGCGGAGTGAAAGATAGACAATCCATACTAGATACTCGATAGGCCATAGACCGGACCGTAGTCTAGTGGATAACGCTTCGGATTCATAATCCATTCCCGGTGGAGCACAAAAAAATATCATACAAATTTCAAAAGATGCTCTTCGCTAGTTTAAAAAGAAAATTGCCTTTACCAAAGATCGATCACCAAAAGGCCATCAGCCTTGCAGCGACTGGGCCTTACTGGTGCAATTGTCGCTTTTTATAGCTTATACTTGTATGAAAAAGGTTATGACTCTGGATGAAATGAAAGAAGTATGCAAGGACAGGAAGAAGTGGCGGCTAATCTGCAATGTTGATTTCTAATGTTGGTGTATTCATTTGCTACATTTTTTGCATTGGAAATTTTTGACTTTTTTTGTATAGATTTCTTTGTAAGGTTTTGTTCTTTTTTATATTTAAATGTAATTTATTATTCATATTCCTTGACTTATAGGTTGGTATGAGGCTGACCACCCATACTGTAAAAAATGGTTCACTTTGCCAATGTCACCCCTGTTTCAGGGAAGGTCGGCAAAAGTTGTGGGGCTTATGTTCATTTGAGGTTTGGATTTTATTTGTAAGTACACATTCAGCATTTGTAAGCGCGAACTACACTTGCTGTTTTGTGGGCATACATCTGAGAGCTTTAAATGAATATATCCTTGCAACTTAGATTATAGATTATATAGCGACGGCCAAGCTCGCAAAGAGATCTCGAGGTGAGATTCACACAAAAACAGCAATTACCAAAGAAATCATCCTAATATTTATTTTACACTGTTGAGGAGGACAACGTAGAATTTGTAGTTGCAACATCTAAATGAGTAAATAGGCATGATGATCGCCGATCTTAGGTAGAAGTGCTACTAAAAGAAGAAGGTAGCGACGCCATTGTTGGTATTGTGGCATGGTGACCTTCCTGACCTCGTTTTCCCTTTGAATGGGTCACTGTAGGGTACGCCAGCTACTCATTGTGTACCTTTGCACAAACTTTAAATTATTAACACAATTCAACAATGACTTTTTGATAAGAAATAATTGCTCTCGAGTTAAAATAAACATTTATTCATGACTTTGATTTGAATTCAGAAAAGCTTCGTTATGCTCTTTGCTGGGTTGAAAATTTTATGACAATCACCAAAGATCCGTCCAGTCTTACAGCAACTGTGTCTTGCTTGTGTAATTGGCGCTTTCTACATCGACGACTAAACTCGCAGAGGGCTCATGAAGTGTGATTCACACAAAAAAGCGCTCACCAAATAAATCATCAAAATGCTTATTTATTTTTATAGTAAGTAACATCGTCATGATTTTGGCTTCTCATGCTACTTTCTACAATCTAAGTTGCAAGGATATATTTTATTATTTTATTATTCATATCAAATGTACGCCCACAAGCAGACACGCATTAGTTTTCGCTTCCGCATGCCGCGTGTGTAAAACCCAACAAAATAAAAAAACACACAAATGCTGGAGTGATGTTTTCCGGGATCTGTTGCCGTGCTCCGTGGGAGCTGGATCTTCCGGACGTTTCGCCCATTTCTACGATGGGCTTCTTTAGCGTGAAGTATGATGATGATGAAGATCTTAGGTTACATCAAGATCTTCATCATCATCATACTTCACGCTGAAGAAGCCCATCGTAGAAATGGGCGAAACGTCCGGAAGCTCCAGCTCCCACAGACCACGGCAACAGATCCCGGAAAACATCACTCCAGCATCATCAGCCGGCCGTGTAAGCCTAAAACTCTTATTCAAAACACACAAATTTCAAATGAACACATGCCCTGCAACTCTCACCAACCTATGGAAAACAAGTAATAATTGCTTATTTAATTTTACCAAAAACCTTTTAGCAGTTGAAATTTTTGAGTTGTGAGTTAAATCGGTCATGAGTACGACAACAAAGAAATACGTTTATTTTCGTTTTTATTATGTAAATGGGCCAAATCATAATGATAATGGCTCAGCCTTGGTTACACCCATACAGCGGAGTACTCGAATATTAGAATATTCTAACCTAAAATATGTAGGCACTAGTAAAACAGGGCTAGCAACTATGAGAACTTTAAGTTCACAATGACTCGCACTTTTAGTACACTACCCCAAGTATACAACTTTAACGTTTTAATTCAACTAGGTACAGCGTCTTATATAAAGGTGCACGGGAACTAAAACTGCGCATTAGGCGAACGTTTCAGTTTCGATTGGTTATTTGGCAAAACGCTGTGGTCAAGTGTAAACTTAGCTTTATACTCGGGGTACTTTTCAACTTATCCTACTTTTCTTGCTGACTAATGGCAAGACAGGTATCAAATTATTAGGTCGTATGAAGTACTCTAAATAATGAAAAAATATTTTATGTATAATGAAAAAAAACAAGAATTAGATTTTTAAAGGAAAAGTATTTTTACTCGCAACTAAGCCGCACCACAAGTGGTCGTGCTTCTTGCATTTTTCTGTCGAAATTAGATAAATAATGAGGAAGTTCTCCGAAGAATTAGAGGAGAAAAGTATCTAATTCAATTCATCAAGGCAATTCGCCAGGGAGGTCTCCTGCATACCATAATATGACAAACAAATGGGATGATCCATGACAAACGTCTGAGGAGAGTTCCTATAGAATATATTGTCAGATATGTGTTGTTTTTCCTGCGAGGAGCTCACCAGGATCGCCCTGAATACGGAGAAATGACGATAAAGATGGATGAACAGTGCGAACAGTGCTGCAGAGCAAGCCAAGGACTCCAGCAGAAGCTACACAGCAGAAGCTGCACAGCAGGGTAACAGCTGACTCCTTGCTGCGTTATCCCCGAGGGTGGCGATTGAAATCTATTTAATAACACATGTAAGGAGGCCAGCCTCACGCAAACCACATTACATGAACAAGTGATTCCAGCTGTCCCCGAGAGAGCAGGTTTTTATCTTTTGTGAAGGCTGCGAGACCCTCGCCGTTACTATAATTTGGGTCTGTAAAATAAATAAAATACTTGACTTTTAAATCTTTTAAGGGTTATGTAGCTCTAAGGTAGGTTGTTCTAGGTTTCATCAGCATCAAAAATATTTACGACAGTACCTCAAGTATACAAGATCACGTTTACGACAGTACCTCAAGTATACAAGATCACGTTTACGACAGTACCTCGCAAAAAAAAACGCAACGCAACGCAACTAAGCTACACATATAGTGTAACTTCTTGCCGCGTTATCCCCGAAGGGGTCGCATGTGGCGAGTTGAACCTATTTATTTTTACAGGTAAGGGGGCCGGCCTTACGCCAACCACTTCAGTTGAAGTGGGGGTTTCCCAGCTCCCGAGGGGGCTGGTACTCATTTCTTGTGAAGGCTGAGTAAACCTTGCCGGTATTTTTATTATGGGGTTTGAAATAAACACCGAAATAGGAAATCATTTCTGACACCCTCCTCGGTGGGATTCGAACCCGAGCTCACGGGGTAGAATGCAAGCACTCTACCAACTGAGCTATCGACCGGACTTGCTAGCCGGTACTTAAGTACAAGTATACAAGATCACGTTTACGACAGTACCTCAAGTATACAAGATCACGTTTACGACAGTACCTCAAGTATACAAGATCACGTTTACGACAGTACCTCAAGTATACAAGATCACGTTTACGACAGTACCTCAAGTATACAAGATTACGTTTAAACTTAGACGTAAACTGTAACAAAAATGTACGTGAACTAGACACTCACTTGAGGCGCTTTTTTAGTTTCCATTTTTTTGGTGAAGCTACGTATGGTCGAGATCAAACGTTAAGTTTTATACTTGGATAACAGAAAAGTCCCGCTCGATACGAGAAATCTGGAGCAAAGAGAAGCTGAGAACGTTAAACATTTGAATATCTTGAAAATGGGGCAGCCGAATCAGCAAACAGAATAATTCAATTAATCTATACACCTAGCCTAAGTTTAAAATTTGTTTTTTTTTCTCGGCAGGCCAACGTCACACCTCTTGGTGACATGGTTCCTTAGCAACCAATAACAAAATATAAGTTTGCCTTTTCCCTGACAACTCAGACGTATGACATTTTGTTGTTGTCTATGGAATTCGTTCAAATTCCATTCACAATTCAAGATGCAAAGATCTGTATACAAGACTACAAGCATATACACTTTAATAAACTTAAAATGAATACTAACTATGCCACCTTTTCCTGAAACAGGCATTGACAAAAGCTAAAAAAACTAAACAAAATGGGCAATCAGCCTAAATCAAACAAAAAAATATACAACATTTTTGGTAGAAGAAACTTGGCGCCAGCGGACTGAACTGATCACTATTTTCCTTCGACTTTTGTCACGACTCTGTTTTGCTAACAATTTATTTAAGTTCAAAATGGATTTGAAAAACAAAATGAAGTCACCACACCGGATTTTTAAACAAATAAATAACCGACATTTTGTTTCTGATCGCTTTTGGTTTTAGTCACCTCGCCACGTTGAGGAAAATTCAGCATTTTCCGACTCAATGTAATGATTTAAAATAAAAATAAAAGTACCGGCTAGCAACACCGCGGGAAGTTGGGCGTCATCTATTTTTGTTTGTTTATGGAAACACTTGCAAGTTGGCCGTCAGAGGAATATTGTGTTGGTACGACTGACGCATTCGGGTCAAGGTCGCGGGGCGAATCGACATGACCCAAATGTGAAAACGAACGCAGGAGACAAAACGTGATAATGGCGCCCAGCATTACGCTCCAGGACAAAGTCAACATCAGTTCTTCATTCCATTCTGACAGATTAACTAAAATATAGATTGAAAAAAAATGTCTTCCAATTATACGTAGCTCCTGCGCTATACGAACTACCTATGGCCTATCTATAATCTATAATCTAAGTTGCAAGGATATATTCATTTAAAGCTCTCAGATGTATGCCCACAAACCAACAAGTGTAGTTCGCGCTTACAAATGCTGAATGTGTACTTACAAATAAAATCCAAACCTCAAATGAACATAAGCCCCACAACTTTTGCCGACCTTCCCTGAAACAGGGGTGACATTGGCAAAGTGAACCATTTTTTACAGTATGGGTGGTCAGCCTCATACCAACCTATAAGTCAAGGAAAATATGGGGGGTGATAATCTCTAATAAGAACAACCTGATTGAAGAACCTGGTAAAAGCAATGAATATTTATTACTTTTTCGCGCCGTAAAATGTATTACACATTGAGAGTCATGATGATCGCCAATCTTCACAGAAAAAGAGGACGAGGATCTTAAAATCTACCAAAGGAAAGAAATGTATGTGTCGTATAGAACCAAAGGCGGAAAATTAGATAAATGTTTGGAAACATAGCAAATTATTTTTTTACGATATCCATATATTTATCTAAATCTAAGTAACAAAGATATCTATCATTTGAGATTCATATCAAATGCATTCCCACAAGCAGACACGTATAAGTTCGAGCCAACACATACCGCATGTGGAACTATAATATTAAAACCCAATCTCAAATGAACATAGGCCCTGCAACTCTTGTTGACCTTCTCTGAAACAGGGGTGACATTAGCAAACTACATGTCTGCTTATGGGAATGCATTTAATATGAAACTTAAATGATATATATCTTTGCAGCTTAGATTTAGATTTAGTTGAATGTTTTTGAACCTTTGAATACAAGCTTATCCAAAACATTTGGTTGAAGAATTTAAACCTTGTATTTTTGCTAAAAATTCAGGCCTTCCTTCTTGCTGTTCATGGAGGGGACAGTGATGACGACAGACCCTGAAGGACGCAGGACAGTGGGAAGATCCAGAGCAAGGTGGCTAAAATTCAGGCCTTCCTTCTTGCTTTTCATGGAGGGGACAGTGATGACGACAGACCCTGAAGGACGCAGGACAGTGGGAAGATCCAGAGCAAGGTGGCTAAAATTCAGGCCTTCCTTCTTGCTGTTCATGGAGGGGACAGTGATGACGACAGACCCTGAAGGACGCAGGACAGTGGGAAGATCCAGAGCAAGGTGGCTGGGTGGATGGCAAGCAGCAGGATTGTGGGACTGGAGAAAAGGCGTTGGGTAGAGAACGGTTGATGACGGAGGCCAAGACTACAGTGTTACTTCTTGACGCGTTATCCCCGAAGGGTTTCGCATGTGGCGAGTGGAATCTATTTATTTTACTGGTAAGGGGGCCGACCTTACGCCAACCACTTCAGTTTAAGTGGGGTTTCCCAGCTCCCGAAGGGGCTGGTACTCATTTCTTGTGAAGGCTGAATAAACCTTACCGGTATTTTTTTAAATAGATTTGTGAAGAGGAATGCAATTCACCAACCTATTCTGCCTGGCCAGAAACAGGTATTAATATCATCAATTAATAATGCATTTTGTTTATTTTAATGAATTATTAATTAATAATTACCCAATAACATCTGTTGAACCAGGGTCAAAGTTATGGTCAAATGACCCAAGCGGGGATCGAACCAACGTTGTTTTATTCCAAACACGCAAGAAAGATCAGCCCACTTGGCCCCCTCGGCCATAACACCGACACCGGTTTGAAATAAACACCGAAACGGGAAATCATTTCTGACACCCTCGGTGGGATTCGAACCCGAGCTCATGGCATGGAATGCAAGCACTCTACCAACTGAGCTATCGACCGGACTCATCCGTTGTAAGTTGTCGTGCCAATGATGATGATGATGATACTATTAAATAAAAATGGTAAGGTCGAAAATGAATACCTAGAAAGGTTTTCCGTGAATCAAGAAGGTCATCATTGTACCTGATTATAATGTCATTTTTTGATAGATTAGACGATTTTTGTTTTTGACGATTTAGTGACCTTAATTAGGAGAGCTTTGTTTGCTGTTGACTCCATTTGTTAGACAGTCAATGTAAAACATGAATTAGGTAAATGTTGAATCCAAATTGACACTCGTGTTAGATATACGTGCATACACGGGCTGATTCATTAGATTTGCTAAACCAAAAATCAGGTGTTGATCTAAATTTCTCCATCCAATAACTTTCTATAAACTGGATGAAAAATTAATACCTTTTGATGAATAAGACCGTGTTTACCGTCAGATGCAGTCAAGACCCTAGTGGGCGCGTTTGTGATGTCTCGGATTGACTATTGTTCAACGCTGAACGCTTTATAGTGGTCAGCCAAAGAAGCAGTTCAATCGCTTTCAATCTGTGTTGAATTCGGCAGCAAGACTCATATTCGGGATACCCAAATTCGCTCACATCACTCCGCTGTTAAAAACATTACATTGACTTCGTTTCCCGGAGAGGGTGGTCTACCGTGTTTGTGTGATGGTATATAAAGCCATCAATGGCTTGGCTCCACCTTATCTGACTGACATGATGTTGCCTGTTCAGATGGGTGTAAGGAGGCAGACACTCAGATCCGCGGGCGATGGAGCAGTCAATTTGGTTCAGCTACGCCGTCAGATTCGTACAAATTTCAGAGACCGCGCTTTCCGTGTTTCGGGTCCGGTGGAGTGGAACAGACTGCAACCCGGAGTGAAGAACTCCAAATCTGTGGGTGTATTTCGCGGAGCACTCAAGACTCACCTTTTCAAAAAGTCTTATCCATGATCGGAGAGGGCCCTTGAGGTGTGATACACACAAAAACGGCGCTCTCTTATCATTTGTAATTTAAAATAAATTAGCCTGATATTATTACGACGCGTACTGTACAGTTGAAGGGCCTTTTCAGACACAACACATGCTATAGGCCTCTGGCATGGAACGCAAGCATTCTGCCAACAGAGTTTTGACCAGACTATCTTTCTATCACATTACCTTTCTAACATCCTGACATTCAATCATTCTGCCATCCTACCATTATATATGGCATCGTATCATTCTGCCATCCAATCATCTGAGCATCATACCACCATCCCATCATCAAACATCTTCATAAAATATCATTTAAAAAAAACATCCAAATCATAAAGCAGACCGGGGACTACGTGGTGTGACACCATTATTTGTAAATAAAAAATGCGCATGATTTTGGTGAATAAATAAGAGGGCACTTATGTGGTATTAACTACGCACTTGACCCAATTCCTGTGGACACAGCAGCTGTCACGCAGAAATCAGGTTAGCGGGACATCTAATCAGGCGGGAAACCAACGCAACTTAGATTAATGTATCGATAATCATTAGGGCGCTCCCTTTCTTCATTACGGGTGACCGTAGTGCAGGGGTGCCCATACTTTTTTTGAGGAGATCGACCTAGCAAAAAATTATGAATAGGAGATCGACATTTTTTTTTTAGAAATCCTGTGCGGGAGACTCCCTAGATTCTAGAAACTCTAGGGGTCTATGACACTTGTTGTAGTGCCGCAGAGGTGTACGAGCTTGGTCGTCGCTACAAAGCGCCAATACTCAAGCAAGACCCAGTTGCTGTAAGGCTGGATGGACCTTTTAGTGACCGGTCTTTGGTTAAGGCTTTATGATTTTTTTCAACCCAGCGAAGAGCACATTTAGAAATATAAATGGTATATTTTTGTGCTCCGCCGGGATCCGAATCCACAACCTTCCATTTACGAGTCCGAAGTGTTGCCACTGGACTACGAACCGGTCCGGAATTTAACTGTTTATGCCACCAAATATAGCTCATAATTCATAATGCATAAATATTTATTAAGAAAAAAATTGCGCTCCTTATTGCGAAAGGGCAAAAGCCAAGCAGATAGTATGTACTTCATAAAACTTCATATTTCTGTATGTCGCTTTTTTCTTTTGCAAAAAGCTACAGTTTTAAGGTCGATCCCTGAAAATTCCTCGGCGATCGACTTTAAAACCACCCGCGATCGACCGTATGGGCATCTCTGCCGTAGTGGGTTCTGTACATCGATCTAAATTGTATTTTATTTATATCGATGGTTGTTTACGACAATTTTAAGGTCCTCTTATGTATAAGAATATAATATATTCAGAACATTTATCACATCACATATTTCGTGACTAAAAGGTTGGTATGAGACTGAGCCCCATTCTGTAAAAAAATGGTTTACTTTTGACAATACCACCCCGGTTTCAAGGAGTTGCACGGTTTATGTTTATGTAAGGTTGGGCTTATATTGTAAGTAGGTATTCCTTGACTTATAGGTTGGTATGAGGCTGACCACCCATACTGTAAAAAATGGTTCACTTTGCCAATGTCACCCCTGTTTCAGGGAATGTCGGCAAGAGTTGCAGGGCTTATGTTCATTTGAGGTTTGGATTTTATTTGTAAGTACACAATCAGCATTTGTAAGCGCGAACTACACGTGTTTGTTTGTGGGCATACATCTGAGAGCTTTGAATGAATATATCCTTGCAACTTAGATTATTATTATTATTATTATAGGTACACATACAGCCTGTGCAGAGCGAGCATTAAATATGAGCCTTTTAAACGTCAATACATCTTTGCAACTTAGGTTAAATATACATAGATAAAGCATCATCACGCTGACCGGCCTTTCACAGGTATGGGTGAAATGTCACCCCGATTGGGGTCTCCGTACTCCCCGCTTGGGCATCCTGGGTCATCATTGGATGATCCTTTTCGTTCACTTGCCGTGGTCCTGCTATGCGACGTGACCTGCCCAGCTCCACTTAAGTCAGGGGCGTGCATTCCATACAAGCACATGCACCTAATAGGTAGGCAATATATGGTATAAAAAACATTTAAGCTTGATATTCACATCTAAAGTTCAAAATGTATGTTCGATTGTAGCCATCTTTGGCACTTCAATCAATTTCAAATGAGTTATTTTGATGAAATGGGAAAAATATTTATTCTGAAATGTATTTGCATATACCCTATGCACGCGCCTGACTTAAGCATACCACTTGCTATACAACATCCAGGGCTGGAAGTCTCATCACCACGGTTATTCTTACCTACCGAATATCTGTAATATTTGTATAAAGACTAATCAGCTGTTCACTTGCGGCCATCTTGGATTGACAGGTCTTCATACAAATATTACCTATATTTGGCAGGTAAGAATTATCGACAAGTGGGAACGAGCTCTTACCTGTAAAAATAAATAGGTTCAACTCGCCACATGCGACCCCTTCGGGAATAACGCGGCAAGAAGTTACACTATATGTGTAGCTTAGTCGCGTTTTTTTTAAAGAATGTTGCAAACGAATAGGGATTTCAGAAAATACTGATTTCCCCTACAAATAGGGAACCTCACAAGCACAAGTATTTGACCTCGTTACCAACGAGCATGTTAAGAGTCTACAGGAGTCAGGACAACAATGGGCAAAATAAGGTCAGCCAGAGAAGCGCATGAAGCCTTATGGCGTTTAAACAAAATGCATGAAACTAAAACGCTCCCTAGAGACGCTGTTTCAGTTTCCATACATTATTCGGTTAAACGCTACGGTTGAGTTGAAACGTAGAGGTTTGTAGTTGGGGTAAATGACAGTAGTTGCTAAAATATTTAACGGATGGAGCTGGATGTGCAAAATGTATGCAGCCACCTTAAAAACATGCATATTTAAATTTGCGATAAACGAGAACGTCTTTACGGTTTTCTACTCCGTAAAGAACTAGAACTAGAAGATTAACGACCAAAAAACATTTGGGAAATCATGGAAAATATATTTAAAAAAGAAAAGTAAGTACCTAACAAGACACCGTAGTTTATATCTTAGCCATATAGAACCAAAGGCGGCAAACTAATATACACTTTTAAAAACTGATAAACATATTATGAATACACACAAAATAACATCTCAGTGTTTCAATACATTTATCTGGTTTTTTTTTTAAATACTAGATTACTGCCTTTGTTCTTGGGACTCAAATTTTTGTCTACTTTATTTGTGCCGACTCCATTCCATGAATAAATGTTAGACCTGATTGGGTACATGCATTGAGTCTGAACTTCCAATCTTAATATGTACTAAATTTTTGCAACTAAGATTATAAATTTGTATATTATTAAAAAAAAAATAGAGCGTTTAGAAGTATCTATAATCTAAGCTGCAAAGATATGTTAACATTTCATGTTCATATTAAATGCATGCCCACAAACAGGCACATGCAGGTTTGCGCCTACACATTCTGCACGTGTGCATACAAATATTGTTTTAAAAAAAACTCAGATGAACATAAACCTTACAACTCCTGCCGCCTTTATCTAATAATTATTGAAAACACTGTTTTTTCCACTCGTTTATTTTATTTTTTATTTACAAACGTTTTCGATATGAAAGTATTATTTTTTTTTAAAGAAGAAATATTCGTTAGTCGCGTCCTAGCAACCCGGTCGCGTGTTTCCCTTCTTACTGTGGGTTCGTGCACATTAAATTAATTATCAAGTTTCAGTTTTTTCATATTATCTCGAAAACTGTTCACACTACCTAAAATATTTTTTAAACACTCTCTAGACATTGTATCATTCTATAATTATGAAGAAAAATATGTCCAAAATATTAAACAACAAAATTATAAGAAAAAAATGTGAACAAAAACGTGTTTTTTAAAATATTTTTTTGTAGCGTCATTTTTTAAGTTTAATAAAATATTTTAACTTTAAAATTTAGATAAAAAATCAATAAACACGCGTGATTTTTTCCATTAATGTCATTTCTTTACAAAGGCCATAAAGTGTAAGAAACATTTTTAGTGTGTGTCGTCTGTCGAAACGGGGGGTAGAAAGGAAAGACGCAACCCGGTCGTGTGACGTCACAACTTTGTCTTTGACAATTAATGTGGAGACCTCGTTATATAAATAAGTATTTGCCTAATTAAGTCGAATCTTGTTGCACCTCATTTCATACGACCAGCCATCTCGCTCTTTCTTCGCGCACTTGCAGCTGGTGTGAAAGAGACGAGGCTAGTTGACCTGCGCTACTTTTAGCGAAGGAGGTCATGCCCCTTCCCCCTCCTGCTCCTCGCCCTTAAAAAGTAATGATGAGTGTTGCTATACATATCACCTAAAAATCCCAAATACCTTAAGTATCTTAAAAAATGGAACAATAAAAAAATATGCACGTATTATCGCTGCCTTTCCAAATAATACATTTCTTCTTTAAGGGTGATTGAGAGGTCAGCGCGCCCAACTTTGATGACCGAAATAACCCATATTTTGAATGGTAAGGCAGTATTTTTTCTCCAGTTTAAATTAACACATAAAATAAGGTATTTTTTTCCATAAAATACCAATTCAAAATAATTTTATTTACGGAGATACCTTAAATGGAGATTTCCACTGTTCTTATGAATAAATCCTAACTTTTTTTTATTTCAAAACATTCATTTTGATTAGTTTTATTTTTTCTACTTGTTAGTTGTTTTTTTTTACTTTTCGTTGATTTTTTATGATTATTTAAAAAGTACCCAAATTTTGCATACGATATTGTAGCTAAAGTCGTCTTTTAATGGTTTATTTTCCTTTTAGGATTTGAAGTGATATTTTTTATGTTTTCAATGCATTACTTGTTTTATTTTTTCTCCTCTAATTTATAATTAATAATGGAAAAAGAAAGATTTTCATACAAAAAATGATCCAGTCTTTGGCGCCACGGATAAACTGTGGCGGATTCGTGAACTGGCTTTAAATATAATATCTCCTCCGTTTTTGACCAAAAAATCATGAGTCCGAAATTTAGGTGTAACGGAGTTCAAGCGTTTACGTTAAAACTGGACCAAACAGGTACAAAAATGCATGAAAACCAAAACGCCAGCTCGAGATGCTGTTTAAGATTCGATACATTTTTAGCATGCGGTCTATTTCCTATAGTTACGAGAATTTTACACTTCGGGTATACTAGTATATCTTCGTATATCGACGGAAATGCACGAGTGGCTGTGGTTTAGTAAAATACGTATATACAGGTATTCCACTAGAAAGATTCATTAGCAAAACATAAATTATTTCGCGGTGTCAGAATATCGTCGCCTTACTTTCAAAACCTCGTATCTCAAAAAAAAAAATATTTTGCTTAAGTACTTCTTTCCATATAATATTACATAACTACTACATACTCGATGGTTTGAGCATATGGAGAGAATGAATGAGGAAAGACTGACGAAGAAAGTATATGTGGCAAGAATGGAAGGGCGTGGGTTCGAATCCCGGCGGAGCACAAAAAATATACCATTTATATTTTCAAATTTGCTCTTCGCTGAGATGAAAAATTCATAAACCTTTACCAAAGACTGGAGGAAATGAAAGAAGTATGTAAGGAAAGATAGAAATGGCGGTTGATCTGTAATGTTGGCGGCTTGGGTTTATAAAATTGGAATTTGTTTTAGTTTTGATGTCCATAGAAATGATTATTTATTGATTTAAATTGTCGTGTATGTTCCTTGACTTATAGGTTGGTATGCGGCTGACCACCCATGCTGTAAAAATGGTTCAATTTGCCAATATCACCCCTGTCTCAGGGAAGGACGGCAAGAGTTGCAGGGTGTATGTCCATTTGAGATTTGGTTTTTATGTTGTAGGTTCACATGAGGCATGTGCAAGCGCAAACTTGTACGTGTCTGGTTGTGAGAATGCATGTAATGTGAATCTCCAATGTAACATATCTTTGCAACTTACATTAGATTAGATTAGAATTGATAAAAATCTCTGCAGCTTAGATTAGATAAGTAAATTATTTAAGTTAACCTGCTTTGTTTCATTGCTATAAAAATCACTTTAAGCAGAAATAAAGCACTTACTGCCTCTTTCATTGTACATTTGCTAAGAAAAAAAGTAGTATCTGTCACTTACTGCTTTTATGCTTAGTTTTTCTTATAACCAAAAAGCAGTAAGTGTTATAATTTTATGAATTTTTAATTTATTTTCATATTTTTTAATAGTTATACGTAAAAGGTCACTCACAAAAACCATGGTAAAAAATTGAAACTGAAATCTTTAAATTTAAATAAGTTAGCCCAACAAACTCAAGTTTGAAGTAGATTATCTCAAAACAAATATTTTGCAGATACTTCCTTTTTGGTAAGCAGGGCAGAACAGCAGAACGTCGCACTGGTAAATAAAAATAATGCTCTGCACACAAATCCGTGTTTGTATTCAAGATGCAATAAATTGTTACAGTTTGTGTACAACACTCATACAACACTATTATGTGTGCTGAATCTTTTATCTGAAGATTCACAATTAATTATATAAAAAGTAAAACGCTCTCAAGGAGCGTTGTGTTACTTTCTATACAATTTTGTGAAAAATGAAATGTGTAACAAATAATAAATTAATTTATTTCGAAATAAAGTAAATACTTTTATTTTAAAAATGTACAACTTATTGCTTTTAATTAAAGTCAGGATTTTTTTGATGTATTATGAAAAAGAAACACAAAATGGCTAAGAAAAGTTTCTAAGCCCTACCGGTGAATTCTAAAAGCGTTTACACAACCATAGCGTTTATCCAAAAGTTTATAAAAACTAAAACGCTGGGGAGTAACGCCATCTAATCTGATGAGTCAAAGTTATTTGACATAAAATTACGATTTTAGTTTCATAAAACAATTAAAGAGGTTCTTTAGTCCCGATATTAATAATCTTCTTAAGCTCTCGTATAACCTTAAATGCACTCTTATACATGGACTAGGGTAAGTATGAAAATTACAAAATACAAATAAAATGTGAGATTTCTTCAGGAAAATACCAGAAAATACCAGGACCCTGAGTACGAGTTTTTTCACTTTACTTGAAGTATTGTGTATTCGAGAAATATGTATGTGAACTTGTAAAGCACCCCTGGCAAAAAAGGTTTCGAAACTTGTTTTGCCAGTGACGGCCAGCGCCTACCAGGTCGCCCTCCCAAAAAATGGAAGCACAGCTGGTCTTCTGCATCACAGGAGGGAGTTCCACAATAAACAGATCATAGATCGACAACAAGAGGAAGAAAAGTAGAAGAGATTTCTTGAAAAATAAACATCCATAAATATTTTTTTTTTTTTTTTAACTTAGAAACTGTTTCAATCTAGGTCGTCCCTGCTTATTGAAAAACAATCCTTGAAATAATTAAATAATAATTATTTTATTTGTTAGCAATTTCTTCGAAACAAAAATGCACCATCTTTGTTGGAACCTTCAAAGCTATTTCTTATCTACAATCAGATCTACAATAATTATTCTTCTGTGATGTCAATATTGGTAATAAACTTTAATAATACTATTTAAAAGCATACTAAGGTCTAATCTAATCTAATCTAATCTAAGTTGCAAAGATATGTTGCATTGGAGATTCACATTACATGCATTCTCACAACCAGACATGTACACGTTCGCGCTTGCACATACCTCATGTGAACCTACAACATAAAAACCAAATCTCAAATGGACATACTCCCTGCAACTCTTAGCAAGATATTTTTATACATTAATAACTTATATTATATATATTTTTTGTTTTTTTATCTTAGAATAGCCAATCCTTTCAGGTCCAAAAATAAGCCCTAGTTTCACAGATTTAAGATCCCATAGGACACATGATTTGGGCATAATATTCTTTCAAAATTCAAGAAAACCAGTCCTATCAAATCATGTTGACAAATGGACAGACTAGGGATGTTATGGATATAAAATCATGTTGACAAATGGACAGACTAGGGATGTTATGGATATAAAATTTCAGATACGCATATGGGTATAGTTTTGGTTTACGATACAAAACTTAGTTTCGGTTACAGATATTACATTTTTAGTAAATTGTCAAAGTATAATATAAATAATACCATAATTTGATGATGATGATGATGATGTCTCCATCCTTCCGGGCTTGTAGACCATGTTCAATAATTGTAGGCTGCTTTATTCTTTTTTCTTTTTTAAATTTACAAGCCCCGCCCACTCCACAGATGACACATAAATACCGCATGCTCTAATCAAAGCGATCAGTCGAAGAAAAAGCCCTGAAGAAGTCAGTCGTACGTCACTGACGAAACGTAGCAGCCTTACAAAAAGAAAAAAGAATAAAGCAGCCTACAATTATTGAACATGGTCTACAAGCCCGGAAGGATGGAGACATCATCATCATCATCATCATCATCTGAAGCCGGCCATGAAAGCCTAAAAACACTTATAATACCATAATTTGTTTAATTTTCAGTATGTGTAGGTAAGTGAATTTTCAGTTTCACAATCAATCATATTAGTAATTATTATAGTTACTCACTGAAAAACCCAAAAACAAATTATAAAAAACATAAATAATATTCGTAATTTTCTTTTTCCTCTTTTTTTCTTCCATAATTTCTTCCTTCCATTCATATAAGTAAAAGACATATCAAAAATATTATGAAATGTTGTATTCATATTTTATGTTATAAAAACAAATCAATCAGTCGTCGTAAGTCATTGCTTGCATATTCAAGAGTAAAATCTAAAATTCCGGTCGATAGCTCAGTTGGTAGAGTGCCTGCATTCCATGCCGCAAGCCCGGGTTCGAATCCCACCAAGGGTGTCAGAAATTATTTCCCGTTTCAGTGTTTATTTCAAACCCCAAAATAAAATACCGGCAAGGTTTACTCAGCCTTCACAAGAAATGAGTAGAAGCCCCCTCGGGAGCTGGGAAACCCCCACTTAAATTTTAATGGTTGGTGTAAGGCCGGCCCCCTTACCTGTAAAAATAAATAGGTTCCACTCGCCTATAGCGAAACCCATCGGGGATAACGCGGAAAGAAGTTACACTATATGTGTAGCTTAGTTGCGTTGCATATTACGGGTTGTAAGGTAACTGTAACTGTCTGTCCCTTGATGTCAGCTAAAGTACGGAAAAAGCTTCAATAACTTAAATACAACCTGAGTCCTTCAAAAACCTTTTTCCAGGTTAGAATCTGGTTTAAGCACTGCGAGTTGGATTTCGGAAACTTGAATTTTACCACGCATGGTTAACAACAGTTTGCACCAAAATGTTTGCCGTAATGAGGCGTCGAGAGTTGCATAACCAAGGGATAGTTGATTTTTGTACAAAACACTGATGTACTATAGTATATTTATGTTCCCTTATTTTTCTCAGTTTGACCATACATGCACCAAGTCCTTTTTTTTAATCAACCTTGACCTTGACTTAAAGGTTGGTATGAGGCTGACCACCCATACTGTAAAAGATGGTTCACTTTGCCAATGTCACCCCTGTTCCAGAGAAGGTCGGCAAGAGTTGCAGGGCTTATGTTCATTTGAGATTGGGTTTTTTTATACTGTAGGTCTACATGCGGCATTTGTGAGCGTGAAATTATGCGTGTCTGCTTGTGGGAATGCATTTAATATGAATCTCAAATGATACATATCTTTGCAGCTTAGATTTAGATTTTTAGAACCGACGATCATAATTCCAGCCTGAAGTGTGCAATCGGCTTCTAAATGATTACTATCTACGTCATATTACCATCGGGTATAATACTTTTTTTTTTTTTTTAAGGAATCCTGTGCGGGAGGCTCCCCAATTCTTGAGAGTCTTGGGGGTCTATGTCACCCTGGAAGGGTGCCGCAGAGGTGTTGCTTGAGTTCTTGGTTCTGTCGTGAGGCGCTGCAAGGAAGTGGTGATTGATGTTGGTTTTGAATAAAACCGAATTAAATTGGGAAGGGAACACAGATACTGGTAGACCATTCCATAAGCGGGCAGTTTGGCAAAGGAATGAGTCATGAAAACGCCAAGTTCTCATAGTTTTGAGATCGACTGCAAAGGGATGAATGAGAGTCGTACTACGAGTTTCCCTTTCTGAAATGAGAGGGGGAGGGATTAATGAATGGAGCTCATTAGAACAAGCTCCGTGGTAATATCGATAAAAAAGACTGAGCATTCCAACCTTTCTTCTGTGCTGGAGCGGCTGCAGATCGGATGTCAGAAAAGGATCATTGATCAACCTCACTGCCCTCCTTTGTACAGAATCAAGTTGGTCACTCAACTTCTTGGACATACCACACCAGAGATGGCTGCCATATTCGATAATGGGGCGGATTTGGGATTTATACAGAGTCAATAATTGGGCTGAAGTAAAAAACCTACGAGCTCTGTATAATATGTTGAGTCGCCGGAAAGCGGAAGTTGTGCGAGACTCAATAGCATCATGGTATTTTAACTCTGATGACAGAGAAACACCAAGAAGATTTAAGTGTTCATGGTTAGAGAGGGAGACATTGTCGAAAGTTGGGAGATAGTTGTTTGGAATCCTCTTTAAGGATATCAGACATGCTTGAGTCTTTTTGATGTTGAACTCTACAAGGTTGTCAGTGCCCCAACGGCTGACAGCCCTGAGATCTGTATTGATCTTTGAAGCTAATGATTCACGAGCAATAGATATCGCTGAACTATTTGGGGGCTTTGTAAAAGAGAAACCGTCATGAATTGTACTGTCATCGGCATAGCAGTGGATAGGAGCACAGGATAGTAAGTCATTGATGTGCATAAGAAAAAGTGTCGGAGACAAGACAGATCCTTGGGGGACACCGGAATTGATTGGTAGCAGAGCTGATTTACTACCATCGATGACTGTTTGGATAGATCTGTCTTTAAGAAAGCTGGAAATCCATTCTATGAGGAGGAGGGGAAGTCCAAATGATGACAATTTATTAAGGAGGCTGGAGTGCCAAACTCTATCAAAAGCTTTGGAAATATCAAGAGCAACAGCTTGTGTTTCACCCATAAGATCAAGGCGTTGGCCCCAGACGTGTGTGACATAAGTGAGAAGGTCACCGCTGGAGCGGTTACGGCGAAAACCGTATTGGTGGTCGCTAAGCAGTTTATGAGTTTCCAGATATTCCATAAGCTTATCGTTTATGATCCTTTCCATGACTTTTGAAAGTAAGGAAGTGATTGCGATTGGACGATAATTGGCAGGGTCAGAGCGAATTCCCTTCTTGGGGATGGGATGAACGGTTGCAACCTTCCAGTTAGAAGGCACGGTACCGCATCCAAGGGACAGTTTGTACAGTTTATAAAGGGGAGGAGCTAGTTCATTTGCGCAGTTTCTTAATACTAAGGCTGGAATACCATCAGGGCCGCTGGATTTGCGTGTATCTAACCCTTTTAGAGCAGTGAGCACATCTGTGTGTGTTATTTTGGGCATCTCCATAAAGGAGCCGCTATGGGGAATTGATATAGGTGATTTGCCATTATCGTGAAGTGTGGAATTATTGGCAAACAAAGTACACAGAAGATTAGCTTTGTCTGGACCGGAGTGGGCTAATGTGCCATCAGGCTTAGTTAGTACTTAGTACTTATAAATGTTAAGGAACTTATGTCATCTTAAGTTTTTACAATCTCAACTTCATTTTCAAATCTTATCCTTTAGTCTATTTTCATCATTATATGCTGAATATTTAAATTGTTTACAAGTCTGGGAACTAAAACATAAACATAACTTATGCTTAATTGTACATTGAAGCTTTCACGGCCGGTTCTTGTTGACACAACAATCACTTTATTCGGGCTATGCAGCCGCGGTCTGGTAGTTTATTTCCGGACAGTTTCGCCCGTTGCTCCGATGGGCATTATCAGCAGTTGAAACAACGAGAAACAATGTTGTTTCTAGTACAGCAGATTCTGTAAGAAGATCACAGCGACTAGCCAACCGCTGATAATGCCCATCGGAGCAATGGGCGAAACTGTCCGGAAAGAATCTACCAGACCACGGCTGCATAGCCCGAAAAAAGTGATTGTTGTAACTTATGCTTCTAAATCTTACACAATTTCACCGACTTTGCTTCGCTTTCACCATGTTCATGCTTTCTAAATCCAAACCTCAAATTAATATAAGCCCTGCAACTCTTGCAACTCAACTTCTTTTATCTTCACTTACACACTTTCCCTTACACCACATTCTTGCCTGTCGACCGGACTATTTTTTTATTAACATTAAATGCACGTCCACAAGCGGACATTTGTAAGTTTGCACTTACGAATGCTCACAAATACATGTGTACTTACTTACAAATTAAATTTCCAATCTAAAATGAACATAGACCCTGTAATTTTTGCAACCCTTCTTGAAACAGGGGTGACATTGGTAATCAATCATTCTAATTAGAGACAATCCTGACATAATTCCAAGTTCACCATGCTGATTCTGATCTAAAACTAACCTGACATTGTACATGGTCGGCTAGAATAGAGTTTGACTCATTTTAGCTGCTTACTGAAGTATGAAATGAGTACTTACAATAAATATTAACCAATGCTAAACACACAAAGCTACTGTGGTGCATCAGTACAGAAGATGAAAGAAAACCAGATATCTGAAATCAGATAAAAAGAAGATAATCCGAAAATTGTGCGTGCCCACCCCTAGTAGTGGGCCCGCGAGAACGAGCGGGAGTATAAAACGCGTACGCCGCGCTCCAGACAGGCAGACACACTGAGACCACGGAACGAGCAACATCTTACCGCGCTCCCGCCAAAATTGCAAGCCGTCTCGCGTTCCCGCCGATTTCCAAGCAGAGACGCAAAACTACTTTGCACCGTCGCCTGGACGTCTCCGCAGACCACTACATCATCACCAGAGAAACTTCGAGACCACCGAGCGGACATCTACATCTCCCGCCAAAATCTCAAGACATCTCTCGCGTTCCCGCCAATTTCCAAGCAGAGACGACATCTTACCTCGTGCCTTCGCCTGGACATCTCCAGCTTCATCATACCTTCACCTGGACATCTCCAGCTTCGCCACATCTTCACCTAGAAGATTCTCAAGACCTCGCCCGGAACAGACTTGAGGCAACCGTCTCCTACAGCACACTGCTCACATCACAACACAAAAGGTCCTTCTTAGGGCCACTTTTAATTTTCCTCAAAAGTTTACAGTTTTTTCTCCTGATCACAACAAAAGGTCCTTGTTAGGGCCAATCCGAATTTCCTCAAAAGTTTCAAGTTACTTCCTATTTGCCAACTTCCATATTTCCTTTCCTTCCCCCACTTCAAGCATCAAGCATCCTGCTCGCCTCACAAGCAAGGCGGATGAAGGAGGACTTCCGCCTGGACGCAGCTTGAAGACCGGAAGATTGCAACCAATACAACATTTTGAATTACCTTTGATTGAACAGTACTGACTGCATTAAAAATATACACTTTCAAAAACGGGCTTTCAATTCTCACCACACACACAACCTCCAAAGTGGTGACGCCCGACGTGATTTAAAACAAAAAATTTGGTGACCCGTAATAATCAAAGTGCAGTAACATTTTTAAACATTTAATCAAAGTGCAAGAATAATGGAAGCCAAAGTACGCATCAAAATGCCGCCATTCCTTCATCACAACGTCGGTCTGTGGATCGCACACGCTGGAGCACCGTAGCCGCAATAGTTGACCGCAATATCGAAGTTTTCCAGAGACCTTCAAACTTCGATATGGCGCAATCTTCTACATCTCAACAAGTTTCTCACCAACCCCGCTGCAGCCGACTCCCCAATTCCACCCAGCGCAACAAGGCACTGGAGGATTGGACGTCGCTCACCATAGCTGCCCAGCGAACCACCATGCTGCACTGCCGAACAACGGCACAGCAACCGCACCTTGCTGCACTGCCGAACAACGGCACAGCAACCGCACCTTGCTGCACTGCCGAACAACGGCACAGCAACCACCTTGCTGCACTGCCGGACTACGGCACAGCAACCGCCGAACTACGGCACAACAAACACTCCTGCAACTAGCAGCAATCCGCCGAACAACGGCACAACCAACCCCGCTGCAGCCGACTCCCCAATTCCACCCAGCGCAACGAGGCACTGATGGATTGGACGTCGCTCACCATAGCTGCACAGCGTAGCAACAAACAACAATCCCGCTGCCCAAGCAGCAAACGCCGAACTACGGCACAGCAATCCTTGCTACAAACAGCAACCGCTGAGCAACAAACAACCAACCCCGCTACAACAAGTAGTACAATTCCTCACCACAGGGCAACAGCCTGGAAAAACCAGAGGAACTCCATAAATCTGGAGACAACCTGACGACGCCTCAAGATCCTCATCAGGACCGCTGCAGCTGACTTCACAATCCTGCCTCCGCATCCGCCTAGGAGGATCGTAAGCACACACAGCTAACAGCGCACACACCAGATACAACGTAGAAGCTCTTACCCTGCTACGACGAGTAGTACCTTCATCTTCTGCACAAAAACATCGCATCAATAACGCTCACTTCA
The DNA here is from genome assembly GCA_951799405.1 of Agapetus fuscipes. Taxonomy (NCBI): domain Eukaryota; kingdom Metazoa; phylum Arthropoda; class Insecta; order Trichoptera; family Glossosomatidae; genus Agapetus; species Agapetus fuscipes. The sequence goes on from OX637362.1 coordinate 536,545, forward strand.
AGACGTCATTGACACTGGAGGGGGCCTCTGTGGTGCATCAGTACAGAAGATGAAAGAAAACCAGATATCTGAAATCAGATAAAAAGAAGATAATCCGAAAATTGTGCGTGCCCACCCCTAGTAGTGGGCCCGCGAGAACGAGCGGGAGTATAAAACGCGTACGCCGCGCTCCAGACAGGCAGACACACTGAGACCACGGAACGAGCAACATCTTACCGCGCTCCCGCCAAAATTGCAAGCCGTCTCGCGTTCCCGCCGATTTCCAAGCAGAGACGCAAAACTACTTTGCACCGTCGCCTGGACGTCTCCGCAGACCACTACATCATCACCAGAGAAACTTCGAGACCACCGAGCGGACATCTACATCTCCCGCCAAAATCTCAAGACATCTCTCGCGTTCCCGCCAATTTCCAAGCAGAGACGACATCTTACCTCGTGCCTTCGCCTGGACATCTCCAGCTTCATCATACCTTCACCTGGACATCTCCAGCTTCGCCACATCTTCACCTAGAAGATTCTCAAGACCTCGCCCGGAACAGACTTGAGGCAACCGTCTCCTACAGCACACTGCTCACATCACAACACAAAAGGTCCTTCTTAGGGCCACTTTTAATTTTCCTCAAAAGTTTACAGTTTTTTCTCCTGATCACAACAAAAGGTCCTTGTTAGGGCCAATCCGAATTTCCTCAAAAGTTTCAAGTTACTTCCTATTTGCCAACTTCCATATTTCCTTTCCTTCCCCCACTTCAAGCATCAAGCATCCTGCTCGCCTCACAAGCAAGGCGGATGAAGGAGGACTTCCGCCTGGACGCAGCTTGAAGACCGGAAGATTGCAACCAATACAACATTTTGAATTACCTTTGATTGAACAGTACTGACTGCATTAAAAATATACACTTTCAAAAACGGGCTTTCAATTCACACCACACACTCACAACCTCCAAACTACTAAATCATTGTTTAACACTTCATTTAAGGAAGTTTGTTTAGATATAAAACTAAAATTATGGAAATGTTTGCAGAAATTATTGTTACCTTGAGGCCACTAACCAACAATCCTAAAACTATCCTGCCTGCTTGTGGAATGTAAAACAAACAAAATTTTAAGGCTTATTGGAATATAAACTTTAAAAAGGATTTTAACTACTTACAGAATCGAATTATTTTTTATTTGTATTATGTAAAAAAAAACTTAAATTAATCTACCCACCAAGTTTAGTTACGAAAAGGACAATCAGTTGCATGTAGGTAGACTAAACTTTACAGTCTGGCTGTTTTCGACGCAAAAATGCCACAAATAAACACCAAATTAATCGCTTATCTTCATGAACTGGCTGCCTCTGAACAAAAAACTGAAATATTGCGTGAAATAAGCGAAATAATCAAACAAATGTCAAGGACAGAAAATGAAAGATGTACAGGTTAACATACTCACTTATCAACGTGCCAGACGAAAGTTGTAGGACGCAAAAAAACACAATCACTGGCTAAAAAAGTGCAAAAATAAACAACACCAATTGTGGGCTAACAAAATCAACAATAAAATTATTTAAATAATTAGTAAATTAATATTTTAACCCCACAAAATATTGAAAATATTCACAGCAAAAGTCACTCGAGTGTTCTCTGACAGACGCAAAAAATATTTTTCCCTACATCAGATTTTTAGCCTACCAAGAAATTGTAGTACCTTTTTGTCAATGGGAGTATTTTTATGACTAACTAGTTATGCTATTACCAGCCATTATCAATTTATTTTACCTAGCTTTTATATCTTATGAACTAAAACAAAATGTGTCGTCACCCGGCCAGGTTGCTAGGGTAAAAGAATACATATATTTTGTTATTGTTGCAGGGCTTCTGTTCATTTGAGATTGGGTTTTTATATCGTAGGTCCACATGCGGCATGTGTTAGCGCGAAATTATACCTACATGTCTGCTTGTGGGAATGCGTTTAATATGTTAGATTTAGATTTTTCGGGTCATTCCCATACAAAATTGACGTTTGCTCGCCGAGAAAAAAAATCAGACAAAAATGTTCAGACCTCACTCCATCCTTTTTTTAGATTTTGAAGTTCCTATCTTATCCGTACTTACATAATATAAGTTTAAGCTGGTTTAAGCCCTCCAACTCTTGCCACCTTTTTATGAAACAGAGGTGACATTGGCAAAAGTGAACCTATTTTTAAAGCATGCGTGGTCAGTTTCATACAAACCTATAGGTAAGTCGATGAACATAATATTGAAAAGTAGGTACCTGTATAAAATTCTGTGAGGAACGCGTGATCAAATGTACAATAAATTCTTCTTTTTGTGCCACTTCTATCGAAGATCGGCGATCATCATGGCTATTTTTACTTTAGATGCTGCGGCTTGAAACAGGGACTTGGTACTTCTGCCGAACTACTGTCGCAGGTTTTACAGCCACGATGTCCTTCGGCGTCCCTGAGATATTTTTCCCTTCAATCTTACCCTGTATGATAAGATGAAGGAAACAGTATTTCTCAAAATGTGACGGAAGTACATAAGCTTTCTCTGCTTAAGGGTTGGCGGGAGCTCCTTTGTAGTGTACAATAAATAATTAATGATAAGGTGTTATGGACTCTGCATGCGACTAAATTGTCTGGTATGTCCAAGAAGTTGAGTGACCAACCCACCCTTTTTGAGTTTCAATCTTTCTTCAAAATCCCTGATCTTCGAAACCTAGAATATGCTAGACTTCAATCAGTCCCTATATTTCAACTAGTCATCATTTAAGGTTTTAACTTGGTACAAATTCCTAGAACAACTTCAGCTATCTTACGCTGCTTTGTCCCAGCATTTTCAAGATTAGTTAAGTTACCTAAGTTGCAAGTTTAGTATTTAACTCACCGAATTTTTAATACTCTAATATATTTTAGTAACTAATTTTTTCCAAGATTGTCATCGTCTTCACTGACAGCAGATGCTGATTTTTGATGTAAGGAAACATCAAAATTGCCGCCAACAGAACATTTTTTGTGTCATTTTCCAGCTTTATGGATATTTTACTATTGATTAATTGTAACATTCGTTTTAAAGTTTTTCAACGGCATGTGGGCTTGTGTCTTCGGTAAGTGAACTAAAACTGAAGATCAAATTACTGAAATTTCAAAACTGCAGTAAATTTAATGTTTTATTTAACTTGTCGGTGTTATGGCCGAGGGGGTAGAGGAGCGTGTCCAACTACTATATTAACGTTGGTTCGAATCTGCATCTGGCCCACTTGACCATAACTTAGATCCTGGTTCAACAGATGCCATTGCATGCACACAAGCTTCTGCTTTCGCATGAAGACAACTGGCCAGGCAAACTAGGTTGGTGAATTGCATTCCTTTCCACAATTTTTTTTTTTTTTTAAAAACTACAGTTCAAAATACTGGTCCCAAGTGAATTCCAGCAAAACACCAGTCCTAAGAGAGGTCCAGCAACAGGATCTTGTTCAAGTTGACAGAATGCAGTGCAATCCACACAACTTCCAATATCACCCCTGTTTCTGGGAAAGTCGGCAAGAGTTGCACGGCTTATGCTCTTTTGAGATTTTTATGTGTTAAGTCCACATGCGACACGCACAAGCGCAAACTTTGACGTGTCTGCTGGTGGGATTGCATTTAATATGAATCTTAAATGTAATATTTATTTGTAACTTAGATTACAAATAATATTTTTTAGTGTTGATCTGTTAACACAGTGAAAGTCCATTTTTATAAATATTTAAAAATATAAATGGTTAAACATTGTTTTAATTCACTTTATTTTATTTGTTTATGCTCGAATATTTTCGCCTAATGAGGCATCTGCAAGAGGTAACCATTCTGCTCTTGAAGATGCCTCATTAGGCGAAAATATTCGAGCATAAACAAATAAAATAAAGTGAATTAAAACAATGTTTAACCATTTATATTTTTAAATATTTATAGATTACAAATTATTATAGATGGCAGTTTCTAAATAAATCATCCAAGTTGTGCTGTGTGAATAAGAATTCAGCATTCTTCAATCCAGCTTGATGGGAGGTAAATCTTATGTCTTTTATCACCAAATACAGTCAATTCTGAGAGAAAGTCTTTTGTTTTATATGAAGAAAAAATAAGAAACAATGTATTTTTGCTGAAAAAAATTATATTTTATGAGAAATTATAATTTACAATATTCATCAACCATCCATCTCGCTTCACACCTTATGCTAGAGTTCACAATCTCCCACAGAAATTAAAGCAATATTACTATATTAAATTTAATTTCTCAGCAAACACTGAACTGAAAACAGTTATGTGAATATAATATTATGTCGCGATATATTAATGGCGACATTAGATCATAATTTTTAAACAATTTCCTACAATAGAAAAAGTTAAAACTACAGAAATAAACGTAAAGTGCAAACTATTTTATTATGTATTAGGTTTACAAACATTTACAATAAGTAAAATATTACACTGGATTGTCTTTAGCCGGCGGGGAGTTTGGCTCCACTCCCGGCGACCAAACAAACAACCAGGAGAAAACCGGGAAATATACGAGTTGATCACATCACCAAACCACAACAGGGAGCGCCAACCTCACAACACAAGCAACATCTCTCTGCGGTCTAACCGGGACTCTGTGCGGAACAATCATGGCACGTCATAAGTAACGTAAACAAAACAGTTAATATGTTTAATACATTTCAAAAAGCACCACCAAAACAATTCAAAAAGGAATTCAATAATTTTAACAACAATAATAACATAACAATGTTTACAATTTGATAGATTGCCTCGTCTCCTGCAATGGAGGAGGATGCGGTTAGCTGGTGATGGACTACAGGGGATCACGATGCGCTACTAAAGTAATTCCCAAGTCCACCAGCAGTTAGCGGGGAGTTCAAGTCATCGTTACAGACAGTCGGCGAGGGCTCAAATCAATGTTACACACAAAATGACAAAATCAACTATCAACTATTTCAATTCACAACAATTTGATCAGCACAATCTTACATAACCCTAAAATGTAAAAAATATACAATATAATTTAGGAAATTAAATTTACACAATAAATAAAGTACGCTTAGTTTGGAGGACAGATTAGAGATGGATTAGTAATGTTAGTACAGTGATGCGTTTGCTCTTCCTGTTGCCTTCTTCTTCTTCCTCTACATTTTGCTCTTGTGACTAGTTAGTCTGCCGAGGCTTCTCTTCCCTTTCCTTCCCTCCCTTCCTAGCCCTCCCACTCTCTCTTTCTCTCACATAAGCAAGCAGAAGCCTGGACGACTTCTTTACCTTTCCATTTCCTTTATTTCACAATTTTTTCGATGAAATTAATTAATTTAGGTTAAAATGACTTAAAGCTACTTGATTTATATTTATATACATATACAAGTTACTGAGGGTCCGACACTAACTGATTAATGATTAATGAATGCCTCCACATTTATTATTACATATTATATACCAATGTAGAAAATTTAAAAATTGCACACTGATAAAAATTACAGCTTAGCTCCACTCTATAAATAAAATACAAAATCATTACTCTTGCAGAAATGACGTAGTGCAAACAGGACTCCCCGTAAGTGGTATACGTACATCTGTTGTGAGAATGTCTATTTCTCTAGTGTAGTCAACAACGGCTCCTAAGATCCCGCTCTGCACCCCTGCTCCCTGCTCCTGCTACCTACTACACAACATGTCAAACACACGTCCAGCAAATCACAGAAACCATTGTGCTCCCTCGTCAGCATATCCCATTCCATCTCGCCAGCGGAATGATCGTCGCAAAATGCAAATCAGAAACTTTACTTTTCACTACAAACAACAAAATTATAAATGGCTTTTTAGCGATAAAAATAATCTTTTGTGCAAAATTAATACAATTTACAATCAAGTAACAGCCAATAAACTTAAAAACTCTAAAATCATTAAATTATAAAATAACAAAACACATTTTTTTTTCAAAGAAGTTAACTGCCTTATGGATAAAATAACAAGAAATAGAAAATCATATTGCAGGAATTTATAGCTAATATCTTTCAGACGTAGGATAGAAGAGAAGTAGTAGAGTAAAATAAAGCTATCCTGGATCAATTGTTCATTTTAACATTGTGAAGTGTTGGTAGGAATGATTGAAGATATTAAAAAAGTAACCGAAGTGAATAAAAAGTAAATAGTTTAAAAAAAAAATACTTATCAGTTAATAATATTATGTATAAAAGCTTCAAAAGGTATTAGTGTATCAGCAAGGCCATTATATGGAACACAAGATTAAATACGTACAAAACAAAGTAAATAAACTCTCAATAAGAAATTACTCTTAGTAAAAATATATCAATTACATTATCATACTTTACAAGCGAATACCAACAATAAGTGATGCATTCGCTAAAGAGAAAACCTCACTAACGATCTGCCCCGATGCGGGACTGTTACATGGGTCGTACAGAATCAGAGGCGGCAATCCTAAAATGGGATAAATATATGAAAACACAGAAAAATATTATTTTACTTCTATATGCTGATCTCATTTTTGAAAACTAAATAGTAGATTGTCCTTATGAGCCTCATAGAAACAAAGGCAGCAACCTACACTTATCTTTTAAATGAGATAGATACATGAAGACACAGAAAATGACATTTTCATTGTTTAAATCTTTATCTCAAAATCCTAAATTGTCGCTTGGATTTCATTAGACTCATGATGTAAGATAACTAAGCATACAATGTATAAATAATGCGTAATGTATGTCTGAGTGGTCGGGGATCTTAGGAGCCGCGTGTGTCTGACAGGAGAGTAATGTTAGTGATGATGCGGGCGGTGCTGGCAGCAGGCGTTGCTTGGTGGCGCTGGCCCCCCCTACACCAGGTTGTATTCCTTGAGGTTGGACTGCAGGATGGTGTCCTTCACCGCGGCAAACACAAATCTGATGTTCTCCGTATCTGCACACACAACGTTCACATTATAACACCACACAATAGTTCCTGTACAAGTCACGGGGTGAAATAAGGAGGTTTGGACGGGGAACCTAAGCATTTTGAGAAAATAGCTAAGCGTGTGGGTGTATCTAGTTGTATACAAAATACACTGAGAAAGATTTTTACGTGTTTACGAGACCTTCAACAAAACGCAACTAAGCTACACATGAAGTGTAACTTCTTGCCGCGTTATCCCCGAAGGGTTTCGCATGTGGCGAGTGGAACCTTTTTTTTTACAAGTAAGGGAGCCGGCCTTACGCCAACAACTTCATTCGAAGTGGGGGTTTCCCAGCTCCCAAGGGGGCTGGTACTCATTTCTTGTGAAGGCTGAGTAAGCCTTGCCGGTATTTTATTTTGGGGTTTGAAATAAACACCAAAACGGGATATCATTTCTGACACCCTCGGCGGGATTCAAACCCGAGCTCACGGCATGGTATGCAAGCACTCTACCAACTGAGCTATCGCCCGGACAACACAAGGTGACATATTATCTTAGATGCATTGCTATCCACACATTTTGTAAGTAATAGTCGATATCTTTACAGCTAAGGAAGTTCACGCTCTATTTTCATTTCCTAGATGGAGTTATTAGCATGATGACTTCAATGTACAAACAGCCTCTTTTGATGTTGATTCTATGGTCAAGACCTTGCTGAAATCTCCAGATCATTGGAGCAAAGTGGAAGGTTTGTAGACTAAATGATGACCCAAAAGGAAAGGGATGAAAGGTTAGTAGTACATTGTCAATTTGCAGCTTCGGGTAGACAGCAAGGTGGGTACCCAACTACAAATGACGAGGAGGGGTTGGGCCGGTGGAAGTCCGGGACTTTTAGCCTGAAAGACTGGCTGTTCATTAAAAAAATCCCCCCCAAAATAACAAAACTATAAGGAAGTAGTGTTTCCTGTTTAGAATCGTCAACCAACACTACAGTCTACAGCTATTAAGTAAATATTAGAATCCTCGGAGACCTATAACCAAACACCAGGCGCATGCACTACAAAAAGGCAATCACAACCTTACATGTGCAAGAAAAAACAGTTGGTGGAGTTGAAGTCCAGTGTTTGTTGCTGTGGTAAAGCTAGATAATTTATGTGTTGATGCAGTTTTCAAAAGCATCACTTTTATCATTTAACTGTACCTCGAAATGTAATGGCTTCTTTACAGTCTTGACGAGTAGAATGTCATTTTTTCATTGGTTACTTTTCCTCAAATTCGTGGACATAAAAAATCTACCATACACACAGTACGTTGTTCATCAAACTATTTTTTTTTATATATACCTACTCATAAAGTTAGTAAATAAAAATATATAACAAGACTCACCTTTCAAATTAGTCATTAAGGGCAGCTAATATTACTAAATTTCATGCAGTTTAATGTGTTGTCATTTATACATAAAGAAAAAAAATATTAAGAGTGTTCTTAGGTAAAACAAAATCTTTGTCTATAAAAACACAAAATTAAAAATGATTGAATTGTAGCCCTAGGCTTCAACCCTCCAAAATTCTACTCGCTCGCTTGCAAATTGCGAGTGACTTTTCTTTGGTTGCGAGTGTGCTTTTCTTTATCTGAAAGTATCATTTTGCCAGTTAATAATAGCATTGATAATATTCCCAGTAAAAATAAACCTGAGAAGTTTTGAAAATTGTATGTCGTAAATCTAAATCCCCTTTCAATAAAATCAATCTCGCTCGATCACATGTTTAAATGCGTTAAAAATTACAGGAACAGTTCACGGGAGTTTTTTTTTTAACCCATGCGAGTTGCGAGTTGGTCAATGCGTGATTTTTGGAGAGTTGCCTACGCTTTCATGGGTCTGCGGTGAAGACTTGAGATTCTTTGTGGGATCTGTTGTCATGGTCCATTGGAGCTGGAGCTTCTAAACGTAACACAGACATCAACATCACATTGAAGAAGCCCCTCGTAGGCATGGGTGAGATGTCTGGTAGCTCCAACTCAGATGGACCTCGGACAACTACCCTCAAGTAATAAAAATGTTTTCTTGGTGCCTTTGGCAATTCATATGTTAATATAAGGCCAAATATTTGGCATCTACAAGGGTTTTTTTAATGTTGGAAACATGTTAAAGACCACAAAAAGAGGAAATTATAAACTAAAAATAAATCATGCATTTAACACTTAATATTAGTTTATTGAAATAAATATATTAAATATTTTATGATAAAACATTTACATTAACATAAAGTAAAGTAAACACAAGATTTAGCAGTGAAAATAATATACATTCTATCCAACATATCCATTGGATAACTTTGTAATTGGCAAAAAATTACTTCCAGCTTGAATTTAAAAGTAATCAGTATTCACAAAAAATGTACGGAGACTACAGCTCTCACTAGAGGTGATGTTTTAATTTCCATACATTTTCCGGGAAGCTCGATGGTTGAATTTAAACATTAAGTTTTATACAATGAAAATGAATATTTACAATCACAAGTATATATTTTTTTAAATTGATGTTAGATTAATCTCAAGCCAAGTTGAACTCCTTCAAGGCAGTTTGCATGATGGTGTCTTTGACGGCACAAAACACAAGCTTAATGTTCTCCGTATCTTAACGGCAAGAAAATGCATCACAATGTTCATTATATTTGAGGTTGACGATTGAAGCACCAAAGAAGAAACATCCCAGGATGAAAGGCAAACAAAATAGAAATAAAAACATGCATAAGAAAATGAACATAATAATTCAAACATATTTAGTGAAGGACTGATTGTTCAACAGATGGATAAACAGTTGTATGTTAAGCTATGGTGGCCCGAACTAAAACATGAGAAGGGATGACCTTGAGAGAAAATCTGATGCCCAGTCCACACTTGGTCACCATCATACATCATACCATAGTAAAAAGTCAAGACAATACTTAAACCAGCAGGCTGATGAAGTTCGGGGTAAAAAGGGTACAAACGATTAACCCGTGTACAAGTTGTAGTTTAAAAGACTGACAACTATTTATCCCAATATTGAAGAACCAGCCCACAACAGTGATGAGTATAATCTTGAAGCAAGAGAAACTAAACACCATAAGCCTATTCTTACCTTTCCGTTTCCAAAATTATACCCAATATGTGTAAATAGAAATTAAATTAATGTGAATACAAAAAAGCAAACCCTAAAAATACTGATAATCTGTTTCTTGTAGGGTTGCGATCCTCCCAAATAATATACTTACATTGTAAGGCAATCAGATTCAAGTCAGGAAATAATCATATCGACGGTTAAAAGGAAATAGGGCATAAGCGACGTTTTGGTCAGAAATGAATTATGAATGCTATCCTACTCAAAAATTTCCGCCCTTTCTAATGCGCTCACTCCAATAGCTCTACAACAACTTTTTGTTGTTTATGACCAAGCAAAAAAACTGCATTTTCGAAGTTTGGTTTTGGTGTAGGTACTGACAAGATTTTGACATTTTTGTTCTACAATGCATTTATTATAAATCTCAAATGATACATATCTTTGCAGCTTAGATTTAGATTGGCTTGTGACATAAAAAAAATGTAAAACCACATTAATAGGAATGCCAATAAATGCCTTTATTACTTTTATTTTAGAGCTGTTTTGATTTGAATGATATAATAAAAAATAACAAAGTTATGTTATTTTTCTGCAATCTCAAACTTTAAACTGCTCTTCTGAACAATTTTAGTTTTTGTTGCTTATGCCCTATTACCTTTTGACCGTCGATATGCATAATAATGAAATGCCCTTATCACAACAACACTCTATCTAATAAACATTCAAGTAACAAAACAATAACAAACCTTTTATTGGTAGCACTATAGTAGGTGTTAGACAATAAGCGTGCTAGGCATGCTACGTGAGCAGGAGACATGGCTTACCTGTGGCGCACGTGAAGTGTGAGTATATGATTTTCTCACTGTCGGGGTTCAGGTCCACAAACATGCGCAGGATGAATTCCCGAGCGGCAATCGCGTCCCGCTGGGGACCTGCGCGGGGAACACGGGGAAACAAACTCTACATGAGGACCACACTCAACAACCCAACAACTTTATGAGAATAGTGTCTATCTACCAAGGTAATAATTCTACGTGGATGGTGATCTTGATAATGATATTCAGATTGCAACAATTCCTGGAAAAGAAGGGTCAACAAGTGGGGGAACTAGCATACAACTTACACACTCACATCACACATTTCTTCTTAAAGACTGATAATCTGTTTTCTGTAAGATATAAATACTGGGAAAGAAATACTTTCATTATAATACTATCAAATATCAAGCCAGTAAATAATCATATATTTGGCATCTTGACTTAAATTTCTGCGTAATGCACAAAATATGAAATATTTACCAAAATACATATAAGGTCAACCATTGGCATGGGCCTTTTCGCCACAATATCCTTCAGGGTCCTTGTCCACTACATCAGAAAGACTATTTGCTCATCCGTATTTTATCCAAAACTACAACCTCCCAGTTATGCTTCATGTCATAATATTTAACACAAATCAAAAAAGTACACGGTAACTTCAGATCACACAATATCTAGCGATATGGCAAATCTAGCAATACAATCAGGTGTTTACAGCGTCCTGCTAGGCTTGTAGCCGTGGTTAAGCACTAGCTAGGGCTCGTCCCCCAACCTGTTGCGGCAGTGAAGTGAGAGTAGCACATCCTGTCCGGGTCAGGATTCGTCGATAAGTACACCTTCAGGATGAACTCCCTCGCCGGCTTGTCGTCGCACTTTGGTCCTTTTTTTCAACAACAATTGATTAATAATCTAAATATTGTGATGTGTGTAATGATGACTTGTAGGGATTGCTAGGATCCAAAAACTTGTAAAGGGGATCCTGCGGAGGAGGCTCCCGAGATATCAGACAATCTGGAGGTGTATTACCCTAGTCGGAGTGCCACCAAGGTGTGGCTGTTAGTTAGGTGGGGTTTGATGTCCTGATCATTTGCAGCAGGGGTGTTAGCTGCGTAGTGTTGTTGCCTTTGTTTGAGACACTGACAACTAGTGGCAACTGATTTTGGTTTTGAGCTAACCAGAATTAAATTGGGATATACCACAGATCCAGGGTTTATCTTCAATTATTCAGAAAGTGTACCTCCGGAAGACATTGGCTATGAAGCGTCCAGAGTAATGTAAGTTTGTCCATACATTCAGCTGAGGAATGAACCTGAAATGCTGGCACATCCCTGAGATAGCTGATGGGTTGTTACCGTCATATTCAGGGAAGTAGTCCACGAGGTGCGAGTACATGATCTTCTCCTCCAGCAAGTCCTTCTTGTTGAGGAAGAGGATGACGGAGGAGTGCTGGAACCACGGGTACGTGATTATGGTCTTGAACAGCGCCTTGGACTCTTCCATCCGATTCTGGAACACACCACAACACACATTACAGCGTCTCATCAGATATTTACAACACTATGACCATGTAAAGCAATAATGAAGAATTAAGTTTAGACAAGAAAATGGTTAATCCTGAAATCATCAACAGATAATGACTTCCGCAAATGAGCTGAAAAGAAGCAAATGGGAAACTTCATGTATACTTTTTATTTTTATTTCTTTAATAAATAAAATCCCTACTTCAAAAATGAGATAAATATATGCAAACTAAGAGATCCTCATTTTGTTTACTATTTTTTTTTTATGTCATTTAAAAAAACCTGGATTGCTGCCTTTGATTCTATACGAGTAGATATGTTAAAAAAAACCAACAACAAAAAATTTTAATACAATTTTCATAACCAACAAGAACACACTTTCTTATTCAACCTATCTTTGTTCACTCCTGGACAAAACTCAATTCCATTTGTGTTTGGCATATTTATGAACAAACTGTATAGCAAACAAGGTGGTCTCCCCGTCCTTATGCAAGCCATCTGATGCTCCATCTACATCTGTAATGTTGATCAATAGTTGCAAAGTGTCTAAACGGAAGACCGTACATCTCACCGTATACATTTGAAAATAAAACATGGTGGCATGTAAACAGCTAATACATTTTATATGGCACAGTGATCAGCTGCTGATCAGCTGCTGATCACATGCTGCCATGTTCTATAAAGTTTTACTTCTATACAGCTATCTATTAGGTCGTTTTTTTGATCAGAAGTCCCAAAATTTCTACAGCAACGGGATCATGTCTCTACCTGCAAGATGGCAGATAGTCTACGATCAAAATTGCACATATGTACTGTAATTAAATGTAAATTAACTTTGAAAAAAATGACCTGAATTTTCATATAAAATGCGAAGAAACTTTTTCCCCGACCTATTATATGGTAAGATCTACCGACTCCTGTTGAGACATCAGTCCCTGGGATGTTCTGAAGCGCTATTCTGCTAAATTCCTTACACTTTGGACATCAATCCAGGTCCGAGCTTGCTAGCGCTTGCGATAGAATCCCATAGATAAAAAATCACAGGACACCTTATTTACACAAATTGCTATCTCGTCGCCTTAAAAGGCGTAAGGAATTTAGCAGAATAGCGCTTCTGGTTCTTTGTAGAAGGGATATTTGTTGCTCAGTGTTGTGCCTATCCATGTTGGTTATTATCAACAGTGAACAAGATAACAATAATTTAAATTTTTGGTGTGATGATTATGTTTTATGTATGTTAAGTGATTCTTTGTGAATTCACTGAAGAGCCGCAGCACCTCCTGAACAGACTTGCTTTTAATTAGTTATTAATTAATTATATTGTCCTCTCCGAGTAATATAAATAAGATAGCATGTATGTTTCCTCACCTCATTTTCAGATTCGAACAAGATTTGGTCGTATTCACTTAGAGCTACCAAGAATATGATTGACGTGACATTCTCAAAGCAGTGGATCCACTTCCTTCTCTCGGAGCGCTGCCCTCCCACGTCCACCATCCTGCACACACAACAACACATTAGCGCACAGCCCAAGGGACACACTACCCAGCAAATCTCTGCTCAACCACATTGGAAAACACGGCTCATCACACGGTTTACAATTATGTGACAAGTGTGGACGAGAGTTGACTGTAACATTGCTTGTTTTATTTTCAAGCTCACATTTTGCTCAGTTTACGAGCATTCAAAAATGGGGAGGAGATATTGAGTTAAACTCCCGTATTCACCAATCCTACCTCTCCAACACTTAGGCCTCATTAGCACTTCAAATGCCCTCGGTCTCCCTAGTGCTTAGAATGGCCTAAGTGAAGCGTAGTAACGCAACTAAGCTACACATATTGTGTAACTTCTTGCCTGTGTTATACCCCCGAAGGGGTCGCATGTGGTGATTCGGGACCTATTATTTTTTTACAAGTAAGGGGGCCGGCCTCACACCAACCACAGTGGGGGTTTCCCAGCTCCCGAGGGGGGGGCTGGTTCTCATTTCTTGTGAAGGCTGAGTAAACCTTGAGATCGAAACCTTGCTCTCGGCATGGAATGCAAGCATTCTACCAATTGAGCTATAGACCGGACTTTTTACGAGCTTGATTGTCGCTACAAAGCGCCGATTCTCAAGCAAGACCCAGTTGTTGTACGGCTGGATGGACCTTTTGATAAAGTAACATTGGTGAATACAGGAACACATCTTCATGTAGATAAAAAGAGAAGCTTTTTGTATAAGGTGAACTCTACATAGCAAAATAGTTATGTATGTTTTTAGTCTTGACCATGGTGTAACTTGTTTGGAGCTCAACAATTGAATCTGCATTTTTGATGTCTATTTATGGTTCTAGCAACAAGGAGGTGTGGCCATATATAGAGGTCTAACACGCAGACTCAATAATTGAGCAGCAGAGCTCCGTAAGCAAACAACAAGATAAAAGAACAATGGACCACAATCAAGACACGGAACAGCAATATCAAGAAAAATAGATCTTGCTTTTCGCATTAAAGAGGGTGGTATTGTCAATTTTTGCTTAAATATTGCGCGGAAACAAATATTCTATGACAAATTAAACAAAGGAATCTGCTATTGTTTTACCTATGAGTGCGCAGAGATTTTGGATTTTTTTTTTAAACTACACCAAGAAAATTTGAAATGATACATCAATTTATGTGATGGATTCTTTGATTGAGATTCTTATGAAAGTATTGGTTACCAAAATTCTACAATTATAATATCTAACAAATGTGGACAAACCAACATAATTTTAATGGCAGCTTGCTTTCAATTTCACAAAAGAGACTGGTTAAAGCATAAAATTGAAGCTGACCAAAAAATAAGGACCTCACAATATCAATCTTGTCTCTTTTTTCGAGTTTCATTAAAATCACCAATTCCATAATCCATCACATGAGTCAAAAGTAAGAGAAAAATTCATTTGAAGTACTTAAAGTAATTTTTGTGTGATTGAAGTAAACAAAGCAGTTGAAAAAGCCAAATAAAGATGTTAGTAAGCAGGAGAGAAAAGCAGATGCATTTTGTTAGACAAAAAGAAAACACCACATGCACAAAGCTACATAGACAAGTTATGATAAAAGCACGCCCAATACATAACAGTGATTTTACTAATTGTACCATAAATATGACGGGATCTACGTAGACAGGAATAAAACACGTTAATTTATTGTTAAGATATTTCCTTTGTAACCCTTCTATCATTCATTTAAAAAAAAACATTATTTGTTTGCAGGGCGAGTACAATTTATTAATGCTCTATCAGTTTTAACAACAAACTTAACATATCAGGTATAAATTATAAGTTTATAATTTGTATCCAATGATATGAAGTTTGTTCACGAAACCGGTAGTACCTTAACAGATTGTATTCATTCTGTAATCATACCCAAAGTTTCCTTTGATCTTAGACGTTTTTCAAAACAATCTTTTGAGTATAATTCAATATCCACAATTGCTTTCATAAACATCCCGTCTGCATCATCAGGTAGTCTTATTCATACTTTATAGTCCAGATACATTGTGTAAGGATGAGGGAAAGGTGGTGCAGGAAGGGCTTGTGTCGAGGAAGTCTCATCCAGGGGAGTAGGGACAATTCTTTTGAATTGCTTCCTGGCTAAACAAAGGGATAGAATAGGTACAAGGATGTTTTTTGAATTGTTATTTTTGTTTGTATTGTACAAATGTGAAGCCTGGAAGAAACAAGATAAATCTCTCCAGGTCTTTGAGAACTAAATGCTTTGTCATATTCTTGGACCTTTATCTGTAGGTGACAGATGGCGCCCTACTAACGCGAAGCTGAGGTCAACGTTTCAAGACCCAAACATAGTGTTGGTAATGAAATCAAGAAGACTTCAGCGGGCCGGACATGCAGCACGTGCAGAGGACTCCAGGATCATCAGAAATGTATTGGACGGTGGCCTCTCCGGTGAGACCCAGGATGCGGTGGGCATACAATGCAGAGGCCGACACCAAAGTTCTGGGAGTAAGGAAACAATGGAGGGAAGCGGGACAAGATAAAGAGTTCAGGAGGATTGCAGGGCGGGAGGCCCTGAGCCTTCAAGGTTTGTGAGCCGAAGAAAGTAAAGTATGTAAGAAAATATATTTGTATGTAGGTTATAATCTAGCATCTTTACATACTTGAGGTACTGAAATGGAGTTTAAAGCTTTAGGGAAAGTGTAACCATTATTTCAGGGTTCATACAACAGGGTGTCTCAACTTCATAATATATGGCACAAAATTTAGAATACTTACAGGGGAATGTTTATTGTGGATAAAAAGTTGAAAACAATGCAAGGACTATACTGATATTAGGAAGGAATGGTATAATTGTTAGTATTGATAATAGGATTGTTATTTCCTTCAGCAATATAAAACACTGTTAACCAGTGAAACCTGTGGTTCGGGATATTGCTGACAGCAGCCACTTCAAGAGACGCCTCAAAAACCATGTGTTCAATGCTCTTGGAGCGCACAAGGAGTGACAATGTTAAGAAACCGCACCAATGACTAAAGCCTACTGATTCATCCATGACTTTAATGAACAACGCACTTGTTAAATTAGATGTCAGGGATTCTACTGCTGGGGTGATTGTATACTAAAGGGTTTCCATTTAAGCAAGGGGTTTTGGGATTGACCTTTTACATACCTAAATATAATAGAGTCGAGATCAAAGGGGTACTCAATAATGCCGGTGGTCGGGGCTCGAGCCCGCAGGATGTCCTGTTCTGTGGGCAAATAGTCCGCTGCCTCGATTCTCTCTAAATCGCTTAAATAACTGCAACAACACACATGCCACGCGTCACCAACATGCACAACAATACACGGCACATGCCACAAGCTGCGCAACACTCATCCTTAAGCAAACTGAAACCAACAGTGCAGGCTGAATAAAATAACCAGAAAAAAATGACGGCAGGTTGCTAAGGAAAAAACTACAAAAGCTATTTAGTAAACTTTTTTTTCTTATTTGTATGAATAAATGAGTCGTATAGAATCAAAGATGGCAATTTCGACTGGTCCGTAGCTCAGTGGTAACACTGCGGACTCTGAATGGGAAGGTTGTCGGTTCAAATCCCGGCGGAGCACAAAAAATATACCATTTATATTTTCAAATTTGCTCTTCGCTGGGTTGAAAAATTCATAAACCTTTACCAATGACTGGTCACCAAAGTTCCATCCACCCTTACAGATACTGGGTCTTGCCTGAGTATTGGCGCTTTGTAGCGACGACCAAGCTCGTACACCTCTGCGGCACTACAAGTGTCATGGACCCCTAGATTCTCTAGAATCTAGGGAGTCTCCCGCACAGGATTTCTTAAAAAAAAATTTAGGATATTTTCTAAAGTGAGATAATATGTGAAAATGATTTTGTGTTTCCATATATTTATCTCATTTAAAAAAAAACAAGATTACCACTTTTGGTTCTACAGGATTTAAGTGGAAGACGTCACACAGTAGTAACTCTTCTACAGAATGATTGCACCCAAAGATCACAGGAAATGAGAAAAAGGCTTATTTCCATATTCGCAAAATAACTGCATGAATTTGCTTTCAGTTGACAGTTTAATCATAAAAATGAGTGATGGCAGTTTGCACTTAAAAAAATACAAAAAATGCAGCAAAACCAAAAACAAATCAGCATCTGAAAATTTAAATAAACAAGCTGAAAAAATAAAATAAAAATTAACAGTATAACCATAAAATAATGTAAATATTAAATGAAAAATGTGATAGAGCTTGAAGTGGTGAGTTCCCAATGATATGCCAGAGCACCAACTATAATATAGTACAACAGTTGTGACAAAAGATGAAGAAATAAATCACATAGAAACAGAAACATAAAAAATAGTGCCCATGCGTGTGTTACAACAGATTGCCAGAAAAATACATAAAATTTCATATTTCAATTCATGAGTCATTTATGAAATGAGTGCCAATATCTCTTTACAAAAGGAAATTTTCAATGGTAAATATGTAGGATAAAAGGAGTGTCTTAGAGATAAATTTATAAGAACGTCGTTATTGCTAGCAATTGGTTCTTGTTTAGCGCAGAAACCAATGAAATCTATCTATAATCTAAGCTGCAAAGATATGTTAACATTTAAGGCTCATATTAAATGCATGCCCACAGACAGGCACATGTAGGTTCGCGCCTACACATTCTGCATGTGTGCATACAAATAAGCAAAACCTCACATGAACATAAACTTTGCAACTCCTGCCGCCGTTCCCTGAACCAGGGTGGCATTGACAAAAGTGAACCGATTTTTACAGCACGGGTGGTCAGCCTCATAGCAAATCAGAATTGCTATAATGATTTTGTATCTCCTACATGGAAAAGAGAGAAAGAAGAATATTTCAACTGTGTTTTTTCCAGCGTTACACCCACTGCTTCAATTAAAATGAAGATTTTCTTACTCCCGAGAGAGGAGATTCTCATTTCTTGCGAAGACTGAGTAATATGATAATAAGTAGGTAGTGGTTTTATAATTTTTACATAAAAAATGAGTCATTGAAAGTAGATGAGTTATTATTACAAGTCATTAAGATTTCCTACATACTAATTAGCTACTTCTCGGATTAATTAAAACCTCAGCAAAAAGATTATCATTATTATTTATTACATACAATTATAGCATAAAATCAATTGAATGATTTCATATCCAATAATAATATTTTTGTGCTCCACTGGGAATTGAACTGACTATAATTTGAACATTATTTTCTTTGGTAATGGAGACCTCAAAGTATTAATAAAGCAGCCAAATAACATTGGATTATGATTCTTTAATCAATGCTGATGAATAACAAACAATATTATAAATTACCTTCATTAATATACTTCAATAGATAAAATAAACTTATGCGCCCAATAGACACATTGCAAATTCTCCATAAAACTTTCGCTACTGATCAACAGATGGCATAGAAACTGATGAATTAATGTTAACATATCTTTGCAGCTTAGATTATAAATTATGGGCGTAGACCCTACGTAGCTTGAATTAAGCATGTTTAAAGATATTAAAACAGACTGATGAATTGAAATATCAAATTTAGTTAAAATTAGAACAAAACCCAAACAATAAACAAAAGACAAGATGCAGTAGTGTAGAGTTGGTGTTGGTGATGTGTGTGGCTGGCATCCCCCGTGTCCCGCTGGTGTTACCTAAATCGTATCTCCTCCAGGTCGAAGGGGTACTCTATGATCCCCGTGGTGGGCACCCTCACGCGCAGGATGTCCTGCTCCGTGGGCAGGTAGCTGGTGGCCGCCACGCGGTCTATCTCCATCAAGTAGCTACAACACAACAACACGCCTGCAACACAGCTCAACCACAATGCCAGCTAAACTATATGGGGCATTTCATCATCCTTAGCCGTCTATCTCCACAACGGCTCCATCAAATAGCTTTAAGACAAGGACACTGCTGCAACACAACTCAACAACAATCCACAAAGACTCATCATTGGCATAGTGACTGGAGACCAATAATAACAGGCTCAACTTACTTTAGACTCCAGTCTCCCACACACAATACTGTACCTAGATAGATACTATTGATGTCATTATTTAATTGTTTACATTAAATTACTTGTATTATGTATGGTAGAAAATAGAGAATTATTTATCATTTACTCATCATCCTTTACCTCAGCACTGAAGATCCTGTCCTCTCTTTCCTTTCAATTCCTTTTTTTTAAAGTTCCTATTACCAAGAAGCCTGTGACATAATTACCTGATTGTTCCATTAATTAATGCGCCTACTTCTCTCTCTCCAACCATCAAAGCTCCTAGTTATCATTTATTCCTTCCCACAAAACTGATAACCATCAAACACAAAAAAAAATACAATAAAGACAAACCACAATGCACAATGATGGCTGGTATATTGCACTTTTATTGAACTAGCATAGGTTTGCAGGAATGGGAATTTACAGAGCAAAATTTTGTGAATTATTGTCAATTCATTAGGATACATCTTGGAAAAAGGATGAGTCTTTGTCCTTGTTGTCTTTACTCATCCTATTAAATGCCTCCCATTGTCCTCAGATACAACTCCAAACCCAAAATAAAGAAATCTGCACATTTTAAACAGCTTCTCCAGGTGGCAGAGAGGAGGAGACGTTAAAGACATAGCATTTGAGAGGGCAAACCTGTAATGGCATTGAAAAGTAGCATTATGCTCCAACGAGGCTCTCCATTGCGTGGTCCTGAATGCATCAGAGAGCTCATCTCATCAGTTAAGATTACTTCCAGAAGAAAAAGGCTCATTTCTGAAAAAACGAGCACCAACACCCAGCAGTGCTCAAACAAAGATCTTTGGAGAGCGAGCCTTGTATGTTGCTGCGCCCGTGGCTTAGAACTTCCTGCCGGAAAAGCTACGCAGGTACTCTTCAGGAAGGAAGAGCTGAAAATCTACCTCTTTCCAGTTACACAAGCAAGAATGATAACGGATGGTTGGAAAGTTATTTCCAATACATAGTTGTTGTTATGGGAGGTATTAGTGACGCATATATCTTACTATTTGGCAGAGTCGGTGAGCTGGTACTCGCGGCGCCGGTCGTAGCACTCCTGTATGCCGGGGTCCGCCCACAGGCCCTTGATGGCCTCCACAAAGGGACTCTCAAACGTGGTCACCGTCTCAAAGTCCACGCTGCGGATCAGCTCGGCCCGCTCCTGCAACAACACATGTCACAGGCGTTGAGTGATAGTTAACATTCCCTACAAATCCACATGCAATAACACTGGCTTATGTTACGGAAGGAAAGTAGTTGAATTCAGCCAGAGCTTAAATATATAATTGGCATTTTCTGGTGCTCGGGCAATAGAAGGTTTAGGAACTTGCAGAGATACCATTTGGGTAGATCATTTGTATCGGCGATTATAAGGTTCTATAATCTATAATCTAATCTATAATCTAAGCTGCAAGGATATGTAAGCATTTAAGGCTCATATGAAATGCATGCCCACAGACAGGCACATGTAGGTTCGCGCCTACACATTCTGCATGTGTGCATACAAATAATGAAAACCTCACATGGACATAAACCTTGCAACTCCTGCCGCCGTTCCCTGAACCGGGGTGGCATTGGCAAAAGTGAACCGATTTTTACAGCACGGGTGGTCAGCCTCGTACCAACCTATCAGTCAAGGAGCTTAGTGGTTTAAATTCTAGCTGAGTCCAAAAAATATGATTTAGTTATGCTTCACAGTAAAATGTTGGAAGGCAAGTATTCATTAGCTTTTCTCACAACTGGCCACAAATGCTCACACCTGATTTTTCTAAAGTTGTCTTCAAGCGGGAACCAAGTTATTTTTCAAAGACATAAATATTGTGAAATCACATGGCAAGATTTCTATGGACATGGTCAGCAAATATTTTACTATTGGTTGCTAAGAAGCCTAGTTACATAGGCCCGTTCCGGTGATGTTTCATGCTACCATTGGGTAAGATACAAACCAGAAACATTCTGAGAAAGTAGAATTGAACACTGCAAATAAATTTACAGTAGGAACCAACTGTTATGATAACAAACAGCCAAGCTGTGTGTGTGTGTGTGGTTACACAAAACATGTAAATTATGACTCAGAAAGTACAAATATAATATGTTATTATATCCACATCAACAAATACTAAAATAAAACATTCTACCATTTATAGCCGTAATGCTATGTTAACATATGTACCCAATACATTATGCGCTTCCAGGAAACATATTCAATAGGAGAATTTAAAAGAAAAAGTATAGAAATTAGCAACTAGGCGATGCGTAATGTATTCAGGGTTGTTTTGGTCATTGCTATGTGCGGCAGCCCCATAAGTGTGACGCTACCTTGACAGGAAAGCTTACAGATGGATATTGTATGGCAACACACAATGCTGAATGTCGCATTAAAATATCTAATCCACTTAATATGGCTTCAGCACTCCTGTCCCGATGCCCTACTTACAATTTACAAAAAGCCACACAATACATTACACTAGACACAATTATTATGATGTAACTTTGCGAGTTTCTCCTCGCTCATCAAACCAAAACCCAAAGGGAGTTTTTACGGCTTTTTTTAGATGTAGACGGTATCTAGATAGGAAAGCATAAAATAATCATTGCTTTAGAGCATTTATGCATGATGCAAACATAAGTAATGGATGCTTTGTAATATTAGTTATGTTCGACAACTCAGAGGGTAGAGCGCTTGCGTTCAATACCAGTGGGCTAGGGTTTAATCCCCACCTAAGGTAACAAATGATTTGCCATTCTCATTTCAAACCCAAAAATCATTGAATCATCAAGGTTTACTCTGCCTTCACAAGATATGAGAACCTGCCTTCTCAGAGGCAAGGAAACCCCTACTTCAAGTGAAATGGTTGGCTTAAGGCTGGCTCCCTTACCTATGAGAATAAAAAGGTTTCACCGACGCATGTGACCCCTTCGGGACAACGCGACAAGAAGTTGTTCCTTGGTTGCCTTTTTGCATTGCGTCGAGAGATTGGAGTGGGAATTTTTTTGGAATAGATATTTAAAATTTGAATTATTAGATGTCTGTGCGACTAAAGCCCTTAGCAGCTAATAACAAATTATTAGTAAGCCTTTGCCCTAGGAGCCTGGCTATGTGACACCACAATTTTAATTTCGAAATGTGTAGACCTCATTCATATTAATCACATTGATAGTAAGACTTCCATTTTCGTAATGCATTACAATAATCTGGCAAATAATCTCAGTCAGCCACCAGCAGAAGCTGTGATGCCAATACAACTTTTGTAGATGGAATTTTAAAGGATAGCTCTGCAGGGGACAGGAGTTCAAAAATGGGAAGAGAGGTAGAACGCTCCAATTAATGTTAAAAGCAACAGGATAACAATAATGAAGAATAAATTATGTTCTTACGATGTTGGCAGACACGCCGTACTGTATCTTGAGCAGGTCCATGGCCCGGATCATGCTCTGCATGGCCATGAAGATGTTCTGGTAAACCAGCTTGATGAAGCCCCGCTTGTCCTCATCGCTGTAGCCCGAGCCGTGGATGATGCGCATCTGCTTGATGAAGGTGGACTTGCCTGACTCCCCAGTGCCTGCCACAAGAAACACATGTCAGTACAACAATGTTCTGGTACACCAGCTTATCCTATTTGCTGCAGCCCTAGCCGTGGATGATGCGCATCTGCTTGATGAAGGTGGACTTGCCTGACTCCCCAGTGCCTGCCACAAGAAACACATGTCAGTACAAAAATGTTCTGGTACACCAGCTTATCCTATTTGCTGCAGCCCTAGCCGTGGATGATGCGCATCTGCTTGATGAAGGTGGACTTGCCTGATTCCCCAGTGCCTGCCACAAGAAACACATGTCAGTACAACAATGTTCTGGTACACCAGCTTATCCTATTTGCTGCAGCCCTAGCCGTGGATGATGCGCATCTGCTTGATGAAGGTGGACTTGTCTGACTCCCCAGTGCCTGCCACAAGAAACACATGTCAGTACAACAATGTTCTGGTACACCAGCTTATCCTATTTGCTGCAGCCCTAGCCGTGGATGATGCGCATCTGCTTGATGAAGGTGGACTTGTCTGACTCCCCAGTGCCTGCCACAAGAAACACATGTCAGTACAACAATGTTCTGGTACACCAGCTTATCCTATTTGCTGCAGCCCTAGCCGTGGATGATGCGCATCTGCTTGATGAAGGTGGACTTGTCTGACTCCCCAGTGCCTGCCACAAGAAACACACTTCAGTACAACACACTTCAGTACAACACACTTCAGTACAACACACTTCAGTACAACAATAACACACAGCTAACTTTAGCCCAAGCGTGAAACATACTCCATCATGTAAATACAACAAAATGTATGAAAGCTCAATTACTCCCAATTATTATTATTGGGTATCTTTACTGTGCCTTTTCATGACCGTTGGTCATCCCAAAGGCGCAAAGGGCACTAGGGGTGCTGTTGAATCCCACATACATTTTACTATTAACATGATGAGGGGAATTAAAGCACATTTTTATATCCGGGATAAAGAAATCACAACACTTTATTATATTTGTTAGGGTTTGGTGGTTCACACTGTGAAAGTCCATTGTATTTATTTTTTTACAAAAATAAAAACACTTTATTGTTACTGCAACAGCAGCATCAACTTACGAATCATACAGAACTAAAGGGGCAATTTCAGTATATTTTCAAGATTGAGATAAATACAGGAAAACGATGAGGGAAAAGTATTTCATGTCGACTGCTCCAAGGAAGACAGCACTAAGTCAAAAAATATAGTTTTGCAGGAAAGCCAATTGAATGTTATTTATTCCCTGGAGTACAATGTATAAACTATTTTTTACATTAATTTATTAACGAATTTACAAGAGATAGAGACACGGCTGTCATCTTGGAATGAAGATAATGATTTATTACCTTCAGAAATGGAAATAAGTCAAAAACCTAAATTTCGGAGTTACTTCCTTCTTCCTTGGAGCAGTCGATGTGTTCTCATTTGGGAAGTATCCTAGAGTAGAATCACTCAATTCATTACATTTTCAGTTATGCAGGGTTCACCATACAAAGATAAACAATGAGTCATCCCAGACAGATAATATTTGACGGAAAACTTAAAAATAAATTAATGGCTATAATTAAATAATTTATTCCTTGACTTATAGGTTGGTATGAGGCTGACCACCCATACTGTAAAAAATGGTTCACTTTGCCAGTGTCACCCCTGTTTCAGGGAAGGTCGGAAAAAGTTGTGGGGCTTATGTTCATTTGAGGTTTGAATTTTATTTGTAAGTACACAATCAGCATTTGTAAGCGCGAACTACATGTGTTTGTTTGTGGGCATGCATCTGAGAGCTTTGAATGAATATATCCTTGCAACTTAGATTATAGATTATAGACTTCCTTCTTCCTTGAAGCAGTTGATGTGTTCTCATTTGGGAAGTATCTTAGAGTAAGCATCACTCAATTCATTACATTTTCAGTTATGCAGGGTTCACCATACAAAGATAAACAATGAGTCATCCCAGACAGATAATATGACGGAAAACTTAAAAATAAATTAATGGCTAATTATACACATTCCATAACAATTTGATCAGTGAATGATGAAAAATATGCATTAATTGCAGTTTAGAAAATTTTAAATTAGATAACCCTCCCTGAAAGATGGGGGAAACAATAACTGTACAATATATTTCAGGCTCCCAGCATCTCAATCCACGTGAGATTCCTCAGGGAGAGATGTGCTGGACATGAACAGAGAATGCCGGACGCATGTGTCCATACAATAATGATACCTGGACACCCGGGGGGAAGGAGAAAAGTCAGAAGACCCAGACTGAGGTGGGAGGGCGGGGAGGAGATGCAGTGCAGCATCTTCAAGTGGCAAGTTGGAATTCGGCCAAGAAAAACACTCCATGAAAGAGTGTAAGTTCATCAGCACACAAGAGATAATAAGATGAGCCTATGACAATGTCATGTCAATGGGAAAACAGGAGGTCCAAGTTGCTGCAGATCAGGAAGAGTGAAAGATTATTGAAGAAAAAATTATCCAGCAGTGGACAGAAAAGGGCAATCATGAAGTTTCCTTTTTACAATACTAACTAAGATATTAAATGCTTTCATTTTAGCAATAAATAAGATATTTTTGAATGAGACACTTCTATGAGTTTGTAAGGATTTAAGAATGTACCAATGTGACAATTAATATTGTTCAATGGCGAGATAACCTAACAGTGTCGGTCTAACCTACTTCACAGACTTACATCATGTCACACGCAGATGTGAAACTTCATTATTTAATACATGCATGTATCCACATTCTAGCTCAAGCTGGTCATGACCATATTATCCCCTGCTTGGTAACTCCACGTACCGTTCTTATCCCATCCAGAAAATTATATTTACATACAAGATTGTGAACGAATTAATCGATTAGTTTGCAGTCTACTGGTTAGCGCTACAGACTCATAATTGAAAGGTTGTGGGATCGATCCAGGTGGGGCACAAAAGTTACCCATAAATTTAAAAAATATGCTCGTCTCTGGGTTGAAAAATTCATACGCCTTCACCAAAGGTCCATTTAACCTTACAGCACTGGGCTTTGCTTGAGAACTGGTGCTCTCTATAGTGACGACCAAGCTTGCAGAGGGCTCATGTGCTAATCAATTGAATCATCCTAATACTTAAGAATTGATTGTTTATTCAAAGTTTGCCTTTTCTTCTGTGAGTGTAAGCGCGAGCATGCATGTGTACTTGGAAGTGTGCATCGAGTGTAAATCTTAAATCTTTTTATAACTATGTAACTTAGATTATGGATAATAAATACATATTTAGACTAGATTAAATTCAAATTAAATGGATTCTTAGCGTTATTCACAAAAGCAGCTGAACCATAGTTAATCCATGGATCAACATTTTTTGTATGGGATTTTCACTAAACTATAATAGATGGTACTATCTCAGAATGAGTATGAAAATAAGTTCCACGTGTAGAGTATGTGGAAGCCAGCACTCCACAGATGTACGGGTAGGCAACAACGGGTAAAGATAGAACAGGCACAGGTACACACACCTATAAGGTAGGAGTTAATATAATAATAATATTAGGATGATTTATTTGGTGAGCGCTGTTTTTGTGTGTATCACACCTCAAGAGCCCTCTGCGAGTTTGGTCGTCGCTGTAGAAAGCGCCAATTCTCAAGCAAGACCCAGTTGTTGTAAGGTTGGATGGACCTTTCGGTGACCGGTCTCCCCAAGCGCCAATTCTCAAGCAAGACCCAGTTGTTGTAAGGTTGGATGAACCTTTCAGTGACCGGTCTTTGGTAAAAGTTTATAAATTTTTCAACCCAGCGAAGAACCCAGCGAAGAACACATTTGGAAATATAAATGGAATATATTTTCTGTGCTCCACTGGGATTCGAACCCACAACCTTCCATTTACGAGTCCGAAGTGTTGCCACTGGACTACGGACCGGTCCGAGAAATGCCAACAACACGCGGTGTACCTAGCGGTCACCCATCCAAGTAGCATCCATGCCCAATGTTGCTTAACTTCAGTGATCTGATGAGAACCGGTGCCATGCATCTGTCAAACAGATATAAATCCCCGTTGATGAAGCTCATGGTAAAATATGTGAGCGCAACATTCAGCAAATAAGATATCCTCAAGATGCATTTGTCGGATATTTAGACACAAGAACAAAAAATGTGATTGGTTCCTTTGTGTATTTATTAGATACATTTGTTCCTTGCCTTATAGGTTGGTTGGACATTGGGCTGACTACACATACTGTAAAAATTGGTTCACTTTTGACAATGTCACACCTTTTTCAGGAAAAGTTGGCAAGAGTTTCAAGGTTTATGTTAATTTAGATTTGTTTTTATTTTATTTTTAAGTACACATGCAGCACGTAAAAGTACAAACTCACTCATGTTTATTTATGGACATGGATTAAAAATGAATCTTAATCGTTTATGTATCTCTGCAACTAAGATTACATTGGTGGATTTCTAACGTGCAGTGAGTCAAAATGAGTGTTTAAGAAATGGTTAATGGTGGAGATGTCAAATGATCTATAATCGCCGCTATCTAGTACATTTACTTGATAGTTGTGATTCAGTCAGAATGAGTGTTTAAGAAATGGTTAATGGTGGAGATGTCAAATGATCTATAATCGCCGCTATCTAGTACATTTACTTGATAGTTGTGATTCAGTCAGAATGAGTGTTTAAGAAATGGTTAATGGTGGAGATGTCAAATGATCTATAATCGCCGCTATCTAGTACATTTACTTGATAGTTGTGATTCAGTCAGAATGAGTGTTTAAGAAATGGTTAATGGTGGAGATGTCAAATGATCTATAATCGCCGCTATCTAG
Source organism: Agapetus fuscipes (assembly GCA_951799405.1). Classification (NCBI taxonomy): domain Eukaryota; kingdom Metazoa; phylum Arthropoda; class Insecta; order Trichoptera; family Glossosomatidae; genus Agapetus; species Agapetus fuscipes. The sequence goes on from OX637362.1 coordinate 564,773, forward strand.
TACATTTACTTGATAGTTGTGATTCAGTCAGAATGAGTGTTTAAGAAATGGTTAATGGTGGAGATGTCAAATGATCTATAATCGCCGCTATCTAGTACATTTACTTGATAGTTGTGATTCAGTCAGAATGAGTGTTTAAGAAATGGTTAATGGTGGAGATGTCAAATGATCTATAATCGCCGCTATCTAGTACATTTACTTGATAGTTGTGATTCAGTCAGAATGAGTGTTTAAGAAATGGTTAATGGTGGAGATGTCAAATGATCTATAATCGCCGCTATCTAGTACATTTACTTGATAGTTGTGATTCAGTCAGAATGAGTTTCTGGTGTGCAGAGAATAAGATAGTAAACATGAACAGCATTTTGATGCAATTAAAAAGTGTTGAGTGGTAAATGTCACATTACTTGCCTTAATAATGTAACATAATTGCATCCGTTTAGTGCACTCGCTTGGTTTTTAGGCAGTACTTCAGCACAAACTTTGATTCCATAGACTATTAAATTGTAGTCTTCTGGCGTATACAGTTTTCAATAGTTACAATAGAGAGATGTGTTAAAAAGTTATAATTCGTAGACGTCAATTTTTTTGATGATGAAATGCATTTCCCTGTATTCGTCGCACTCTCTTCATGTTTAGATTTAAATTCTTTCTAGGGGAGCAGATGAGCATCTGGTGTATGGAGAATGAGTTGGTAAAGAGAGAGAGCTGTAAGTAGGTAATTTGAAGTAAAAAAATGATCATGAGTAGATGTCAAATTATTGATAATGCGATCAATTTTCCTGCATTCATTGCACTTCCTTCATACTAGCAGGAAGGCAGAATGGCATAGGAAGCAGTGAGTGTGGTGAACTGACAGAGCAGCAAGAGCTTGAGGGTGAGGGGTGCACAGAATGGAGCAAGTGACCAGTAAACAGAGTAAATGAGGTGAACTGACCGAGCAGCAGCAGTTTGAGCTCCCTGCGCGCATCCCGCTTGTCGCGCCGCAGCTGCCGCTCTATCTCCTGGTTGATGCGCTTCTGCTCCTTGGCCTCCTCACTCATGCAGCACTCCATGGCGAGTCAGTGGGGCGCTGCTTGCCCTCTCAAGCCAGGCGCGCTGCACAACACACGACACACGTCAGGACACAACTCGCTCCCGCCATCCGCCGTCCGCGCCCGCCAGCGCGACCACGGAAACCGACCCTCTGACTGGGTGTGGTGACTTATGGTCGACTGTGTAGCTATAGGTAGGTACCCTGTCAACTGCCGACATAAACACCCGGATATCCCTTTATATACCAGCCCGCGGCCCTGTCCGCTAATCTCGTTAAAATAATTCCCGAGAAACCTATCGATTCACGGGGCACGTGCTCATTAATAAGATTAAAGCGAGAACAAATAGTCGATTGACGGGGCCCGCCGCTGACTGGGACGGTCTAAGTGCAGGTTACTAGGCGGTTTCCGACGTCGCGCGAGCGCTTTCTCTGGCCCGGTGCACGGCATACGTACCCAAATATACATCCATAGGGCACACTGCTGCGTTCCACGTCAGGATATTGCACAAAACACAATCTTGTAACACTTTACAGTAAACGGCAGCCGCCTCTCTCAATATGGCGCTCGGAGATGTTGAATGGTCCAGCGCGCGTGCGCCGACAGGAAGTCGCAAAACTCACACACTCACAGGGGGCGCATGCGCACTAACACCGACACGCATAGACACTAGCGCCCTCCCTGCACACGCAGAGGGCGGCGAATACAACTAATACAAAATACAAATCCTACATTAGCAAATCAAATACAACAATGGACTCGGCACAAATTCCATAATAAAACAAACGTGATATCACCCAAACAGGTTGCTAGCTTATAATTTGTTTTTGATTGATAAGGACTCTACGGTCACATAGGCCCGTGACGCCCGACGCCCGATGAGATTTTTTTCAAATTTCGAACGTGTTGCTAATCCCATATCGAATGTTTAAAAATATAAAATTAAAATATATAATATAGTTCTCTGGTCGGTAAGCAAGTATACTGGCAAACAACTTACAGTTCAACAACTCGGTGTGGCAAAAATTGTAAAGTAAAATAATATCGTGATGACTCGCCCAATTTATTTTTGCGCAATCAAAAATAATAATTCACAGCCAATTAAAACTATCCACTGCACAAAAATGCAATACGTACATTTGATTAATAACTACCTGCCATAGAGAAATTTATTTATAATAATAATCAAAAAGTTACCTACCACAATAAAATGCTTCCTACCTACATAATTCTTCTATTTTTATATATATAAAGTGGAACCTCGCATAAGGAGCATTATTCGTTTCAGAGTCTCGCTCGTTATGTGAAACACTCGTTAAGCGAAACAAATTTTCCCATATAAATCAATGTAAGTAAAACACGATAGTGCGTTCCATACGAAATATATATTTTTATAAATTCAATTGGAAAAACAAAGTTTTAATTCGCTTGTATTTTTTTGTTGTTCAAACGTTTTCGCCTAATAAGGCATCTTCAGGAGCATATTCAGAAGCGAAATATATTTCTTTTCTTAACGTTTGTTCAAATAAAATTACGTGCTTATAAATTGTTAATGATCGTAACGACCTGGATAAAAACATATGTAAAAATCGAAACTAGCTAATTTTTATTAATTTATGACCAATAATTGATTAATTTTACTAGAAATCTGTCAAGTGATTTTTGTTTTAGCCAACACATTACAATTGAGTGAAAATGTGACACAGTGTTATCATTGAATGTACAATGAAACAGTTTCCCATGCTTTCAGCATTTCTCTTATTGCGCCAGAAGATTGTTGCTCTGCTACTTCATCTTCCTCCACTAACAAACTCTCCTTCATAACTTGCTGTTGAATACGATCCAACTTCATAAGCTCATCATGCGAAATTTCGCTCGTTATGGGAGCCATTTTTTCACCTTTTTTTGCTCGTTATGCGAATTACTCGTTATGGGAGGTGCTCGTTAAGGGAGGTTCCACTGTATTTCAATATGGATAGGCAAAAATGCGTATTTAATGGACTCTGTCCGCACACGAATTGATACAGACAGAACATTTTTGAAACTGGAACTTTTTTCTCGGCGACCAAACGTCAGTCTTGTATGGGACTGCCATCCTTAGCAACGAATAACAAAATATTGGATACCTTTTCCCTAGCAACCCGGCTGGGTCTAATCTAATCTAATCTAATCTAATTTGCAAAGATATGTTACATTGGAGATTCACATTACATGCATTCCCACAACCAGACACGTACAAGTTCGCGCTCGCACATGCACATGCCTTATGTGAACCTACAACATAAAAACCAAATCTCAAATGGAAAACACCCTGCAACTCTTGCCGTCCTTCCCTGAAACAGGGGTGACATTGGCATAGTGAACCATTTTTAAAGCATGGGTGGTCAGCCGCATACCAACCTATAAGTCAAGGAACAACGACATGGGTGGCGACATTATATTGTCTACTCTATAGTGTATACCTACTCTATGCCAATTCCACTGCGGACCTCATTGTGACATTGTACGAGTATGTGCGGGTTGTCGGGGAAAAGCAAGCAAAAATTGGGTTATTGGTTGCTAGTCTAGTAGTCACATAGATGTGTGACGTTTGCCGACCGACGAAAAAGTAAAATTTAAAATTTTTGTGCCGAGTCTGATGTACCTTGATGATACGTTAGGAGGAACGAAAAATACCACATAGGTACTAGCTCTGAACTATATTCCGTGTGATCTGTGCTCTGGACATTCAAGGAAAGATTGAAAAGACACTGAAAGCTGAAGAACCTATACGACAAGGCCAGGATTAAGGGTGGTTAGATACGCACTAGGGCGTGTAAGCGGCGCTCATAGATTTAAAAACTGAGAAAAGCAATTTTGCTTGGGAACATCTTCATTAGCAAAAAAATAAAATCTTGTAGGAAGCCCGTTTGTTGTGATAAAATCTGCGAAGACCCCAAGAAATGCGAGGAAATTGAAAATAAAAACATTTCAAAACGAAACTCTTATTTCTGTTACCAGGATTTTTGGTAAATCGACCCTGAAGAACCATAAACAAAATTTCAAAGTAACCATTTCAGCACATTTAAAGAGGTAAAAACTTACATTATGGGCCTGTTGCACGAAACTCCAATCAGAGAGAAATCAAAATTAAGTGTGATTTCACGCATCGAATTAAAATTTTGGTTGCATAAATGTTAATCAGCTGATGCACATCACCTTTCCTGTTAAAATTCCATCATATTATTACCCCCTTCCGAGAAATATTTAACCGCAATCAAATTTGATGTGCCAATCAAATATTGATTGTAGGTTGGTGCAATTGGCCCTATAGGTACCTACTTACTAAAAAAACTTAAATTGAACTTATACAGCAAATGAGATCGGAACATTTTTGAATTTGGAACTTTTTTCTCGGCGAGCAAACGTCAGTCTTGTATGGGACTGGCTTATTAAGCAACCGATAAAAAAAAATTGTAAACGTTTTCCTCAGCAACCCGGTCGGATGACTGATGTGCTGAGTCCATTGCCTCTAATAGTAGAATCGGAAAAATGGAAGAAGAGATGGAGTAGTTTGCTTGGTGACACTTGGTGCACGTGACCTTGCCCATTGCATTCTCCATATTGTCGTGCGAAGCCGTACACATCAGTGACAGTTAGTTGCTCCAGTGTCGGTGTCAGCCACGCAGCCTTCGCACTGGAATACTGCAATCCCTGCGATGGTGAAGGACGCAGAAGCATCGAGCTTATCGTAAGTACATATTTAATAACATTATGCTGTTTCACTCAGCCAGGCTTATGTGCTATGTTATTTAATATGGAGTTCAGTAGCGTTGCTAGGGCTTGTGGCAGTATTAAATAGAGTCGACGACACCATCTCTAGTCTGGTATGTCCAAGAAGTTGAGTGATCAACTTGATTCTGTGCAAAGGAGAGCAGTGAGGTTGATCAATGATCCTTCTCTGACATCCGATCTGCAGCCGCTCCGGCATAGAAGAAAAGCTGGAATGCGCAGTCTTTTTTATCGATATTACCACGAAGCTTGTTCTAATGAGCTCCATTCATGAATCCCTCCCCCTCGCATTTCAGGAAGGGAAACTCGTAGTAGGTAGGTACGACTCTCATTCATCCCTTGGCAGTCGATCTCAAAACTATGAGAACTTGGCGTTTTCATGACTCATTCCTTTGCCAAACTGCCCGTTTATGGAATGGTCTACCAGTATCTGTGTTTCCTTCTCAATTTAATCCGGTTTTATCCAAAACGAACATCAATCGCCACTTCCTTGCAGCGCCTCACGACAGAAGCAACAATTCAAGCGACACCTCTGCGGCACCCTTCCAGCGTAACATATACCCCTAAGACTTTCAAGAATTGAGGAGCCTAAAAAAACACTCTGAGGAACTGTGACGTCGCCTGGCCGGATCGCAAGCAAAAAAGCGTGGGTAGCATGTCGAAATTATTATACCCAGTTGATGTCGTTTAGTTATTGGTTGATAAAATTGGAGAGAAAGTACAGATCGAGCAAAGTGAGCAAAGAATAGTTACATGGCCTAGGCCAGGGATGGCGAACCTATGGCACGCGAGACGATTTTGCGTAGCACGCGAATGAGGAGAACAATTAAAAGTGTATATGAAAAAATAAAAAAAGTTATACAAATAGTATTAAAAAAATATTTAAATAGCGACGTGTATTTTCTTCTTAATTAATCTACTTAATTATTTTCCTCGGTGTATTAATTTTTGTTTTTATTAAAAATCTGAAGTTACACAAACATTTGATGCATTTTTATTTCCATGGCATGTGGCACGCGACATATAATTTTATTGAAAAAAAATTTTTTTTGAACTCCGTCTCAAAAAGGTTCGCCATCCCTGGCCTAGGCCCTAGGGCGACCAAGAGTACAAATCGGCTACTGGCAAAACATATTTTCATTTTGATACTTTTACGTACATATTTACGATTCTCATAAAATTGTGATCTAAATAATATTAAACACCATGATGGGCTTTAGACCTTCACAATCAGCTTGAGATGATGATGGAAATCAATGATAAATTTGAAATTTCAGCACTGTAGTTCATTAGGTATGTAAGTAACAAAATACGTAATGCGAAATACTGTCAAAATGACACAAGCAAATTAATTGTACATAGGACTGCACTGTAACTGTAACTCTGACGAAAGTGTGAAAGGAAAAAAGAGGGAAGGGACGACCGAGAAAAGTATGGAGTGATCAGATTGAGGAGATTGTGAAAAAATGGGATTTACAAAGTGAGCGTAAAAAAAGAAAATGCATGAAAAAGGTGATGGATATGAATGAATTGAAAGAGGTATGTCAGGATAGGAAAAAATGGAGGCAACTCTGCAGAGGCTCTGGCCACCCCTAGCGGAATGGCGACAGAGCTACAGTTACAGACTACAGTTACAGTTTACTATAGAGAAAATATAATTTATAGAAAAATAAACTTCTGTTTTTTTGTGTCGTCTTTTATACTCGATTTTATGGTGGGCAAGGATGAAGAGGTGGGAGTAGGAGAAAAGGGAGTTGGGTCCGTCATGGCTTTCCCCGCACCACGAAATTAAAACTCTCCTACCATGTGGGATATCAACCCCGCAGTCGTTAGGCCACGCCCCCAACCAATCACAGCCAGAGAAAGTCGCTGAGAATGAGAAAGTACTTAAATATAATCTCGATTGCGTGCCTTCAACAGTCTGTGCTGGTATGCCCAGCAAGTGAGCAGTGTATTTTGCACTCGATTTCGTAAATTTAAAGTTCGCGGGTAAATGTTAATTTTTTTTTAACACGTTTTTTAAAATTTTGAAAAGTGATATAAAATTAAAAAGAGTAAACAATAAATCAAATGAAATAAAAAAATATGAATTAACCTTATTTTACGTCACTTTATTTTTAAATAAAATAATTTTATTGAACCTAATAAGAACAAAATTAAATGAGTCGTATGGCAACAAATGTGGCAATTAAGGTTTTTTTTTTGGAAAATCAAATAAAAAATACACTTAAGTCATTGATTTTTTTCTCATTTTTTCTTTATAACACGACTAAGCTACACATTAAGTGGAACTTCTTGCTGCGAGTGAACCTATTCAAACACGTTTGTGTATTTAAAATAAAGTGAATTTATAAAATAAGTGTTGCATTAAAAACAACAGTGAGTAGTGCATCGTTTTCTTTATTTAACTGAGCACCATCATGAAGAAGCCGGCAAAAAATGCGATGTTCATATTTTTTCTATTAAAATAACACCTAGAGCTATAAAATATTTTATATCCAAAATCAAAGTGATGGGAATTACGTGTGCTGAAAAATATTTTCCATGGATAACTTGAAATAAAATAAAGTACCATGTAAAGCCAAAGACAGGAGCAGCAGCCGGGAGCTTGTGCTAACACATGTAAATAACTATATTTATTAATACTCGCATAAAGTATATGGTGTGTTCCAGGGGCGGTTTCAGAATAATGTAAGTCATTTTGAATTTATAAAATGTTTTTTTGATATTAAATTTATTGTCCTGTATTATGTATTGACATTTTTGTTTTCCTTTCTTTTATATTATGAAGGTTTTTCAAGGAATCCTGTGCGGGAGGATCCTCAATTCTTGAAATTCTTGGGGTCTATGTCACCCTGGAAGGGTGCTGAAAAGGTGTTTAAATAATTGCTTCTATTGTGGGGCACTGCAAGGAAGTACCGATTGATGTGGGTTTTGAATAAAACCGGATTAAATTGGGAAAAGAACACAGAAACTGGTAGATCATTCTATAAACGGGCAGTTTGCCAAAGGAATGAGTCATGAAAACGCCAAGATCTCATATCTTTGAGGGACGTGTCCGTGTTTTATGTTTTTTTTTTTCAGAAGGCTTTTTATAGGTTGGCTTGGATTAAGAGAGGTTCGAGCTGTGCGAGCGAACCAGGGCCCCTGCGTTCTAAGGCTCCCCGAGACGTTCTAGAAAAACATACTCCAAAGATTTTATTAATACAATTTGTCTCGCTGAGCTATGTTCTGTCGATAAGACTTCAAAACGACCACTATGCTCTGCCCTCACTGCTGTCAACAAGGTCATAGTGCCCAAAAGAGCGAACACATTAAATTTTGCAGACAGAAGCTTTGCGGTTGCCTGAAACATTTGCCCATCGGTGTTCGTGCGAACCAGCCTACCACCACCTTCAGAAAGGGACTGAAGACACTTCTTTTCTCCCGAAGCCATGGCGCCCTTGAGATGGTCCTGGACCATTAAATGGCGCCATAGGAAAGAAATCATCCATCATCATCATAAGCTTGTTCGAAGGCTCAGGTTTTTAAAACATTCAAGACCAAGGGGCCCTCACAGACTTTCTGGAAATTACTTATTTCAGATATTTACTTTAAATTATTTTTGGGATTCGAATCAAAAGGGGCCTCCGAGACCAAAGACGCCCATGGCGACTTATATAAAATTGTGCAGAAAAAATATTTAAATATATTTTTGTACAAAAAGAACAAGACAGAGATTGCTCCAACAAGTGTCATTGACCTTCCGAGAAGAGGTTTACCAAAAAAAAACTAATAGTTTGCAATAGGTATACATTTTTTGGTTAGTGCGCGGAGGTGTTGGTGGGAGGGGATCGAGGGTTGGGAGCCCCCTGGCTTCGCCGCACCAGAGCCCCCAGCGGTCTTAATCCGAGCCTCGTTGGAGTGATTAAATAGTTCTGTCTATGATATCTTGAAGATTTTTTTTGCATTATCATAGGTTTTTTTAATTTCTAATTTTGATATCATGCTAATAGGACTTTAAAATCTAAATCTAAGCTGCAAAGAAATATATTATTTAAGATTCATATTAATCACATTCCCACAAGCAGACATGTATAAGTTCACTCTAACACATGCCGCATGTGGACCTACAATATAAAAACTCAATCTCAAATGAACATGAATTTCATTTTTGAATCTCATTTCTAATTTCTTTAATCATTCTCAATTCCTATTTTGTTTTTATTGCTTATTAATCATCATTGACGTGTTTGGTGTGCGCATTGTTTTTCTACTCCCTTTCCTTTCTCCTGACCTTTCTTTCCTTATCCCATCATGAGGACGAGATTTATTTTTTATTTTTATTTTTATTCTGTTTTGATTTGTGTATTTCTTTTTTTTTTGGTTTTGGATGCTGCTTCTTTTTGTTTTTCTTTACTTTTTATTTATTTACCTGGCATGATTTGTAATTTAAAATATTAATTTGTAGAATACAGTAATAGGCGACATGAATTGTAAAAAATATCTTATATATGTATACAAAATTATATTCAATGCTGTTGTATTCTTGTTTAAACAATAAAAAAAAAAAAAAAAACATAAGCCCTGCAACTCTTGCCGACCATCCCTGAAACAGGGGTGACATTGGCAAAGTGAAACGTTACCTTAAATTACTTTTAAAAAAACTACACACAGGATTGACATAAGTGCGTCATTTTCATTCAGTAGAAAGCCGCTATGCTAACGTTGAAAATACCAGGCCTTAGAAGCAACCACTCTGAAAATAAATAAATAAATCCTTTGAGCCGTTTTAGAGAAAACTGAAAAAATATGTTTTTTTGTATGGCAGCAATCTTGAATTCACAGGTTGGTCCCATGCTGGTCAGCTCATCAAAAGTTAGTGTCTCTGCAATTAGTAGTTTTAGCTGGGACATGTACATAAATACTGTTATGTAAATAGGCAATGTAAATATTGATATATGTATAAGTATTAGTTATAACTTTAGTTATAAAGGTTTAAAAAAAAAAAACTAGTTATAAAGGAATTCTTTATTGTATTGTTGGGTAGGATTGATAATTGTGTGTAAATAGAGAAGGCTCTAGACAAAGTACTACGAGAAGCATCGAGCAAAAATATCTTCCGAAGTATTCGATTCTCTTAGTATAAAAGGGTGCAAGTTGCTTGCACTGGGCAGTCAGTCATCTGCGAGCTTCACCAATACAATGAACAAATTCGACCAGTGAACTCAAACCAAGTGTAATGAAATAAATGAAAGTGTCTTTGTAAGAATAAATATAAACGTGTAAAATAAATAAGTAAAAAGAAGAGTAGAGTTTTATTTGAAAAGTATCCGAACCAAAAATCGTAACAATACATACATCTATACAAACAGATAGACAGGCTCCTCAAATTGGGGTTTTTACATGCCCTGAAGCGCTATTCTGCTAAATTCCTTACGACTTAAAAGGCGACGAGATAGCGGTAAGTGTCCTAAAATAAGGTGTACTGTGATTTTTTTATCTATGGAGTTGTTTCACAAGCGCTAGCAAGACCCGACTTGGATTCATATCTGAAGTGCAAGGAATTTAGCAGAATAGTGCTTCTGGAGCAGGAAAACACATTTGTGGCGAAATGTATTTGTTTGTTCACAAATACATAATCGTGCAATCAGTTCCGTCAGAATGCTGTGAATGTAAACCTCAGAGAAAGTTTGTGTTTGAAACCATTTATATTATACCTAAAAAAAATATGCTGCAAAAATTTGGTTCACTTTTGCCGTGCCACCCTGTTTCAGGAAGGGGCGGCAGGAATTGCAAAATTTGTGTACATGTGAGGTTTGGTTTGTTTTTGATTGACCCCCCCCCCCCCCCCCCCCCCCCCGAAATAAAAAAAGTTATTTATTTTAGACTTTTTATTTAGATATTTAATTTAGAGATTTCGTTGGTATTCCTTGACTTATAGGTTGGTATGAGGCTGACCACCCATACTGTAAAAAATGGTTCACTTTGCAAATGTCACCCCTGTTTCAGGGAAGGTCGGCAAAAGTTGTGGGGCTTATGTTCATTTGAGGGCTTGGATTTTATTTGTAAGTAAGCATTCAGCATTTGTAAGCTCAAACTACACGTGTTGGTTTGTGGGCATACATCTGAGAGCTTTAAATGAATATATCCTTGCAACTTAGATTATAGATTATAGATTGATAAGCTTCAGTTGAGGTTCCCAAATCATAAAGCCACATTATCTTCTCTCAACATTTTAATTCCGTCTGTGTGTTGCAAAGAACAAATTAATCCAAATTATCAAGAAAACTACTTTAGGTAAAACCACCAGTAATTGACACTGCATCAATAGTTGACACTTTGACAAAGAAACTGAAATAACAAGAATAAAACAAGTAACCAAAGATAGATATTGTGTTTATGAAATAGTATAGACATCTAGCGACACCGACAAAAACTATCCAAGGCGTCTTAACGTCATCGTCAGTCACAGCGTTCAATCCATGACGGCCGGTCGTGTTGCGCCATATTTATTGTTATTTTCTTGTGCAATTTGTTAAGAGCAAGCCGAAAGATTAATATTGGAAAGGTACGTAATCTTTTATAATTATGAATAAATATTAATTGGATCCTTTATATTAGAGTCTGAAGTGTGAATGCATGTCATTTAACATGACAAACAATAATTAAATATGTAAATAAGGGGTCATGTCATTTACTGATTCTTAAAACGACTGAAGATTGAGTAGTTGACATGTGCTGTCAACTAATGGATTTTCATGAAATTGATTAATATCGTATAATTGATGTGTCATCTTGCTGCTTATACATTAAATTACTCTATTATATCTTCTAAAATAATTTAAAACCGTTTTGTTCAGTAGTTGACAGGAGGTGGAACTATTAGAGATTTAGGTGTCAACTATCGAATTATTTTTCTTTCGTTTTGTAGATGCCACCGACAAAAGGAAACTATACTATGTCAACTACTGAAAATAACAAGTGTCAACTACTAAATATTTTGGTTTTTACTAGGTGCCAACTACTAAGTTACTACCCTCATTTTATTAAAAAATATATATAAAATACGCATCAGTTTTATTTATACAATTCTTGTCATATTCTGAAAGTGTAATATATTGCGCAAATATTACCAAGTAGAAACGCCCTGTAAGATGATTTCATACCAAACTATGTCTATAGACATACTAATAAACCCTTAAGGTGTCATCTACTGGTGGTTTTACCTATATTTAAAATATTTAGAATGGAACTTTGTAAAAGCTGAATTAAACATGTGGCAGATAAAATGGGTGGAAGAATCTGAACTAGATCGACCAACATGTGCTATTGAAGCTCTCGAAGAATACAAATAGGCCTTATTTCTAAACATTCACAAACTTTTAAGGATCTTGGCGACACTGCCTTTTTCTACATGTACTCCTGAAAGGACTTTCTCTACTCTCAAACGCCTCAAAACTTATTTGAGAACCTCCACAGGTCAGGAAAGACTAAACGGTTTGGTGGTTATGTCAATCCACCGCAGAATTGACATCGACATTGAGGAGGAAATTGATTTGTTCGCTGCAAAGAAAGCTAGAAGACTAATTTTGTAATAAGGTGTTAATATTCCTGTAATGGTTTTCTAATAAATGTATATGATAAGTAACACCATTTTATTTATTTTATTAAAACTATTTTATGTTTTTTGACTGTTTCACCAAATCAAACCCCCCCCCCCCAAAATTATTTCCTGGCTACGGCCTTGTTTGTATGTACACATTACGCGTTAGCGAGAACTTACATGTGCTTGCTTGTGGGCATGCATTAAATATGAGTCTTAAATTTCAATAAATCTTTGCAACTGTATACAAATATATATTTGTAGTTATTACTTCTCTATGTTTGAAACAAAGTTATTTTGGTCTTCTTTTCTTACAGATTGATTTAGGTCAAAAAAACAGGAGCGCCAGTGTCACCTAGGAGTAAGAGCTATCCTGCAGTGAACCAGTGGTGTACCTACACTCCATAGAAGTCAGAATGTTGAACAAAGGTGAAAAATGTGTTGATATTGAGATTTCCCTTCCATTGTCGTTCATCCATTCCTTACTTTTTGGATTTACCAATACTTTTTGTTGGAAAATGGTTAAATTATTCATAATAATTAGTATTTCCCTGCATGTAGACGCGCCTGCACTAAGACTGTTTACCTGTCTGCAGTATGTGCAGGTAATGGATCTAACGTCGCCTTGTCTACTTTATGAATATTTGCTGTAATGCAGCATCTGTGTGCCTACTACTAGTAGCACTGCGTGTATACAACATAAGCCCAGTTGTGGTTTGCCAATGTCATAATCCTGCCATTGAATAAACCGACAGGGTTTCATAATCATTGACCAAGTGTTTACCTGTTCACACCCGCTAGGCTCCTTGTGAGAATCTTGTAGGTAAGAAGCGCCAACTTTTACCAGTACATACTTACAAATTCTGTCTCAGATATGGAAATTTGATTCTTTATACAATTATACCCTACTTTTAAACTTCTGAACAATGCTACCATCTGCTGGAAATTTAGAAAAGCTTACAAAATGGACTACGCAAAAGATTATATTTTTCCCCACCAGGGTCTGGAGCAACCAATAACAAAATATAAGTTCTGTGATAAGATGGTTTTCTTTGGGATGTAACATTGAGTAATTTAAAAGTTTGGTTTGTTCAGAAAAATCCAAAATAATAAATAGTAATAGGATGATTTATTTGGTGAGGGCTGTTTTTGTGTGAATCACACCACAAGAGCTTTCTGCAATCTTGGTTGTTGCTATAGAAACGCAAATTCTCAAGCAAGACCTAGTTGCTGTAAGGCTGGATGGACCTTTAGTGACCGGTTTTTGGTAAAGGTATAGAAGTTTTAAACCTAGGGAAATCATATTTAAAAATATAAATGATGTGCTCACTAGGGAACCAAGCCCATGAGTCCGAAGTGCTAACCACAAGACTACGGACCATTCGTAACCTTAATGCATTGTCACATGCTTTTTCTCACATGCTATGAAGTCTTCCCTTCCACACATCTTATTTTGCCATAGTAAAGATCATGCGGAGATGAATCCAATGGTTTCCATACCTCAATATCCCAAGAAATAGCATATAGGTTTATAATATTGTGCATGTAGCCTTACCAAATAGTTTGTCTTTTCTAGCATTCCAGCCATGTGACGTCACAGAATCTTTGTCTTATGCTGAGTCTGTTATAACATTATTTTCTTCGTAAGTCATTGTGATTGTAATATCTTTCCACAAATATGTCTTGAAATTCAAATTGGCCAACACATCAGCTGGTTTTTCAAATACTTACTTACTTTTCAGAATGCAGATGCTCTAAATACAGTTTCAGAAATAAACTTAGCCTGTTTGATGCCTGATCAATGTCTTGTTTTCAGTTGTGATACTCATCTATATATCCCTGAAGCGCTGTTCTGCTAAATTCCTTACACTTTTGATATCAATGCAAGTCAGAGCTTGCTAGCGCTTGTGAAAGAAGTCCATAGATAAAAAAATCACAGTACACCTTACTTTTGGGCACAAATTGCTATCTTGTCGCCCTACGGTCGTAAGGAATTTAGCACAATAGCGCTTCTGTTTAAGGCTCCGACAATTCTACTTCACATCCCACTTCGCCGTATTGCATGCTGTCCTAACTGGGCTCTTGTCGGGTGAGAAATCATCCATTATATCTTCTTTTCTTGGTCATCTAGTAAAACCATTGCAATTACAGGAGAGCCTTGCTAATCCTGATCCCCGCTTATTCTGCAATCACAGTAATCGCAATGGATTCAGATGGATCATGTTTATAGCTATTCAGTAGACTACAATGCAGGCATCTTGATAATTTACCATGGGTCTGCTTTATGCTTATCTGGATTATGAGGCCTCTTCTGAAATATTAGTTTTTTTTACTCAATAAATTTGTGTTTACGTAATACAAAATTTACTTAATAAATTTGTACTATAATTTTAGTTTTTTTTACTTAATAAATTTGTGAAAAGGAATGCCATTCCCCAATCTTTTTTTCCTGGCCATAAAAAGGTATTTACATCATCAATTTTTGTTGTAGGAATCATTAATTAATAATCACCCAATGACATCTGTTAACTCGCAGTCAAAGCTATCATCAAATGGGCAAGACGGGACTCAAACCGACACTTGTTTAAAAATGTCAATTTGCAAATACGACGAAGGATCTTTTATTTTTCTAGATAAAAAATATAGACTTTGCTGTCTTTTCGAGCTAAGAGTATTAAATATGGGAAGGATGTGGGGAAATCGGGGAATTATAGATTTGTCGGTATATTTCGAATAACAATATTTATTCATGTAAAAACTGTACACTGCATTACAGACTTATTTTATATGGACCACTCGTACATGGCACAATAATACTCTAATCCGGACGTCACAGAAAGTATTGAGCCAACACTAAGTCAACGTTCACAAACCTCCCGTGTGACAAACTAAAGGCAGGGGACAAATAATAAGTAGAGAAACAAGAGCGGATTCAATAATTAATAACTAAACAATAAATCCATCATGTTAAAAGTATAAAAGAGTGGTTAATCAGTCATCCCCAAACAGCGGACGACAAAATAAAATCTTAAAGATTCAAAGGTAACCTATCCCTACAGATTATTATAAAATGAAAGAGGGAGTCTCCAACAGTGATTTATTCAGACAGCCTACCATATGTAACAGGATTATAAATTATACAGAGCATCCAAAGTATAACACCCAAACATAGCATTTTACCTACAAATTATGAAAATTATTCAGAGGTATCGTTTTAGTTATCATAAATTTGTCGGTAATCGCTATGGCTGAGTTTAAATACTTGGCTGCAGATGAGTTGCATAGAATCAAAGACGCCAATATAGGATTTTTTAAAGATGAGATGAATATATATGTAAATGATGCTGAAATGTTTTCCCATTTATTAATGTCATTTTTGACTAAATCCTAGGTTGCCACCTTTGCTTCTATACAACTCAGATGACCGCTGCTCACAAGTAAAACCAAACCTTGGTCTTATTGTCATTCACGTTAAACAGCATTATATTACAATTATATCATTTAGCAAATAAATTAATATGTCGACCGATTCCCCAACGGAGTGGTCCCTAACCTAGGTAATTTCTATATTAGAGAAGAAAACTTATGAATTCAGCAACATCCTTATGTATATCCTGCTGTTTACTTTGACATGAGATTCATTACACTGACGGGAAACAAAGTTGTAAAAGATTTACATGAAGAATTGACATTGTAACACAACAGATGGTTTACATATATTATTAATATTATAAATCAATACAGTGTAAAAATACTTTCTACGTTTATTCACATAAAAAAGATGATCTTGTTAATTTACAAATAAAAAAGATGTCAAGAAGATGAAATGAGTAGGATAGTATCAAAGATAGATAAACGCCATCTATGAAATTTTATGTGATTTTCTAATTTTGAAGAATTAACATAATAGGGAATTTAAAATAGTTAGATATTGGTACAGGCATAATATTGAGTATATTTTGAATAACATAAAAGTATTTCACACAAAAACAGAGCTCATCAAATAAATTAAACAGATTTTTTTATATTGTAGCACTTTATTTAATAAAAAAAATGTACTTCTTTTTAAATGGCGTTGGTCCGTGTTCGATAAGTGTTTATTCAAATATTCAAGATGCGAAAGAAATAGATTTTCTCGCCAAAAGGCAACAGAGAAATTAGTAAGGAAATTAAACTAGAGTTTAATATAATTTGTTCTTATAGAGATATGCTCGACGATAAGTTATAAGGGCACTTTAAAATTTCTACGTGATTCTTAATTGATAATGAAATGCAGTCCCAGCCGGTTAGCTGGAAGGGAAGAAATGCAAGAATCGCTGATCCCAAAAATATGCAATTGTGACAGAAATATGGAAGACACAACTTCAGCCCATTATTCCAGATACTTGGTGACATTATTCCTCAAAACACTTCATGTCCTGACCGTTGAACGGACTAAAAAAAAAAAAAAAAACGTAAATTTTTACTACACATACTTACTTCAATTTCATATTTACTTCAAATGGTGATTCATAAAGGAAAATGTTATATTAAATATTGGAGCTACCAGAATTTTTGCTGTCAAATAATTTTATTGTAGAGGGGGAACATTTTCAACACCGATGATCTGAATTACATCACACGTCTATGTAACTAAGGTCCTTATTTCCCAATGATAAAATACTGGTTAACCTTCACCCTAGCAACAAGGCCTGTGATTTCAGAACATTTTAATCTATTTCAAATGTGTGTCTTGTTCCTAACTAATTCTGATGGTAGAATTATGCAACATTTTGACACTAAAAAGACTTCAACCAAATAAGTATTGCTCTTTGACAGATTGCGCCCACCATTTTGAGAAACAATGTCCACAGTAAAAAATACTATTCATGATACAGTTTTTTTCATACATTTATTAAAATTACAAATTCCAATCAGTTGTATATATTTGATATTATTTCAACTATTTAAAAATTTGACACATTGAAGTTGTTTGTATAAAATGGGAAATATACCATAATTTTGTATTGCAACTAGAGCAGCCATTTTGAAAGGTAAGAGTTATGGCAGAAGTTAGTTTACAAATTAACGAGTGCATTTGTGTGTAACAATAGTGATTGTTGATGCAGACGATGATGATGGTGGTGGTGAATCATATGGGGCGCGTGAAGTTGGCCGGGAACATGCCCTTCTCCGAGCCGCCCTCCTTGATGCCCATCAGCCAGCCCTCCTCCTGAAACATAACACATATAATGCATTTCATGATAATCAAATAAAATGATTCAGCGCCATGGCCAAGTGGATCAAGACGGTAATTTTGACTAGCGTAGAAAGTTGGCAGCATTGAAATGATTGATTTTCTTGATTTCTAAATTGTAATTTGTTTTCTGTTTAGTTTTGATGATATTATTATTTACTGATTTATAAAATGTAATTTGTCGTGTATGTTCCTTGACTTACAGGTTGGTATGCGGCTGACCACCCAAGCTATAAAAATGGTTCACTTTGCCAATGTCACCCCTATTACAGGGAAGGACGGCAAGAGTTGCAGGGTGTATGTCTATTTGAGATTTGGTTTTTATGTTTACATGAGGCATGTGCAACTTGTACGTGTCTGGTTGTGAGAATGCATGTAATGTGAATCTCCAATGATACATATCCTTGCAGCTTAGATTTAGATTTAGTAGAAAGTTGGCAGCATTGAAATGATTGATTTTCTTGATTGAAGACATGATTTTCATAAAAAGTTTGAGAGTTTGTGTATTACCATTGTAAAGATTCATTTTAAATTGATAATGTTAAACAAAACACAAAGTGAAAGTGAAAGTTTACAACTTTATTTAAAACACAAAGTTTTTTTTCACAAGTTGATTTATTTCCTGGAGCGCTTTCCATGTTGTCACATCATTACCAAGAGAAAACCATATTTTGTGGTGTTCGACAGCTCTGTGGTTGACAGGTACGCCATGTGGATATATCAATGCTATAAGCTAGTTTTTTCTGCATCATTACTACATCTCAACGGTCTTACTGCTAAAAAGAGTTTTCTTTTCTCTATTCCTTGACTTATAGGTTGGTATGAGGCTGACCACCCATACTGTAAAAAATGGTTCACAAAAAATGGGAAGGTCAGCAAGAGTTGCAGGGCTTATGTTCATTTGAGATTGGATTTTTATATTGTAGGTCCACATGCGGCATGTGTGAGCGTGAAATTATGTGTGTCTGGGTGTCTATTCACGATAGGGGATAGAGAAGACTCATCTCGATTTTCCCCGAAAAAGGAATAAAGGTATTGTGCCTCACAATACCATTTATTGCTTTTTCTGGTAAAATCGAAATGAATCTACTCTATCCCCTATCGTGAATAGACACCCTGCTCGTGGAAATGCATTTAATATGAACCTCAAATGATACATTTCTTTGCAACTTGGATTTAGATTAGATTTAGACGCTATGAAAGATTTTTGATATTCCAATAGAATTTCGTCAAATATAGAGAGCTGACATTGCTGATGCTCACAGAGAATGAGAGACAAACACACAAAAACAAGATTTCCTAAGACAATGGTGACAGCTTAAGAATAACCACTTTATCATTGAAAGTCGGTGTTATGGCCGCGGGGATCAAGACAGGTTATTTGGAACCAGATAACGCTGGTTCGAATCCCGCGACGATAGCTTCGACCCTGGTTCAACAGATGCCGTTGCATGCACACAAGCTTCTGCTTTCGCATGAAGACAACTGGCCAGGCCAAATAGGTTGGTGGATTGCATTCCTTTCCACAAATCTATTTAAAAAAAAAAAAAAAACACATTTGTTCTTTTTGTCCACCGTTCGGTGTCATTTTCTTATTAAATTTATGGCACTGGTAGGGCAACACTGCTCCTGTCAGCAGACATCTGAATGAATAAAGTACAAATTTTATATAGCGCCTTTTATGACAGTGTGTCATTGCAAAGGCACTTGTCCATATGATTGGACGAAGAGGTGAGTCTTGAGACGTCTTTTAAACAGTCTCCCCAAATCCAGTTCCCTCAGTGAGGCGGGAATAGCATTCCAAGTCATTGGAGCGGCCGCCTTGAATGCCCTGTCTCCAAACTCTGTCAGTAACTCGTGTCAAAATGTTGTTGGTTTATAGAATGTTTAGTGCTATTCACCTGCTCCTCGGGGTCCTCGTACTCGATGACCTGGATGGTGTCGCCCACCTCGAAGGACAGCTCGTCCTGGTCCTCGCGCGTGTAGCGGTAGGTGGCGCGCACCCGGTACAGCACGCCGGGCGGCAGGTTCTGCAGCGTGGCCCCTGCACACACATCACCAGCTGTAGCGCAAGCAGCGGCACAGACACAGGCACATCAACACCTCCACATAACCACCAGCACCCCAGGAGCCCCACTATTCTACATTATACTTAAGCCGGGTTTACATTACCAAACTAGTGGCATGAAAGTAGTTTCGCGACATTAGTTTCACCAACAGTACTAGTAATACTTTCGTAATGCATGCATTAATTTCATGACAGCAAATGAGTTTCGTTCCCTGCGCAATTTTTTGGTGAAATTAGTGCATGCAACTAATTTCGTCCTGGGCTGTGCAGACATGTGGATTTTTATCATCGCACGCGCTTCTACACTGAACTGCATTGAACAAAGAAAAATATAGCTTTGATGCTGTCGGGGCCATGGCCACTGCGATACTGTGGATTTCGTGACACACTAAATTACTTTTGCATGTATTGAATTTTTTTTGTGAAAATGAGTTAAACATGCATGTCACTAGTTTTGTAATGTAAGCCCGGCTGTATACACCAGCTATTGACTCCTCAGAGTTGCTTTCCGAGATGTGTTGCCATGGTTTATTGAAGCTGGAGCTTCCAGACGTTTCACCCATATCTGAAATGGCTTCTTCAGCATGAGGATGATGTTGAAACTGTTATTACAGTTTCATCAACATCATCATCATTATCACATCATCCTTGCTCTGAAGAAGCCCAATCGCAGATGTGAGTGCAACGTCCGGAAGCGCCAACTCCAATAGAGCACATCAACAGGTCCCGGAGAACAGCTCTCTAGTATTACAAATTATGTTTGAACCTTCTGCTTAGGATTTTTTTCAGAAAATAAATTAATATGCCTCAAACGACATTACATAATATTTTTAGCCTTAATTTTTTTTCAACATTTATTGGCTTACCTTTATTTAAAGATTAAACCACAATTTAAAAAAATGATTTTAGGCTTTCCCTGCTAGCTCCAGATGCTTCATATTGTTCTTTCTGGTCTTGACCGTTGTCCATTATTTTTTTCTCTAAAGAAAGAAGAAGAAATACGGGAGAAAAAAAGCCACCTAGACACACAGTCAAGTCAGAGAATAACAATTTTAAGCATCTGAAGCTAAAATTTTGAGTTCACTTTTCACATTCTGAATGATTTTGTTAAGCAATTATTTACCTACATTATATAAAATATATACATGTGAAAGGTTAATGTTAAATCATGTATTAAACAGTAATAATTATTGTTAATCAAAAAACTTTCAAAAGGCAAGGCAATAAAATGGAAAACAACTTATATACAAATCTGTTGCTAGTAAGGGGGACTGTGAGAGAAATGTAGAGAGGCTTTTAAATATAATACAAATAAAGATGTGTATTGAATGTACTAACGCAACGCAAACGCGACGCAACTAAGCTACACATATAGTGTAACTTCTGCCGCGTTATCCTCGAAGGGGTCGCATGTGGCGAGTTGAACCTATTTATTTTTACAGGTAAGGGGGCCAGCCTTACGCCAACCACTTCAGTTGAAGTGGAGGTTTCCCAGCTCCTGAGAGTGCTGGTACTTATTTCTTGTGAAGGCTGAGTAAACCTTGCCGGTATTTTATTTTGGGGTTTGAATTAACACCGAAACGGGAAATCATTTCTGACACCCTCGGTGGGATTCGAACCCGAGCTTTCGGCATGGAATGCAAGCACTCTACCACCTGAGCTATCGACCGGACTATTACTAAAAAATGTGTAAATTATACCCATATTAAAAAGAAGATAAATATTAACTTAGATTCTGTAAATACAAAAAAATACATAACAAGCCCCTTTATTTTCAGAGAAAGACAAAAAAGAACAACAACCCACCACCTTCTGTTACAAAGCGCTTAGTAAATTATTGGTACGAGTGGACTTGGTAAGTTCAAAATATCTCTTGGCTATGTGGCATCACTCATAGTAAATAAAAACATGGATTCCTGATACTCAAGCCTTTTGTTTATTTTGCAGCATCTGAAATATGGACCATAGCTCCAGTTTGTATTTTGCCTAAAGGAGGATATTCAGGATCTTTAGTAATGTTGTCAATACAGACTTGAATTCATATCAGCGATGCCTTACTACTATCGAATGGCATCTGTTGAACCAGGGCTGAAGTTATTGTCGATAAGACATGACGCAGCAGGGTTCAAACCAGCGTTAGTGTCAATAATGTAAATTTGAGCGCCGACGCCTTATCCCCTCGACCATCTCAGCGACTTTTATATAAATTCAAGGACATAAAATAAAAAATATACAAATATATATTATACACTTTACAATGATTGCAATTGATAGAGTGCATGTGTGACTCAAGACTCAAGAAATACAATTCCAACGTTGGTTATTTTCGACCTATTGATGGAATGATGAGGTCCTACAATGCTTAAGAGAGAGTTCTTCTTGATATTGATATATTTTCCAGTTCAATAGAATCACTTAAAACTGCAATAAGGGGTAATTTTTGCTGAGATTGAAAATTTTAATTTTATATCCTGTTAGTGCGTGTGGCCGCACTTGTAAGTGTGTGTGTGTGTTCAAGCATAGCGCCGCACCGGCCAATACTCATATATACCTACTCCCGCTAATCCCGCTATACCTACTCATTGTACTTTAGCTGTTCAAAACATTCATATTGTTAAAATGTATATGCGATAGATGCCTATTATTGGAGCATTGGAGATACTTATGTATTTGTATTATGTGTTTTGTGTATGTGCAACTCTTTTGTTCTGTTGGCGTCTTTATATAAAATAAATAAATAAATGTGTGTGCTTTACAGACGTGTCCATTGTTCTACTCACCAATCGGGATATCATACAACTCCTCCACGTTCTTGTTATTGTTTTCCTGTGTGGATGTTGGGGGAGCTGGTTTGTGTGTGCCGTTGCCGTTGACAACCACCGGGGTGGCGGCGTTTGTCTGGGCGGGTTCAGCGGCTTCGAGGGCGGGGGCGGAAGGGGGCGTGGTCTGAGCGGTGGGGGGCGGGGCCTGGACGGTGGGGGGCGGGGTGGAGGGCGCCGATTGGTCGCTGCCACCCGCCGACTTGCTGGTGGGCGTCGTCGGGGTCGCCTCGCCCCAAGCCGCTGCGGAAACGTAACAATGCAAGCCATTCCACAAACGACAACAACAACAAAAGGAAAACACAAGAAAAGGTGGACACTCTTGCAACCACAATTACCACGCAACCCAAAATCTACAGACCATGGCCTGCCTGGAGAAGAATCAAAGTATTTTTGATAATTTAGTGATGGAAACCTCCCATCCAGTTCAAAATGAAATAAGAGCAACAGAGGCGAAAAAGTTATACAGCAAAAATTAAACATCGCTGGACTGCTAAAGAGATGGCTAGCCAATACAGTTATAGGTTGCTACAATACTTAGATCTTTGGCGTCACCCCGCCAAGATTTTTTACATTATTTAAATCAAGTAGATGACATTCTCTGTGTTTCCATATTACAATACAGCAACAGTGGCTGACTCCGGCATTTACACGGCGTCAGTTGCACTGGCGCGGGTGGTGCGGGTAGCGACTGATGCCGAAAAATATCAAGCGGCAATATAGAAGTCAGTTATTGACTTGTCTTGTCTAGTTATTGACTAGTTATAGACCCAGTTGTTGTAAGGTTGGATGGACCTTTCAGTGACCGGTCTTTGGTAAAGGTTTATGAATTTTTCATCTAAGCGAAGAGCACATTCGAAATATAAATGGTATATTTTTTGTGCTCCGCCGGGATTCGAACCCACGACCTTCCAGTTACGAGTCCGAAGTGTTGCCACTGGACTACGGACCGGTCCAAGATGCCAACGACACGCGGTATACCTGAGCGGTAACCCATCCAAGTACTATCCGCTAGTTGTTATAGTACTTGTGGAGTTATTGACTAGTTATTGACTTGTCAGTTATTACTGACTTGAATCAATTTACACGATGGCAGTGCCAGGTCAGTACTGACTCGGCAGTGGACTGACGACAGCTACTGACCCAGTATAAATTGGCCTTTATACTTTGATTCTCATCATTTGGTCTAAGACATAGTCTCTAGATTTCATCATACACAAGTAAGAAGAACTATTTCCACAATAGTTTTGTTTTTTTAAAAATGTTATTTCAGATTGGGGGAAATCTAGAATAAAATGGAAGTATTCACATGAAAGATCATCAGAAAATACAAGATTTTGAAAAATTATTACACGTCAGGCGTGTATACTTCACCAAAAAGAAGAAATGGCCAAAATTTGAAAAATAATTTTGAAAACAAATGTACAAGATTATTTTCTTCTGTACAGAAAAATATACACACGAGGTTTTCACGGATGAATGGTTAACACATTAAGATTTTGACGAGTAATTGAAGAATCAACCATCCACTAAAGATCTGTTCAATACTTAAATAAAATGCACAATATTTCTATGAAACTACACTTGTTTTGTGTCAGTCATATTGCTCTTTTTCTTTAAATAAAAAATAGATAAATTTGTGTAATGATGAAAACAATGCAATAATATGATTGACCCAAATAGAGTAAAGTTTTACAGAATTTGGTGCCAGATCAGAAATCGCAAAGTGTAGGACATATACATTAGCTTTCAAACACATTTGGCGGTTTCTGCGGCGATCCAATACTCTTGGTGAACGGAGAGCCAAAACGGGATTGTGTGAAAAGGCACATCGCCTAACAATTAGGTTAGATTATTTATTATTTTTCCAAAGCGTTGGGAAAAATTATTACAGTTTTAAAACGTGAGAGTTAGTCAAAATGATTAACTAACGCCAAACAACATATCCTTCTCCACACACAGATTACAGATCTTGAAGGAAACAGTAGACATTGTAAACATCCAGCAAATATTACAAGTGCTCTTTGGAAATCCAGCTAAATATACACTGCTGGATTTATTGGGTTTAAAGAATAGGATTCCCCCAATATTGTTCAAAAAAATATTCAACAATTGAAATACTTATTGCATATAATTGAGCTGTACAGAAACATAGATGGCAATATAGGATAGTTAACGAATCCATGATGTCTTTTGTGTTTCCTTACACTGGTCTCATTATCAGAAACACTCCTAGATTGTTGTCTTTGTTCCAACACTGCAAAAAAGTCAATTCATTTATATGCAATTTATGCTAATTATTTTGAATTAAGTGAGTGGAATTGATATATTTTTACAGGCGAGGGGAGCATCATCAGACCAACCACTTAACTGTTTCCCTGATCCCGAGGGAGCAGGTTCTCATTTCATGTGAAAGCTATGGGCTATGATTTGGATTTAAAGAAAACACCGAAATTGGAAATCATCTCTGAAACCCAAGGTGAGTTTGGACCGTATCTCTCCGGCTTTGAATGATAGCATTCTACCAATTGAGCTATTAATTGATAGGTGACTAAATCAATTGAAATTTCTTCAAGATCTGTGTCATGGTACAGCAGGCTACTAGCTGGGTGTTGCTTACGCTGTATGGTGCTGTTGGGTGTGGCGTTGCCGTTGTGCGCGCTGTTACTGTTACTGTTGCTGTTGGCTGTGAGGGTGTTGGTCTTGGAGGCGGGCGAGGGCGGGGACACGTTGTTGTGCTGGGCCTGTGCCATGACACCAAACACGGCCGGCTTCTTGATGGTGTAGGAGCTGCGCTGACTGTCAGTAGCCAGCTTGTCCACCACGGCCTCCAGCTCACTGTACACCTGCAAGTGTACCCAAAAAATGCTTAATAAATAACAATAATACAGCTTCCTCGCAATAAATTCCAGACACAACATAATTGTGATTTTGTTATTGGTTGCAATGGAAAAAAGTCACATAGAGGTGTGACTGCCGATAACAAGTCTATTTTCAAATTTGTGCCACACAGGCTGACTTGGTTGCAAAGGACATTAGATACATAGACGTGTGACGTTTCCACGTCTAGAAAAAATAAAATTTTAAACATCCGTGTAATAAGAGTTCCTAAAAAATGAATTAAAAAATGTATGAAAAGATGAAGAAGGAAAGAATGAAATGGTGGTAGCTCTGCAGAGGCAACTGAGTCACAGATATAGAGTGCATGCATTAAAATTTAAGCATTTTCAAGCAATTCTTCCTTTCATTCAGCCCCTGAAACAAGCGCTTCCTGACACCGCCTTCGTTACCTTGGAAGATTCTGAGTGGAAGAGTTGCTCGGCAGCGAACAGAGTCTGCAGGTTAGTGAAGAGGAACAGCACCCGGGAGTCATACAGCGCCGGCAACTCATCGTGCAGCTCAGAGTTCAGGATTTCATACGTCCTCTTGGCTTCTTCCAATTGTTCCCGGCCTCGGGTGATCTGCAAATTATACCAAAATGTTTTCAACCCAGCGAAGAGCTAATTTTAAAATGTAAATGGTATATTTTTTGTGCTCCTCTGGGATTGGAACCCACAACCTCCCATTCACGAGTCCAAAATGTTGCCACTGGATTATGGACTGGCCCAAATCGGTACGATTGAGTATAATTTAACTCCCTTTACAAAATTTGCATTGTGAGGTGGTCAATAAGGTAAGGATTGCAAACTTAATGACATAAAATATGACAATTTGTCAAATATGACCTTTGCGCACGTCTGCAACAGTGGATGATGTCTCCTAGGGCATGGAACCGACTACCATCGACTACCTACTACCGAGGGCTCTTGAGGTGTGATTCACACAAAAACAGCGCTCACCAAATAAATCATCCTAATATTATTATTATTACCATCTGTGGTTCGAAAGATTGCAGGTAGCATTCACTTCAAGAGAGGTCTCTAGACTGATCTGTTCATTGAAACTTTTAACCTTTCATCATCATCCTCCAATCAACCCTTAAGTCAACTCGACACTGGCGCCTTTGATCTTTGCGGGAATTGTCCGTAAAGAGTAGTGAGTCCGTAAAAAATAAAAGAAGAAGGCTGAAAATTTATTTGATATTATAAATTGAATGGTAATAATGAGGTCGAAACATTGAAAAGGGTGCACAAATACACCTCTTCATTCAGCCGGATTGCTTCTAAATCTGACGCAAGAGGCGCTAGTCGCTCATGGATACAAACTTTTTTTATCTGTCAAATCTTTTGGAGATTAAATCCTAAATACACTTAGTATATGTTGCAAGCACGTTGTTTACATAAGATTATACACCTACTAAATTAGTTAACTCTGTGAAATCATTCAAAGAGCGCATACAATTTTGCTCACGTTAAATAACAACAAAATTTTACTCTACGACTATCGACTAAATGCTGTCAGTTAGAAAAAACCCTGATTATTGGGTATTAGCTATGGCAGAAGTCTCATAGCCGAGTCATATTTTGAATGTTCCGACCTCAATAATTTGCCAATTGTAGTTGAAAGGAGTAATAGCACGACATAAAATATTTCACCTTGACGTCGTCTCTCCTCTTGCCGGCGTTAGCCTGGAGTCCTTGGAAGTTGTGTCTTTGGCCGTCAAAGTCGACTAGTTTACGACCTCGCTTGTCGATTTTTTTCTGAAATCAAACATCATATCATAAGAAAAATTATTAAATATTAACCACATTGTTTGGTGATCTGGCATTCACCACTGCCAGTTGAAGGACCCTCCACCTAGAGTCGGCTACTTCCAGACGTTGGTGCCAGGAAAAGTGTGTGAACCCTTCAAACACAGAATGAAGATCCACTTTTTCGCAGTGTCAATGCTGAAGACACCTTTGGAGTTTCAAAAGCTCTACAATCATCATCAGGTAATTGTCTAGCACAGTGTTCCCTAACCAGTGGTCCGCGAATATAATATGTATGAGGGTCCGCTGTCACATTCTCGATTTCCAACGGGTCCGTGACTGAAAAAGGTTAGGAAACGCTGGTCACTCTAGCACACAGCAGATGCTCGCTCACCCTGGTCTCGGGGAACTGTCCCTGGTAGGTGTTGAGCGGGATGAGGACCTGGTCGCCCAGCTTGTGGGAGAAGTCCTGCCACAGCATCTCCATGTTCTGCGCCTGCGCGTACAGCAGGTCGTGCCCCGACCAGCTGCTCTCGTACACGTCTGAGATGGCTTCCATCAGGGACTTGGACGCCGTCTGCACAGCTGGAATACACAATGCCAATGCATGAATATCTAAAGTCAAATCAAATATTGGGAGAGAGGGAACAGAAGGTACATATTTTTTAGACCAGTAAACTCTTTGAAAGATCATCGTTAACCTCATCATCATTTGTGTTTACGAAGAAATGCAGCGCAACTAAGCTACACATATAGTGTAACTTCTTTCCACTTTATCCCTGAAGGGTTTTGTATGTGGCGAGTGGGCCCTATTTATTTTTTACAGGTAAGGGGGCCGGCCTTACGCAAACCACTTAATTTGAAGTGGGGGTTTCCCAGCTCCCGAGGGAGCTGGTACTCATTTCTTTTGAAGGCTGAGTAAACCTTGCCGGTATTTTATTTTGGGGTTTGAAATAAACACCGAAACGGGAAATCATTTCTGACACCCTCGGTGGGATTCGAACCCGAGCTCACGGCATGGAATGCCACCTTTCTACCAACTGAGCTATCGAGCGGATCAGCTTCATAATAATTATAAAATGCAGATGTTTGGTTACCTCTGATGCATCTAATGTAATTGTTAAACTCTTTCTGTAGTCGTGTGGCCTGCGTGTGCTGGCGAGTGAAGTTCTGGAGGTGCTCGTCAAATATCTCATCAGCCGTCCGGTCCACCTTGCCCAGGTTCTGCAGGATCTGCAACACAAACAAAACACAATGTCAGACTTGCATTCTACGGAACAATAAAAATTTCATAATAAACAAATTGTTTTTGTGTTCTTTCAGGTTTGACCATGCTCTATTTGCAGCTCCTGCATCTGCCGACGCTTCGCTTTCACGGGCAGAAAGCATCTTCAAGGCTAGTTTTCAAAGCGCAGCGGCGGTTTTCGTTGTCTTCTTGTTTATTATTAACACCGGCCATGAAAGTGAAAGTTTTAAACTATATCTAATCTAATCTAATCTAATCTAAGCTGCAAAGATATATATCATTTAAGATTTATATTAAATGCATTCCCACAAGCAGACATGTATAATTTCGCGCTAACACATGCCGCATGTGGACCTACAATATAAAAACCCAATCTCAAATGAACATAAGCCTTGCAACTCTTGCCGTCCTTCCCTGAAACAGGGGTGACATTGGCAAACTATATATAATTAAAATCTTATCTATAAAATGACTGCTGAAAGCCGTTGTTGCAGAATTTGCCCAGCTGACTCCGAAAAGAAAGAAAGATCAATAGATTCATTGATCGATGGATATTGTTACTCTCAAGATGCAGAACTAACCTGCCAAAGGTTACGACTGTAGGGAGGGCAATGAGCAAACAAATGGCAAATGAGATCTTTTCCACGGTTGATATCTGCCACCTGAGCGATAATCAGCTTAGACAGACCCTAGGGTTTTGATAAGCTGATCCAGTTAGATCCAATTTTTCTAGTTAAAATTACACCTTTAAGAATATTATACTATCTAGAAATTGCCTGTTATGTATATAAAGAAAATCTATTTTCTATTGCCTATTGAGTTTGATTTCTCCTTCTCTAAAGGGCTGTGATATTGTCCTTCAGTGATTGCATGTTTTAATACTTGACATATTAATGCTAATAGCCTTATTTATTATTATCTCTGACATTATCACAGTAAACAGTATGGTAAGTAAGTGTGTTCATTGTTTATTATATTAGAATTAGATTTGAACACCCCAAGGTTATGCTATACAAATGATTTGCATGAGACACTTCTCACATCTCCTAGGAATCTGAAGGTTTTCAAGTAAGATAACGACTCCCGTTACTTTATAACCATGTATAGTTATTCTATAATCTAAGATACATAACAATTAATATCACTTTTAAATTTTGTAGCACATGTTTAAAATAATTTATTTTCCTTAATAAAAAGCGATTGTGATTTCATTTCTTTATATTCTAACTCATATAACATAGAACTTAATCACACTGGACACAATTTATATCTGCAAAACACCATTTAAAGAATGCTTGAATCCTCAAGCGAATGTCGCCTTAAGGAAGTTTTCCCTGCTCCCGAAACAGAAGATTCTCATTTAGCGTGAAGGCTGAGCTATAAAATATTGCTAGGTGTACTGTGCTAGATTTGTCACACACCTACTTGACTATGTCACTCCCAGTGTTTTTGTGTGTATGGAAAAGTGCGTTCTATATAACTGGTGAAGGTAGAGAGTACATTTTGCCGGTATCACACATGTCAAATTACTCATCCCCTTGTATATTAAATTTAACGTATGTAGACTCCTTATTGACTTTTCAGGAAACAAGCAAAAAAATCTCAGAATGGTACCTGTGAAGCTCGATGTCGACCGCACAAAAAACATTTTATGTTTTTCATATTCGCTGAATGGAAAAAAAGATGTTCCCTATGCCTGGCTAAACCAATCAACAAATTTAGCCCTTTTTTTTAGAAAACGTGTAGGTAGAATACCCTCAAAATAGATGATGCGAAGTTTGATACAAATATTTTTTCGGTCGTGCGTTGCGTAAGGCTGCTCGCCTTGTGTACATGACTAAATAAATTGATTCCACATGCCCAGATGGCGTAGCCGTAGACAAACACGTCGGGGACTGCTGGTATAGGTACTACGCAGCTCCCACTTTTCATGTTGGAAACAATTTAATAATCATTTCGCTGATTTAGAAAACAACGAATACTTGCGCTAATCGCCGCATTAAAGCCTCATTATAAACTTTCCATCACACATTACCAGGCCATATTTTAACATGCATAAAACAACACCAGAATTGTTAATAACATACACTTTTTCCCTCTCTTTCCGCCCCCACACACAATTTATTATTCTACCGTATATGCGCAACGAGAGAAGTTTCTAGCAAACGCGAGAACATTTCATGATAGAATACGCCAAAGCAGGCGTAATCTTAAAATTGAATGCGATAGAGATACCTCGATGTCTATCTAAATCTAAGCTGCAAAGATATATATCATTTAAGATTCATATTAAACGCATTCCCACAAGCAGACATGTATAATTTAGCGCTAACACATGCCGCATGTGGACCTACAATATAAAAACCCAATCTTAAATAAACATAAGCCCTGCAACGCTTGCCGACCTTCTCGAAACACGGGTGACATTGGCAAAGTGAACCATTTTTTACAGTATGGGTGGTCAGCCTCATACCAGGATTTTTTTGCGATAAGACGCCACTGAGAATATAAAAAGGTATTATTTTGGCATGCTAAAAGCGTAAAACTATACCTATAACTAAAAAGTGGAAAAAAGTCATATACAGGTATTTAGCTCCGTTCAATAAATAATCACGAAACAAAGGTGTTTTCATGCACCAAGACCAATCCTGAAAGAAAGAGAATCCTGTTCAGTACTTAAAGATTATATTATATCAACTCACGAACAGTTAGTATGCTGGTTATTAAATTGTTAGGGAAGAAAAATAACATTCGTGCTGTTCTCCTTGAGGAAATATTTATTTTTCTATCATGTGTTATGAAATCACACAAAAAATACAAAGAAAGCAGTGAAATACTAAAAGCAGAGCCGACGAAAGAAAGTTGGATTAATTGATTTCATCTTGCTCATTTCATTCTAGCTCAGGTGGTAGAGTGCTTGCATTCCATGCCGAAAGCTCGGGTTCGAATCCCACCGAGGGTGTCAGAAATGATTTCCCGTTTCGGTGTTTATTTCAAACCCCAAAATAAAATACCGGCAAGGTTTACTCAGCCTTCACAAGAAATGAGTACCAGCACTCTCGGGAGCTGGGAAACCTCCACTTCAACTGAAGTGGTTGGCGTAAGGCCGGCCCCCTTACCTGTAAAAATAAATAGGCTCAACTCGCCACATGCGACCCCTTCGGGGATAACGCGGCAAGAAGTTACACTATATGTGTAGCTTAGTTGTTTTTTTTTTTTGTTTTTTTTTTAAAAACAGATTGAATATTCTGTAACAACCGAGTCCGCACAAATTTCATGCACAAAAAGTTTTGACATTACACGGCAGCGTTGCTTAGTTAAAGGCTAATTAATATTTCGGTATTGCTTGCTAAGAACCCCAGTCACTAACAACTGCGATATTTGTCTAATGGGGAAAAAAATCGAAATTTAAATATATCTACTTTTCGAGTCCATAACAATATTTTTTAGGTAGGTACCTTAATATTTTTGCAATGCTAGGTATAAAAATGGCTACTGGTTTCGATTCTCAATCGTCGAACAGCCACAAAAAAAGAAGACGACGCCTCCACAGAACGACATTCCAAATTCAAAAGTGACATTACGTTCGAAATTGAAATTTAAAGTTTCGAGATTGTTCTCGTGTCGTCATGTCGCCGTTTGGGCGGTTATCTTTTGATTTTGGCTGCGGACGCCTTATTTGGGCGGCTGCGTGGTTCCACAGCCGCCCACTCGTATCTCGGAGTTCCAGGTTCGACGCCTTGTTAGTTCGACCTCGATTACTACATCTTCTAAGCCTTGTGCGCGAGCTAACAGTGTTTAGATTGTGAGCGAACATGTTGAGCAAGACCTTCCTTGTAATTAAAATAATCTCTTTGGTTAACTTGATATACAGGTAGAAATTTGAGATGTTTGGCTCGGCTTTCCTTGCATACCATAACAATTATTTAATATTCCCAGACAAAACCGGTCCGTAGTCTAGTGGTTAACACCTCTGACTCGTGAATGGAAGGTTGTGGGTTCGAATCCCGGTGGAGCACAAAAAAATACCATTTATATTTTCACATATTATACTCTTCGCTGGGGGAAAATACATATACCTTTAACAAAGACCATCCAGCATTACAGCAACAGGGTCTTGCTTGGGAATTGGCGCTTCCTACAGTGACGACCAAGCTCGCAGAGGGCTCTTGAGGTGTGATACACACAAAAACAGTGCTCACCAAATAAATCATCCTAATATTATTATTAAAACATGGCTACAGCTTGAATATTCATTAATTACATGACCTAAGTTGCATACTTTCGGCGCTATACACACACAGACAAAAAAATCTCATTTGCCGATGGAACACGACGACCCGTGGATCATCTACGGATTAAGTGTTTTGAATAAAACTTTTTGTATTTCATATTGTGCAGAAATGAAGTCTGCAAAAAATCACAGTTGGGTACTAGTTTGACATTTGACCGCTGAAAATAATTCAAATTTAGTTAGAACATCCCTTCCGAGTGAATTTCCATTGTTTTTCAGCCCTAGACTGCAAATACATATTTAAGCCATAAATCTTACAGATGTAATGAAGGCTTAGTAAACCATGCCGGTATTTTATTTTTGGGTTTGAAATAAACACCGAAACGGGCATTCTAGGATATAATTAGTTTCAAAATTATACATGAATCACATTCAATACATGCTTTTAGGGATAGACGAAATATATGAAGTGCACTTATTTTAACAGATTTACTAAAAATATATAAATATACAAAATGTGCAACTTAGATTAAATGAAAGATATATAATATAAGTGCATACATAATATATTCCCGCTTGTTTTGCATCAAGTCGTAAAAATGTGGGAATGAATCCTTAGAAGAGCCCGTATGCAATACGATTGTGTCACAAACAGTAGTAGCCTATATAACACTACGCCTGATGTTACTGTAATGTACGTTTGAAATATAAAAGGGGTGAAGATGGGGGCACTATTCGCAATACACCTCGTCAACATACATGTATTACTTCCCTAGTAAACTGATCAAATTCTCTCAGCAACGTTACTGAAGGAAAAATCTTGGGTAGACGAATAAGAGCTCGACCAAGAACTTCACACCTACTTCCAGGGTTTGAAGCGGCTCTTGGATGCCCATTTTTTTTTAAAGAAATCCTGTGCGGGAGACTCCCTAGATTCTAGAGACTCTAGGGGTCTATGACACTTGTTGTAGCGCCGCAGAGGTGTAAGAACTTGGTCGTCGCTAAAAAGCACCAATTCTCAAGCAAGACCCAGTTGCTGTACCTTAGGCTGGATGGACCTTTGGTGACCGGTCATTGGTAGAGGTTTACAAATTTTTCAACCCAGCGAAGAGCAAATTTGAAAATATAAATGGTATATTTTTTGTGCTCCGCCGGGAATCGAACCCACAACCTTCCCATTCAGAGTCCGCAGTGTTACCACTGAGCTACGTACGGACCGGTCTATTGTCTTATTTCCAGCTCAAGAGGGTGGCAACCAATAGAGACAGACAGCTAGCACAAGGCAATGCTTTTAGGAGATGATGAGTAAACTAACAGAGTAGACATTTGAGTCCCTCGACCTGCGTTCATTTCTACCTACGAAAGGCTGTTCAGGAAAAACGGGTAAACATATAAGTTTTAGTGGTGAAGACCTGTTTGAACAGTTTCGGAAGCTCCAGCTCCCATAGACCACGGCAACAGATCCCGGAAAACATCTCTTCAGCATCATCAGTCGGGCGTGGAAGCCTAAAACTCTTTTTCATAAAAATGTTTTTTTAGGCTTTCACGACCGGCTTCAGACACTTGATATTTCTCTTCCGGGTGATCTATTGATTTTTCTCTTTGCTTACATTACGGCAATTTGGCCGTATAACTTCACGATCTTGTCTTAGTAATTTTAGCCGAGTCCATTCCAAGAGGTAATCCAGTGTTCCACCTGCAACATGTGTTTCTGCGAGTACACAAATGTTTGTAAATTAAAAATGAACCTCAAATACTGGCAAGTATACCTCTACAACTTAAGACAATAGATTGAACGCATTTTGATGAATACATTATTTGGAGTATAGCTGCTATTTAATCCACATAAAAGGTCACATCGTGAGTTTGCTTGTCCTCGGCACCGGCCATGCTATCAGTACACGCCCGCATTCCACTGTTTAAGACTCCATTGTGCTCCAATTGCTTCAACTGTCCGTGCACCCAGACAGGCAAGCACTGCTAAATTGCCCTAGCCCACTTCAATAGACGCAATATTGAGTCTTTTATTAGTTATGTTAGCTTGATCCCATCTTGGTCAAGTGATACATAATGCGGAGGAGAAAAAGTGAAAGCCATTCGAACAGGAATTGCCATAGCATGGATGAAATGAGACAAGTATGCAAGGACCGAAAGAAATGACGGTTGATCTGAAATGCTAGGGTCAACGCATTTCAACTTTAAGGCTGGTTTTAGTGTCGTGCTGACAACGCGCTGACCGTCAGCGCTGACCGTTCAAAATATATGAACTTGTAGGAAGCGTTTTAGAATGGCGCGTAGCTGTCAGCGCGACAAGTTCATATATTTGGCTGTCAGCGCTGACGGTCAGCGTGTTGTCAGCGCGACACTAAAACCAGCCTAAATGTTCGTTGTCACGGTTATATTATCGTCATCAATAGAGTTTTACTTGATAGCAGCCATAGGGTACTGATGTAATGGTTTTGTAATCTTTAATCTAAGTTGCAAGGATATATTCATTATCATTTAAAGCTCTCAAATGCATGCCCACAAACCAACACGGGTAGTTCGCACTTACAAATGCTGAATGTGCAGGTACATACAAATAAAATCCAAATCTCAAATAAA